>CM075239.1:7500-1207500 GCA_037678475.1 x Bolboschoenoplectus mariqueter | reverse complement strand
TATATACAAAAATATATATAAAATGATTAAATTTTATTAGTTAACAATAATGTATTTTTAATTAATATATATATAAGTGACGTTAATAAATAAAAGATAAACAAACGAGTGAATAATAATGAAATGAACTCCTCTCGACTCATTCCGAAAACCTTCCTTCTTATCGATTATAGAACTCTCCATGGCCAGGATGCTCATCACACTATAATATTGAGCCCATCTCTCCATTAATTCTCAGCCTTTCTTAGAATGATGGAGCTTTATGGGTTTGGGCTAATTTTACCTTTTGGTGTTCAAGCTCAGTTTCTCACACAGGCCTGATACTATATATAAGAACTCATGTCATGTGGAGAACTGATTATATTAATCAGAACAAAACAGTTCTGAAAAGCTGTCGGTTTGCATTTTTAAAATGTGAAAATTAAATTAAGAGAGATGATAACCGCGTCTCAACAACTATATTCTTTATTTTTACCCCTCTTGATTAGTGAAAGATATTTTTTTTTTGTATGGATGTAGAGTGCACAAACGATCTGGAATTTTGCAATAATTACAATGAGCATTGTTACGGATGGTGACGATTCTCGTATTTTACAGAGAGATGTAAGTTCAATTTTTATAAAAAATATTTGAAAAATAATAAATATCGAGAGTTATTGAGAGTCTTTATTAAAAAAAAATGAGCATTGTTAATGACCAAAAGTGTACACAGTCGTTATGTGTTTGTACAAAATATAACAAGTGTTCATAACATATATAGAGTATTTATTTTAAGATAAACATGGAGGTTAATTCATCCGATTTTAAATATTTATAAAAAAATTCTCATTCGGATTTTAAATTTGTGATTTCTCACACGAAAATATTATTTTCATCACTAAATCAAAAAACTAAATCAAAAACTGATTCTCATATATAAAACATTTTTAGAACATAGCAATCCAAATATATTGATGATCCATCATATATTTAAGGAGGATGCATCCTATACTTGATAATAACGCTCTTACTATATACCTAAAAGATTATTTCGTACGGACATGAAAATTGTTTATGACAAATTTCGCAAGAGCAATCTAGGTGTTGTGTTTTTGACAAAAGTTTTTATATCCGCTACATAAATTATTCCCATAAAAATATAAAAAAATGTTTATACCATCTATATGAATTGTTCCTATGAAAATATAAAAAGTGTTTATACCATCTACATGTTAAAAACAAAGTGTCAATTTAAAATGCCAACGTTCTTGAGAATGTGATCTTATCAAAATACCTTATACTAGTTTTGAAAAGTGTTTATATCAAATACTTATGGTACTTATATGTTTCATTTGAACTATTTTATTGACTCTTCTGGTTATTTGTAAATATGAGAAAACTTTATGCGAACGTCTCACATTTGTTTCGGAAATTATATATATAGAACAATTATAACAATCATGTGTTCTTATGAACTGTAAGTATATACTAAATATTAATACAGTTCATACATAGTTAATTACTTTATTAAGAATGATATATCATGGATTGTCCTTTTACAAAAAAAAAAGGCTTTATAATCTTTTAGAAAGTGTTCATACCAAACACATATGTTGTTGATATAATCCTGAGATAGATTTAAATAAATCCACAATGTAGAGGTGAATTGTGAAAGGAAGAGGAAGAAGATGAGAGAGACAAGTGTAAACAAATAAATCATGCAAGGAAATGAATGTATGAGTATCTCGTGACAAATGTAGTAACAGAGAGAGAAGAGGTGAAGGAAGCGAAAATGAAGAAGAAAATCATGTAAAAAAAAAGGATAAGCATCTTGTCGTCGATGTAGACTCATAAAAAATGAACAAAGAAACAATCTTTGTTATGGTGAAGTAAAAAGTATTTTGTGGTGAAGATGATAGAGAATAAAATGATGTTGACAAAAGAAGAGGAGTTTGAAATGAGAGAGAGAAAAAAGTGTTGGAAAAAGAAAGGAAAGAGAGAAGAGTTTTAGAAAAAAGGAAGAAAAAAAATGCTAATATGAGACTAAATAAAGAGTGCAAATAAGAAGAGGTGCATTAATAAAAATTTTTAAATTAAATGTTCAATTTATATGGAATGTTGATTAGGTACTTGTAATGGACCCGTCAGATAGACATAATTTTTTATTTAATTATTCTTTTATATTATAATGAGTTCTTAATTTTATATTAATATTATCAAGGATGATCCCATGTGAAAGATTTTGATACTAAATTGGTGTCAATAATATTAAGATTCGAATAATATTATTTAAATTTTTAAATAAAAAAATTAATTAATTAGATATATTATACATATCACACACTATGCATAAATAAATAAATAAATAAAAAAATACATTATTTCAACTTTATTTGAATATACAATAAGATCTAATAGAATCAACGGTCCAAATTTTAATGATTTACCTCCTCTCTTGATGACTATCAAAATAACCTTAAACTTCTACAATTGTTTATATGTTTGGAATGGAGATAACATAAAACATATTTAACGATTTAAATTTATATATTTAAAAACAAAAAAATTAATACTATTTAGAATAGTGATTATGGACATTGAATCTCTTCTTAATCTTTTTCTTTTAAAAAAAAATACTAATTGATCCATTTAATTTTCTTTAATTTTTATTTCATTGTTGCACATCCTTTCAAGACGTTGAAAATTTTTAATATAAGAAAATTAATAAATCGAATTAAAAATGTAGAAAAATATGAGGGGTATTGCGGGATGTAGGCAAAACGGATTTGAGAGATTCGTTCTCAGAAAACTAGAACCGTGCCTGACAAGCCCGTTCCCATCTTGGGACCGGACTTGGCAACCACGATCCCAGAGATACATTTTGATCGGATTTGAATGCATTTTGACCACCTCTGGGACTGTGCCTTCCAAGTCCGCTCCCAAGGTCACCCCCGTTCCCAAAACCTAATACCCCCATTTCTCTCTTTTGTTCTTTCTACACCCTCATTCCTTATCTCTTCCAAAAATCGCCAATATCAGATCTAGAAGTATTTTTGGCTAATAGATTTAAATCGTCTAGGCCATATTTACTTAAATTTGAGGTAAGTTTTTTTTAATAAATTTATGAAAATATTGTTATTAAATTGCAGAGAAATTTATTTTAGAAAAATAATATTTTATACAAAAAATATAGTAAATTAAGACAAATATATTGAAAAAGTCATTATGTTGTGATAAAAATATATGTTAACAATTTTTTAATGGTGTACTAAATTAAAAAAATAATAGAGAAAAAATCATGATTATTTTTATTTTTATTTTGTAGTTTGGTGATAATGATTTCGATAAGTGTTTACTTCGATGGTGAGATAACTCACAATGTACATACAGGTATATAATATACAATGGGTCCGTGACTTATACTATCAGCGAGCGAAAATGTGACCTAAGAAGAAATGAAGAGTATGATATATTGAGGATTACATGTTGTTGAGTCTCAATACTCGATTGAAATTTAATGTCGAGTTGATATTGGACATATGGATTATTTTTTCTTTACTATGATGTTGGTATATGACGAGAGCTCGTGGATGATAACTTATGAGATGGTGTATTCGAAAATGTGATTGGCTAAATTATATGTTAAATTGAATCTCGTGCAAAGCGATTGGAATGATGTGTTATTTGTCGGTAGCCAACTAGGTAGTAATAGTGCCTCACGAGTGACATATCAGCAATCAAGTGTTGTAAATCTTTTACCAAAAACTAGTAGGCTGACAAGTATAACAAATTTCAATCCAATCCCCATTGATGAGGATGATGATGACAATGATGATGATGATTATAATGTAGAGTTGGATGAAAGTAATGGTTCCTCAGATGAGGAGGATGTTGTAGGTGATGAGGACAACGAGAATGTTGGTCTAGTAGTGACCAATACGAGTCAGGTAGAGCAACACATTTCATTTAGGAGTCGGGACACAGTCTATCCAGCTAGTAGTTTTTATGATTTTTCGAGTTGAATTCCTGCAGATTTTAAGTTTTATGAAACCAATGTATCGACTGATAATCCTTTAGTTGAGAATCGAACCTTTCAATCGAAAGAACACCTTCAGATTATTATATCCAAATGGCATATTGAGAAGAACTGAGAGTTTGAAGTGAAAGATAGTATTGATGTTTGAAATGTAAAGATCACAATTGTGAATAAAGTTTGTGCGCCACTCTAATGGGAGTTGGTGACGCATGAGCTATTAAAAAAATGTCCTTACAAATATATTTGTAGGGCAACAACTGTCAGAATTAATCATGCTCAGCTAACCGCCAAGAAGTATGATGGCATAGGATCATCGACGAGAGCAGGAGTAACAGAAGGCATGGCATCATCTGGCATTGGCACAAAGCCTGCATAGGTAAGTGTAGCGCAAAGCTCCTAAGACATGCCGGTGGTAAAGTAGAAATTTGGTACCTACATAATATTAAAATTGAAAATAAATTTAAATTTCATAATATGAATGTAAAAATTAAAAAATTAGTGCTACGTACCTCCATGGGGCCATGCCGAATAACATCTAAGAGAACAAAGTGTCGTACTCGGTCTGCGATGACTGAAAAAATCCAGCTCCGATATCTGACTGTGAGGGCTACGAAGGACCTGCTCCTAAGTCATCATATGATGTCTGCGAATAATAAAAGTCCTACGGTGGCTAAAAATATCCGGCACTTATATCTGACTAGGAGGGCTGCCAGGGATCTGTGCTCAAGTCAGGTGAGACCTCATCATCATTAGCCCTCGTACCTACTTCATATTAAAATTGATAATAAATTTAAATTCTAAATTCTAAATTTCAGAAAAATCTAAAAATAGAAATTAAAAGTTTGTACCTTAGTGGGAGTCGGGCGAGGCATCATCATCATCATCATCATCATGAATTGACTTTATATCTACAGGCAACCCAGCATCAATCAACACCTTCTCGAACTCATGCACCTGATCAGCATCCACTACATCGAGTTGGTAACTCCTAAGTAGAACCTTGCAGAGTCGCTTCGTTCCGCGCTTATACAACTGCTTGATAACATAGGTGGCACGATGCAAGCTACGGATACCCTACAATGTCATTTTTTAAATTTAAACATAACTAACAACTCAATATTTTATAATTAAAAAGTTAAAAATGAGAAATTTATACCAATTGCCGAATACGAGGACTATCGGGAATGTATCCTAGCTCATCCACGGAGAATCACGTGGGCGTGACAAATGGTCTGTCCAAATTGGTCTCTATCTAGCCACGCATATACATCGTATACATCTCGAAAGTCTGGAACAACCGACGATACTGCAAATACTAAATCATATCGTACGATCGGGTCTCCTGAATGATGTCGGGTCTCTCTCACATGTCCACATATACACAGTATTTCACGGCCTAATCGATAGTCGTACGGTTTGTGTGACATATCCTATCGAGTCTGCGTAGCTCTATCCAACTATGAGGATCTGGCGGGGGTATCAATTGGAAAATATCGAACTGTCTCATAACTCTCTCCGGATAGTGCCATGACACCATCCAAAAATGAAGAAGTGGCACTCTCGCAAGTCAATATCCCTGATCGATACGAACTCGTCTAGGAAGTAAATCCAAGTATACCTCATACAGCTGTCAGTTGACATATTCATCTAACAAATTCTCAAACTCATTTATGTACAATGTCAGACTGGAATGTACGGGACTGACCTCGTAAGTTCGGTAATATTTCCACTTAATTGTAAATGAAGGCCGAGACTCCAAGTCGGCTCTCCTAGTATTGAAATTGGACCCATAAGTCTCAGTCGAACTATCAAAAATCTGGTCCAAGCCCAATGTTACAGTAATAACAATGGTCCACCAATTGTTTTCTTACGGGCCAAACATGCACTTAACAAATTCCGATACAGACATACAAGCACCGCCACGCCCCAATTGTATACTAGTGGATCATCGAGGTTCTACAAGAATCTCAAGTACATCACCGGAACACTATCTCCGGATGTATTCGGAAAAACCATAGATCCGAAAAAATATAACAAACATGCCCGTGTGTACCGAGCAACTTCCTTATTTGATGCACCTGCATTCAAGCCTGAAAATTTCTCCCGTAGCCACTTCAACCCAATTTTAAACCCCGACTGTAACACATAATGGTTGGGATCAATCTAAAGACCCTCATGGAGAAATTTGGCGGTATCCCGATCGCTGGGCCCAACAATGGGAAGTCCATTGATAGGCAGACCCCACAAACACCTCACATCCTGTAATGTCACTATAACCTCCCTGATTGGCAAGTGAAATGTGTGAGTCTCCGGACGCCAACGCTCTACAAGTACAGTAATTAATTTGTGATCGATTTTTGTATGTTGCACCTGTGAAAGCTGATATAGACGTAATTTCTTCAATGTTTGGTCGCAGCTGGAATTGAATGAAATAACGGGCACGTGTGCTCGACAATTCAATACATTCTCGGGTTGTAATATATAAAAATATTTTGTAAGTACTACGATTGAGAAAGAAATACATGTATTCTAATTTATCAAACAAAATAAATAAACATGTATTATGCTTGTACTTACTTTTTTTGCGATAACTTATTTACTCGAAACATGCATTTTGGTATACCAAGGAGGGTGGAATGAGCTCCTGATCGATTGGGTCATTATTATCCGTTTCGTTCGGATCCTCGGGTATGTTGTCAGCGCCACTTGGGTCTAAATTTGTCATTTTCAAACTATTTAAGACATAAATAAAATATTGTATTAGATGAAATAATTCTCATTCAATAACTTCAATTTTAACCTTCGTACATAACATTTAAATTTTTAATACCAATTTACTAAATTAATTTCAAAACCAATTTACCTAAACTACATGAAAATTTCTAACATTCTAAATAAAATTTCTAATATAACACTATTAAATGAAAATTTCTAATATCTCACCACTAATTTATTTTCACATAAATCAAATTAATATTTCTAACATCTTAAATTTTTTTACAAAATACTACTAAACTACTAACGATTTCTAACTAAATATTTTACAAATAAATTCTAAATCACTAAAAACCTTTCTAACATACTAATACTAAATGAAAATTTCTAAAATATCACTACTAAATAAAAATTCCTAACATGCATGCACTAATTTATTTTCACATAAATCAAATGAATATATTTATAACATTCTAACTAATTTTATAAAATATTATTAAGTTATTTGCAATTTTTAACTAAACATATCACAAATAAATTTAAATCAATTACTAACATATTTTCTTCACTTAAACTATAACTTTTAATCTAATATTAACAAATTTTTCCTAATAACCGACCAATTTGGCAAAAAAAAATTACCTTTTGGGGGATCTTGGACCGGATTTGGCACCTACGTCGCCACAGTGTGGTCCCTCTTGGCTTTGTTGCGAGGTGGGGTGCGGGGTTGTTGAGTAAAGAGGAGGCGATGATGGGGGCGATTTTTTCTTTTTTTTGGCTTGGGTGCGGCTGGATTCAAGGAAGGGAGTTGGAGAGATAAATCTGGGAGGGGTGGCAAGTCCGCTCCCAAACCCTGGGAGCGGGATTCGGAGGCACGGTCCTAGGGGTGGTCAAAACGCATTCAAATTCGGTAAAAATTCATCTCTAGAACCGTAGTTGTCAAGTCCGGTCTCAGACTGAGAACGGTCTTGTCAGACACGGTTCTAGTTTTTTAGGAACGGACCTCCCAAGTCCGTTTTGCCTAAATCCCGTAATAACTCTCACATTTTCTTACATTTTTAATTCGAATTATTAATTTTTTTATATTATATTAAAAAATTTCGGCCCCCGACAGTGATTTGTTTCTAAGTTATTAGTTCACAAGCATGTTTTGTTGGCCTCTAAAATTATTTGATTTTTTGTTTGCTTTGTACAGTTGGAAAAGTTATTAATTTACTGAATCATCATAAAAAATTATAATACAACCTATACTTAAAGAAACATAAGACTTATGGATTGCTACAAATACGGTTTGTCAAGCATTAATTGACCTAATACCAAATAACCTGGTGCCAAATTAAGTTGCTTGAAATTAAATATCAAGTTGAAAAATTTTGAACTTGCAAATGACAAATGCAAGTAGTTAGAATAGATATAATTAATCATGATTATTTTCTTTGAACATGAAGACATAAGGAAGCACTGAAAACATAGACATAGAGGTAAATACATTATCTTAGTTAGTTGAAATAATTTCATCAATAACAAATGTTGATATATTATGCAAAGCTATGCAACTAAAATTTCATAATACACTCGTTCTGTATATCCTTAGTATAAATTAAAAAAAAAAACTACATACTGAAAAAATTATTCTCTATTTTTACTTGTATCTCTTCTCAACAAATTCTTACACAATGTGTAATAAAAATTAAAAAAAAAATCTTGAGAGTCCAATTTTTTTTGATATAAAATTTCTCATTAATTTCGACATTTATTTTTTTTAAATATTTTTTACGAGATTTAAATCTACATCTTTTTATAAAAGAGACCTATCATCACTCTACTAAACATACATATTGCATAACAGTCTAAATAAATAAAAAAAAGTCTTGAGAGTCCAAATAGTCGACGAGACAATTTGGACAATAGAAAATCTTCCCTTTTGGGACAAATTACCAACAAAAAGAATTACCTTTCGGAGAAAAAAAAAAGAAAAAAACCCAGAAGGCAAGGCAGTAATAACAACGTTATTACTATTATTATTATTATTATATTATTACATCACAATTTAAATAAATCTATCCTCTCTAAGGTAATTACATTTACATTACATATAAAATAAAAAAATACAATACAAACGGTGATATATAAAATATTGCGCAGGGAAACCAAACAAACAAAACATAACAATAATAATAATCTCCTCTCATCATCATCGCCGTATAATATTTTTTTCATTTTCATCGCCTCCCCCCTTTCCTTCGAGACTCTCTCTTTTTTTCACCTCCAATCCCCCAAAATCCTTCTCCTATCTCCTCTTTCTCTTTCTCTTTCCTTCTTCGTCTCTCCTTTTCCTCTTTTTTCCTCTTTTTCTCGAAGGGAGGCGAAGAAAGGGCTCGAGGTTTTATTAAGGTACAGGTAGAGGTCTAGATCCCGGTCTTGTCTTCTCAGATCGATTGGAGAATCTTCTCTTATTCGAGTTCTAGGTCTTTATTTTGCAATCGTCGCATTTGAATGAATTCATTCCTTATCGTACCTTTTTTTTTATTGTTTTTTTCACAATTTGGCAAAGGTTTAGGTCCGCCTCCAATAAAAAAATCTCGATCTGAGCTGAATTATTTCCCCTAAAATCTGCTTTATTAGAGGAAAGCCAATCGCCGACCTGTTATTTCCAAACTTGACTAAACTAGATTTAAGAAGCTTTTCCTGGTTTCTTTCTCGTTTAGCATTGATATTGCTCAATTTAACTTCTCTCTATTCAGGTCAAGAAGAAGGAGATTGGTGCGGTACAATAAACCGGTTAGGAATTGGCAATGTCCGGTGTGCTAACCAAAGACACTGACTCGGATGCAATTTTGACTGATCAGAGATGTCAATCCAGTGAGTCCCCGGTCGAGTGGTCCCGTTCTTCTGAGCAAGTTGAAAATTGTACTCCTTCGACCACTCCACCTTACTATGACACAGATGACGAAGATTGCGGTTTGTTCTCTACTCTTCTCTTCTTCGTTTGTCTGACCAGATGATTTAGGATAGTTAATTACTGCTACTTGTGTAAGGGCACGCATGTCATTCGACTTTACTATTGTTCGGTAGACACTGGGTGTACTCATATAGTCCCAATCTAGCTTGCAATTTTAATTAATCTAAACCAGATTACCTAGTATCTGATCAAAATGACAATAAATATTTGTCTTTTCTCATAGCTAAATAGAGTGATTTGTACTAACAAAGTAAGATTATACTGCTAAAGATTACTTCTTACACTTGCGTTATGTGTGTTTGTACAAATACAAAAAGAGGGACAGTTTAGGTACTCAAGGGAAAATCGGCCCAAAATCAAAGCCTTCCAGTTCAGGCCCAGTTCACGACTTTTATATATTTTAGCTTCTACAGATTCATTTATGACTGCAACTTTACTTATAACCATTGCTCTAGCGATTTATTTATTTTTCTATTTTTTGGCTAGAAATTATCTCATCTGCAATATAATTTGATCTCTGCAACTCCTAATGTCAGGTCCCAAGCCATCAGAATTATATAGTAGATTCACATGGAAGATTGAAAGTTTCTCCCAAGTTGGCAAAAAAGAGCTGAAAAGCAACATATTTGATGTCGGTGGTTACAAATGGTAGGAACCATATTGATTTCATTGATATAGTTAAAATTGTTCCATTTTTGATTGCATATGACTTGATCTAGTCTTAAGTACACTTGATGGTATGTGTCATGGCTTTATTATCCAAAAGTTGGAAAGAAACACTTTGGATGGTTTAAGAGATTGGTCATAAACCCTATACTCGGAAAAAGAAAAGAAAAACATATGACAAAAATATTTTTATGCTCAGTTTTTTAAACTTGATAGAATCTTTAAATCCTTTTGTAGGTATATTTTGATCTACCCCCAGGGATGCGAAGTTTTGCATCACTTGTCGCTGTTTCTATGTGTTGCTAACCATGATAAACTTCTCCCAGGTATACTGCATGAACTTGACCTCATTAATTTCTTTCTGGAATTCTAAAATGTTTTCCTTTTTGTTCTGTTTCTGTTATTTTGGTTAACTTGTCTCTTCTTAAGACAATACAACTATTGTTCTTAATACTTTGATGTGCCTTCTCTTTCAGGTTGGAGCCATTTTGCACAGTTTACCATAGCAGTAGTTAATAAAGATCCTAAGAAGTCAAAGTATTCAGGTCAGATTTTTTTTTCCTTACACAGCTACCATACCAGTGTATAATTTGGACTTACACCCCTCTGAGACCAACCAGGGTAGTAAAAAGCTGAAAGGACTCATTTAGGGTTTTGTCTGTTTGGCAGAACTTAGTTTTTAAGTATCACCTTAGTCTTGTTTAAAAATAAAAAAATGATTCTCTATGAAGCCAACTTTGGACAAGAAGCAAAAAACGATATCCAAGAAAAAAAAGGAAAATAAATGTCAAGAAGATCTTGGTGACGTTAATCTGGTTTATAATCTCAGATACATTGCATCGATTTTGGAAGAAGGAGCATGACTGGGGGTGGAAAAAGTTCATGGAGCTCACCAAATTAAGTGAAGGTTTTGTAGTCGATGATGTCCTCATCATTAAGGCTCAAGTTCAAGTTATTAGGTACATTATCTATTGGTTTCCTTTTAGTTTTCAGTTTGTTCATTTAAGTTCATGAGATTATACTGTCTTAAATTGAGAAAATATCAACATACCTGATACCTCTAGAAAAGCCCAAAAAATATCATTCATAACCATTTTGTTCTTTTTGCCCTGTCCTCAAAAGATGCCTAAAATAGCTGGTAGTTGATGCAAATCATTACTTGCATGGTCTGAGTTGAGTCCAAGTCAAGTCTAGAATCAATTGAGCTGTCTGATGTATAGGGTAAAATTGTGTTGATATGGTGGAAAATGATATAGTCAAGTACATTGAGTTTGTTATGGAAAGTTGTCATGTGTGATTTGTTTTGATTTTATTTTGTTCATCTCTGAATTTGTAATTTTAGGTAGTTGGTTTGTTGCCCAAGTGTTAAGGAGCCTATTTGAGAATCTAAAATGTTATTTTAAAAGATACTTGTGACGAATAAAATAATTGAGGGTTTTCTTCTTTAGGGAATTTTTCCTATGCCCCCCTCTCTATCTTCTCTCTTTGCTATCACTATCCATACCCGTCTCTGTCTCTTGCTGAAACCATAATCTAACCAATCTCTAATTTATCCATTTGCATCATTAGTGCTTGTAATTTCTCTTTTTGATAAATGGGAAAGAAAGAAGAGAGCAGTTTGCATTTCTTTTCTTCTTTTTTTTTGTTGCTGTTCTCTTTATTTCATTCCATTTGTGTGAAGAAACCTGTAGGATAGGGGGCAGAGTAATATAGATGTATATTTGCATTCCACATATATTTTGAGAATTTAGTGGTGGCACACATGAACCTTTCCTTTTGTTTCTGGACTTGTTATAGAATTATTTCTGGGAGTGCTAAATGTATTTGTATTTTCTGCTATTTGCAAAATTGAGGGAGAAGGCAGATCGGCCGTTCCGATGCCTCGATTGTCAGTATAGGAGAGAACTTGTGCGGGTCTACATAACAAACATAGATCAAATTTGCCGGCGTTTTATTGATGATCGAAGGTTGAAGCTTAGCCGTTTGGTTGATGACAAAGTGCGCTGGTCCAGGTCAGAACAATTTATATGCAACATGATATATATCTGAGAAAACAATAGCATGTGTACTGTTTCTTTTTTCTATTGTTTTAAGACCCATTAAGTTGAAAAGTTGCAGTTGTGTAGTTAATTAATTAAGGACCAAATAAGGTAGGAAAAAGAAAACAAGGTTCTTAGGGGAGGAGACAGATTTGATTGGTACTGGTACTGAAGTGATGTTACCAACATTAAGAATATTATATTTTGGGGAGAACTCTAGTTTTTGATGTTGAACTAACCTATCCTTGTCTTAAATGTACCATTGCATACCACAAACCATGCAAGCAGAAGTATTTATTTAAAATATTGATGTGCTTTTCAGAAAGAAATGTAATAACACTCTCAAGTGAACTATTATTTAGAATAACAAGCAGACAGATACTGAAAGTGATAGGTAAGCCTGCCACATATCTCATTAGTGTTGCAATGGATAACGGAAACAATTGACAATTAAATTATAATGCCTGGCTTGCATTTGTAATCTTTTTTCCAGCTTTCGTGCCTTCTGGCTTAGCATTGACCCGGCCACGAAGCGACGCATGTCGAGAGAGAAAACTGACACAATTTTGAAGGTTCTTGTAAAGCATTTCTTTGCCGAGAAGGAGGTGACGTCGACTCTGGTGATGGATTCAATGTATAGTGGCCTTAAATCACTGGAGTACCACAGCATGAACAAGAAGTGCTTCCTGTCCAATGGTGATGAGGCATGGGCCCCATACCCTATGGTGTACATTGATGAAGACACTTTCGTGTTGGCTGATGATGTATTGGCATTGATAGAACGAGCTGTCTCTGACACCTGGCCCCAGCAGACTGCTCCGGCAAAGGATGACAAGGGGTCGCAAAACCGCACAAAGGTGGAAGAAGTTTTGCATACAAATTTGGCGTATTCATTTATATTCTGTAAAAAATAATTTCATCTAAGCACTTACGAAAAATTAAAAAATAAAATAAAGAACATTAATTATACCTTACAAAATAGGGATATCTTATATACTCATATAGAAGTGATGCAAAACCATATGTATATGCACCCCCTCATCTTGTAATTTCTTTGAAGCACCTGAATCAATCCCTTCCATATTTAGTGAGGAGACAAACCTAGAGGAACGAGGATAATTTAGTTATCTTGTAATGTAAATTAGGAAGGAAATGCAAACTACTTTTCACATTACGTTGATGATCTCATATTTATTTGTATACTACATTTTGCAAGGGTTATATGCTGTTTATAAAACATTTCCCAGCCTGTGTTTTAGAGCTGCTTAAACTGTAATAGGGTTACGTCACAACTACCTGTTATTGTGAATTGTGGCAATTTTTCCCCAATTTAGTGTGGGAAATGACATGTGAATGAAATTGTAATTTAAAATCAAGCCTGGTGAGTTCCACTTTCCAATTTAGCCAGAAACAATGGTTAAGAAATTGCAAATTTGAGAATGTTTGTTTACCATTTAAACTTGGTGGGTACAATTGGTGATTAACCATTTAGTATTTTCTGATTTATCAGAATCCAACTATTTACTTTGTTTGTATTCAGGAAGGGAATTCTGGGGAGGATATTAGCAATGTCCATCACTATGATCGAGATGACAGGCGGCTAACTGAGCTGGGTCGAAGAACTGTTGAGTACTTTGCATTACTTCAAATATTCGGGTTGGCTATCTTTCTTTTCATTTTTTGTTTTTGTTGTATGAATATCTGGAATTATAGGATGCAATATAAAAGGTTGCAGGTGGCTTTTAGCCTGACCCCCGTGTTATTTTTGAGGCCACCAGCTTGAAATGTTTTGCACCTGCTTTGTAGGCACTTTTTTTTTTTGGCCTTCTCCAACTACTTCCTGACTTAATTGAAGTTGTGGAAGTGTATTTGCAAAATGAAGCTTGCAACCGTGCTATATTAATAGCTTTTCTTATTCTAGAATCTGTATAATATTAGACATACATTGTTTTGCCATGCAGCAGAGATACAAGTATGAACATCTTAATGGGTTATGTTCTCAGTAGTGTGATATGGCAATTTCCAAAATCTTAAGATATTAGATGTTTTACACACTCGTATTTATTATTTTCAATGCATAGCTGAAATGTATACTCCAAAAAATACTGAAATGTTGATTTGCAATTTTACAAATAATAAAATACAAATCAAGTATATAATTATGAAATTTTTTGTTTCTCAGAAAGTAAATATACATAAAATAATGTTTGATATAGGAGATTAAAAAGAGGAACTGCAAGCAAAAGGAGAACAGATATCATGAAAGTCCAGGGATGCAAACTATCAATACATTATTCTAGTGTCTGTAGTTTTGAACTTTACGTAAGTAGTAGTAAGCAAGGCCAACCTTTGTTTTCCAGATCACAGTAGCTGGGTCCTCTCTGGCTGTGTGCTCTGCATCCTTGATCAGAATAGTTGAGTTATATATATAATACATGATAAGCCATGAGAAACATCTGGCTGTGTCCAGTATTTCATCTATGCCTGTTTGTATTGGATCCATGTCTGATCCATGTATAGTCCTGGTTTATGAGTATCCTGCTACAGAACATATTAGTAAGCTTGTGAAGCTAACATAAGATCTAAGCGCAGTATTCTATTTTTCATGCATCATTGTTACCCTTAAAATATGTTCTTTTTTCTCCATATTTTCCTTGCAATTTGAAGCAGTCGAGTTGAGGTAGCACACCAAGAAGCTGTTGCACTAAGGAGGCAAGAGGAGCTTATTCGTGAAGAGGAGGCTGCTGTTCTGGCTGAAAACGGGAAGCGTGACAAGGATAAGCGTTCCAAGAAAAAACAGGTTCACTTTTTCTCTCTGCTTGTTAAAAGCCAGATGAAGATGCCCACTTTTTAATTGTTTGTTAGAATTTCAAAGAAAGCCTGAGTCACACATGTTTAATATAACTTTTTGAGATACAAATGATCTCCTAAATTTACCAAAAATGCCCATGCACTGGATGCAAACTTTGAGGTCTATTTGTCTCTTTTTTCTCTCATACACACTGAGCACCTGATTTTTGGAATACTTTTAGTGTCTCACAGTTTGTTTCTCATCTATTAAATTATTTGGGAAGATCTGGTTGTATAATGATGATCAGGCAAATCTCTTTTGTTATATCATTTAAAAAAGTCTTGAAAATTCTACTTGGAAATAACGTAATTTATGCTACAGGTGATATTTAGAAACAAAATAATATTTTGCCAAAATGCCCCTAGACTAAGTTCAAATTCCAGTATGTCCAAATTCTCACTCTCAAAATCACCCATGTTCATGTGTACATGCCAAACATGTATGGATGACTATTTGATGGTTAAAGTGACCATTTTCTTGTTTCTGCCTACAGAGCAAGCAGAAGAAAAGTGGTCGAAAAGGGAAAGACAAAGGAAAGAACAAAGACAAAATTGTAGTAATTGATGATACCTTATCAAAGCAACAAATAACTATTGCTGAGGCTGAGAATCCATCAGAGGCTACATCTGATGTGTCTGAGATCATAGATGACACCTCTGAGGCTCTCCAACTTGACCTAGACGAGAGAGATTCCAGTCCTGTCAACTGGGAGACTGACACATCAGAAACCCGTCAGAATGGGGCCAGTGGCAGTGAGGTAGTAAGTGAGGATAAAAATGGAAAAAGAAGTGCATTTGTTGATGACAGCTCATCTACTTGTTCAACTGATTCAGCTTCGGCCCCTTTCAAAGTTCAGGCCTCAACTAATAGGTATTGCATATTTGCTATATGCCCTTGGTATTTTTGTAGTTTTCTCTCCTTATTCATAATCCAAACTAAAAGGTGTCATTTTGTGTATGCACCACCTGGAATTTTTTTCCCATAATAGGCCTCTGCATACAAGTTCATTTTGGAAGATGTCTTATCGAGGCTGTTTAAGTTATAATTTTGGTCCAGATTTATTTCCTAACCCTATCCTATCTATAATTTTCAATTAGTTGACCGACCAGATGCAAATATGGAATAAATTTTGTGAACTTATCTATCATACATCATGCTGAAAGAATACAGGAAACAGTAATGCAAAGTTTTGCATAACCGTATGCTATATAAGGTAGCTGTTTATTTCGAGAAGTGGTAGATATTATGCTATTCCGTTTCTCGGCAACTTAATTTTTATATTGTAACATTGTGGATGCTTTTTGTGATTTTTACTGAACATATTCAGGGTTAGAAAGCAGTTCAATAAGAACAAAAGTTCATCTGAAAGTGTCAAAAATGGTTCAAGTAATATAGAAGCTCATTCTATGGCTGAGTCGAGCAATGCATCTGTCAGCTCAAAACAAGAACAGATGGCTATACATTCTGCCAGAGATAGGGTCCTGCCAAATGCACAGCAAATGCATGGCAAGGTGATTTTTTTTTCAATATTTTTGTTAACTGTCTTTTTCATTTGGTTTGCTGCCAGATGCTAAATGCAAAGTCCAATCAATTAGTTAGTTGATCAAGCCCTTGAATTAAGATAATTTTTGCCAATGCTGGTTTCTCTTTCAGTTTGTGTTTTCTATTTTGCTAATTTTCCATTTCTGCTAAAATTAGTCTTAGATTTTAGGAAGTCTCCTAACTTAGTTTATTGAATCATTTTGAAGAGTTTTATGAAGACTGGATTTTAGCCTATAAAAATGAACTTAGAAATTGAGAAATGTTTCTCCTTTTGGGGAAATACCCTTTTATCTTTTCTTTCTATATTCTCTCATTATAAGAAAATGCAGTGCTATAATAATATACCAGTATCCTCAATTTTGAATCTATTTTTCCAATTTAGCCTCAATTTAATCTGGTTTTGTCAAAATTTTAGAAAGAAGAAATGGTCGTGTCCAATACAATGCTCAAAGTTGAAGAAAAAACAGAGACCAAGTCTTTAACTAAGCTGAAGACAACGGATCCTTCTCCTGTCTCGTGCCCTGTACCCAATAAGAAGTCACCACCTGTCTTGCCCCCTCAAAAGCTGACCTCTGAAACTGCACCAAGGGCCACACTGAGCAATGCCACTAGGAGTGAACCAATTGCTGCACCTTCTCCATCTCCTCCTCTCAAACCGACCATTACACAATCCAAGAGTAGCATATCTTCCCAGGTTGGTACTGTGTCAAGGCCTCTTAGTGCTCCTATCATCCCAGCTGTTCGGCATACTGTTACTGTACCACCCACTGCTTCTTCTACCGTACAAAATGCACCAGTCCTCTCCCGCTCGGCAAGTTCACTGGGAAAGTTAACCAATGCAGCAGCCTATGCGCCAAGGTCATACCGCAATGCCATGATGGGTACCAATGACACTGTTAGTATGGGTACTAGTACAATTGGTATGAGCATGCCAGTATCCTGTGCTTCACCTTCATCTACAGCTCTGCCGGGAACTCCTGAAGAACCAATCTTCAAATTTATACCAGTTAAGCCGGATGAGTCCCACAAACCGACGAGTGGGCCCATTTCAAGAATAGATAGGGAATTTGAGAGGTGGCTCACAAGCAAACCATTGTCAGAGCCTCCTTTGACCTCTACTTCTGGGGTGTCTCCTGATGATTTTCCACACTTGGACATAATAAACGATTTGCTTGATGATGATATTAATCATGGTCTAAGTGTTAGCGAACGCCATGAGCCCCACCATCGATTAAGGAGCTTTAGTCGTCAGTACTCCATGCCTGACAATCGGTACAGCAATGGGTATGTCAATGGTTCATTTGGTACAATTGGAAGTGGTGTTGCCGGAAGTCGGATTGCTGGTACAGGTGCCAACGGTAATATTGGTCCGACCCGGCATTTCTCGCATGTGGATCTCATGACCTACTCGAACGGTTATGTAGATGACATGACGCCAAACCAGTGGTATGGGCACGGAGATATTTCAATGGTCGACATGGGGGACACAAATGGATATCCTTACCCGCTTGGAGAGTATTCTGGTATGATGGGTGGGGTGAATGGGTACCGCTCTATGTATCATCCATCAAATGGGTACTAAATTATTGGTATGAGTAAGGTCGTAATAATGATTGTACTTTGATGTTGTTCAACTTGTGAGCTCAAGAGTGTAAGCTTAATTTTCGACATTGTAAACGTAACTCATGTAAAGAACTTAGTCGTGTTTAATGGTTATATAATTATGTCTTTTCTTTTTCTGAAGAGGGCTGATTCATATGTTGAAACAATTGAAGCCTTAATAACAGTTGATAGAAATACACGGACTTTAGGCGAGCTGTGGTGGTATTTCTTTTTAGTTGTAAAAATTGATTTTAATTTTCTCATTCTCTTCGTCCACTATCCGTTAAACATTTCGATATACCTATTTGGAGGTTAATATTATCAATAGGAGCCCGAGAGACCGTCAACAAAACAACCCTATAATTAGGAGTTGATATATATATATTATTATTGATGTTATCGTTGATATTGATTTTATTATTTAAATTAAATGAATTATTATTTATGTTAATGATTTTATGATTCAATTTATTTGTGTAGTTTTTTTTATTCAACTGAAATGAGTGAATATTCAGATTAATAGTATTTGAGTTGAATAATAGAGTATTATATAAAATAAGTTGTATGATAAAGTTTTTAATATAAATAATAATTTATTTTATATGAATAATAAAGTTGATACTGATGATGATATCTCTCAAACATTTTTCAATTATCTAGAACACAGACAAGTTTGGAGTGCCCCAAACTGTTGATAAGTAAATACTAAACAATATGCTATAGAAAACGAGATAGATTATCCATATTGCAGGGATGCACTTGGTATTATTTCTCTATATTGAATTCGGATCTCATTTTAAAAAAAGGAGCTGATATACATATATCAATATTGATATCGTAATTAATACTGATTTTGTTATACATATCAAATGAGTTATTATTCATATTAACGACTTTACTATATAGCTTACTTGTACATTACTTTTATTATTTAACTTAATTGAGTTATTATTCAGATTAGTGATATTTGAGTTGAACAATAAAAATATTGTATGAAATAAGTTGGATAATAAAGTCGTTAATATGAATAATAACTTATTTTATATTAATAATAAAGTCAATATCGATAATGATAATGATATCAATGATGATATCTCCCAAACATTTCTCTTTGAAAAACAACGAAGTTGTTTCTTTAATTAGTAATTACTATTTTCATCTCGGTTGTGCGTGTCCTATAAGTGCAATAAAATCATAGAGACAGATACTGATCATAATTGCAGCGTGTAACTCCATACTGACACAGGATTAATTAGTTGAAAAATCTCCTCAATCATTAATCATTGATGGTACATATACTACCTCACAATAACAACAATACCATGTCTATTTGTTGGATAGAAATAACAAAGAAGCTATCCTGTACTGAAGTAGTAACAAATCTAGCACAAAAGAAACACGCAGATAGGAAACAAAAATAATTTGCAACTCAAATCAACCATTCCTCTTTCTCCTTTTCCTTTTCTAGTGGAGATAATTCATTATCTTTAGACTGGAGAGCACAGGCTTCAACTTTTTTCAGAAAGTTTCCAAATAGATTACAGTTCAAAAATGAGTGATTTAATGTCTATAATTATTGATGTCACGTTAATGATCATAAAATTAAATTTCAAATAATTATTTATTAAATGCTTAAATAACAAAATTAATTAAGTAGATATTTTATATATATTATGTTATATAAGTATATAAAAAATATACTATTTTAACTTTATTTTGATATGCATCAAGCACTAACGAAAATCAACGGACCAAATTTTGTGATTTAATTCACTCTCTTAATGACTACCGAAACAAAGTTAAAATTCAATAATTTTTTATATACATATTATTAAAATAGATTATAATATATCTAACAGTTTATATATATTAATTAAAATATATATAATAAAGTAGACATCATATGAACCAATTATGATGGTTATCGGATCCCTCCTCATAGTTCAAATTCAATTGGAAGTTAATTAAAGGGAGAATCTTTAGCAAGTGTATGTATATTTGCAGAAATAAATCTTTTTTTTTTCATTTTCCGAAACTAACTGCATTGATCCTCTTCAATTAATGTCCCCTTTGTATATCTCATTTGAAAGCTACATCTTTAACCATTATTGAAGAGACTACTAAAAAGTTCTTATTTTTCTTCCTACAACAGCCCAGTAAATAAACTAAATTTCAAATACATCCAAGAAAGTCAAAAAAATTGTAAACAAATACACCCAAGAAAGGAAAAGATAGCTGACAAGACTATCACATTTATTCATGTTGCTCCTGCACATGATATTTACACAAAGATTATTAAGTTTGGCTGGAGAAATAAGATAGAATCTCAGAAGTCACCTCCTCAGCCTTTTCCTGCTGTATGAAATGGTAACCATCAATTGAAACGACATCAAGATTCGGGACAACTTCCTTTAGACCCCCACCTCTGACCAACATCTCGATTCCAGAGATGTTGTGGCCAACATCTTTCTCGACTAGAATGAATTTGGTGGGGACTTGAATTTTTGCTCCTTGCCATGGTGCCATGAGTTCCCAGTTCCTGTAACAATGCAGCGGTTATACAAACCAAGCATTGGTTTTCAGTGCCTTTTCTGCCTAAAACAAAACCAATTTCTTCCATTCTGGCTTTAAACCGTTAAATGTGGCCTGAAAATATGTCCTGTGCAGCATGTAGTTTGTGAAGTACAAGTACAATAAAACATTGGGAATTATAAGAAAAAATGAGAAACAATGTAAAAAGGATGATGACGCACGTATCGATGATTCTATAGTAGTTTAAGGGCCCAGTAAACCCATTTTTTTGAAATTTCTCAGCAAAATATTGGAGTTCATCCTCTGAAATCCAGTCAGGGGGAGAAGGGGGTTCTTCGAGGTAATCTATTATCTCCATTCCAGATGGAGCAATGAAATTGTCCATTTTTACAGAGAAGAACTTTTTAAGCACGGTTGGAACTTCATAACGAGCAAATGATGCTTCGGCCCTTCCAGGTTCCTGAGTTTGAATTGGATATCAGAAGCAACGGTTTTTTAGCTGTCAGTCCAAAATTAGCTTAATAAAAATTTGATATTATTCTCAATAAGACCGTTGAATTCTCTATTATTGTTCGGTGCAAATCCCTGAACACTTAAGTATATATTTTGATTACATCCCTTCTTCAGCAATGTTGATTTGCTGAAGTCTGACATTACAAAGTGACTAGATAGTACATCATATTGTTAAACATTAGGTATTCTAATAATAATGCTCTAGTACGGACCGACAGAAAACCAAATAGTACATGTGTCAATTGAATAAAAGAAAGGATTAACAAACTACATTTAGAAAAAGAAAAAAAAAGGGTCTGTGGACTCATTTTGATAATTGAGCACGAACTCAGAATTTTTTTTTTTTACCTGGAATTGATGTATATAAAATCCATCACCGAGCGCCTTAAAAAAGCGTTCAGTGGGTTTAACAGATGGCGACCTTTGTGTATATGGTACCCCAATGTTAACCAGTGCTCTTACCCTGTCAGGCCTAAACTGGCACAAGTACCATGCCATGTAAGCACCCCAGTCATGGCCGACAACAAAAACCTACATGTCGTAGCATACAAGAGATTGCCAGTTTATGCATTAAAATTTGCTGAATTTGAAGCAACAACTGAATGCAGAAAAACTTCTGTGAGATTGAGTATAATATTATAATTAATTGAATTTGATGTCAGAACTATTACTTTACAGACAAATTGGTTGTTTAATTCTGACAATAACCTAACTCTGCTACCATGGAACCGAGATGGGTTCCAGGTTGATATTCTATTCAAAATATGCATCTGATCAATTTAGTTGTGGAAATTTCACAGAGTTTCCATGCAGATAACCTTAAAAAAGTTACAAATAACTGATCAAATATTTGTATGCACGAGAAGTTGTGCAAGGCTGTATTTCTTTTGAGAAGATAGACTGGTGAAATCTCTAGAACTGGTTCAATCTGATATTAC
This sequence comes from x Bolboschoenoplectus mariqueter, assembly GCA_037678475.1. Taxonomy (NCBI): domain Eukaryota; kingdom Viridiplantae; phylum Streptophyta; class Magnoliopsida; order Poales; family Cyperaceae; genus x Bolboschoenoplectus; species x Bolboschoenoplectus mariqueter. The sequence goes on along the minus strand of CM075239.1, from coordinate 1,185,125 downwards.
ATGGCAAACAAATCTGACTATACTTGGATTGAAATTCAACCAGACACAAACCAAATATGATCACCAAGAGACAAAAAAAATGCAAAATCAATAACCTGATTTTGAAACGAAATCAATTGCCACCTGTCCAAGACATCTAAATTTGAACTAATTGACCAAAGCCTAAAACCTGAGAAATTCGAGCAATCTGAAACACGAAATGAACCCACGACATGAAATAACTGATATGAATCATGATCCAACCCAAATGATCTCATTCTACAACTTAATCTGAGCCTAATAGTTGTTGACCTGACCGGATAAGCATCCTTATATATTCCTTTTCAACCTTCAGAAAGTTTGGCAATATTTTCTAGTTTCTTTTTACTGAGCAGCTGAGTGGGTCACAAAAGTTGTATCAAAATGGTACCACAGTAACTTCACAAATCACAAGTCTAGTGCATGCAAAATGTTTGATAATTTGCCTGAGAGAAGAGCAAACAAGCAAGACTTACACGTGGCAACTCGAGTCGGTCAAGGAGCCCCACGAGATCACCAACAATATGAAAAACGGTATAAGCGGCAGGGTCAGTCGGCACATCAGTGTCGCCATAACCGCGCAAGTCGGGGGCAATGGCACGGTATCCGTTTGCAGCCAAGGCGGCCATTTGGTGCCTCCACGAAAGCCATAGCTCAGGGAAACTGTTCACAACACACACAAAAACAACAAGGTCTCAGAGATTAAAAATGAATTGAGGTTGAGATATATATTTCACCTAGTTATGAGCCTATGAGGTTTAGGTTTTCAGAGAGTTGAATATATATAGGAACCCGTGGAGAAGGAGCACTGGTGGGGCCGAGAGGTCGCCTAACTCGGCGACATGCATAGTTATCCCGTTGGTGGCCACCCGGCGGTGTCGAAACTCGGCGAATTTCTCCAGACTCGCCATGTCTTCCTCTCTCTATGTTCCAGGCTTTGTAGAATAGTCAATAGTTTGAGAACAGAGGTTAGCTGGTGCAGGTGGTTGCTAGCTAGCTTGCTCACTGCATCGCTTCACGCTTGTCAATCTGTTCCGTTCCGTTCCGGACATCATACCGGTTTGCTTTTCTGGAATGGTGTGATCCGCGTTTCAGTGTAATTAGACTTGCAAATATCATGGCAGCTTTAACAAAATTATGTAGTTATTGACATAGAGATTCTCTCGTACATCTTGTATTGAATTCTCTTTTCAGCATGGATGAGATGAGGATTAAACACGTTTCATTTATATTTTAAATTTTCAAATCCAAATTTTAATTGAAAGTATTAATTTTGTTTACTTTGATGCATCAATGTAAAACTTAATGAATGCATTCAAATTTTATATATCCTAATTAATTAAATTTGATATTTTTTCTGACCATTTGATTTAGTTTAAAATAAAAAAATTATAAATTATACATGAATACGAATATAAATAAAATCAACAGCTTAAATTTGTGTCAAGTGCCATCCCAGATATATATATATTTTTTTCACAGAAAGCGAGAAAAATCAAGGGTCGACTTAGAAAACATGACTTCCGTATTTATCAATTTAAATCCGATGCTTACAAAAAATGTAATTTCCGACTTTATTTAAATTAAAAGAAATTATTTTTATATTTTACATTTTATACTCTTTATCTGTACATCAAAAATATTTATACTAAATAAATAATTTATTTATATATGAATTAAAAATATTTATAATTAATATAGAAAATATTTATCATTTTTTCTTTCTTAAATGATTATAGAAAATTTTAAGTTAACAATTTTATTATACAAATAAAATACAATTTGTATAACATTTACTCATAATAATATAAAATATAAATACTTTTATCATTAATATAACTACTTTTTGTAAAAATTATAAATACGGAGATGCAAATAAATGATGTAATTAAAGGCGTGATTATCATTCCTCTTAAATTAAAAAATTTCAGAAAGAAAACACCAATCATTGCATTCATGATTCACGTGCAATCGCAAAATCATCAATACGTTCTTTCTTTTTCACACTGACTTGACCAATCGAAACAATCTCAGTTTTACTGAGAAATGTCCCGAATTGAAAACTATTAAATACAAACACATCACCACCTCTAGGTCCACTTGAGATTTAGGTTATGAGCAACCACAAAAATCTCAATCCAATGGCCCATACATGATACATCATGCTTCATACTCATACCTCATACAAGTCAACATGTCTCTATACAAATACAGCTTTACAGCGACATAATACGAAATAAGTACACAAATTTGGTTCATGCTAAAACTGAATACCAGAAAATCACTATTAATGCCAGAAAATCACCTTATATAGTTGTATTCATCAATTTTTGTTTGGACAAAAGATGGGTGTCTAACTAAGACTGGAGAAATAAGATAGGATCTCGTTCGTCACCTCCTCAGCCTTCTCCTGCTGGATGAAATGGTGACCGTCGATGGAAACCACATGAAGATCTGGCACATTAGCTTTTAGACCCCCGCTTTTCATGTACATCTCTGTTCCAAAAGACTTATAGCCGATATCTTTATCACCAACAAGGAATTTGGTGGGGACCTGAATTTTCGCTCCTTGCCATGGTGCCATTAGAGTCCAATTCCTATTGTTGACATCAATAATTCTTAGGGTAGTGAGATGAAAAATATACATTCTATTAACTATTGACAGTTTCTTCAAAAATATACATCAATAATTATTAGAATTTGGTTTGAAGTCTCAGTTCATGTGAACTGTAACAAAGATATTTTGGCTTAGTAAGGGTTTCAGAGTCGAGGGTCGTCGAGTTGATGATTGCTTAAACATTGATTTAATTATTCAAAGGGTGGTTGGTACCACCATCACAAGAGACAAAACACAACAATCAGATGTTAATTACGAATCATTAGGTAGCATCAGTCAAAAAATAAAGAGTAGGTATAGTTAGAAAAAAGAAAACATTTAAATACTATTCACAAAGAACAACTTACATGTCAAAATTCCTGTAATAGTTCAAGGGCCCAGTAAAACCATTTTTCTGAAATTTCTCAGCAAAATAGCAGAGTTCATCCTCGGAAATCCACTCAGGGGGAGAAGCTGGGGCTTCAAGGAAATCCATGATCTCCATTCCAGGCGGAGCACACATATTGTCCATTTTTATTGAGAATATCTTTTTGAGTACAGTCAAGGCATCGTACCGAGCAAATGAAGTCTCAGCTCTTCCAGGTTCCTGGATTTAACTTGAATTTTAGAACCACCGAAGGAAATGTTCAACAGTTATTTTAAAAATGACCTCTAAAATGAACTCTTTTTCGTTTAATTAAACCCCCCCCCCCCCCCCCCCCCCACAAAACCAATTTCTGAAATTTGTTCCTCTTCTGTAATCTTGCACACTGATAATCTCTAGCAGGAGAAGAGTTTCAGTTGATATTTAAGCCAAAAGTAAACAAGCACTGAAAACATTTTTTTCAATTTTCTTTTTTGTTGAAAATATTTTCTTTTGTATGCAGAAACCTTAATTAGTTCTGAACTTCCTTTTGTAACTTTGGTCTTCAGTATCATTTTCTGAGACTCAGAAAAACCAAAAAAAAAAAAAGTTATGAACTGCATTGATCAAACAAACACTGGGCCAATTTTGAACGTTCTTCTATCAAAATAAGAGCAGAAAACATGAAAGCATATAAAAAATTGCCAAAGTTTTACCTGGAATTGTGTGATATAAAATCCCTCTCCAAGTTCCTTGAAACGGTCTGTCGGTTTAACAGACGGATGCCTCGGGAAATATGGTATCCCAATGTTAACTAGTGCTCTTACCCTGTCAGGTCGAAAGAGGCACAGGTGCCATGCCACATTTGCTCCCCAGTCATGACCCACTACAAATACCTTCACCATACAACAGAACATTAATTTACATTGACGCAGGATTATTGAACTAGTAACGACTATTATTAAAAAAATTACAACCCTCCAAAAAGCTGTATATCATGAATACGATTAATGCTTATTATATTCAAATCTAATGTTACAACCAGACTTCTATGGTATTTTAAGAAAATTAAGCCTTGAAAATGGAGCACCAACTTAAAAGCTTGATTGCACTTGCCCGAGTCTGGTAAAAAAAAATAGAGTTACCATTATTTGGTACCCTGACTTAGTATAAATAGTCTAATCAGATGTTTGGTTGATAATGGCTGCTATAATTTAGCATGGATGACTTGCCCTGCTGATAATAAATGAAAATCCACATTGCCGAAAAACAGTTCTGGGAAATAAAATCTCGGTTAATATCCTACATTCTAGAGCTTATCTAAATGATAAACTATACTCGATATTACCAATATTGTAAAGGATGATCAATTATACTAAAAAAAAAAGCAATATTTTGATGAATTTGACCAATCCTCAAAATGAAAGAAATGAACTTGAGCTGTGAACATACTCCTATTAAGCACCCGCAATGTGCTTGATAATATGCCTGAGAGAAATAGAGTGAGACTGAGACTTACACGTGGCAGCTCGAGGCTGTCGAGAAGCCCGATTAGATCCCCGACAATATGGAAAAGGGTATAAGCAGCAGGATCGGCCGGCACATCGGTGTCGCCATAGCCGCGCAAGTCGGGGGCAATGGCACGGTATCCATTTGCGGCCAAGGCGGCCATCTGGTGCCGCCACGAGAGCCACAGCTCAGGGAAACTGTTGGAATTGATCGATCATAGATACATACATCAAAATTCAAAACACAGTAAAAGATCAAATTTGAACTGAGCAGAGAAAATCTTGACTAGTTGACTCTGAACTTAGGTACAAACAAACCCGTGGAGGAGGAGAACAGGTGGGGCCGAGAGATCGCCTTGCTCCGCCACGTGCATCGTTATCCCGTTCGTCGCCACCTGGCGATGCCGTACCTCGGTGAACCTCTCCTCGTTCGCCATCTCTCTCTCTCTATCTCTCTCTGTTTCTCGATTTGATTATTTAGTTATTATTATTTTATTTCTTTTTTTGTTGAAAAGGCTCTCTCATTCTCTCCCTCAGTATCTCTCTTTCCCTTTTGTTTGGATTATTTATTGGATAAGATGTCTTGATTGATGAATGAATGGACATAAAAAGCGAAACGAGTAGAAGCTTTCTTGGATGCTAGTACTTGGTTTTCTGTAGCAAAGTCTCCGTTGCTATTGTGTTGTGTGATGCTGGTAATGTAACCATTTCTTCCTTTTTCCTTTTTCCTTTTTCACCTTTTAGTCTTTTATCAACTAATTTTCTTTTTTTTGAAATTGGTGCAAGGATTATTAGTTAGTAACCTTTTCATATTATATGGAAAGTTTTTTACGTCATCAATTTTTGAAATTAAAAATGAGAGTCTAAATTATTTAAATTTAAATGTTTTTAAAAAAAATTATTCAGATTTTTAATATGTAATTTTGTGTTTTATTACAAAATTATAAACATATTGTTAGTTTTATAGATTGATTGTACGTAAAAATTTATGATTTTTAAGTATTTTATGATATACTATTTAAAAATAGTTATATATGAACGGTTGTAAATTTATATCGGTTGATATATACTATAATACTTACATTAAATTTTATCATTCCTCATAACAACAGTATATATATATATATGCTGGTATGCATATTCTGGATCCAAGGTTTCAACATTAAAAAAATATTTTTTTACGATTATCAAAATTGCAAATAAAACAGTTATGAATGTATTCTAAAAGCTTGAAAGGCTGCTTTTATGAACTGATATCCTATAAATTTTGTTCACTTTGTAATAATAATCCTCCAATATTAGCACTCAAGCACATCTACACCTATCTAGGATAATTAGTTTACTTAATCAAACTGTCCAAATTGTTACATTTAAGAGACATTGTGAGAAAACGAGATAGAAAACTAAAAATAAAATATCACAGTTGGAAGCATTTTCCTCGATCTTGCGATTCCAATCACATTTGATATAACATCTCCATCTCCTATACTGTAAGTATTGGAATAATGACTAGATAGAGATAGACAATGAGGTTAATTGAACCTATCTCACCATTTCACAATTCAAGAATCTTGATTTTGATTGTCTCTCTATAGAGGATGTCTGAACTTATTTCAGATGAGAAGCGATTTATTATGTTTTTTTCTGACGAATCTAATGCAACCCGCAACCAATCTGCTGTGGCTTTTGACAAAATTCGGTTTAGTCCAACCGTCTGTGATATTAATTTGGTAGTGATATCAATTTGGTAGTGATATCAATTAAGATATTATGATTTGATCCAAATATCTCTCACCCGTTTTTAGTTCCACATCTAAATTCCAACATGCACATCGCTGCTTTCATGTTCATTTATTCCTTCCAAAGAGAGACCAGATCTTATATTTGGTATATTATCTGGAAGACAAATGTACGATATTTTATGTCAAGTTGACAACATGGATAGAAGTCATCTCAAAGCATATGAAGTCATTCAAATCATAGACTTCTAAGGCATCACAAGACTTGTCAAAGCATTCTCCATTATAATATGCCTTAAGAATTTAAAAAGTTGAAACAAAATGCTTCCCTTCCAAATCATTCTTGCAAAGTGTATTTGTAACATGGATTCAAAGAAACTTTGGAATATTACTAATAGCACAATGTGAAACAGGAAACCAACAAAATTGGTAGGGAGGAAAAAAAAATGTAAGAGAATAACTTTCAAGTGAAACAGGAATTAGATTCAAAGATAGCAATCAATGTGTCAAATATCACTGAACACTTGCACACTATATATGGATTATGGACGCATCATTATTCTTAATATCAACATTATTTTTTTCTCTTCTTATGAAATATTACTGCGCAATCTTCCTTTACAACAGGCGCACATGACAATACATATTTGATATTTCTAGAACAAGCAAACACTTAAAGAGGACCTACAATTCTTCAGTCATGGCAAATAAGCATGGTTGGTTCAACCATTACATAAAGGGTCACTAAGCTGCCACAGAAACCCCTCAAAATAAAATTCATTTATTAAACCTTATCATCATGAAACCACCACCTCGTCTCCTTCGGTGACCTTCCATTACGACAATTTCTAACATAGCGGTCATTATCAGCTGGCCTTTGCTGGAACAATAAGAGAAAAATAATGACAAATCTGTCATGGTTAACCTCCGACACCTTGTAGGGATTAAATGTACACAAGTAGCATCTCAGTCAGTACCGGACCCTACTGAACAAGGATCTAATTATGGCACACAAATCCATTACTGATAAACAGAAGGACATGCTGTGTCAAAACTAGGTGCACTATTTAAGAAAATTTACACTATATTAAATCAGGTAAACTAGACTTAGAGGAGACAGTGCTTCCATAAAAGACATTCTTGGTGATAATTGTTTTGGGGCCTAAGCATTTCAAAAAATTTAATGAAGGGTAAAAGAATTGTTTTCCCAAGAATCATTGCAGGGTAAAAGAATTATAAATACATAAGCATTGCTGGTATTGAAAAAGTCAACCACTATTATGTAGATTTAATGCCAACCATAAACAACAGGTGGTAACTGAATTTATAGTTAAAATTAATAATAAAACCTTTGCAGGAGAGCTTGACAACATGGATAGGATGCTGATGCACACAGAGCTTACAGTCATTGCCGGTGACCAAGAATCATACAATATATCTGCATAGACCATAGACACATTTTAATTACAGAAATATTTTCAAGAGCACTTGTTATTGACATCATAATAGTAGAAATACAAAGATTTCTTTCATATAAGTAATCTAAACTTCAATAGCAAGATAAAGATGTTAATGCCATTAAAAGACTTACAACATTCCAAGCAAGTAAAAAATATTTATATTATAAAAAATCAAATTCTAACATTATTGAAACTGCACTAGACGTTCTTCCATTTAAAGTTGTCTAACAACGTTCTTTACTACATAATGATCCAGAAAGCAACTTGATTAATCAACCTTTTTAAAGTAGCCCATGAACTGCCATATATTTTCAAAAGATTAAAGTGATTATTCAATAATAGCACAAGAAATCAGTAGTGTCATTATATCCCAAAAGAGGTATATTACTAATCACAACTGTACAGTATCACTTACCAATACCACAAATCAGTACAGATGAGAAAGAAAGCATTTAAAACAACAAGGAAAGCAAACAACCACATGGTTTGGTCTCAAAAGCAATACCATTTTGAGGAAAACAATCAAAACACATTCAATCAACAACCATAAACACAGCCAAGATGACAACTTTTAATTATATTAAGCAAAAAACTGACACAAATAAGGATTACTTGACACAGCACATTAGTATACTGTCTTTCCAAGGAAAGAACTTGCTGATCTCCACAACCATAGCATTCGCTTGGAGATCAAGCAAGAAACAATCAAGTAAAACTGTAAAAGGAAGTAAACTGAAAGGAAATTACATTTAATGCCTAATTCAAGTTCAGTGAAAATATCCCATCCTATCATATTTTAGAACTGTTATTTCTTGCTCCCCCCTAATTTATCATGAACTTGCAAGAATTATCTATTAAATCAGCTAAGATATAATGGTATGTAGACTACTTTGTGCCGATTCATGAAATGAATACAAAATTACCTAAGCAAATGTGCCCATTGCTGTATATATGAGGATGAAGAGGTGCCGGGTGTACAAAAATAACCTGACAAAACCAAGACAAGAAAACAAGAACTCAAATTCACAGTTCAGCTGATCAGATTCAAATTGAATCGAACTTTTTTTGTAATCAATGTTCTGATATAACCTGTGGTGCCTCCATTGGGTAATGTTCCGGAAAATCTACCTGGAGCTGGTACGTCTCGCCGGCATAAAGTGTACCAGGTGCACCAGTCACCTCAATAATCCACCTATAAAGAATGAAAACCATTAGAAGAGGAGAAAGAAAGAAATAAATAAACAGGAATTGGCATCACATCAGAGAGCAATCGAGTAAGGGATAGAGAGGTCTGACCTCTGAAGGTTATCATTCACTTTATACTTAAATCCAGCCGGGGGATTGGTTTGCCATTCCATCACCTCTTTCTGAAGCCGATTGGAAGCGATCTTGCTCAAAACCTGACACAAATTGAATCAAATCAGACGGATTTCAACGCATATTCCCGATTTGGGGGTTTCGATCGGAGTACAAGGAGATAACCTTGCGCGAAGGGACAGAAGAACTGGTCATGGCTCGGAGATTGAGAGAGAGAAAGAAGAGAGAAAGGAAACCTCGTCGACTCTATAATGTTTGCTTCTTTTATCTCTCTCTCTCTCTCTCTCTCTCTCTCTCTCTCTATAACGTAGTATTTAATGATTTTGTTGCTCTTCTTTTTTCTCCCTTTCGCTCGCTGTTTCGACTTTTTGGATGGGTCGGGTCGTGGTGGTGGTAGAGTGGAGAGAGAGGAAATTAAAGAGGACGAAATTGCCCCCTCGCTTGGAAATTGTTTGGTATTAAATCGCGCGACTTAAAACATGTTTGTGGGTTTTGCGTGGATTCTCTCGTTCTGGTGGAGGGGGAAAGGTAAAGTCGGTCTTTAAGTCACTTTCTTCACTGCTTTTCGAGTCTACGATCGCATCCATAGTAAGGATTATACACCGTACGATATGTATCGTACGGTTATAATTGGATAATGATAGATATCTCAGATTAAAAGATTCTCAAGACATCAGAACTACTTCCAATAAAAACCGTCCGATTCAGATCGGACGTATATAACTAGGAAATCATGGTACTCTTTGTACGATTATAAAAGGAGCAGATCCGGTCCACCTCAGAGACAAATATGCCTCTGATCTATGTTGGTTGGATCCGGTTCAACCTTCCTCCAACTGTACGGTCACAACTGGATCGTGTGAATCGGATCATGACCGTCTGTTTGGAAGGAGGCAGCTCCGAGTTCCAACGCGTCCTCCTTGCATTATCTGAACCGTATGATATGATCTAACGGTTGATATTTGCTTATAGACCGAAGTTTCGTCCGACTTAATTGGAGTGCATCAGTGCCGTTAGATATTTCACGAACTGTTCAAAGTGAACATCCAGAGACCAAAAAGAAGAGGAAAAAAAATGAGAATAGCTGGTAATGGTACAGGACCACAGGCCCAGTAAGAATGAGAATTTATGGGCTATTTTACAAATTGCCCCTACGACCATATTTTTTTTTTCTTGAACTAAAATTATATACCTTTTTTTTTTTTTTTTTTACTTTCTGTGCTGTTGAATTTCTTTGAATATTAATAGATGGATTAAATTTCTTTATGATAAATGAATTTTCTACCTCATATAATGTATTTATTATGTATATATAAAAGAGTTTATATTTAAATTGTAAGTTGTTTATATCTGAATTTATAAATATTTATATTTAGTATAGAAAGTATGTATTATTTTTTTTTTCTGAATAAAAATAAGTCACAATATGGAGAATTGAAAGTTTGAATGGTCCAAGTTGCAAATATACCTTCAGAAAGTTCTTTATATTTGGGACCCGAATTTAATAGCTTTAAAGAAGAGAGCCAATAGCAATATGCCAAAGTTCAATTTGAATATTTTAAAGATTCCAACGAAACCAAGGTATAAGAGTTGGCAGAGCAACTACAACTTAAAATTGAAAAAAATTGTTCGAAGGAGCCAGAGAGGATTTAGTTAAAAAAAAAATTACATGAGGGGTGCTTCATAAGGAAAAAATAATAACAAATAAAAGAGGGTACAAAGTCAAATACTCTATCAATTCATTTTTAACTGAACAATTGCTGAGAATTATTTCCTGTGTCAAACAAGATCTCGGAGCCTCAGAGTCAGAGGTACATAGACTCCAGTGAATACATGGAAGCGAACAAATTTCAATATTTCATGTGATCAAAATTTCTAATCATTGAATCATTAAATTTAATAATTTACACAATTATTAAAACGTGGAATTATTAAAATGTGGAAGCAAACCAGAATACATACATACATGTAATTGGAGAGAGCCGAATCGCCGGATCCCACAAAAGGGAGAAAGGGATGGCTAACCTAAAATTGATTTTCTCATGTCGTCGCATCCCCAATTATTAGTCTAATTCATTTTCAACAAATCAAAGAAAATTACTTCTCGGATATACTATTTTTTTTTTTACCAACTCCACCCAATCTATACAGGGATTGAATTAAAGCTGCAATTATTCAAACAACCTCATTTATTTTTTTCCAATTCGTTAAATATTTATCTTCGGAGTATTTCAAATGCAAACTGAAATAAACAATCAAATTTTAACAATATACATCTATGACTGGATTTTCGTTCTTGCAAAACTTGCTTAATCTTCTGGTATCTGGTATATATCCAAATAGTTCTTTCTAATTTGATAGATTTGTTTTATCTTCATTATGGGGTTCAAGCAAAGAAGGATCCATATCACACAGCGATCTTATTTCACAATTGCTGGTAACTCAAAAGAGGAAATTAAAGGTTGAAAATCATACTAATCAGAAATAAATATGAACTTCGCCAAACATCAAGCATGCATCAAAAAGCACAAGCCATACCAGAGCATAAAACATAACTTCCGGGTCCCGAAACTCCGGTCCACAATTTATTACAAAGCCAAACTAAAGTAGGTAATTAGACGGCAGCAGCAAGCTGAGCAACTTTATTCTCAAGTCCGGCTTTGTCGGCACCGATGATCTTGTCAACCTCAGCACCATCCTTCAGAAAAAGAAAGGTTGGCATTGCTGTCACGTCATACTCTTCTGCAACAGCCTGGAGTATAGAAACAAATCATTGATTTAAGTAACGTTCATATTGGCGAATGAAATTTTACTTCTAAATCCTATTAAAGTAACATTCATACAAACATATTTTTGGGCACAATTTCACTTTGTTTGAAAGTAACACCAAGGATTCCTCTTTACCAGTAATATTATGTGTTTTATGGCAATTCAAACATGAGAGCAACAAATAGTTAATGTAAAATAGGATGAAGTTGCTCATAAAATCCAATTAGTCATAACTGTTTCATACAATCTACCACGACTTCAAAATCCTAAGACAGAATTAATTAGAGGAAGTAATATCATATATAATGTTATGAACCTTTTCATTCAATATCTATTCTATTTCCATAATCCGATGCCATGTTTAGGGCCTTTCATGCCCACTAAATGAAATGGCTAAATTTGCCCTAAAATTTTCAAACCAAGTCAATTAAAAATCACTTCATGACTTGTCAATGCACTTTTGTAAACCAACAACTTAGTATAATTGACTTGATTTTTATTATTAAGCTTGACTTTCAGAAAAGGAGAGACACACAACCGAAATTTAAGAACATGTCTTTTTCTTAACACTATTATAACAGTTGGGTGCTATTTGCAAATATTTCAGAAGTTATTTGCAAAAAAAAAATTTGTACTAATTGCAGACATTCCATATACTCAAAACATCTTTTTTTTTTTTTGACAACTTTAGTGTGTTATTTGCAAGCACTTTCAATTTCCAGTTGCAAAAGATCAATAGATGAGATCCTATATGCAAATAAAAGTTATCAAAAATTGAACAAATATCAATAACAAAAACCAAACATTTACAATACAACAATCTAAACCATCTGATTCAGTGATTCTCCGTTTGTTTCCACATAACAGTAAACACAAATCTTGCCAATTTGTACCAGCATCTGCAGTACTAGGATCCTTTTTTAAGAAATAAAAGTGAATAATGTACCTTTTGCTCATCGACATCGACCTTGAGGAAAACGACACCTGGAAACTTCTTTGACAGTTCAGCAAAGACTGGGGCAATGAAGCGACAGGGCCCACACCATGTGGCTGTGAAGTCGATCACCACCTGTTTCAGGACACATATACAACATTCTAGAATCATCAATTATTGAATATACAAAACAATGAAACTTCGATTGAGATTTCAATGTCTCTCTTGTACAATTGAGTGTTTTTTTCAGGTATATTGGAAACACAAGAGATAAGATATAGGGTTTTCTCTTGTATCCTAGCAAATTTTTGGTTTCTCTTAATAGCCTACCCAAAATCCTCTAAAATTTTTTCTCTAGGCGTCTAAGTTCCTATCCTGCAGGGTTAGAAGCCACATAACATTCAATCAAACAGGTACCTGTTCTAATTTTAGCGCTGATTCTGAAGAAAAAGAACTAGAAAGGAAAGAAAAAAGAAAAAAAAAGAACGAAGGGAGTAAGAGGTATACAATCTTCTTCGCTTCCTTGGCCTCATTGATCGTAGCCTTGAAGTGATCGGTGCTGGAGATGACAACGACGTCGCCATGATCCGCCATTTTCGCACGATTTTCGAATCCGGTTTTGTTTTCTCTTTCCTTTTTCTTTTCGGAGAAGGAAGGGGCCCCCTTTTATTCGCACCGATGAATGAGGTATTTAAAGATCTTCTGTGGTGGAATATAGTAGAAATACGTGTGGCGAGTTACGTATGCAGATAGATTGATTGATTAATCTGATATTTCTCGGAAAATAAATGCTCCGTTGAAAATTAAATGAGGACGGAAACCGAGATGCTTCCTTTTGTAAATAAATAATAATAATATTTTTAATTTTAAATATTTAATAATTCTATATTTGAATGTACTCATTCATAATCACTTGTAAATGCATGTATTTATGATTTTAAATTTATTAAATATTTTTATTTTTACTTAAGTTTAAACTGAATGTTTATGAAATCATTCGTTCAAAGAAAATGTGTGAATATAAAAACTTTTACATTTTTTATATCTAAATTATGTATTTAAATATTGCATTCAGATTCTACATTTAGAAACGTAATCTTACGTTTAGACATATAAAAGTAATTTTTTTGTGTTTATATATTTTCTATAAATGTTTGCGTTTAAAAAATTTTCAATTCCGAATTTAAAAATATATGATATATATTGTGAATATCTGCATTTAGAAAATAAATATAAAATTATCAAATATTTAATATTAGAAATCTTAATATATTATTATTTATAAAATAGGGATGACCAAAAAAAAGTTTTCCTTCAGATTACATTGAACTTTTCATGAAGTGGTTGCATTTTTGTTGAAGAATTAATTGAAGAAGGAAAATGACAGATATCTCCCACAAGCATCCACAAAACTTTTCATGAAGTGGTTGCATTTTTGTTGAAGAATTTATTGAAGAAGGAAAATGACAGATATCTCCCACAAGCATCCACAAAATCCTATACTATATAATTTGTACAAGTACATGACATGAAAATTGTCCATCCAAAATTTATGAACTACAATTTCAAAATACGCAACGATGCTGCTGGGGTCTTTACAATAATTCGTGGCAAACAAACAGCAATACCCCGTACCAACTAGCAAGAAACCTGAAAAAAATTAAGCACAGTATACAAATTAATTAAAAGGTTTCATTCTAGATAAAGCATGCATTTATTTAGAAGGAAAAAAGAAGAATAGAGAACATATTTACCTTCTATATATGACAAAGACTACTGCTACCCTGTACACACTACAATTCTAAAATATCATTCCACCATCCAGCTCTGATGAAAGAATCTTCCCTGTCAATTCCTTCCACACTTGTGGTGTTTCCATTTCCCTACAACCAAAGATAGTACCAGAATTTGATCAGATATTGCATGAAGATAGACCCGCGTACCTTGCAGCTCGGTTGCTGATAGCATCTGCTATTTTTTTCAAATTTGAAAGATACCCACAATTTTTGAACATTTGCAACTCACATCCTGCAGTCTGATTATTTGAAAATTCCAGCAACTCCGTATAAAAAATTATATCAAGCAAAGAATGACCAAAATTGCCTTTTATCCTATTCCTTAGCTTATATTGCTTTAATTAGTAGATGATTAGAAAGTTCACCAGACAAGGGCATATCTTTTTACATGCAAAGGTTGGGCAATTACCAGCAATATCATCAAAAGCATGTCAAAGTATGAAAATTGTTTGATATCATTTTATAAAGACCAAAGTTTGTGTCATAAAATCCTCAATGGAAAAGTTCTCATGGTGTAAATAGACAGTACCTTTAAGCATTGCTTCTTCTTGGTATTGCAAACTGGATAATCCTGAGGGCAGCAATATTTACTATCCTTGCAACAAACCGCGCTCTCCAATCCACAGCAGCTCCAGGAGAGACACACCCCGAACACATGCCATGTGCAACAGCAAGTGCTGCCCGCAGGGCAGTATGTCAGGAGGCTGCACTTGGTGGGACCCGGATCTGGTGACGGAGGCGGGTTCGGGCTTGTCTTTGTTGGGTATGATGGCATCATGTTAATCCCACAAACACCCTTCGAACTGTTGGTGTCGCGTGCCATGTACATATAACCATCCATGCCCCAGCTTGTGCCCCACGAGTTTTTAATGATCCAGTAGTTCTGCCCGCTTTGTGACCCATACCCAACAACCAGCACGGCATGGTCTAGAGAGGTTGAGCATGGACCAGTAAAGATTCCCTGCAGTTATAAGAAATAAAATTAGTATTTTCCAAAATATTTAGTCATTAAAATTGAATTTCTTGTACTTCTACTTTGTATGATATGTATATACGGTCAGAGGGGCTTCTGTAAGTATCTTAGCCTGACAATTTTCAGCTGTTGCTTTGGTTGTTGATAACCTTGTAAGGCCAGTAAATGTGACACTTTTCAGCTGCATGGATTAACAGGATTTTGCAACTGTCTACATATTATTAGGCATGTGCTGTGTGCAACTAAAATTGTAGTTTCATTTATGCTCCTACAGAGTATAAAATATCATATGTACCGCCCCTACCCAACAAAAAGCTCATATATGGCTCTCATCTTCTATAATTAGTTTGAAAAAATTCCCAAATTATGGTTGTGTTCTTCATTTCTACAGAGGAAAAAGGTTAAATTGGAGGGTACTATGGCGTCTTCTGAACTAAATGTGAAAGAGGGCTAGAAGAGCCTTATTCATGTTTTCTGGGGACATTTTTGATACCTTTTACATCTTGCAAGGGTAGTTCGGGCGGGGGGGGGGGGGGGGGGGGGGGGGGACGGCTATGTAATTCAAATACCCCATTCAAACTGAATATTTGTGAGCTAAAGGTGCTGTACTGGAGCAGATCACAACTTAGTAACTTAATCTTCCAGTGTTGTAATGTTAAAGATATTATCATAGAAAATAATTCATACACTAGAGTAGAGCTGAAACGCATAGTCACTGCCGCAGATTCCGACACTGACAGGTTGGTTTGCCACTGCTTGGAGCAGTAAATCTTCTCTGTTCGGAAGTATATCTGTGTAACCATCTATAGTCACAACACGGTTGTTAACCTTCAAAGAATAAAAAGAGAGAATATAATTTAAGAGATTCTTTAAAAATCCACAATTGATTCTAAAAGCAAGAACGATAATAAGTAAATTCAAGATGAACGTTCAAGAAAGAAACTAAGCAATTGAAATCAAATACATTTGCACAATATTTTTTGTTAGCACTTACAAATAAAGGTTGCATGTAATCAACTCGACAAATTGATGGTTACAGAATCTCAGAGGTTGTAATTTTGAATATAAAAAATTGCTTTATAACTATTTCATGCAAACTTATAATAGACACTCAACTTTTTAGGTCTGATCACTTCCTGTATATTCTATGTAACTCTTTTTATTGTTTTGTAAATTCTTAAAGTAGGCTTCGCCTACTTCCCTCAAAAAAAAAAAGAAACAAGAAAAAAACAATTCAACACGCAAGACTTACCTGGTTTCTACTTTAGGACCCAGGGTTGACACATCTGAGTATTTGACAGAACACATTTTTTTTCATCTCCCTGTGGGGATTCGATATTTTTCAAAATGTTCGGATGCTAGTCACAATGACAAGAAATACTGGGTGGTATTTGGAAATTTTATTAAACAGCAGGGTAATTTGCCAAAAATGATCCTTCATTAAAAAATACCTTGTTGCTAAGGCAATTTCCATCAGCAGCTTTATAAGGATAGTCGTCCTCAGAATCGATGCCTTTATTTTTTACTACCCACTTGAATGCATAATCCATGAGGCCACCATTACAGCCCATGTTATAACTCCTGTCACAGTCGATTAACTCCTGCTCAGAGAGGCTGACGAGAGACCCCGTCACAATCTTATTTATTCCTTCAATTGCGCCAGTTGCTGAGAAGCTCCAACAAGCACCTTCAAAAATGAAAAATAATCAATAACTGATAAATAAATAATCTAATGGTTAAATGAATCATGTCTCTCCTTATCAACTGCAACCATTACTATATTAAAATACACAAAAGAAGAGCATTCTAAATAGAGAAGATTTAAGACATAAGAAAGTTTCCATTTACCAACAATAACCCTGCCATGTGGAGGGTAATTTTCATTGTATAACTGCATGCCATGTAGTCATCAAAATTATGCCAAATCGTAAAATATAAAATAAAAAACAAATAAAGATCCTTCAAATAAATACATGTATATAACATGATGATTTTAAGTGTGACTGAATTTGGCTTTATGGTAGAAATACTCTAATACTGTAAAGTCAGCCGCTAACAAATCAGTCAACTGATACCACTGTTCTGAGCCTGATATGCAGCCATAAAAAAATAATAGTTATGTGTGATACGCAGCCGGCATAGCTCTGTGTGTTGTCTGCTCGATCTATTGGCTGAGACCACATTTTGACTTTTAGAGGTGAATTTTTCTTTTAGGATCTGAACCTTCTGATTTTGATTAGATGGTAGACCTGATGCCATGCTGGAGTAGAGACTGCCTGCTTGCATTAATGCCATAGTACCATTTTACAAATCTTGACAGGAGGAACCAAGCAGCTCAATAAATTTTTCATATCAAAATCTCATAGGATACCAAAATTTTCTATTTTTTGAGTTTTCTAACTAATTTTTTCGGATTTTTAGAAATGATTCTAAAATGATAATAAAAGAATGAATGTTTTTATATGAGAATAGGCCATTTTCAAAAAAATCTGAAAAAAATAGTTTGAAAAGTCTAAAAATAGAAAATTTCGGTGTTCTACAAGATTTTGATATGAAGAATTTATTGAGCAATTTGGATTTGTCATTTGAAGTTGATTTGATAGGTTTATCAGTTAAGCTCACCCTAGCTTTACTAATATATATATATATATATATATAAGCTAAAGAAACCTTGCCTCTTCTGATATAATTAGAACCACAGGTACAAATTAAAGCAATCTAATCAGCATTTCTCATACTAAGTTGCGTAGCTGTGACATCAGTATTTCTAATATAAAACTGGTCATTACGTAAATTTAACTTAAGTACTTAACTACAGTAGTAGAAACAAATAGTAAAGAATAGATCTTTATCAAAAGAAAATAGCAGAGAATAGATAACACTCACCACAGCTCCCTTGATCTTTCACCTTACTAACAGCCCCTTGTTTCCTCCAATCAACCGAATCTGGCACCCGATAACCCGCTCCAAACCCGTTAAAAGCCCTCTTATCAGTAAACGAACCAACGGTTTCAAGCCCGACTAGCCCCAATCGGGTCGAACGGAACTCATGCGGAGTCAAATCCGCGAAGGCATTTAATGCGAGAGTATAGCTGGAATCCCCCGCTGAGTTGTGGGCCTCCACATAGGCGGCGTTCTGCTCGAAGACGCGAAAACGCGAGAGCTTCTCTTCCTCAGTGGCGTAACTCTTCCCGTACTCTCTACACCACGTCTCGAAGCGGTCGGAGTAGGATGAAGAGAGCGGAGAGAGGAGAGAGAAGAGAAAGAGGAGGAAGAGCATGGTCGGAGAAGCCATGGATTGCACGAGAATTCCTTTTGGTTTAAGGACAGTTGGCATGGATGGATATTTAGTTCAGTGAAGACTGAAGAGGAAGAGTCCTGATTGATTTTGATTTTCCTGTGGGGGTCCACTTGTCTGTGAGCATAGTGTATGAAGACCGGGTGTAGGTAGGTAGGGTAAGTATGTTTTGATGATGTCAGTGGATCCGTACAAGTACAAGAAGTCAAGAAGCAAGAAAAGTCCATCAAAACCTTTACAGTTAGAGAGAGTATACTGAACTAATTGATTGATTTAGATTTGATTTTCTTGTGGGGTCCATTTGTCTGTGAGGATAGTGTATAAAGACCGGGTGTAGGTAGGTAGTAAAGTAAGTTAGTGGATGCACACAAATTCAAAAAGTTAAGAAGCAAGAAAAATCTGATCAAAACTTTTACTCAGAATTACTGTTTTAGGTTTTTCAGCATTCTTTTTGAAAGAGCAATAGGCTTCTAGCATTGTTTTTTCTAAAAAGAAAAAAAAAACAATTAAGCATTCAGAAAATATTTAGTGTTTCAGTAAAGAGAGAGCACATATTAATTCTCTTTAATGGCTTTTTTTTTACAAGATTAATTGTCCTTTTTGTCCAACAAATTAAATTATGAACATGAAAAAGTAAAACTAATAAACCTTATGTTTGATAGGTATAGTAACTGGGATTTAAGGTCTTACTTAAATCACCTTATTTTCAAACAACAATCAAATAAGGTGACTTGAGAGAGAATTTTGCTTCCACAAAATTAAAGAATCTGTCAATTATATATCCATAATATTACCCAAAGAAACAAAAGATCATTCACAACTTTAATAACAAAAATATTATCCAAATGATATATCAATATTTTGATATAATATTGTATTATAAAATAATAAATATTTACAAATTATATCAATATAATATTTGAATCACGAATTTTAAATTTGATGAAAATTTACAGAATTAGGAACTTGTTAGTATAGAGCTAAGGATAATTTCTTTTATCGCATATAATTAATGCCAAGAAGAAATAAAGAATATATATAACTTATCTTATTTCTGTGCATGAACAGTTTTATTAGTCTCCTCCACTCCCACGCCTTGTGCTAATTGCAATATTTTTTTAAAATTAAGATGAGGTTTGAATTATTCAAATTTAAATATTTATAAAGTATCTCTACTTGAGTTTCGAACCAGTGACTATGCTAATTGTAATTTGAATTAAAAATGTCTACTGTGCCTTGAGGTTCCTATGCATGTTGTTGGCTTTATTATCAATTTTGGTCTTAATTAGCATAATGTTAGAGATATTCTACAAAATTTTTAGAGTTAAGCATTGTAATTTTCCAAATCTATTTATATCTTTTTAAATTATCTGGAGTTACCATACCATCCTAATGGTTGTTCTGTAAAAAAAAAAAACAATTAGAATCAGAAGTATTTTACTGTGCCCTTTTTTCTATTATTATTGTAAATGCATTCACAAATTTTTAAGGTGGTGTAGGCCATTAAGACCTCAATTAAAGATTGTCAAAAGAGGAACATAAGAAAACAAGCCAATATTCACTATTAAAAAAACAATAACAAGCAGATTATTATACCACAAAAAGGTAAAAAAAAAGAAGAAGAAGAAGAAGAAGAAGAAAACTACGACATAATTCAATTCAACAGTCATATAAAGTACAAATACACAACGACCACCGGCACAATGTGTGCGATGAATCAAGCGTCATGAACAGCAACTTAGGAATCGTTTGTTGGGTTGAAGTATCTGTTGGTGAACCACATGGAATCCGCCGCAACGGCATCACCGTCTTGGTTGCGGTGCCAGGTGTAAAATGCGTGAGTCCTGTTTTTGATGTCAAAGATGGCATGGCCGAAACTCGCTTCTCTGAAGGCCGAATAGCTCGGCTGCGGCTCTATCATACTGCAGAATTGAAAATTTGAAATATTGGAAATGTTATCTGAATCTTAGACATGCTGAGGAGCCATAACAATTCAGACAAGAATAAGATTTGATATAATGTGATTTCAAGTATTTAATTAATTACTTGGAAGCAAGGCCTTCAATGTTGCCTCCATCTCCAATTGTGATGTATACTGGAGCATTTATGTTGGAGACTGGTGAGCAGTTTGTGTTGGTTATGTTGTAGTCAATGTTAGAAATCCTATGCTGCAAAATTAAAAAAAGAAGGTATTATTGGTTAACTTTGATTTCATGTTCTATAACTTCAAAAAAAAAAAAAAAATAAACTAACTTCAGTTGAAATAATTTACACAGATTTCATAAACCAAATAAGCCAACAATAGATGATTAAGAAAATTAAATGGACAATGATGAATAGACATATATTATAAGGGTTACTCACCGAACGCTCATAGGCATGTACGTGGCCGGCAAACACCACATCGACCTTATATTTCATCATCCACGCCTCAAACTGGACCCTCATGGTTTCACCCTCCATGTAGTGATAGTTATAGCTATTGTACCATGGCGAATGCACGAGTACAATCAGCCATGGAGTCACTGTCCTGTTCACCTTTTTGAGTTCGGCTTGGAGCCACTGGTATTGGGGTGTATATTTACCTTGAAAGAAGAAAATATAAGATTTCAGATGATATGAAATTCTACAGAAAAATTAGGCATATGGATGCTATTGTGAGGAAAAAAATAACGGTATCATCGCCTGGCTAGTTGTACCGTATGCACTGTAGGATGCCAAGACAATGATGTGCGCGGAGGCACGTCTGATGGCGTAAAAGTAAGGCTCTGTGCTGCCAGATGCTTTGTATGGAGTTGGGTACCTTTTCGACATCGGCTTGAATGGAATAGTTTCCCCCTTAAACAACACAAAGTTGTTGTTCAATAACAGGGCTTATACTGATGAAATTAAAAAAAAAGGAAAAAAATTGATTCACAATTTCAGGGACAAAGTCAATCTCATGGTTTCCGACAGTCCAAATCCACGGTTGGTAGGCTGCACTGCTCTCAGTGAACCGGCCCCATGTGTCCCATCTGACATTATCGTGGTTCGGGTAGTTATCAGCATAAGAAAAGTCACCGACGAACAGCAATGCATCAGCATCTGGATTTGCTTTGTAGTGTGAAAGAGTACTGTTGGAGTTATAGGTTTGGCCGAGATCACCTATGCAAAAATAACAATTTCATAGCGTGCAAGATGTACTCATTATTGCAAAAAAATTTCTTGCCAAAAAACCAACAGAAAAGAAATAAAAATTAGGAAATTGAGATTTACCTATGAGGCCAAAGGTATATGGAACATCCAGACCAAGTGCCGGGGGAGTTTTGAATGAGAATTGTCTGACGGTGTCATTTTCCCCGACGGCATAATAATATGTCGAGTCATTCTGAAAGAGGAAAATAAAATTAATCATTCATTTGGAGCTAGAATAATGCACATTAGGCCTTTGAAGAACTTATTCTCTAGAATTAATGCTACAAAATTGAACCATGATGGTGAGTTCAAAGCACCTCTAAGTCGGTGAGAAGACAGTGATGAATATATCCAGATGTATAGGTGTAGAAACTATACTGTCTAACATCTCCCTCAGCAGAGAGATGGAGGTTATTTTTGGATTTCCCGTATTTTACGGTGTTTGAACCCGGTGCATCTGCTGTGACCCACGAAACAATAACTGCGGTGCCGTCATAGTCTCCTTGAGTAATGTGAACCTTCAAAACATGAATCTCATCATTACAATGTTATTCAGAAAGAACTGAATTTCACAAAATAAACCAACCGCAACGAAATTGCTGCGAATTGCAAAATTATGTCAAACACCTTATAGGCATAAATAAAACGGCTACTAATTGCGAGACAAATCAAATGAAACAATCACGATAAACAAAAGCAAACAACCCAGATTTAATCTGCGTAAACCTTAGGATACAACAACCAGAGACGATCATACTAATACCAATCAAAATATTTACATGTAAATCGCCTTACAACCAACTCTACATATAAACCAATTCTCAAGCCCCTACCTAAACCAGTTCTCACAAACTCAGTGGATTACAAAAAGGAAGCAAGATCATTTGACCAAAAGACACGTTCTTGAAGATCCTCATCCCCATCAGCAGCACCAACTCATTTCATTTCTCTGTTTGTTTGGTTTTTTTTTAACTTCCTTTTTTGTGAACTTTTTTCCTTTTTGTATCCTATTTTCTTTCAGAATGTTCTGCTATGGATGTGAAATGAACTAAGAAGAGAAGTTGGTTCTTCTCACTGGGGGCCTCATCATTAGCTATCATTTATTAAATTTTATATTTTAATCAGGCGAAGACTAATAAAATCTTAATAAATGACTGGTACATAACCAGACCAGGGAATAATCAAATTGTGCTATGCACTAGAAAAAGAAAATCAAGCTGATATCATTTAATCTGAGTCCCTTTTTAAGGTCATTGTGGCGACAATAGAGCTTTTTATAACATGCAACGGATGTGAATTCCTTTTAATAGACTATATAATTAAAGTGTAACCTGTTTGAAACGGTTCCTGAATTTTCTCTCCCTCTAATTTTTTCAATGAGCCCATCTCGGCCCAATTCAGTCCAAGTCCAGTGGACCTGCTCAAACTCATGAAAAATTTCCAAAATTGTGCATCCTCAAAAGTCAAAAGTCAAAACTATTGCTAGGAAATCTTGTAGTTTATATATAGCTAATTTTGTTATGAATAAGAATTTATATTATAGAAGAAAATATTAAATTAAAATTAACGGTTATAATTAATGTAAATATAATAAATGTAAAATTTTTTAATTCATACAGAACTGCTCTTATATATATACACACACATAGAAAGTTGACGTCGCTTGGATAGAACAAGTTCTCACCTGCTGAGGAGCATTGTATCCCGACGGGACCTGAAAGACGTCAGCATCAAGCGGCATATCGACCGACGCTTCCAACCTTCTCCTGTAAGCACTCGTGACACCGCCATTGCACTGCACTGCCGACCCCATTGCAGTAATCATCAGAGCCAACAAGAAAGCCACTATGTGCTTTCCCATCTCTCCTCTTCTGTGTTATTAATTTCTATATATATTAATCTATATATATAGTTTGATTGTGATCAGAAAGAAGATGGAAAGGGGAGGTATATATAATTTATGATATGAGACGACCTTTCTTGTTTGGCTTGCTTTCACTTAAATAGTGGAGAGAGAGAGCGATAAACGAGGGGAATATCCATGAATGGTGCCATGGTATATATTGGAATAGTTTATTCCAGTATGATTGACAACATGCTTTAAATGGGTATTATATAGGAGGGGTTGACTTAATTAAGTTAGGTGTTTAATTTGGAGCTTGTATCTTATTTCCAAGAGTGAGAGGAACTAGGTTTAACTTTTTCTGTGGCCTCCAAACTAAGTTACTGAGAAGAAAAAAAACATGCAAATGCTAAAAGCACTACAAGGATATATATATATATATATATATATATATATATATATATATATAATATAGAGTAAAATTAGAGTGAGCTTAACTAAAAAATTTATCGAATCGATTTCAAATGACAACTTCAAATTGCTCAATAAATTATTTATATCAAAATCTTGTAGAATACCGAAATTTTATATTTTTAGAATTTTCTACCTATTTTTTTCAGATTTTTTTTAAGAATGACCTATTCTCATAATAAAATATTTATTATTTTATTATTATTTTAGAATCATTTTTAAAAATCCGAAAATAATAGTTAAAAAACTCTAAAAATATAAAATTTCGGTATTCTATGAGATTTTGATATGAAGAATTTATTGAGCTATTCGGATTTGTCGTTTGAACCCGTTTTGATCTTTTCAGATTTTTTTCGATCTTTTGGTTTTCTAGCTTTACTATATATACATATATATATATATATATATATGAGATCTCCACTATCATATATTGTAATATGAGCGAGCTTGTTTATTCTTAGGAATTTTAGTGAAAAAGAAACAATTATTTTTTGTGCAAGTTAATTAGTTAATTATTTTGTTGAAGGTAATTACACAGATGAAGAATATACATGAAAAATAGTTACTTCATGTATAAAGTTCTAAGACAGAACATAAAATCACTATTTTGTCTAATTGATTATAGAGAAATTTATTGCAAATTAGGGAAAATATTAATTAGGAGGAAAAAAAAACAGTACTCCCTTAACTTAACTGGCCTTAAACATTATTTAATTATGTTAGAACATTACCCGTAATCCTCTAGTAAACTTTTAATTTAAATACAATTACCTTGATCCATGTTATCGGTCTTCTGGAGGAACACAATTCCGTTGATCATCGGATTCCTTAAGCCTTCGCGGTGATCTTTTTCTTCTCCGATGGAGAGATGAAGAGAATCGGCCCGGCGATTTTCTTCTCTTTTCAGAAAACCCGAATTTCAGAGAGAAGATTTCTGTTGGTTTCTGCCTTATGACGATCATGGAGAGAGGACGGTTCTTGATCCCTATATAATGGGTGTCAATAACCGAAAGGTTGGTAAACCACTGGTTATGCCTTAGCGGATCCATACTAGATCCAATTTCTCTCTTAACGGGTTTACTTTCAAAATCAGAAAACTGTCTATTAGTTGTATTCTCCAGAGACCAATAACATAATTGTATTATTATTAAACTTTATATAATTTAGACCATCACTAAATCATAAAGTTCTTAATACATATTCTACATATTAAAGGCCCCACTTCTTATGACATATATTGAAACCCGATAAATAATACTTAATTTGATCACTTCATAACGGGTTTAATTAGATATTTGATAGTCTATTATTCAATATATATTTATATTACATATAAGCCCATATGATTTTGTAATTAATAGAAATTAATTCGAACAAATTATATTTACCTTGCAATATATAACAAATTATTTTCAAGTTAATTAAGAAATCTATATTATTTAGACACTTGAACTACTTTTGGTACACATGAATTCCTGTCCTGATTTAATTTAATTGTTATTATCAAATTGACTAGTTAGCAGTTATAAGCCCAATCAAATATGCACTGCATGTGGGACCCTGATGGTATCATCCTCTAGAAAAGCTGATAAATAAAGACATTAAAGAATGAATTCATTATTTTATGGAGATATGTACGCTTGTTGGGGTTATTCCTTGAATATTACATGAAATATTTTGAGATTATCATTTTCATTACACTCTAATTAAGCATCATCAATCAATCTTCTATACTGTACTCCTCATGTATATATATTTCTTGTAGAATAATTAAGTATGGTTCTAAAACGTAACTATTGTTTAATGTCTATGTTTTATAGTTCATTGATACCGAAAATATGAAATAGATGATATGCCTCCATTCTTAAAAAAAATACATAAAATGGTTTTGTTTAATGTCTATGTTTTAGTTTATTCTGCAAATATTAGATATATCTATGCCTATATATATTCTCAAAAAGTACATAAAATCATAAGGATATGATGTATATACCTATTCCACTTAATTAGTTCAATTTGACTTAATATTGTTTATCTATTTTTTTATTATTTAAGAACTCCCTAAACAATTGTCATCATAAATAGTACAGTTCATTAATTCAATCTTTGGAAAGATATTTATATATTAAAAGTGATGATATGAAGCACTAATTAATTCAATTGTTGGTATGGCACTAATTAACATAGCACGCACTTAGCGAGTTTTGATGTCCGTTAATTGTTAGTATGGTATTCTTGAATTTTCCTTCTCAAGATTACTAGAATTTTAATTTTGAAATTGATTTTAATTAGAAAAGATTAACACTTTATATATATATATATTCAACTTATTAATAATTATTCCAGCGCCTAATTAAGCAAAGAGCAAAAGCATTTAAGGTTGTCAGCGTTAGGTAATACAACTTCTGTTTCTTTTTGCACTGGAGCAAATAATTGATTTGCATAAAATACCAAAAAAAAGGGTTATGATTTCTTCTCAATTGAATGTCTCTTAATTGCGCAATCTAATCTCATACATGAACAGATCGACATAGTAGTTCATTTATCTTGGTTTTTGGTCCTCCTAAGAATTTTTGTTACACAAAATGTTTGTCTTTGAAGTTAGTTTAAATTACTTCCTCTAAAATCAATAGCCTAATATTATCTAGGAGACGGTGCTAGCATATCTGGAACATTATTCTCTCAAACTATGTTTGAGATTTCAAATAGCTTCTATCCAATAAAATAAAAAAAATTCTGAAATACTAATCAATGGTCAATGAAAGTATAATATGAAAGATAAAAAAAATGAAAAGGGATGACTACACAGATTATGATGACAACGAATTATCAAAATTTCAGATCATGATATTCTTTTTGTTTTGTTTTGTTTTTCCTTTTTTTTCTTTTTCATTTCGTAGGTGCAATTCATGACTTTTAGGATAGATAATTCAATTCTTACGCAGATTATAATTACACCGACCAATCAAAAATTTCAGATCATAATTTTATTCAAAAAACAAAAAAAAACTCGGATACAATTTTTTATTCAAAAAAAAAAGTAGCTCAGGTCATGATTGTGTTGTAGTTATCTTTCCCATATGTCCAATTAGCTCAAGAATTTGAATGAAACACTTTTAACCACAATAAGCTCAGATGAAGTCTGATTTTTCAAAAGTACCAGTCAGTGATACCAGTACAATGCAGCTGGTATTCTGGTACCACGAAAATTTATCGGCTTGGCAATTCCAGACCATCAAAATACTGACAGAAACTGCAAAAAAAAAAAAAGTAGCAGTAAATGCATCAACTCCTTTCCATTTCCAATTCTGTTTGCAAATCATTTTTCTTCCTTTTCAATCCTTCCAAATACTCCCTATGACCCTCATCCACCAAATCCGCAAATCTCTCCATTACCTCCAGAAATGGATCTCTCTCGAGTAATGTCCCATCTACTCCATATGCTTCTCTCAGCATTGCTGTCTTAATTCCTCCTTTCAAGGAGACGTAGAATATACCAGGATGCCGCGTGAATGCATTTGAAAATGCATTCGACAGCCTGAACTCTGAACAGAATTTCCCAATTGATGCCACTGGTGCCCGCTTCTGTATCGTCAGAGATAAGAACTCATGTAAAACAGCGACGTTCCTCTTCTCCATTTCTCGAGAGGCCGTGCTCAGCTCCGATGTATTGGAGTATGGAGATATATATGGCAGTTCCAACCAGTCCCAGATCCATTCTCGCATTTCCTTCTTTAGATTAAAACCCTTGGGCAATTTCAATTTGAAATTCGGTCGTACTCTAATCCCGATCACCTCAGATTCCTCGTCAGCTCTCAGCTGGATCACCGATTTAGCATAGGATTCATTCCAAGATACCAAATGGAGGTGTCCATTCGTCTCCCGTACCAATTTAGGATACCTCTGTACAAGCGAGGTGAGCAGATCATCAGGGAAACCAAACAACCGTCTCACCTCGATGATCTTCTCCACTGGCATAGAACGATCCTTCGAAATCATGAGCAACTTACAGAGTTTAGCTAACGCAAGGGGTTCGTTCCTCGATCTGATCTCAGACTCGCGAGAGAGGAAAGAGAGAAGGGGCTGGGATGGTCGGAGGAAAGGCACTAGAGGCGACGAGGTAGGTTTGATCCTGTCGGAATAGAGTTCTAGAAGGTTCGGATACCAGTCGAGGAATGTTGTGACGCGCAGCTTGAGACGGAGACGCTCGCGTCGTTTCTCGAGGTAGCGCAAGGGAATGCGATGGTTGGGTTCGAGGAGTACCTCGCGCACCACGCGGGAGCAGAGGTGGTGCTGCTTGTCGCGGTCTATGGCAGCGTCGAGCACCGGGTCTTTGTGCCACGGGACCTTTAAGCTGGAGATGCGGCGGAGGCCGAGGAGAGTGTGGGGTTGCGGTGGGGAAAGGGAACGGAGGAGAGATTGGCGCATGGTGGACCGGTAGTGGTGCTCAGTTGCTCAGTGCCCAGTGAGAAGTGAGAAAACAAAAGCGAGCATGTTAGGCGTTGTTTGAACCATTACCAGGCCGAATATGGCCCATGTAATTCTCATATGCATAATTTTCTAAAGAAACAACGATACATTTATTTATTTATTTTAAGGTCGGTGCATTTGTAAAGAATACAAATATTGTCTGATTTGGTTTAAGCTACAGTCGCAAAGCGACCCAAAGAGTGTATATGATAACAAATAGCTACCAGTACAGGTAAAGTGTACCGATCGAACAAATAAGCTATATCTTCAAACGTTTGTTTTAAACTAATGTTTTACAACATTCGTCACTTAATTACATCATGCATTCTTAAATATGGTTAGTAAAGTTTGCAAAAGGAGGTAGCTGACTGATTGAAAAACATGATAATCCTGCCAACATGGCCAAGAAATATTTTTGAAATTTTCTGATCGATCTAAAATATGATAACCCTGCCTACAAAAAGAAAACACCATTTAAAAGATTTTGAGATTTCAGCACAAGGGAATTAGTAGTGCATATGAACAAATGAACAAATGCTAAATTATGGAGATGTTGAATAAATCTCAAGGTATCTAAGCTTTCATTACACATACCAAAATAAGAATGTGAGAACCAACTATCCAACATTTCATGATCAAGATATATAATAGGTAAAAACAAAATAAAATTGGAATGACTTCTATGTATCAAAAGTTACATAAAAAGCCGCCGGACCCCCTACAACCATCCAAAAAAATTCACAGTTCATCTAGCACCAAATCCAATGCTCGCTTGCCTGCTACGACACCTTGCATCTCTTTTGAAATGCATAATCAAAACCTCGGCACAACAAAACTAAAAAAGAAAAAAAAAAGAACCCAAAGAAAAGAAACATCCATGACAACCCACAGAGGGTGTATCCACAAAATAATAGTGTCCTTTTGAGTTACCATACTTAAAAATTAAATTAATAACAACAAGAAGAAAAGAAGAAGGTGAAGACGGTATAGGGAGCACCAAAATGTACCTAATTGACTAGCACCAAGTTATCCTCCTTGGCAGCAATGACGGCCTCCAACTTGCGCCAGGCAAGCTCACGCTGGGCCTCGAGTTCCTTAGCCTTGGCTTGTTTCTCGATGTACTGCTTCTGGCACTCTTCGAACAACTCGCCGTCCATGTCAAGAAACATTTTACGCACATTTGCTGTTAGGCCGTGAACAGCCTGGTTCCAGTGGGTCTGGATGTTCTTCTCCAGAGCTTCAAAAATTATTGGAAAGATCACTGCTCGGTTCTGTGCAATTAGACTCACGATATGGTCGTTGTTCCATAAGAAAAGGGCCCGCTCAGCCACCTGATATTTATTAATTTTAAGAACCATCCTTGGACTTAGTATATATACTCAATATGAACTCACTTTTCTTTCCATTTTGCACTTGCCAAAGTTATCCAATCATTAAAACCATTGTCAAGGCAAGGCAATATGACCTAATTTCCCTCTGAATATCTCATGTTAAATCATAAGCAAGATAAAATATAAAAATAAATCTCTTCCAACAGGTCATAACCTAAAAACTAGTATTCTAAACCCAGTTCGATAACTTTTGATTAATTATGAAAAGCATACCATGTTAAAGACCTGTGGTAAAACTGTTAGCATATTAAAGAAATGCTTCTCATTAAAGTAATATACTGTTTATTACTATCTGCAAATATCTTAAAAAATGATGACCGTCAGTATTCAATAGCTAATATGAAAAACCTAAAGTGCTATTTTAGTAAATATCCAGATCCAATGAATTCCGATAATGCCAAGCAGCTAATTTGGCCAATATATGCAGATAGGCAGAGGGTATAGTCACTGGACAATCCAAAGTGCCCATTATATAACAGTTATCAACTCTCCATTATATTTCTAATAAGAAAACTTTTCATTGTACATTACACTACTAAAAGGTAGACCTAGACAGAAAATCTAAGGCCCTATAAAGAGAGGCTTCCCTACCATTCCATCCACTACACTATGTCAGAGAGAGCTTTATATAGGAAAGCTTATCAACAGATACCAGTACCTGCTATACCTATCAAAAAGCATGACTATACCATACCTACTGCACCAACCAAAACATTTTACAACTCCATTCACCAATTACTGTATAAAAAATAGTAAAAGATATAAGTTAACAAATACAAACCTGGAAATGGGAGCTATTGAGACACCGAGCTATCTGCTTGAATAGTGGGACCATGCATCTCTGAAACTCAGCCGGCTGTGTCGCCTCTAGTACCTCCTCCAGTTCAGTTATAAACAGAACCTCCTTCTGACAGTTTGTCACTGGCCAGTATTTCAACAAACCTCTTATAACCGCATCAGCCAGTTTATAATCCTTCTCCACAAATTGTGTTATGCAATATGACAATTGCTGGTGATAAAAACCAACAGACTTCGGTTTGTGGAGTGGTATGAGAGCCCGAACCAAGAACAGCTTATGCTCCTCTTTCATCGGCAATGCAAACCCATTAATGATACTCCCTAGAATCTCCAACAACTCACCAATCCCATTATGGCGCTCCGTTTCAAAAATAAACCGGTAGAAGATGTTGTTAATTGCCTTTCTAATAAATGGCCGGTGCACCATGAATTTACCATAGATGCGGTGCAGAATTGTTTTCAGGTATTCACGCTCTCGTGGGTCCTCAGAATCAAACAGATCCAATAAGCGAAGAACAAAGGAGTGATCCACGTACCGTTTGGCAACCTTTGTGTCAGTATCAGTTGAAACAACGTACCGCAACAGGAGCTCATAGACTAACTGTAGGTGCGGCCAGGCAGGATCAAGGTAGGGTTCTTCCTCTTCCGGGTCGGCTGACAGGTCGACCGTGCCCGTGTTCTCATGGGCAGCAGGCGGGAGGCACCGAAAGATATTGGCAGAGACAGTTCGGACTAGTTCCTCCTGCACCTGATCAGGTAGCCGCCCGCACAAACCCGATTGCACAAAATCCACAAGCTCCGCAAGGGTTTGCCTTTTCGACTCCTTTTCGCGCAGTGACCTGAGAGAATCTGAGAAATCGAAGCTTATGGAGCAGATCCTGAGCTTGCGAAGGAAGAGGGAGGGGCGCTCCGTCGTCGGCACATCACGAAAGAGGGGCAACTGCTCGAACTGGACGGGAGGGGAAGGCGACGGAACTGGAGAGGTGGAAGGGGAGTACGACGTCGGCGCGGATCTCGACGCGTGGTTAACGGTGACTGATGAGGCGGAGGCGCGAGAAGGCACGGGCTCGTTCGCGTCGGATCGGGGCACCTTTCGAGGCCCCCGTTTCATAAGCCCCTTCAGCATCTTCAATTGGAGAGATCGGGAGGCGAGAGGAGGGGGAGATGAGATACGAACAAACCCTAGTAGCTAGGTTTTACCTATCTTTCAATGTTTCTTCTTCTTCTTCCTTTTTGATCTGGGATTTCTCCCCTCGATTTCGGGGGTATTGATCTGGGAAAGCGGAGAAGGGAATGGAATGGAATGGAGGAGAGGTTATAGGTGAGGCGCCACTGCCATGGCGGATTTGTGATTCGTTCGTTCGACGAAAGAGGGGAAGAAGAGACTGATAGGGATGATGAGAAAGGAAGAAAGAAGAAAAAAACGCATATTGTAAAATTTGTAATAGTAAACAAATCAAAACGAAACGAAACAATTGATTCAAATCGTTTGAAAATGATGTCAAATTGGTAAATCTATCTTGCAAGAACAGAGAAATGAATGAATGAATGAATGAATGAAAAAAAATGACAATCACACGAGGGGATTGTGATTTTGGATTTATTTAAGGATTTTTAATAATCCTATATTGCATGTTGAAGGGGGTGGGGTGAGGTTTCATTTTTGTTTTTTGTTTTTTTTTTTGTTATGTTGGTAAAATCAGAGAGAAATAACTTTAAGAAATATCAAATGAAAAGATCTTACATAATTTTAATATCAGTTATTGGTTCATTTTTTTTTTCTAAATTTAGATGTATTTTTGCCTTTCATCCTTTTACTTTCAAAAAAGAAATATGGTAAAATCCAGTCAATTAAAATAAGAAGATTTTAAATTTCAAAAAGAACAAAAGACATGAAAGATTGGAGCCATTAGTAATAGAGAAGTTCTGCTATGATCAAAATTTCTAATAATTAATGAATTATAATTGTAAATTTTAATTTAATTTTTTCGTTTATAATATAAATTTTTATTCATACCATAATTAGCCTTAGTAATATTATTAACTTGATATATTTGAAAATATTTTTTAAATCAAATTAAAAAATTTTAAAGTATAAAAAGTATATTCAGGTTGTTGATCTATTTTGAAATAATTCATCAAAGATTGTTAATATAGATCGTTATAGATTTTTAATTGTTTTATTAAACAGCATATTGTTTTCTAATAAATGTATTACCTTTCATGATGAAAATGTAATCTAAAGGGTTATGAATACCTATTATAATGGTTCACTCAAAATTCAAATTTCAAAATAAAAATGTAATCTTCAAAGGAATTTACAAGAACTTATATCAATTTCAAAATATCTTAAGAAGAGGGGAATTGTTATATCAATTTGCACATTATAGATGAGTTGTCATACAACAATATCAAATTCTATGTATTGAAAATTTTCAATGTTATTAAGTTAATCCATTATTAATTGATACTACTCAAAAAAACATCAACAATCTTTTATAATTAGGATGACGATGACGATGTCGATGATAATAATAATAGCAGTATTATGTAATAGTATTAGTAATAATAATAATAATAATAATAATGACGATGATGATGTTATAATTTTTTGTGTCACAAAATATCATAAATTTACTTTTTTATTTATATTTTAAATTTGACATTCAAATTGTGAATCAAATCATTGTTTAAATTATTGTTACTTTTAATGACAATGATGCTTATAATTCAAGTACAATGAAATATGTTTATTTCTTTTTCAAACAAGGACTCCATTAATTCCAATATCTATTTTTTGAGATGTAATTTATAAGTTGGACCTACATATTTCTTTAGAGAGACGAAATTAATTACTAATTATGCTAGACGTACAGTTCAAATTCTATTTATCATATTCATGTCATATTAGAAAATGCGGATGGCAGTGATATTATTTGCATAACTTATAGATAATGGCGGAGCCACGTATTAGTTTGAGGGGGACGTTTGTCGCCACTAATAAAATATTTTTCAAAATATACTTTAAAAATTATATTTCTAAGCAAAAAGGATAGTAAAAAGTACTTCAAAATATTTTGTAAAATGTATCTGTAAAACTATACTTATAATATAAGAAAATTATAAAAATATACTTAACTTTTAAAATAATTATAAAATTTTGTCTCACTCTAATCCTCAGTCTAGCTCTGCCTCTGCCTATAGATCAGACAAGAATTATGGATAAAGTCATTTTGTTCATAGTTTTTTTTTATAAGAAAATTTTATTTTCTAACCTTAAACCGATAAGTTTAATTATAAGAAACATATTATATATAAACTTTTAATATTTATAAAATCTAAATATACAAATTTGTTAACACTAATAGCCCTTGAAGCATTTTAGTGGTATAGGTATATATATATATATATATATATATATATATATATAATTTAAATTGTTTAATATTTTTTTATATTAAAATTTTATAGGATACCGAAAATTTTCATTTTTAAAGTTTTCTAACTATTTTTTTTTCAAAATTATAAGATGGTCTAAAATAATAATAAAATAACGAATATTTGAATATTGGAGTTGGTCATTTAAAAAAAATCTGAAATAAATATTTAAAAATTCTAAAAATAGAAAAAAATTGTATCCTACAAGATTTTAATATAAAAAATATTATTTAGCAAATTGAATTTATCGTTCGAAATCAATTTGATAGGTTTTTTGAGTTAAGTTCATCAAATCCTTTAATGAGTTTAAACTCACGCTAGCTTTACTCTTGATATATATTCTATAAAAATGTTTAGATTTTAAGGCTTCTAAAACATCATCAAGCATCTTTAATTATTGAATCAATAATTAATTATTTTAAATTTACTTGTATAATTGAAAACATTTTAATATTTTTTACTAAATAATGTTATTATTGTTTGGGACATTTTTAATTTAATAAATAAAATTAATTATATTTGTTATGAAAATTTTTGTTATAATTTATTTATATCTTGACGTTTTGTGCTCAATTTAAAAGTATATTCTTTCTTCAATAATGTATTTTTATTTTCAGACCGAAATCTAAAAAAAGAAAAAAAATAGTTAATTAAAATTTCCCTTCTTGTTACAAACAGCATTAGGACCTAATAAAGGAAACACATCAAAATTATGGTGTGTAACTTTGCAAAATTATTTTTTTTTTACCATAAAATTTTTTATTATCTTTCAAACCAGGAAGTGTATCTTTTCATGCCGCTAACTTCCATTTCTTGCTATTACCACCTTTTTCAGAAAAAAACAATAAAACGATGAATAGTGTGTTATGTTATTTTATGTTATTTTATTTTATTTTATTTTATTTTATTGACGCGTAGATTAAATTAACCAGCCCACTGTTTTCTCTCTAGGTACCTTACTAAAACTTTTATTAAATAGACGCGGTCTTTGATGGAACTCAGCGCAAGTGCCAGACAATTTGCATGGGACTCGTTTGTGTTTGTGAAATGGTCTAAACATTCAATGCAAAACCATATCCTGTTAATATTTGTATGGGTGCACCTTTTTACCTCTTATTGCGCCTTGGCCATGCAAAATTTTGATACTTAGCCAAATTTTAAGTATTTCTCCTTCCTCCATCTACCTAAATTCTAAAAAATTTCTCTTAACAAATAGAAAACAAATTAAAGCGAGATTTAACCATTAGCATCATCTCTTCTTCTAGTAGTTATTCCAGTGAGCAACCGATCATCTCCAAAATTTATAACCAGGTTCTCTAAACCTGATTTTTGGGAGCACTAAATTGGTACAATCATGGCCTCTCTCTCTTTTATTTTTTTTATATTTTTCAATTGTTAGTGATGACCTACATTAATTGTTTTAAAGGAAAAGAGCTTCAATTAAAGAGATTTAACCTCCTTCTCTCTCTCTCTCTCTCTCTCTCTCTCTCTCAAATAATTAATTTTTATTAGCAACTTTAGCCCTTTTGAAGGAATTTTTAGGTTTTGCTTTTTATTTATAATTGAAAAAACTTTGGCTATCATGCATTATATATCTAAAATTACGCTAGACATTATTATTCTGTATAAACTCCTCCCGGAGTACTTTTTAATTATCTTTTCAAGCAAAAAATAGATGAAAAAATAAAAATATTTTTTGAGAAAATCTTATACTTTTCTCTCATTGAAAAATTCCTGAAGTATATATAAGATCCCGTTAATTCAGCCGGACGGTCCCTGAGTTTTGAGTATGTGTAATCTCTCGATCACATCTATTTTATTGTCTCTTTGTGATCTAAACGAAGCTAACGGTGCATTGTTTCTTACATTTCAATTAGCAACATGAACCAATCAAAGAAAATGGGACGAGAAGAGAATCCAGAAGCACATGAACTGACAAAAGAATGGATTATTCTGTCATTAGTAAGCATATTTTTTTCTGCATCAACCTTTACATTTTTATCCATATTTACCTGCACATTAAGTGTTATATTACATGCAAGAATCTTGCTTGTTCAGCACATTTACAGTTCGTTACCAATCAGGCTGTTTAAGCTCGTCTGATATTTTGGCGCCTTTATTTGAATTTAAGGTCGTTACTTTGCCGCACACGCTTACCTGTTCTAACCTCAGCTTACCTAAAATTGACAAATTTACACAAAAAGTATGCAATGCCCTTATGTAATATATACACTAAATTTTAGGTTGCTGCAATGCTGGTCGTAAGCCTGTTTGTTGTCGTCGTGCTCTTTGCGACATGTCTTGCCGAACAAAAAAGCAAAATTCTGGTAGAGAGCAACATGGACTCATTGCATAACCGTCTCAACGACCGAGCTAGCATACTATTGCATGTGAATGAGTCGGCCTTTGCACTCGCCAATGCTCTCAGATTAACCAAAATAAGCTCGTTCTCGGAGGTTGATAAAAAGGTACTTAACTAGTTTGGCTTCACCTAAATTACTGATGTTTTAATATTGCCTTATTTACTAATTGTTCGATTATTTCTTATTTTCAATTATTATGGTGAGTACTCTGAAGTATAAATAATTATGATTGGTGACAGTTATGTAAATTGCTTAGGCCTTTTCGAACTTACAATACACCATAACCATAATTTAGGTCTTGTCTAACTCAAATGGTAGCACAGATTAATTCTTAACCAAAATAATTATTTATATAGAATCTGTATATACTTTAGTGTATATGTATGACTTAAATCTTTTCAGAATTTTCTGTAACTCAGCCTTTATAAAAGTAAAATTAAATGATTCAAATTTTTGAGAAAAAAAGAAACAGAAGATTATGGGCTTGATCTGACAATTGTTGTAAATTATAGAAAAATTGACAATTTAAATCACATTTAATAACTTCATACATTTTTTGTGTTATTCTAACTAAGTCATAATTGCCAATTAATACAGATAGCTCCAAGGTTGTTTACGGTGTTCTCCACAATCCAGTTGGTGTCACATGTATCCTACATCAGCAAAGATGGGCTTGTATTCTCCTATCATCGTGACAACCGAACAAATGCATTTCTCTCCTTCAACTTCAATTCATGTCATTTCTACAACCAAAACATTGACCAATATAGTGGAGAACGACATGGCTATCCGGTTGCTCTGAGTTACCAACAGTGTCCCGCAACAAAAGGTTGGTTCCTAGATGCATTGAACGGGCAGGTTGGCAGTGCAAAAATACACAACCAAACCATCTTTTTCACTGCGCCGGTTGGAAATATTGGAGTTGTCTCAGTTGGAGTTGATTTGAAAGACTTCCTAATGCATGTTTCAGAAGTCGGGTTAGATCAGAGCCAGTTCTTCATCACCATAAATGGTTCTTCTGGAAGTCAGATTCTGGTATCATTGAACAAAACTGTTGATTCACTGAACGATACCGATTCAAGTTATCGGTTTGGATCCGATGCTGAGGTTGTTGAGGATTTGAGAAGCACACAGAACAGTAGCATGCAGATTAAAATACCAAGAGTTCCAATGGTATGATCTGAACCTTGTGGAGCTATGATAAATATATACATATATTTGATGCTACAAATAGCACAAAATACATTATGTTTATTTCCCTATATATGCACTATAGCCAAACATAATATTTTAAGTTATCATAAATTGCCACAAAAAGATTATATTGAGATTCAAGAAACATGAGAAATCCAAGATAGATAGTACAATTAGCAATTGGGGGGTTACTTAACATTGAGTTCATTTGGGTCTTTTATTTTCACTAATGGTCTTAGATAGACAGTAATGTGTTAATCAATGATATATCACTGACCCTTCCACACACAGCCACACCCCAAAAAAAAAGGAAAGAAAAAAGAAAGAAAGTAAAATGTGCCACCAGTTAGAAAGAAGTTTATGAATATATTTGGCTAGCATAAAACAATACCAGATTATAGCATGTTTCTTTGGAAGATCAGCGGTCTATTAATTGTCCAGTAACAATTGTTTTAAATAAAGAAAAGTTTCCATGTTTGGGTACATCACATGAATGCGAACTGCGCACAGATTACAGTTTGTTAGCTATTAGTTTAGAAAGTTTTCTGAGGTAACTTCCATACTATTACCACTAGTGTAGTTAGTAGCATTGATGATCACAAAATTAGTTTCATTATGTTTGAAATTTTTTTAATCAAACTTAATCTTCAAGCACGATGCTTGTATTTTCCTTGTTAATAGTATTTTCATTTAATTTGATTCCTGTTCTAATTATTTGTTCAGGTCATTACTCTCGCTTTCCCAGACAAAAAAACGATGGAAATATTTGAAGTTTTGAAGGTCATAATCATCGGCTCAGCTGGAGTTTTGCTCTTTGGAATGGCCTTATTTACTTTCTTCATGCTGCGGCGTGTCAAACAGTCAAAAATTCAAGAGGCCATTTTACAAGCTGAGCTAATAAAACAGAAGGAGGCGGTGCAACAGGCCGAGAGGAAGAGCATGAACAAGAGCATGGCAGTTGCACGGGCTAGTCATGACGTGCGCAATGCACTGCACAGCATCATCGGGTTGATCGACTATTGCCAGGATCAGAGACCAGGTTCTGATTTGGGAACAGATTTAGCAAAGATGAAGGACTATGCTGGTGATCTCTTAGGTTTGTTTCAATGCTTATTTCGTCTTGATATATAATTGGAATTGGTACTGTCTTCTTCATGTCAAATGCTTGTCCACTCTTGCTTCTTTACCAAATTGGCCATGTAGATCTCAAATGTGTTTCTTTTTGTCTTTCTCTGTGTGGTTTATTTTTTTTTTCTTTTCAAATAGTGATCAAAACAGGTCACTAGTTCTATTAACAAGAAACAAGTTTCCCAACACCAAAAGGCACAAAAATTACATCCCTGCCTAGGAAAAAGCACTCAAGGCCTAAACCTATCTGATTCATGGTCTGAAACATGAAGCATGCAATGTATTTATCCAAGAAATGATCATACAATCCTCTTTGCCAACCAATTTTAGAAACTGTATTATTTATTAATTAACTATTTAGTACACATAGTAGTTTCCCAAAACCAGTATTCTCATAACCAACAAATTGGAAGCACAACATATACAGTGTCAGAATCATAACAGAACAATTATTTTTTCTATCTTTTTCTTTGGCTCTTTTAATGTTTATTGTAGAGCTAAGGGTAATTAATTTAATTCAGCAAAACTTAAGTCATGTTCAAGCTATCAGAGACAAGAAATAAAATTACAATTTTTCTATATTTAGCTTTTCTGGAATGCATGTTATACTGATGTTTTGCATTATTTGACTAATTATTTACCTTGCTCTTAGTTTATGTTTACTTAAATGTACATTTCTTTCAGTTTACTGAGTATGTAATTTTAATTTTGTTGTAGATATGTTGAACTCGATACTCGATAATAGTAAGGTGGAATCAGGAAAGATGCGTTTAGAGCAAGCCGAATTCAACATTTCTCAAATCATTGAAAAATCAGTCGACTCATTTAACGTTTTGTCTGAGAAGAAAGGGTTGGAGATGATATGGGATCCATGTGATTTCTCGGTTCTAAAATTGGGGAACGTGATAGGGGACAAACAGAGATTTAAGCAAATTTTGGATAATTTGTTGGGGAATGCTGTCAAATTCACATCAGAAGGGAAAATTGTTGTTCGCGCTTGGGCAAGCAAGCCGAAATTGAAAATACCGAGTATTTCATCCGATTATGGATGCTCCATTTCACACATGTTTGGCTGCCTGACAAGAAGTTTATTGAGACTTTTGAGAAGTAAGAGCAACCAGGAAGATGTTCATTATATGCAAAACGACCCCTACTCGATTGAGCTGACTTTCGAGGTGGATGATACCGGAATTGGGATACCAGTCGAGAAGAGAGCATCGGTTTTCGAGAACTATGTTCAAGTCAAGGAAGATTCCCCTGAAGGCACTGGCTTGGGACTCGGAATTGTTCAATCTTTTGTAAGATTATATTTCAGTAATTTACTTTGTTTTGAATTTAAGGCTGTTTTAGGTTTTTATTTTTTTAGTCAGGAATCAGCATTACTTGTGAGGCCTCATTTATCCCAAACTAAAATAACCCATAAAAATGCAATAATCATCTCCTTCTACATGTGATAATAATTTTATTGTACAATTATACACCTTACTTTCAGTTGAAAAGAAGCTGGTTATGTGGATCAAGTTCAAAAGAAGGAAAAAGAAAACAGTAAGAATAGTACATGAACTCACTCAAATAAAATCATTTTCTATAGGTACGTCTCATGGGCGGCGAGATAAGCATCAGTGAAAAGGAACCAGGTGAAAATGGAACTTGCTTTCGGTTCAACATATTCCTAAGATCAGGTGAGGTAGCTCTTCGGGAAACTGTCAGACATGAAG
This sequence comes from x Bolboschoenoplectus mariqueter, assembly GCA_037678475.1. Lineage (NCBI taxonomy): Eukaryota > Viridiplantae > Streptophyta > Magnoliopsida > Poales > Cyperaceae > x Bolboschoenoplectus > x Bolboschoenoplectus mariqueter. Next base: position 1,144,365 of record CM075239.1, on the reverse strand, counting down.
AAGCAAACCGATCAACAATTAGCGAACCTTTCATGTTAAATGAGTTGCATCACATGAAAGTCCATTCCCTTCTCTTTGTTCAAGGAAACGAAACAAAAAGAATCCTACAGACCTGGATTGAGAGCCTTGGGATAAAAGTGTGGACGGCTAAACAAGACGAGCAAATTTCTCCAACTCTTGAAAAGATAAAGCACAGCATCAACCTGTCAAGCAAATCAGATTCTGTTCTTCTTTGCAAGACATTTTCATGGAAAACTGATAATGTTGAGAATGAAGGGTTCTTACGCAGCCGAGAAAAGAATTCTGATCCTCTGCCAAGGGCAGAACAGCCCAGCGAATTGCCTTTAAGAATCCTCATAATTATCGATCTATCAAATGGAAACCTCCCGGATATATTAGCAAACTTGACTGATTTCATTGGAAGAAACACCAATCTTTGTTGCAAGATTGCCTGTATTGCTGACTCAAAAGTATCTGAAAATGATTTGAGTCAATTCAGAGGCCTTCCGTGCGATCTTACTTTGAGAAAGCCGATCCATGGTTCTCGGCTGCACACATTGTTCAGACTAATTAAAGAGCTTGAGAAAACTGAGGAATTGTATGTTGATAGAGCTCCGACCAACCCATTGCCCGAACCACCAACAAAGAAGCAGCCTGAGAAACCCTGTGAAATAACTGAAGAAACTAGCAGTACGGTTGACAATAAGAATCCTTTAAGAGGAAAGCGTGTCCTGTTGGTCGATGACGATTTCGTAATAAGGCGGGTGGGGTCCAAAGTACTCTTAAAGCTTGGTGCAGAGGTTGAGGTCGCGGAAAATGGTCTCATAGCACTAGATCTGGTAAAGAAGGCTCTTGAAACAGGACAGCACAGCGAATATTCTTTCACATACGATGCTATATTCATGGATTGTCAGGTACGCATTATTAAAGTTTTATTAAATATTTTACTATTTACGGTTAAATCGTTTGGTCACATACCACCTTATCCATAAGTATCAGTATATACAAAAAGTACAAACAATTTCTATATATGTCTAGTATGTTGGTGAGGAACTTAGCTAATCTGGCAGTGGGGTAGGTTTTACGGTCTATCATAAACAAGTTGTAGTAAAAAAAGTGTCTCGAGCATTCAGCTCTTTGGCGGCAGGGACGAGGATCTTGATGGCTTAGGGTTTGTTTTAGTTTCTTTTCATCATAGCCACTAGATTTAGGATTTTCCATAATGGTTATATCTTAAACGCTGGTACTACATATTAATCTCAGCCGCAACATATGAAAACATCATAATCTGAACCACTAATTGAAAAAGCTCTCTTAAATTGCCGGCTATAAATACTGCAACCCCCCCCCCCCTCCTACCATCCCTAGGCGCCTCCATTTGTATAGAACCCTTTTATGTTTTTGCCATCATTGCCAAATTTCCAAATTTTTCCCATTAAAATCGTGATCCCGTTGGTATGAAATTTGAAGAGGAAGTCTTGGTGAAATTGGAATGGAGCTGGTACTTGGGTGTAGTGTACCAGTGCTAAATCTGAGAAGTATAGTACCAAAATCTGAGACGGTAATCCTCATTCAAAATTTACATATTTCCATAAATTCTTTGAAATTTTAACAACAATCAACAACTGAGTTGTTCTTTCTATAATTTTTCTTTCCAGATGCCGGTGATGGATGGCTATGAAGCAGCCAGACAAATCCGGAAAGTAGAAAGCCGGTATGGGATCCACATACCAATCATCGCTCTGTCGGCCGATGCAAGCGATGATGACGTCCAGAGGGCTATCACAGCAGGTGTGGACCATCACCTACTGAAGCCACTAGACGAAAGCAAGGTGGTCGACTTCTTCAAACCGGTCGGCACATAAAAGCTTCAGGTGGCGCTTTCTTCTTCCTCTTCTGCTCTGTCCTCTCCTTTGTTTTTTTTTTTCTTTTTTTCCTTTTTTCAAATTCTGTCTTCTTGTAACAACAACCAAATGTAAATCTTTATTTTGTAGCAATTCTGATGTGTTATATAGTTCAGCTGTACTATAATATTAATTAAAATTTTGTTATGATATAATTAAGTCTTCTTCTGTATTTTAGTTCAGATTTATATATTTTTGCTTCTTTTGTTTCAGATAGTTGTTAGTTTATAGTAGAGATTGTTATTCTTTCTTTTACCAGGGGTGTTTTGGTTAATTTGTACTGGTAAAGAAGGTAACTGAAAATTTAACTTTAGACTCATAGCGTCAATTCATTAACTTTTTAACTAAAAAAAAAACTCCTATCACTTTATTAACTCCTTACTACTTTTCAGTACTTTTATAGAGTTCAAATAATATAACACTAACTCTATTATAACAAAATGTATAACAAAAGTCTATTATAACCGTAAACCTAACACAGTGATAATAAGTCATACCTTTATATATAAAAAAAAACAAAATGTATAAGTAAAAGGAAAATTATAAAATGTCTCTGGTTAATACCTTCCTATAATCCTTATCACATTCACTAACAAAAATGCACCCCACCCCCCCACCCCCCAAGATTTGACCATGTGGTGTCCACATGCAGTGAGAGTGGAGAACAGAGGAAAAAAGCTTGGAGCACTATATCAGCACCTCAGTAAAATATAAAGCAGAGAATGAAATTTTACTTTTCTTTTGAATTTGGACTAATTTAAGTTCACTGGTTTCTATGCTCAGAAAAAAAAAGTCTACTATGCATCATTAATTTCCTTTTTTTTTTTGAAATAAGAACTCTTGTTAATCCCGATATTTATTTCCTTTCAAATATTTTTTGCAGGATTTAGATTCTAAACCCTATAAACCCTAAACTTGTGTCTCTCCATAAAAAAACGAGGTTTATCACCAATATTCTAAGCTTGCAATTCTTAATTTCCTTTTCTTTATTTCTTTGTTTATTCAATTTTTTTTTCTAATGCATCCCTATAATAATTTTTTTGCTTTTATAGAATAAAATAAGCCTTTAAATTACATCACCTCTGATGCAATGATAATATCTCCAAATTTAGTACAACAAATCCTCACTCAACAAACTTTTTACCAGAAGGGAGAAAAAAAAATTATATATTTTTTGCCATTCTTGTTGGAAAAATAATAATCTGCCCCAAATTGCTCCAAAAGCACTTAAACCAAAATATATTTCCAATTTTTATGCGCTCTAAGTTTGAACAGAATGGGCCATTTGGGCCTTTCTTTCTTTCTTTTTTCTTAGTTTTTTAATTTTAAGCACAACCTGTTCCTTCTTAAACCAAATATATTTCCAATTTTGACCACTCTGATAGTGAAGTTAAATTCCACAAAATTTCTAAGCAATTCCCAATCAATGATTTCTCCATCTGAGAGTACTGTGTGCATGTACCACACATATGGGCTTTGTCTAAAAACCCCTTTAGATTTTTACATTGTCCATTGCAACTGTAACTGTTGACTAGTTTTGTATTGTAACATACTTAATAACTAATAAATGTAAACTGCAGGTTTAGTATAGTAGTAATAGATTGTATTTCTTTATATACAGATGTAGGTTTAAGTTTTGTAAAAGATATTTGAAAAAAAATATCGGAAATAAGAACCTTATTTCAAAAAAAAAATAATAAATAATAAGAGTGCTTTTAACCCAGTGTCAACTTTTATTTTTGTTGACCCATCATCTCAAGCTCTCTTTTGAGTTTTGACATCTGACCCACTAATTAAACCAATAAAGATTTGGATGTATGTATCAAATATATACAAATGTATCATTTTCTAAGTTTATTTTGTGTTTTCTGTTGCGCTTTAGGACATTAATTTCATGGGGTCTAGCTAGTTCATAGAGTAATATAACAAAATTTACCAATATCTTAAACCAATTAGTAATATAAATTAGTGAGCAAATATGTAGATACCGTCATTGATATCATCGTCGTTTAATTTTATTATTTATATTAAATGAGTTATTATTCATATTGACGATTTTATTATGCAACTTATTTCTGTAATATTTTTATTATTTAATTTAAGTGTATTATTATTCAGATTAGTGGTATTTGAATTGAATAATAAAGTATCATACAAAATAAGTTACATAATAAAATTGTTAACATGAATAATAACTCTTTTTATATGTACAATAAAGTTGTTATCAATCATGATATCTCCCAAACATTTTCCATAACAAAATACATCAAAAATATCTTAAGGCAATTAATAATTAAGTGGTTTAATTGATCAGTAACCATGCATGTATATCAGTATATGTGGTTCAATGTGACCTTGAGAGATGAAAAGAGAATTAACAACAGCCACAGATGCAAGAGGAAACTCTGTTCTGACAAATCTCTCATCTCTCACTTTCAAGCATCTTCCAATTTTGTATCATATCCTTTTCTAATTCAATTCCAAAAAGGAGCACTGTGGAGAATGAATACACACAGCACAGTAGACTTATCAACTACAACTTTTTTAATTTTCTGTTTCAAATTAAGAGGATATATCCAAATTGTGACAGCTAGTATGAATTTTCCACATCGATATTTATGTATATATGTCGTATATATACATGATTTTCATACATCATAATTAGACTTTAATTAGGTTTCGTGTGATGATCGAATTATACTGGTATAAATCATTTTGTTATCAATTTAATTAATTTTCTGTTTGCACGTGGATGTATGTGGGTCATAAATTCGTGTATATCCATTTGCATCACTTGATACCATTTCATATAGTGAAATTTACATGATAGAGATTTGAAAAATCAAGCACCAATTTCATTATCTCAAAGGTAATTATATTATTTAATTTATTATAAATTACATCTGTTCATGCTCTCTTGTGGAAGGTCATAGAGGTTCAAAATTCAGATGGAGGATTCTTTATAAATATTTAAAGTTTGATAGTTTAAATTTTTATCTTTATCTCAAAAAGAAAAAAAATACATCTACTAATATACAATGTATTGTTTTTTTTTAATATAAGGATTTATTAGCTCCGACATTTATTTATTTTCAAATATTTTTTATGAGACTTATACCCGCGTCTCTCCGTAGAGAGAAAATATCTATCACTATAGTGTTAGGCCTGCGGTTCCATAATGTATTAGTTCTTTTAGAAAAATGTAATCCAAAAAGCCATTTTTCTCAATTATTAGTTAATTTCTTCAGTTATATATGTAGTAAGCATTTCCTTTTAATTAGCAAATATGAAAATCGTCTCTGTACTCAATGCTTTACTAGTTGAGAAAAAAAAAACAAAATGATAAATTAATTGCATCCATTTGGTAGAGGTAATCGACGAACAAAAACAAACAAAATCCTTTTTGAAATATGTGTGTATAATTGACACTTAATTGTGGATTTCGCTTTCAAATGAGAAGAGATCTGATCCTATATCGTTTACTTCTATGTTGATTCTAACGAACACATGTATTTAATCTAGAAGATTTTATTAGTCTGCAAGTTAGGATTGCAACTTTAGGAAAATTTTGATTTGTTGATTGGTGCTACTTTTATAAGAGTTCACATTGAAAAATGTTTTTTCCTACCAAAACGAGAAGGTAACTATCATGGAAGTCAATGTTTACTCAAAGTTATTAAATTTTATTTTTAAAGATGTTCGAAGATCAATCTTAAAAAAATTATTATATATACATATTTTCATAGAGTTTGGTTAAGGTGTTTTTATAAACATTTCAACTGAAATGTTTATGGATTAAATTTTAAAATTTCATGTTCAAAATATCGATTCAAATAACTCAATAAAATCTTTATAAAAAAATTGCAAAATAAAATTTTTTGCTATTTTTAATGATTTTGAAAGGTATGATTTTATTTGACATACAAATATTGATATTTTTATATTATGTTTAGGTCATCTTTCAGAAATCATTAAAAATAGAAAAGTGAGAGTAAATTGACCCCATATCTTGTTATTAAATTCACCACTATAAACTACTAACTTATTATATTCATGCTATAAACAAAGTTAATTAATTCCATTAATTGTGTGTGTAGAGTTACACTAATTAATTAGTGCACTAATGTTAACATATCTTTTAATGCCCAAATTATTGATATTAATTTCTTAATATAATCTGCATATGAGTGACGAGTAATTAGCTTCCTTGTAATAAGTTTTCAAATTTTATATAAGATATCGATTGACTGATTAGAAAAAATAATAGGTTTATTGAAAAAAAAAGTATTGAGTTCCTTCTAAATTCACGTCCGCTGCCATACTTTTTTCTATGGTAAAATTGTGTTATAGCTTTTCTAAATCACTGATAAGTGAAGCTCAATAAACTATAAATAAAATATCACTTCCTAGAACTAAATTTGAAGCGTTTAAAATTAATGACAATAAGAGTGCCATAGTTTTAATGGCAAAGGATACATACTCTTTGCTTCTCTCTAACAGTGTTCCTATCCGAAATATCACAATCAAAGAATAATTGATTGAAGCTAGCTAGAGATTTTCAAATTGGGAATTAATTCGATTTGTTTACAAATTGATATCTAAGTTCTTTTCGTTAAATCAGCTGAATCCCTTCGATGTTAACATCGTTGATATATGTAGAAAAATTCAATATCTTTGGCTTATATTAATTTGTACTTATCAAATTAAATCCAATAAAAACTAATTAATTGGATAAGTTTCTTTGAATTTTTTTATGTTAATATAGTTATTACATTCCTCCAGTAGTACATATTTAATATTTATTGCGAAATTGTATTTCAGCTGACAGAGACAGGTGTGGAAATTAAGAGGACACCATTAATTTATATTTAATTATATTACTCCATTTATGTGTTTTCATGGCTGTTTTATATTTGATCCCAATATATGGGAAATTATCATGGGAGGGGATTCCCTTGATAACTATTATTTTGACAGTTTTGATAACTAATTTTAAAATATTTTTTAAAAATTTTCAAAAATAGAAAAAAGTTGACAAACATATTTTTTAACTTATAGATTGGTTGTGTTTTAAATTTCATGTAATTTAAAGGTAATTTTATATTCCATCAAAAACCATTAAATATGGAATATTGTAAATATCATGTAATTTTGATGGTATTTGATTGAGTTGATAAGTCTTAATTGCATACACTTTTTGATAGGATTTGATCTCTAAAACGATACCATTTTACATAATTTTTAGATCATTTAATCAAATTTTGCACCAAGTTCGAGATACTGCTATGTTCTGGTTTGATTTCAGGAGTTTGGAGTGTTCGAGTGCAAGAGAGAAATGTTGAAGGCAAGGCAGAGCACAAATATAGCACTGAAAACTTGCTGGTGGAGTTTTGCACAATTATTGCGGGTCGCAGTAAATATTGCGGGTCGAAATTTCTCACGGCTAAGAAACAATTTTTCCTGCGAATTCGCTGGCGCCTTTTTGCCCCGATTTTGCGGGTCGCAATAATTATTGCGGGTCGCAAAATCGACCCTGTTTCAGATCTGAAAAGCCCAGAACATGCCTGTTTGTTTGGGAAAGATATAAAAGGGTCTGAGCTCGACTCCCAAAAAACCCTAGCCGCCCCCAGATCTCTCATCACCTCTCTCCACGACTCTCCACACTTAGGAACTGATTTGGGATCAAGATTCAAAGGATTTTTGGGTTGCTTGAAGAGATCTAGCGCGTGACTTGGAGAAGAAGAAGAAGAAGACTACTCTTGTTTTGTTTTATCTCTCTATTCTCTCTCCTTTAAATTCTTATCTGTCGTTCTAGATACTCTTTGAGATGATGTGTGCCCCTATGAGAGGCTAATTCCCTCTCTAGGGGCGATGGCATGTAAAACTCGAAACTAGTGCTTTAATTTTACTTAGTTTATTGTTTTTAACTGATTATTGTGATTTGTTCTTTTGCGAATTGTTAAATGCATGAATTGCTTGTTTAACCAACTTTAGCAATACGTGTACTTAAGATTTTGAGTAAATGACTAATCAATCACTTGTTTGAACCCGGATCAAGAGAACAAAACTAGGCTAGAGGTGAGGTATCTAACGGTGAATCCAAAGGTCTAGACGGGTATTTTTGGTTATGTTGAATTGCTTGTGAGAGGTATCTAACGGTGAATTACAACTAATTAATAGAACCAAAATCTATATATTAACCCGCACATGTTTAGAAAATATAAATACGCAAACCAAGTAAATTAAAGTCTAGTGGAAAGTAAGTCAAAGCTCCTAGAATTTTTGTTATTGAATTAAATCCCAGGATTTTATTATTTGTTTTGTCTTCATCCGATTTAGTTTAGAAAATCAACAAAAATTAATTCGTCTAGTTTAGTGAACTAGTAAGAACCAGTACTTTACGAGTTTGTCCCTGTGGATTCGACACCCCAATTACTACTTGACAAGATTGTACGCTTGCAACCGAATTAGGTAAATTTAGGGTATTATTAGCTATAGATGAAATATCCCAACAGGAGTATCAAATCATATTTAAATTTTATGAAATTTGAAACACAATCGATCTATAAGTCAATTAATATGTTATAATTTTTTTCTATTTTTAAGAGTTTTTTTGAATTATTTGAAAATCCGTTGTCAAATTGTCAAAATAATAGTTGTCAAGAGATCCCTCCCAATTATTATTAATTTTTTTTCAATCACTACACATATGTTACAAAATTTTGGCGGTTATTAAACTAAGAAAATGTTTGCTGACCATAAATTAAAAAAAGAAAAACCCCGAATATATATATGTAATGTCAGAGAATTGTTCCTGAGCAGATAAAAATTTGTGGCTCCATGTTATTTGGCTTACGTACTATATTACTGATGCATGAATCATACAAGTAATTAAAATTCCCCGGAAATTTTAGCTTCATGTATGTATTTAATATATATATATATATGAATATGAGGGGCTAAAATATAAAATTTAATTTCTTTTTAGTTAAATCACACACATCAAATTTGGGTATTGGAGTGATAATTTTCTAGCATATATAATTATAAAATAATTCTCCAAATTTTTAAAATATATATATTAGCTAGTTTACATGCTGAGCTGAATGTTCTATTCAATCAATGATTCAATATTTATCTTGAAAAATTTCATCTTAATTTATTTTTCAACAAATGAGAAAAATAAAACTGTCCAAGAGAGCCTTACTGCAGCTTGTGTAGTTGGGTTAGAATTGTTTTGTGTGCTAGTAGATTCTGACTAAAATGCATAGATATATAGATAAGTATTTTTATCAAAGAATGATTTATGAAAAAATCACAAGCTAGCTACAAGCATTCAAGTAGAATTAATTGGAATTTGTTGCAAAATGAAGACTGGGATTTTACACATAAATATTAGCAGTTATTAAATACTTTATTTGGTTAATTAATTAAGAATTTACTCTTGATCTAATTATTAAGATAATATTTTTCATGTATATATATATATATATAGAAGGTTACAGATTCAAAATGGATGATCTCTTATGAATATTTAAAGTTAGAAGAAAAATCTAGCTTTTATCCCAGAAAATTATTTTGTGACCAACAAGTAATGTGCAAGTTCATAATATATTTTTTTAAGATAAAGATAAGAGTGTAAACTATCTAATTTTTTATAAAGGACTCTCCATCTGAATTTTGAATTACCTATAACTTCTTACACGAAGAATATTGTCTTTATTGCTAGATCAAAAATTAATTCTCAAATTAATACAAACAAATCCTGTATCTCCAAGTTTCCTTTCAGGAAAAAAAAGAAGAAGAAGAGAGAATCACATTTAACTTGGTGATTAAGACCTTAATTGTAAATACATATTCAAAATTTATGTGCACAATAAAAGTAAAATAAAGAATTTTCACATGCTAAAAACTTTTTAAAAAAGAAAAAGAAAATTAAAGGCGTTCAAATTAACACATACATCTACATCATTGTTGCATAATTGCATGACGTGAGAGAGATCCCCTATTCTCCACGCATGTTCTTATGGTAGTATTTAGCAAATATTCTATCCTATTATGAAAAATTGCACAAGTTTGAAACTTATGCTATGAGAATCTTCTGTTCTGACCATATATATATATATATATATATATATTTATATTTCGTAACATGTATACATATTCCCTACGCAATAAAAGAACAATCATTCACTTTATCCAATCTAAACAAATAGCTGGACCAATCAGCTCTAGTTTAGTCTGTGTTTCCTCTGTGGTTGCCATTTCTAATTTGCCATGTGCAACAAGTTATATACTTAATTGGATATGCATCCCTCTCGTGTGTCAAAAGTCTTGTTGTTGATTGAAAATGCATTCAATGTTTTATTATTTTATCTGACTATGGTCTTTTTTAACCTCTTAATACCCCATATATTATGAGAGGGGGAGGAGATTCCAACTCCTATTGGATCAAATTTTGTTTCGATAAGTAAAATAATTATTGGATGTTATTAAGATTCATATAAAAATTTCATTCTCACGCTTTAATACATATGAAATATTAAATTTAATAATCCAATGATTATTTCTCTCATTAGATCATAATTTAACCCTCTAGGCATTGGAGCTCGCCGGTTCCAATATTATGACCTGTAATTTTGTCAGTCTAATAATTCCAAATTTATTGGATCACTTCAGAAATTTGGCCTTTCTTTTTTATTTCAGATCAAACGGTTCAGATTATATATATATATATATATATCATGAGTGCTAACTTAGGCAGGTAAGCACACTATATATAGTTGGTGCTGTTTTGGAAAGTTCCACATAAAATCAATCTGTACAAAACTATAAATTAATGGCAAGATAAGACAAACTTAAAAAATACATATTGTGATTTGCACCACAACATACTCTGTTATATATGATTGCCACAGAGAAACATTTCTTCTGGTCCACTCTCAGAGTTTGTTCCTTCTACATTACAAGTCAACAGCCATCCCTGTCATACTTGCCTCTTAACATTGCCTATTGGCCATTCAAGAGTTTATTTAATATACATATATCAGTCAATGTTAATTTCCTGGTTCTTAGCCTTCCTGCTGGATTATTCAAACTTTCTCAGTCCAAAGTCCAAACGCATGACATAAAGTGTCCCACCAATTTCTACTTCTTTGTTTGAGCATGTTAAATCAATATATACCCATCAGTCTTAACTAAGTTTTGGAAAGCAAATACAAACCCTAATCAACAAGGTAATTAACCATGGTATTTGCTGGAGGCAGTGCCAGAGGCAATGGCCCCGCATTTAGTCCTCTCGCCTTCACCTTGCACGTGTTACGTGGCCGGTGGTTCATGTTCTTTGCCGCCATCCTTGTCATGGCGGCAGCCGGTGGCACATATATCTTCGGTATATACTCCAAAGACATAAAGGAAAACCTTGGCTATGACCAACAAACCATAACCACTCTTAGCTTCTTCAAGGACCTCGGTGCAAATGTCGGTATTCTGCCTGGACTAATCAATGAGGTGTCACCCCCATGGGTGGTACTTATAGTTGGTGCGGGCATGAACCTCGTTGGTTATCTCATGATTTACCTTTCCATCACTGGCCGTACCGCGCGGCCTCAAGTCTGGCTCATGTGCCTTTACATATGTATTGGTGCGAACTCACAGTCTTTTGCTAACACTGGCGCACTTGTCACAGCTGTCAAGAACTTCCCAGAGAGTCGAGGAGTTGTGTTAGGTTTACTTAAGAGCTTTGTCGGCCTCAGCGGTGCAATTTATACTCAAATCTACCAAGCATTATACGGCGATGATTCGGAGTCTCTTGTTCTCCTCATAGCATGGTTACCTGCCGTCATTTCCGTAGTTTTTGTTTACACCATCCGAATCATTCCGTACACCCATCGTGAGGGAGAAACAAAAACCTTCTTCAAGTTCCTTTACATTTCTATAGCCCTTGCAGTGTTCCTCATGGTTTTCATTATAACACAGAACCAAATTAATTTCACTCATGCCGAGTTTAGTGTTACCGCTACTGTAGTCGTCCTGCTCGTCTTCTTCCCCATCTATGTAGTCACTCAAGAAGAGTTGAAAACATATTGGCAAAGCACCACAACTGAGCCCGAAAAATCCATAACAATTGTTACAGTCTCTGACCCACCATCGACAGAGCCTGATGCAATCAACAAACCAAGCACTGAGACTGAGCCGCCAAACTCAGGCCTGGGATGCCTTAGTGTTAAGGGTGCATTCAATCCTCCGGCAAGGGGTGAAGATTACACAATCTTTCAAGCGCTCTTCAGTATTGACATGATAATTCTCTTCTTAGCTACGATATGCGGTATAGGTGGCACACTAACTGCAATTGACAACATGGGTCAGATCGGGCAGTCGTTGGGCTACCCCACTAAGACCATCAACACTTTTGTTTCTCTAGTCAGCATATGGAATTATGCCGGCCGTAATGTGTCTGGGTTCGTCTCCGAATACGTCCTTAAGAGGTATATATATATATGGATCTCTTAGAAGCTCTAATTTCCTTAACTATAATTTATGAGATTTTAGTTCTAATATATAGCAAGTGCCTAATCTCCACCATTGATTTATTTGAATTAAATCCTAATTAATTGTTATTTCTTTAATCAACTTTTCATTGTTAATTAATTATTGTCATTGTTTTCTTATATTATAGGTACAAACTCCCACGTCCACTTATGCTTACTCTTATCCTCCTCCTCTCCTGTGTCGGTCACATTCTTATCGCATTCGGTGTGAACCAAGGCCTCTACCTCGCATCAGTCATCATCGGTTTTTGCTTCGGCGCACAGTGGCCTCTTCTCTTCGCCATAATATCAGAGATCTTCGGCCTCAAATACTACTCCACACTGTACAACTTTGGGGCCGTAGCTAGTCCAGTCGGGTCATACATACTCAGCGTGAGAATCACCGGCCATTTGTACGACAAAGAAGCCAGGAAGCAGAATACAACCGGGAAAAAGGGCGACTTGACGTGTTTAGGTGTGCAGTGTTTTAAAGAATCCTTCCTCATAATCACCATAGTGACATTTATCGGCGCTGTGGTGTCTCTAGTGTTGGTTTGGCGTACGAGAAACTTTTACAAAGGGGATATTTACGCGAGATTTAGAGATGGAGAAACCGTGCAAGCAAACAAAGAGATAGAGGTTGAGGTGGTGAACTCCAGCTCAGATTGTGTAGGAGAGAAACAGGAGAAAACAAAGGAGAAGGAAGGAGTCAACGGAAATAGCGACGATGACGACGGCGATAATTAATTGATTAACTGACTGGAGATTATTTTTTTGTGACTTGCCAGTTTGTGTTGAAATTTGTGTGATTGAAATCTTCGCTTCTAGAAGATATTTGATTTCAAATTACCTCATCAATATATGTAGCTACTACAATCCAGAATTCCAGATATATAGGCAAGTTAGTTTGGTAATTAATCCATCCAGTTTCAAATGAAATTAAGAGGAAGAAATAGAACTATTTGATTTTTCTTGTGTGATAGTGTATGAGTTATATATGCACAAGGTGTGGCAGCAACAAATATTTTTGTTTTTCCTAACTTTCTGTCCTTTCTTTATTTAAATTATATTTTTTTAAAAGAAACTAAAGAGAATTAGCCTTTAATTTAATTTAGTAGCAAAGACAATACTCTTCATATAAAAAGATTATAAATATGAAACCCAAATGAAATGTCATTTATAGACATTTAATATTGAGTGGTCGTAACCCCTCATATTTATCTCAAAAAAAATAAAGAAAATAAATAAAAATTAACTTTTAAGAATTGAAATTGAAATTTCTTTTAAAAAAAAGAGCTTGAATTAGAATTCAGGCTTCTGGAACGGACTTTGAAACTGCAATGTTTATATTAAAAAAAATCTCTAAATTAGAAATAAGCAAAAAAAAAATCACATAAACAGGCAATGGTCAATGTAGGCTTTCTCCAGGCCTGATTAGTTAACCTACTTGCATCCATTTCAAGTTTGGTTTTAAGTTTCTAACCTATGGTTCTTTCTTCCTCCTTCCTTAGGTCAAAAACAATTTATATTCAGGCCCACATGCATGTTTGTTCTTAGTTGGGCTAAACCTCAATATATAGGTCCAACTACTTAATCCCACATGCACTCCTTACTTACACCTCAGATGTATTCATATTTTTTTTAGAAAGTGTTTATATCTAATGATAAAAATATTTATATTTTATATTACTGATTTTATAAGTTTTACAGACTATATTTGGACTTGTACAATAAAATTTTAAACTTAAATTTTCTATAATTATTCAGGAGAAACAAGTGATAAATATTTTTTATACTAAATATAAATACTTTCAGATTCAAATATAAATAAGTTAACTATTTAGTATAAATACTTTTGATGTATAGATAAAAGATGCAAAACATGTGATATAGAAATTATTTCTCAAAGGACATTAAAAATATCTATAATTTTAAGTTTGTATCTTAAACAATATTTCAACGGCGTGCCTAGCACAGTGATGATATGTCTCGTTTCTTTACGAAAAAACACAGGTTAAAGTACCGTAAAAGATATTTAAAAATAAATAAATTCCGAAATTAACAAGAATCTTATATTAAAAAAAATTGAACAATATTTTTTAAAAGGTTGGGATCATTGAAATTCCTCACTAGTCACTCTCACACTTGCCTTTGCTGAAGGTCACACAGAAGGATCCCTTAGTGCTGATTGCTATTAATTTACTTTCTTTTTTTCTCTTTTTGACAAATTAGTGGAAAGAATATCTACTATGATTGCATTAAATAATTATAAAGTGAGTACAAGATAAGAGGTGGTGTGGGGATACAATGGAAATGGAAGCATGCTAGAGAGAGAAAGGGATGGGGAAGAGAAGATTCCTTAATTATTATTATTATTATTATTATTATTATTATTATTATTATTATTATTATTATTATTATTATTATATATGTCAGTATATATTTATGGATTATTAAATATATGGTATGGGGTTTATTGATAGATAAGTGCTTATAATTGGCAATTTTTTTTTATTATAGATTAAGAAGTAAATCGGCATGTCCATTGATAATGGATAGACAAAAGAAATTATAGAAAAATATAAAATAATTTAGTTTAATTAATTAGATGGATTTTGATCAAGTCTCCAAATAGGGGGTCCCAACAATATATTCAAATCACATTATCTTTTTATATTTCTTATAGTCAATAAATAATTAATATTTTCAGACTATATATATCTCGATATATTAATGTTGGTCTAACTAAAATCAAGATCTAGTATCCATTAATTTTCTTTGTAATTATCTAGTCAATTTTTCTTAGATTGTTAAAATCCTTATATAAAATCATAGGTCATTTTGTGATCATATCTCGAGATTTTGATGGTTTGAAGTCGATATATGCACTCCATTTAATTGATGAATGTAAAATCAACAAAATTGATATGTTAAAAATTTATTTTAAGTTGTCATCTCTTGGAAGAAACTCAGATAATTAAGATGAATTTTGTTTTTTTATGTTGATTTTACTTTTGAATTTTCCAAGACTATAAGATCTCTCATTATTGGTTAGTAAAAAAATAAGTAAAAAAATTAAGGTGATTGTAACATACGTCTAATTTTTATGATATATTTGATTTTTAAAAAAAATATCATCCAAGCTAAAATTATAAAATTGTAAATATATTTTTCATCATTAAATAAGATGTGCATTAAATTTAATTAACTTAAACACCATTTAACCTTTATAAAAAAATTAAAGATTTTATCGATAGAATTTAAATGTCTTTTTATTGGAAGATCAATCTAATTTAATGAATACTTCATTGAAATTTCTAGATGATGTAGAAAACATTTACAAATTTATTTTTTTCTTTTTTGAATAATTTTGTTAAAATATCATATGAATGTATTGTAAAAGTTAAATGTACATTTAAAATTATCCAAAAATTAAAAGAATTATTTCCTTTTAAACAATAGTTCCTTATTATTAGTGTTATTGTTATTATTTCGTTATTACTTCTACATTTTTTACTTCTAAAAAATTTGCAGCTCGGAACAGTTATATTCTCATTTATCTCAAGTGAATTATGTGCAACTTAAAACATTCAATAGTCAAATCGATCAAAAATCACTTTTTAATTTAGTGATAAAAATAATATTTTTATATAAGAGGTCACATATTTAAAACTTAAATAATAAATTTTTTATGAACGTTTAAATTTGAATAACTTAATTTTCATCTTTTAACTAAAAAAAAAAATCAAATGAATTGTTTCCAAGTCTTTGGTACGTTTAAATCCTCCTACATTAGGCTCAAATTATTGGATTTTTTTTGCAAAATTCGCACTCAAAGATGCACTTGTTCTTGAAAATGTGATAATTTGGGATGATATCTTTAACAAAAAAAAAATGAAAATTGGGATAATATCAAAATTTAATCGTGACTTTTCAGAGGTGTTCCAACTTAAGAAGCAGTCTAATATCAGGTCGAAATCAAATCATATTAAAAATCAAAATACAAAGGTATTACATGAGGGAATTGTGTCGTATATTTTTTAGATAAAGATAATCATTAAATTACTCAAATTTAGCTATTTATAAAAAAAATTCATTTAAATTTTTAACTCACGACTCTAAACCTCTCATACAGATAACATTATATTTGCCACTAAATTAAAGAAATTGTCTGATATGTTACTTCACTGTGCTTATTTTTTTGTCTGATTATTTTTGTTGTTTAAACTGTGCTTCATAATTTGAGAGAAAAAAAAAAGATGGAATGAAATAAAAAGAGAGGAGAACAATAAAGGGAATTAAATTTTAGCTCCTTTAATTCAAAGATGAATAAATCTCTAAAAAACATAAAAAAAAAAAGAATTCTTCCATTTACCTCCTCTCATTCTTTCTCACTTCTTTTAATTTAAACTCCGAAACAAAATAAAAATTGCTCTTTATTTTAAATTGTGCAATTTACTCTATTTTTATTTTATTTTTTTTTTCTGTGGGTTAGTAGAGTAGCTATTCACGGGTCCTTTGCATTTTGGGGCTATATTGCTATGTAGCACGTGACATGATGACGACAACATAAAATAATAAAAAGATAAAAGAGGGGGCCCAGCTCATTATTTTTAGTGTATTTTTAGTTCAAGTGATAATTATATTTTTTTAATTATATTTTAGATATATTTATATTTTTTTAGAAAATATTTATATTTAATAATAAAAATATTTATATCTTATATTATTAAAATTAAAAATTAAACAAATTATATTTATATTTCTGCAACAAAATTTTTAACTTTAATTTTACCGTAATCATCTAAAAATTCTTAAGTGAAGGAGAAGTGAATGTCAATACAGAAATAAAAGAAGGAAAAAAAAATTTAGTATTTAGATATAGGAAATGTAAATAAATGGAAGAATAAACATAAATTAGATCAGTTTATTATATGAAATAATGGCAAGGATACATACAATACAATTCATATTAGTATTAACCTCATAGTTTTACACTTTTAATTAATCTCATCTTGTGTGCTCACAATTGAAGAGATTAAACATTAGATCAAGAACCAATTGATGTCAGATTCTCTCTGATCATGTAAAGGTTTATACTGTACCTCTCCATAGTACCAGAATATAGTAATATAACATGTTTGTTGAGCTCAATTAGTCTCACCTTTTCTCAGATTTCTCATCCAATTTCTCCTCCTCCACATTACCAGAATCAACCTTCTTCTCTGAATCCAATCCTTGTCTAAATTTGGCATATATATCCCCACTGTAGAACTCCTTTGTTCGCCATGCCAGTACCAGCATCACTGCCGCCGAGCCCACTGTCACCACTGTAATAATCAGAAATGCGCGCTTGTAACACTGCACGCCGATGCACGTCAGCGCCTTTTCTGTCGACGCAGCCAGTTTCCTGTTTTGCCTCTCAGCTTCTTGATCATACAAACGCCCGGCAACCCGCACGTTCAATAGGTACGATCCCACCGGGCTTGCCATCCCACCGAAATTGTACAGAGTTGAGTAGTACTTCAACCCAAATAATTCAGAAATTATGCCGAGGATCAATGGCATTGCAGCTCCGAAACAGAACCCGATAAGCACTGAGGCAATGTAGAGAGAACCGGGCACGCCAAATGCGATTAACAAATGACCGATACAAGAAAATATCAGTACAACCGCAAAGAGGGTGGGGCGTGGTAGTTTGTATTTTGAGAGTAATATTTCTGAGCCGAAACCAGAAGCGACACGGCCGGCATAGTTCCATATGCTAATCAGAGAGACAAATGTCGCAATGCTTCTTTGTGGGTAGCCAAGCGACTCGCCGATCTGACCCATATTGTCAATAGCAGTAAGCGTGCCGCCTACACCAAAGACGGTTGCAATGAAGAGAATTATCATGTCGATGCTCACTAAGGCTTGTAAGATGGTGTAATCATTGCCATGTTTCGGTGATTTGAATGTTCTTACAATTCTCGGCAACAGGCCATTTTTTGCTTCAATTGAGGAATCATTAGGCGTGGTTAATTTACCGGTGGTATCATCGGTTCCTGAAATTGGTACCACTGAGGGTTGTGGATTATTTTGGGGCAACTGAGTCTTGTTTCTGTAGGATTTGATTTCTTCTCTTATTACAACAGTGAGGGGAAGGAAGAGGAGAAACAGCACCACTGCCGCGCTCACGCCATACTCAGCATGGTTAAATGAGAACCTCTTTTGGAGAATAATTGTAACCATGAGATAAATGGCAAGTGCCAGTGAGATATACAAAATTGAACAAAATGTCTTCATCTCATTCTCAGATCGAGCGGGTTTCATAAGCCGAATGGTTCTCAGAAACATAGCCGAAATAGCAGCCGGGAGCCACGCAACGAGCAACACGAGTGATTTCGAATCGGTACCATAAAATGCAAGATACAACTGAGTGAATATGGCACCGCTTAAACCGACAAAGCCCTTAAGAAGCCCGAGAACCACCCCTCGGCTCTCTGGAAAGTTCTTCACACATGTAACCAAAGCACCAGTATTTGCAAATGCTTGCGAATTGGCTCCAATAGCAATGTAAAGGCACATTTGCCAGACATGGGGCCGGGCTGACTTGCCGGTGATCGCTAAGTAGATCATGAAATAACCCACAAAATTCATGACAGAGCCGACGGCAAGGATGGTCCATGTGGGAGTGACCTCAGCGATAAGACCGGCATGGATCCCGACATTGGCGCCGAGGTCTTTGAAGAAACCTAGTGTGTTGAGGGTTTGTTGGTCGTAGCCAAGGGTGGTTTTGATGTCTTTGGAGTAGATGGCAAAGATGTAGGTGGCACCGGCTGCCGACATTATGAGGAAAGAGGCGTAGGCCATGAACCACCGGCCCCGGAGGGTTTCAAGAGCCAAGCTCATTGGGCTATCAGAGACTGTCATTCCTCTCTCTCTCTCTCTCTCTCTCTCTCTCTCTCTCTCTCTCTCTCTCTCTCTCTCTCTCTCTCTCTCCAGGTGAGTGAGTGAGTGAGTGAGTGAGTGAGTGAGTGAGTGAGTGAGTGTGTGTGTGTGTGTGGAGATCTATATCGACGACGAGATGTCAAACTGGTGAGAAGATAACTTCAACTGGGCACACGAGACATATTTTAATGAAACAGAGCAGAAATCATATTTAATAAAAAATATTATAAAGATATTATTATTAATATTATCATTCAGCGAGATTTATTATATATATTAAATAAATTATTATATATATTAATAATATTTAATTAAATAATAAAAATATTATACATAATAAAATCATTAATATATATAATAACTCATTTAAGTTATATAATAATAGTATTATATAAAATGATTTTATATAATAATTTATTAAATTATATAATAATAATATTGTATAAAATAAGTTTACATAAAAAAAATATTAACGTATATACTAATTTATTTAATATATATAATTAAATTTATATTGATAACAATATCAATAATGGTAGTTATATATCAGCTCCCAATTTTAATTCCTTTGATTGTGATTCCTTTTGTTTTTTTCTTTCCCCACTATAGTTTGAAAAAGTATACGGCGTCTCTTAATTTATCTCCTCATATCCACCTACCGCACCGTCTATAATATATGTGGGGCCCACTTTTGTGTGGGGCCCACAGCCATAGACGGTGAGTCGACTCAAACGGGAGGCAACCCACGGACACTTTGACGGTGTTTGACGATAGGATCGAACGATCGATTCCTTTTCTCTCCATTTCATTTCACAAAATGGAGATGACAGTAACCAAATTTGTTTTGTAGTCAAGTTTGGTTGCAATTTTTACTTCCATTTTACTTTTGGTAATGTTGAGGGAGGGATACTCCGAACCGAGTTAGATCTTTTTTTTTTTTTCAATTTAGTAAAGGAAAAAGAATCTTTTTAGAGATAGGGAAATAATATCACCTCCCTATAAACTTAGCATGTCTTAAAATCATGAATGTAGTTAGTTGGATGCATGTTTTCTTGAGGGATTCTTGGAGAGGACAGAAGATAATTCATGTAATTTGCAAGTCTAATTTTTCTTTTTTTTTTTATCAAAAGAGATTAATTTACATTTCGCCCAAATATTAATGTTTAAAAATATTTATTGGATAATTTTAATGTACATTCGACATAAAAATTAACTTTTTATTATATATATATATATATATATATATATATGAGAACAATGTTATTTAATAAAAAATAAATTCATAGTGCTTTTTTTTAGTATTTAGATAAGACGCACAATAATCTTCCATCATACAATTATAAAGTTTTGCATGATGAAGATTTAATATTTTATAATGAATGACAAATTAAACTCTAAACTTAACTCAAATTTAATGCACACTAGATATAAATAATTGAGTCACATCTACCATTTTAATTATTTTAAAATAATATTTTTGAAATATATGTATCATACAAATTTAATTTACGATAAAAGTTAGATATAAATTATAATTATTCAAAAATAAAATGAGGGTCAGCGTCCATTTTGTTTTCCCATAATATAATTGAAGGCCCATCTAATAATAAAAAAGGCCTTGATAGTGTGAACAATTAACGAGAGACTTAAAAGACTTCAATATATGGATCCTACTTTCAAGATTAATCAATCTCTGTCTACATATGGGCCTTGAAAAGCGACTGGAACCAGAATAGTTTTAGGCAGAGGGAACAAAATGTACACTTTTAGGATTGTTCGGAGTTGGCTTTTTTGCAAGGGAAATCTGAGAAAACAATGCAAAGGTTTCCCTTCCCTTCCCAATTATAGAAATGTAATGACCATCAATTCTGTTTCCTCTAGACCACCATGTGATTTGTTACCGACGATTGCTTCTTTTTTTTCATTTCATTTTACATATTGCCAAAAAAATCTTTGTCATGAAAAGTATACATCTTTAACATCAGTATATATATATGTATATAGTAAAACAGAGACTATCTCAATGAGGATTAGAATTTAAGAGATTGTTGTCCCAGGAAGCTAAAGATTACCACATCCATCATTGCCAAAGGTACCATAGAAGTTTGCTATCATACAAAAAGATGCCACTTGAGGCAAAAGCTCCAATACAGACAGCAAAAAAATTCTAAAGTTTGACAAGGTGTATATACTATGTACTCCATACTTGTACTAGGAATCAAAAATCAACAGTAGAACATTACATCCTTCACATTTTCTTTAATATCAGGGAGCACTTGTATCTCCACTGGATTTTCACCGGATCTCTCCGAAAGTGAGGTCGATGCGTCAGACCGGCCATCCTCCAAGTAGTAACGGGCACGAAAAGCAGCAAGATGTGCATAGTAAGCTGGTGGTACTGCAAAATATTGAAATATTCAACATATAAATTATACTGACTGTCCTTTTCTAAGCTTCAGAAATGGAAATAACTATTGTAAATAGCACGTACCTACTGAAACAGAGCTGGTGCATCGAACGTACCTACATTGCGGGACACAGCTAATGTAAATATCACATACTTGTTAAAGTACAGAAACACCCAAATCATGAACAAGTAAACTGATGGCGAAAAGATTACTTACGTGTAACAAAGGTCATTTGTTAGTCTTTGCAAGCCGTCGGCAGTAAAGTTATTCTCATCATATAGCACATGATAGTGGGCGGGCCTGCTCGTTCCCTACGAAGCACAAAATTTAAAATTATGAATCTTATCCAAAATGATGGTACAAAAGATTTACAAATCTCGTCTTACAAGATAACACAAAAGAATGGATATGTACAAGTAAGAAAAATACCTGTCTGCCCGCATGGCTGCATAGATAGAAATCAAACTGAATCGGATGGCAAATCTTTGTATCTACCACAGTACCTGAAAAATATAGATGATGTAATTAAGATCATTTTCTGAAAATAAAAGCAAGCAAAATTGTCATACCTGGAAGAATGTTTCCAGTATATTCACTTGAACCACGGGGCCTGTGCACTTGAGGAAACAGACGGGTATGGTGCCGTTTCTGGACAACAATAAAAGTAACAGGGGGAAGATAATTCTCTTGGAAGGAGAGACAGGCCTATGTTTAATAAGAAAAAAAAGAGGGACAAATCAAGTAGAGCAAAAATGTTTAATCTGGTAAATTAATTCAAGAAACAACAGCAATGATGGAATGCCCACCTGCCGAATTTGATGCACTTCCTCAAATAGGACATGACTAAATTGCCCTTCACTGACACCATCCCTGCATATTTAGGAACAATCAGAAAAGAAGAGACAGGAGAATGTGTATCTTCACCAAAGAAAAAATGGAAGTAATTAGGATGTTCCATCAACCTCCTTTCCAAATGTTTGTAAAACATATAACGAAACGAACCTGTAGAATATAATTCGATCAGGCTTCATCTCAGTAGAACTGTGGAAGGCAAGCAAGAGCTCTCTACAAACAATGAAATTACAAATTATAGCATATTAATTATTGGCTGCATCCAAGAAGAGACAGTAAAATGCTATAATCGTGGGTCTCTGATTTCTCTGCTTTGCTGCAATAGAACTTTTTGCAAACTCACTTGACCATTCCAGCAAGATTCTTGATAATTTCTTCTCTACGAGATTGTGCTGAGACAACACCTCGATATCTTGTGACGTCAGGCCAATCCATTGACGCAACAACCTAAGCACATTAACAAATGGAAGTATGTCTAAGTATAATTGTATTTTAGATGGAATTTTCTTTGACAAGAAATTTGTTACGAAAACAGAGCAAGTGATGTTTTCAGACTGCAGCAATTGAAGGAGATGAATCCTCTCCAGGAGCTGGATGTGTCACGTCTGCACCAAAAATAATGGTGGTCATATCTGTCAGGTATGGAATCTTCCCTTCTGGATACATCGCTGCTCTGTCTAAGAAGGTGTTGCTGCCTCCAACCTTATGATAAAGGCACATTGTAACTACTTTATGCGGACAAACTATAATACAAGCTTAAAAAGAATTTAAATAAGCAGCAACCAGAGGCCATGCTGGTAACATACAAAGCAGGTCCGAACTGGATGAGGTTCATGTTCAACTAGTAGTAGCTCTGTTAAGATTAAATCAAAATACAAACAACAAAGGGGAGCATAAATATAACAGACCTTAGCATTGATTTTGAGAGAGACATTCTCCAGGTACTGCCAGTTATATTTGACAACATACCTTCCCAAGCAGCATTGGGAAACGATCCCGAGCTCTGTCTCACAAACTTTCTTTATTTTACCTGTCATCGAAGCAAAAGCAACTTTAAGAAAACATTAACATTGGTCTATGCCAATGCGAAATTTCAGAAAATAAAGACATTTATTTTATACCAAATTTGAACAACAACGCTAGTGTAAAGCACGATTTTATTCAAATAATAATAATTACCATACAAGGCACTCTTTTCATGCAGAATAATAATCAGTAAATCCAGTTGTCCATTGGGCAGTATCCGTGAGGCTAACTTGTGAAGTTTTACCAACTCATCTTTCAAATTTCTTGGCTCCGCATCTCTTGGAGTGATGCAGGGTCTTGCATTAAAAACCTTTGAATTAAAGAAAATTGTAAGTTTATGGGTAAAATTTTAAAAATCGCATTGGTAGAGATACAAATAAATACAGCCTTGCTCATACCATTCCTTTTTGGTTACAAATATCTACTAAGTTTCCACAAAACTTAGTAACATTATGAAGCCATGCTTCAGAAAAGTTCAAGCAGGTCCAATTTTGAACAGTGCCGCCCCTGACCATTTTCTGCACACAAATTAATCAGATAAACAGAATTTATCCGGCACTAGTAGTAAAATTAACTACCAGAAAACTATAAAATATTTCAGTAGCTATGAGAACTAACGGTTGCAGAGAGAAATGAATATTAATTTCATTTTCATTATTCATTGATTTACAAAATAGATTTATTATCAAGATGGTTAACTTTATCCGGCACTAGTAGTAAAATTACCTACCAGCAAACTATAAAATATTTCAGTAGCTATGAGAACTAACGGTTGCAGAGAGAAATGAATATTAATTTCATTTTCATTATTCATTGATTTACAAAATAGATGAAGAAATTGTTTTATAAGCAAGCCTCCCCAAAAGAAATTCTATTTTAAGGTAACTATGAGAGAATGAAAGGAAGAAAACACAAGTACCATTCCCATCAGGCTCCACTTTCCCAAAGTTGGCGTACAAGAAGTTTTCTCTCCAGAGTCATGATATTTTAACTGCATAAATCAAGAACAATGACAGTGGTTTAAATAAGCTACAGAAAATAGTTACTATATACATAAACAATCAGGCAAATTCATATTGTATCAGTTTGTAGATACCACTGGAGTGGGCAGTACTCGGGCATTAACACAAACCATTCTATCATGAATTCTCATTCCAAACTGTTTTGCCAAATCGTCATTGCTGTAACTGTTCCGATTAACCACCTGAAGAGCTCACATGAAATTACAAAAAAGAAATAAGAAGGGCATAACAGAGAATAAAGCATGCTTGCATGAATCTTAGAATGATCCGCACAAATAAAAAAAAGTAAAGCATGATCACACCTCCATTATATCTGCTGCACGATCCAGTGGTCTTTTACAAGTAGCTGTCAATATTCTTCTTACCTGATCTTCACTAAGCTTGTTAGCATATCTTTGTCCAGAGATTATTTCACAAACCTGCAAAAAGGATGAGGCGTATCAAAATAAAGCCAAATGCAAAAATATCCACGCTATGCTTGTTACACAAGGGCATAAGAAGAATAAAAACAAACCTCCATTGGTATGTACTTAGGCCTGCTAGTGTTGCCTGCCAGAAGACAAGGCCATTCCTTATACACGAGGTCAAGACCATATTTAGTCATGAAGTGCTGTACAACAGTTATGCTGCTCCCATCTTCAATAGGAAACCTAAGAACATATAAATTGCTACCATCAACTTCTCATCACCACAAAGGAACAGAGGGAGGGAGGGAGGGAGCAAAGAGAGGTACGTTAGGTTTTTCATCGGAACAGATGATATTCCATTGATTTTGTATCTGATCTTACGTCCTTCAATATGACTGGTCTCCACAGTGACACCTTTCAGCGCCTTCTTAAGCTATAAAAAGGTTGAACTTAGTTAACACTCAGTATAATTTAGAACAGAATAAGATGTGTAAGCAGGCAAAGGAAGACTTAAGTACTCGGATTTTTTCAACATCTCCGAGAGGTCTTGAGATATTATTATGGTTCAGAACCTTGTGAATGAAGTCCATTAGACGTGCACCCTTATAAAACGAGGTTGCAGCAATATCTGTCCATATAAGAAGATATTAGTTCCCTTCAAAATAAGAAGAAACAATAAAAGATGTTAACACCATAGCTGTACCGATATTGAGTGAGAGCCCCATCTGAGTAGGGCGTAGACTCTGGTAGAATCCGCGCCAATACTCAAGTCCACCTCCAAGATCAGTATTTTCATGAGGACCACTGAACTGAGGAGAAAAAAATGACCTTCCGACAGCTGTATAACTAAAACATGTTTAAAAAGCATTTGTTATTTTATAGCCCTAAATCACACGCGAATGGAAGTAAAGGAAGAAAAAACGAAAAATGAAAAACGAATATATACTTGGTGGAAGGTGATTGTCTCAAGACCACATCTAATGCCTGAATTGTATCTTGTGGTGCATCTTCTCGCCAACTTTGCAGAAATTCTTGTAGATGATGCAAGTCTGCCTTGGCTGCAAGCTTAATTGTGACTTGGTATTCTTTCTCTCTCCTTCATTTTGAGAATTCACAGACATCAATTCAGAAATCAAATAATGTTGCATCTGACTATGGTAATTATAGTAAATCAACAAACCAATTAAAAAAAAATCACAAACCCATTGCCCATTTGATCTCTCTGATCAATCTTGACCACAAAGTCTTTTGAAATGAATGGCAATTCGCCTGCCGTGTACAGATTCTTACGGCCATCATAAGCAGGTGTTAGACCACCCAAGCTGCTCTTGTTCAGCTTGACAAGCTCAGATAAAATTAACCGATTCAACTTTCGTGATGTTGTTTTCTCATCAGAAATCGCCACCTATAACAAAAAAAAAAGAAAAGAAAATTGAAATCAAGAATGGTTTAGTAACAGTTAGTATATTGAATTCTTCACCAACTATCATGAAAAGCTTGAACTTGATAGCAGGTATAATAAATGAAACAAATAATTCAAATTTCATCAACATGCAACTTTCGATAGGCCTCAAATTTCACATGATTTATGGCATCTAATATTCACTACCAGCACATCTGAACTGGTAGGATCAATTCTTAGTATTTGATGGATTTTGTATAATTTAGTGGTAATTTTCTGGTCGAATAAAGAACATTCTTTTATCTTGAAATTCTGAAATTCTCATTAATCTCAATATTTTTTCCCAAATGATGTAGCCAGAACCCACACGGATAACTAAGAAATGATTATAGCTCAAACCAGTTAGAGAAATTAATCAGAGGGAAGCAAAAAGGAAATCAAGAAATGATCTTACATCATAGTGACAAAGATTCTTGTTAGAAATGCCGACGAGAAAGTGATTTGCCCAGACAAGGCACTTTTCCCCGTCTTTTCCAAACCCCGGTCTTGCCGGGAGTTTGTATCTGCTAGGCAGAGGCGGCACAAGAGCTGGCACAATTGCTGAGGAAGGGCCAGGTGCCACCGCCTCTGATTTCGTCTCTGAGAGGCTCAGATGCTCAGCCCCTCGGCTGAGACTCGATACAGCTGATGTTGACACTGCTGTCACGCTAGGAGGTACTGATGGAACAGGTGGTGTCGTCGCCGGCTCCAGCGCCGGAGGTGCTTGATCACCTGGGCCTCTTCGATTATCATCAGGCTGGTGTGAAGCTTGAGGTAGCTGAGAACCATCCCCTGGGGGACCACCACCACCACCACGTCGTCGTCGTCGTCTCGGCATTGGAGAAGTAAAGCAGAGTTTTGTCTTTCAAACGAGATCAGAGTTAAGAAAAAAAGACAGGAGGGGAGTTGATGGGAGAGCAGAGAGAGTACTTAAAGAAGAAATTTGGACTGAAGCAAGAAGCCAAGAATGCTGGAGGGAGTCGTATTCAGTTATTCCTAGACCGAAGGGAGTGGGGCCGGGGAGGACAGGACGCGTGTGGGAATTGCTTGCTCCTGGCGTACCACGTCAGATAAATCCAGATGGGATGTGAAGTTTCTCTTTATGGTTGTTGTTGTTATTATTATTATTATTACTATTATTATTATTATTATTATTATTATTATTATTACTATTATTATTATTATTATTATTAATTTATTATTACTATTATTAATTTATTATTACTATTATCATCGTTATCATCATGATCATTAATATTATTATATAAGGAGAGATTACTTGACAATAGTTATTTAGATGATAATGTTGAAAATAAAATTTCATATAAATTCAAAAAATATTGTAAAAATATAAAAAAAATATATTTTAAATATATTCTTTAACTTATTAATTCATCGTGTTTTAAATTTTGTATAATTTAAATTTATTTAATAATAACTAATATAAGCTTAAATTTGTTTGTGATAATTTGATTGCCCACGTGGAATTTTGGATGACACAACAACCAAGACAAGCTTAAATTTGATTTCAGTCAGAGCAGAGCTCTCCTATAATTCAAATTCATTTCACAAGTTATGTGAGAAATTACTAAATTTCATACAATAACAATTAACAAATGAATGTATAACAGCTAAGCCCAAATATAATTATTTTAAATTCAGTAGGAAAATACTTAGTTAGAATAAATAATTAAGTGTAAAAAGGCAAAATAATGAATAACAAGGAAATTTTTTTAATTGTAAAAGCCTAGTTCATGAAAACTAAGAATCATACTTTGGTCAACTTACTAAGATAATATCATTTGTGAAGGAGATCGCAAGTTCAAAATTCAATTGGAATATTTTATGAATATTTGAAGTTAAAAGTAATCATCTCATCTTTATCTAAAACAGAAAAAGTAAATAAATAAAATAATCTACAACAAAACTTGAATCACAAGGATAACTATTTGGAAGAGATTTTGTTTCTGGATATATGTTACACTCGTATATGATTGTGCATATAACAATCTCAGCAATTATTATTCCCTTCACAATCTTTTTTTTTCAAAAAAAATTTCTCAATCAATACTCAACTGCATAACACAACCTGAGCAGGCTTTAGTTCCTTCACAACTTTCAGAAAAGCCATTCCTGATCCATAGGTTTTCGTATATAGTTTTGATACTCTGATCACTAGCTTCTTCAACCTCTTGCATTGAGGAGCCTTAATTTGCCTCACATTACAGTGATTCCTCTTCTTCTTTATCAGACAATCTTTCATGTTAAGCCATACTGTGAGCTTCTCCAAATTTGGTGATTTTTCAAGGAAACGCTCCACTGGTAACGAATGATAAGCCATGCACCAGTCATTCAGAGATAAACTCTTCAGGTTTTCGAATTTCGGTAGGTTTGTTAATTCTCTGTCCAATGCATCCTACATAAAGAATAAGAAACATAAACAAATTTTAACCGCGAGTAGTCTCGAAATATTAAGATTATACTTCTTTTCATAAAAACAGAAAGAAAGAACCATCAATATTAAATGCATACATACCTTCAAGACTCTACTACACAAGTCGAGATGTTGAACAACAGAAAGGTCACCCATACTACCGAAAAGAAGATACTGATAATTAACACGAGCATAAATTAACGACGACAAGTTCGCCAATCTAGTATTGTCGTGATTTGAGCTATTGAGCTCCAAAGATATCAAACTAACAGTACTGATAGAAAGGATTCCATAACAACATTTTTCTACTACCAGATACTTTACTGTTATATTAGAAACCCTAAAGTATCCTGTCAGGAAGCAATTTTTCAAGGATAGCTTTTCTATCACCAGACAACCTAACAGAACATTGTTGAAGCTATTACTACAAATGCGTGCATCTATTAGGTGCATTTTTTTTAGGCTAAGGAGAGTTACAACTTCTGGTGTTGTTAGCAACCCTTCTTCTAATTGATGCGTCAAGTACAATTCCTCTAAAGATTTCCAAGTGAAAATGCTGGAAAATGCAAATGTGTAGATGATGGGAATATCTAGATAGACAATACTTGGACTAAACTTTACGACCTCATCTAAAAATGATCATTAAAATTATGCATGTTATGTTCTTTACAACTTAGCCGAAACATGTGTAGCCGTGAGGTATTATAATGACATAATACTGTTTTGACAAATTTCTTCAAGCTTTCGTCATCTTGAAAATTCAAAAGATGTCATCCATCTCTACGTATGTCCAAATTTAAATAAAATAAGTTGGAACAAGCTATATCGGAGATAATAAGAGCTTTTATTTCAAAAAAAAAAAATTGGAACAAACTTCTCTCAATCTCTTTGACAAAACGCTCAACCGCATGAATTCTCTTGATGATAATAACCATAAAATTTGTGGAGGCATGTCATTATGCAGATCACTTATTCTGTCAATAATATCGGTTGACATACTCGAAAAGAAAAGTATTGTCCCCTCACTCAATGATATAATAATTATCGGCTAGTATTGTATGATAATAAGATCCTATGAAGAAAGAAAAGAAAATGAGAAGTTATGTACTCTATTTACCAATTATTGAATTAAAAGTGTAGCTTCTCACATACCTTTTTTTACATTTACTTTTTCATTGTATGTTTTGTTGCAAAATGAGAAGTTATGCACAAAGAAAAGAAAATGTTATATGCATGTAGCACAATCAATTATTCAATTATCACAAGGCTCACGAAAAAAAGAATAATAAACATGGGAAATTAAAAACAAGTGGTGGTGAAGTCTAGTTACCTGACAAATCAAATAATTAATTAACTTGTGACAGCAGCTTTCACACTTCCAACTCAAACAAGATGCAATGAAGGACAAGGCAGGAAATTCTACTTTGCATTGGTTGAATGCATGTTGGGTTACTAGGGTTTGAATAAAATACCTTTTATTCTCTAAAAATGGAAAGTGCAAAATTAGGTGCGTAAAAAGTATCATATTTATATATTCATCAAAATTAATTGTTTTCATAATAATTCTTAAAAAGCCTACGAAGGACTATTACGGAAAGGAATTACAATTTGCTCTAATTCACTCTGGTCTACATTAATTCATTATTCTTACTAATTTTTTTTCTATAAACAATTTAAAACGAAAATAAAAGGAAGTTGTTTGATGAATGGTCAACAACTTTATTTTCAAATCATTTTCCTCCTCTGTGTATTTGGTTCACAAAAAGAGAAGCATGAAATCGTATAAGATCTTTGTTATTATTTTCTCTCTCTCATACTCTTGCCAATAAACTTTCCTATATATAACTGATTGAGGAAATAATCAAAACACTGGAAAGATAATTATTTTAATTTTAAAATAACTTTCCTGATCTCTTCTACTTTCTAAATTAGTGAAATGAGAAATATTAGGAAAAAATGCTACATATTATAAGTTGTCATTCATTAAGGGAAGCTGATACACAAATACGGTTATTGATACCGTCATCGATACGGGCTTAATTATACACATTAAATGAGTCATTATGTATATTCATGGCTTTATTATGCAAACTCATTTTATACAATATTGTCATTATGCAACTTAAATGAATTATTATACATATTCATGATTTTATTATGCAAACTCATTTTATACAATACTGTCATTATGCAACTTAAATGAGTTATTATATATATTATTGATATTTAAGTTAAATAATAGAAATATTATACATAATAAAATTATTAACATGTATAATAATTCATTTAATATATATAATAAAACTCATATCGACGATGATATCAATAATAATATCTCCGTAACATTTTCCTTGATCAAGGATTTGATAGCCTGTAACATATAATCTAGATTTGGTCCTAAATACAGAGGTTACAAAATTAATAACAAAAAAACGAAGCGTTGTATAAAACAAAAGATGTTATTTACTTCCTAATGTTTATCTTATATGTGCAATGAAAAAGAGAGAACTGTTTGATAATTTGCACCTCTAACATAGAATTCAATAATGCTCATTTAACTGGGGCTTTATGTACCTCACTTGCAATAAACATCCAGAAATCAAATAATGCTCATTATAATAATTCAAAATAACTTGCATTTAGTCTAGAGAACAAAAATAATAACCTCCATATAGGAGAATACAAGTTCAAAATGAACTAAAGTATTCTTTATTAAAAAAATTTTGACCACCAATATCCTTATCTAACTAATACTAATAATTCGAAATGATCACATCTACACGTCAATTCTCCTATGAAGAAGACATGCTGAGGAACATAGAAAACATAGAATGGCACAAGGAGAATTTGATCAAAATAGATTGATATCCCAGGAAGCAAAAGAGTTATAATACCACATTAATTCATCATTTGCTTTGTCCACAAAAAAGCCAAACATAGAAGAACTATAAAAGTATAGAAGCCGGCTGTCATACAAAAACATGCCACTTCAAGCTACACACTTCTACATAAACCAGACCAGGTGCTACACACTTCTACATAATTCAAAATTCTGAACCAGACAAGGTGGTACTACTACTACAAACTTGTAGTAGGAACATCCACAAGTCAACAGTAGAACATCACATCTTTGACATTTTCTTTGATAGTAGGGAGCATTCGTATCGCCACCGGCTTTTCATGAGATTTGTCCCCGTGTGAGGTCGATGCATCAGACTGGTCAGCCTCCATGTAGTACCGGGCACGAAAAGCAGCAAGATGTGCGTAGTAAGCAGGTGGCACTGCAAAATATTCAAATATTCATCATATAAATTGACTGTCCTCTTCTAAGATTCATAATGAAAAAAAATAGCTATTGTAAATAGCACATACCAATTGAAACAGAGCGGGTGCATCGAGCATAGCTACAATATGCAAAAAAAAAAGGATAAAGATAATCAAATTAACTGATTGAAGCATGGGCAAAATGTTAGCAAGTATGCAATATTCAAATCATGAATAAGTAAACCGATTGTGCAAGGATTACTGACGTGTAGCAAAGGTTGTTTGTAAGCATTTGTAGACCGTCAGCAGTAAATTTATTCTCATCATACAGCACATGATAATGGGTGGGTCGGCTTGTTCCCTACCAAGCACAGAATGAAACATCCATAAATCCCATCTTACCAGAGATATACACAACCGAGTAGATGTGTGGGAGCAAGAAAAATACCTGTATACCCGCATGGCTGCATAGATAGAAATCAAATTCTGTTGGATGGCAAATATTCGTA
Organism: x Bolboschoenoplectus mariqueter; assembly: GCA_037678475.1. NCBI lineage: Eukaryota > Viridiplantae > Streptophyta > Magnoliopsida > Poales > Cyperaceae > x Bolboschoenoplectus > x Bolboschoenoplectus mariqueter. Next base: position 1,111,639 of record CM075239.1, on the reverse strand, counting down.
TCTACCACAGTACCTGAAAAATATAGTTGATGTAATTAAGACAATTTTCTCAAAGTAAAAAGCAAGCCAAGATGTCATACCTGGAAGTATGTTTCCGCTTCTATCAGTTGAACCACGGGCCCCATGCGCTTCAGGGAACAGACGGGTATGGTGCCGTTTCTGGACAACAACGAAAGTAACAGGAGGAAGATATCCCTCTTGGAGAGAAGCACAGGCCTAAAATAAATTACATACAAAAGGCAAAGTCAAGGAGAGCATGCATGGTTATAATCATATAAATTACAGCTAAGATCAATTGGAATACATACCCTCCGAATTTTATCCATTTCTTGTAATAGCACATGACGAAATTGCCCTTCACTGACACCATCCCTGCATATTTACAAACAATCAGAAAAAAATAGAAACAAACAGTAACTGCATTTGCACCAAAGAAAAAGGATAAAAAGTATGACTAGCACATTCTATCAACCTCCTTTACAAAATGTTGGTAAAGCATTTTTCACAACCAAACCTGTAGAAGATGATTCGTTCAGGCTTCCTCCCAGTAGATTTGTAGAAAGCAACCAACAGCTCTCTTTAAACAAGAAAATTACAATTTATTAGCATATTAATTATTGACTGCATTCAGAAAGAGATCGAAGAATGCTACACTGCAAGGGAAGTTTTCAGCCAACTCACCTTACCATGCCACCAGAAACTTTTCCCTTTTGGGGATCATCAACAACTGAGAACAAATTCTCAATCATTTCTTCTCTGTGAGTTTGTGCTGAAACAACACCTCGATATTTTGTGACCTCAGGCCAATCCATGGATGCAACCACCTATGCACAGCAACAAATCAAATTATGTCTAAGCACAATTGTATTTCAATTGGAATTATGTTTCAAAAGAAATTTTTCATGACAAGAGGTAATATTAAGTTTTCAAACTGCAGCAATTGAAGGAGATGAGTCCTCTCCAGGAGCTGGATGTGTCACGTCTGCACCAAAAATAATTGTGGGCCTATCTGTCAAGTATGGTATCACCTTAGACTTGCTCACTGCATCTTCTAAGACAGTGTTCCGGCCTCCAACCTTATTATAAAGGCACATTGTAAATAATATATTTGAACATAGTATATTAAGAAAGCTTAGATATGAAAAAAAAAATAGCAACCTGAAATGAAACTGTTAATACAAAGCAGGTTTAAATTGTATGACTCTTGTTCAAGTAGCGGCTCTGTTAAAAGATTAAATAAAGAATACAAACAACAGATGGAAGCACAAATATTACAGACCTTAACATTTATCTTGAGAGAAACATTCTCCAGGTACTGCCCGTTACATCTGGCAACATGCTTTGGCGAGCAGCATTGGGAGACGATCCCAAGCTCAGTCTCACAAACTTTCTTTATCGTACCTGCCATTGAAGCCAAAGCTACTGTAAGAAAACCTAAAAATCAATAATTATAAAGCACATTTTTTTCAATAATAATAATTACCATAAGAGCCACTGACTTCAGGCAGTATAATAATAAGTAAATCTAGTCGTCCATTAGGCACATTACTCGATGCAAGCCTGTGCAGATTTCTCAAGGCAGCTTCCAAATTTCTTGGGTTTGCAGCAATTAATTGGATGCAGGGTCTTGTGTTGAAAGCCTTTAAATTAAAGAAACATGCAAGTTACCATAGAGTAAAATTGTGAAGTTTGCGTTAGTAGATACAAGTAATTACAGCCTTGCTCATACCATTCCTTTATGGTTACACATGTCTACTAAACCATCACAGAAGTTAATAACATCTCTTTCTGATGTTCGAGAAAAGTTCAAGCAGGCCCAATGTTCAACAGAGCCACCGTTCACCATTTTCTGCATACAAATCACTCAGATAAACAAAATTCATCCAGCAATAGTAGTAAAATTACCTACCAATAAACTATGAATAGCTATGAGTAACAAAGAAATCAATTTTAATTCCAGTTCTGCAATTCAATGATTTACACTGCTACAAAGAAATTCTTTTTTTTTGGTAACTAAAAAAAAAAGAAGGGAAGAAACAAGTACCATCCTCATCATGTTCCACTGCCCAACGGATGGCTGACAAGATTTTTCTTCTCCAGAGTCATGATATTTTAACTGCATGAATCAAGAACAATGACAATGGTTTAAAACAAGCTACAGAAAAATAGTTAGTATATAAAAAAATAATCAGGCATATTCATATTGTATCAGTTTGTCAATACCCTTGGAGGGGGGAGTACTCGGGCATCAACAGAAACCATTCTATTATCAATTTTCATTCCAAAATCCTTTGCAAAATTGTCATTGTTGTAGCTGTTGGCATTAACCACCTGCAGATATCACATGAAATTAAAAAATAAAGATGGTCAAAACAGAGCATAAGCATGCCAATTTGAACTTTAGAACAATGAAATCAACACCAGGAATTAAAAAAAGAAAACAAAACAAGCAATGAATTATCACACCTGTAAAATATTTGCTTCACGCTCCCGAGGTCTTTTACAAGTAGCTCTCAACATGTTTGTAACCTGTTTTTCACTAAGCTTTTTTGCATATCTTTGACCAGGAATTATTTGACAGACCTATAGAAAGGATAATTACATATCAAAAGTAAGGTCAAAGGCACAAACAACCATGATTATGCTTCGTACAAAAGGGCACAAGAGAAGTACAGATAAACACAAACCTCAATAGGTATGTACTTGGGCCTGCTATCGTTGCCTGCCAGAAGACATGGCCATTGCGTATACCTGAGGTTATAACCATATTTCTCCCGGAAGTACTGTACAATAGATATGCTAGTCCCTTTCTCCTCAACAGGAAACCTAAGAAAATAAAAAAGTTGCTACCATCAACTTGTCATCAACAAAAAGGAACATGGACAGAGAGACAACAAAGGGAGGAAGATGAGAGAGAGACGTCATATTTCTTATTGGAGCAGATGATATTCCGTTGATTTTGTATCTGATGCGAAGTTCTGGATTATGAGTGGTCTCCACTTTGACACCTCTGAGGACCTTCTTAAGCTATAGAACACTAAAAGTTAGTTAGTGCTGATTAGAACAGAGAAAGATGTGTATGTAGCAAAGGAAAACACTAGCACCTTCATTCTATCATGGTCACCTAAAGTTCTTGAGAAATCACGAATATTCAGATACTCTGTCACGAAGTCAACAAGGGATGCCCCCTTATAAAACGAGGTAGCAGCAATATCTGTCCATACAAAAAGACATTAGTTCCCCCAAAATTTGAAGAAAAATAAAAGGTATTAACTCGATGGCAGTACCAATATTGAGAGAGAGCCCCATTTGAGTAGGACGGAGACTCTGATAGAATCCACGCCAATACTCAATTCCACCTCCAAGGTCACTATTTTCACCGCTACTGAATTGAGTAGAGAAAAAGGACCTCCCAACAGTTGTATACCTAAAACATGTTTAGAAAGCCGATATCATTTATAGCCCATAAGTACAGAGAAGGAAGGAAAAAAAACAACAAAAGCAATATTTACTTGGTGCATGGTGACTCCCTCAAGACCACATCTAATGCCTGAATTGTTTCTTGGGGTGAATCAAATTGCCTCCTTGCCAAAAACTCATGAAGATGATACAAGTCTCTCTTGATCGCAAACTTAATTGTGACTCTAAATTCCCTCTCTCTCCTTCATTTTGAGAAGTCACAGACATCAATTTTAGAATCAAACAATTAGCATCTGAATATACTAATAAGTTACATTTAATTTGGATATAAAGCACAAACCGATTGGCCGTTCGATCACTCTGTTCCAACTTGACCACAAAGTCTTTTGAAGTGAACGGCAATTGGCCTGCCGTGTAAAGACTCTTACGGCCATCATAAACAGGTGTTCGTCCACCCAAGTAAGAACCCTTATGCAGCTTGACCAGCTCAGCTAAAATTGACCTATTTAAGCTGCGTGAAGTTGTTTCAGGAGCAATCACCACCTATGAAAAAGATTTAAATCAACAACTAATTACTAACTGTTAATAGCTTGACTAGCTATAAAATAAACGTTGAACTTGTAAAATTAACATAATAATCAGGAATAATGTACCATACAAAGAATTCAAATATCATCAATGTGTGGCTATCCAGACAGCATTAACTTTTTCAAAAATTTGGATGCACTATGAATATATTCTCTTATTTTCTTAATAGCATGTTATATTTGACAAATACATATGCTTAATACGAAATCATGCTATTGCAATATTGAACAAGACTCCCTCGGTCCCTCCGACATTCTTGCTGCTCAATGCAGCTATGGTTGTTCATTTCAATTATTATTACTAGCATTTATAAACAGAATTTCCTTGAAAAGCAAATACTAATTAATAGAGGACCAATTGAGGAATCACGTTAAATACCCTTCACAGTTATGTATAGTTGGTAATATCTACTTATTTCGGTTCATTTGTCGATTTTAATGCAAACAAACTGATGAAAAAAAAATTACAATGATGAGAGAGCAGGAAGAAAAAAAGAACTCCACCGATTGGACCCCGAAGAAATTATCCTCGGAGCCCAAAATTCACCAATTCCCACGAAATGGGAAGGCTTTAACGGGCCCCTAAAAGATTTACTGTGGAAAATGATATCATCTTCATACAATAAATAATATTGAAGACAATCAAAAGGTGGAAATAGCCTAGCAATTTACAAAAGATGTAAAGATAAACCTTAAAAGTAAGTACGTACATGCAAAAAAAAAAAAAGAATTAGTTAGGAGTTTGGACCCCACACCACACGGAGACTAAACCTAAAGTCCTCTACAAAAAGATCTAATCCGGACCCACACAGAGACTAGAAAGGAAAGCAAAAGAAAACCAAAATGAATGAGAAAGGAAAAAACTAGATCAAGTAGAATATATTCCTTAAGCATTAAGTAACAAACGTAAAAAGCCATTTTTAATGTAGATCATATATAGCTCACATTAGTTAGAGAGATTAATTAACCAGATGTGATGAAGGAAATTAAGAAGAAATTGATTGATCTTACATCATAGTGATAAAGATCCTTGTCAACAATCTGGACGAGAAAGTGATTTGCCCGGACCACGCACTTTCTGCCAGCTTTTCCAAACCCCGGCCTGGCGGGGTACCGGATTATTGATTTGCTAGACTGAGGCGGCGTATCAACCGGAGCCGGCACACTTGATGAGGAAGGCCCAGGTGGAACCACCTCTGGTTTCGTCTCTGAGAGACTCAGACGCTCAGTTTCTCGGCTGAGACTCGATTCAGCTGATGCCGGCACCATCACAGTACTAGAAGGTACTGATGGAGTAGGTGGGGCCCGCACCTGATAAGCTGGACCGCCTCGGCCTCTCTGACCTCCCTCCCGGCCTCCGCCACGTCCGTACGACGGAGCAGGCGGCTGAGATTCTCTAAAGCAGCCTGGGCTGAGACTCGATTCGGCTGATGCCGGCACCGTCACAGTACTAGAAGGTACTGATGGAGTAGGTGGGGCCCGCACCTGATATGCTGGACCACCTCGGCCTCTCTGACCGCCCTCCCGGCCGCTTCCACGCGCGTACGCCGGGGCAGGTGTCTGAGATTCTCTAGAGTAGCCTTCATAGCCGGAGCGACCACCGCCTCGACGACCACCGCCACCACGTCTCGACATTGGAGAAGTAAAACAGAGGTTTTCTCAAAGGGGATGATAATCGAGAAAAGGAGGAGAGATCAAGAAATGAGAGAAGACTGAATGGTAGTAACTAGTAAAGCAAGAACGTAGGAGCGACCAAGGGAGACTTATATCTAAGACCAAAGCCAAAGGGAGTGGGAAAGATGGGTGAGTCAAAAGGTTTGCTCCTGGTCCTGGTGTACCACGTCAGATAAATTCAAGCTTCTTTTGTATCATAATACTTTATATAAAAAATAAGGTATCATATACAATAATTAATGTGATGTAATATCCATTTTATTATCCTGATGATAGTGGCTCTTATACATTTCTTGTTTGGTTTTATATGTCGTTTCTATTAAATATAATTTTGTTATGTGTATATCTTTGTTCTCTAAATGTTTATGTTCTTGGGTCTATTTCATTTTTTTCATTGGTCATTATATTCTTTTACATTGTCATTATAATTCCACCGTCAAATAAGATAAATATTTATCTATTAGTTTCACTACAAGATCTAATTAAACAATATATTCTAAAAAGTAATTATGTTAATGAATAATACAAGTCTAAATAAAAAAAAGTCATAAAAATAAAAGATATACTAAATTTTTTTCAGTAACGTCCGTAATAATTATATTCCGTCCATGCTTATTGAATACAGTCAAGGCGCACTACATTTCTTCAAGAACGGACTTTTATCCATGTCAAGCCACATGCTTGCACAAACTCGGCGCATGTTTGTGGAAATTTGAAATTTTTGTGTGATCAATATTATGATAAATATTGCTTATGGAGGGGGTTTTTAAGATATTTATTCGACTCAAATTCAAGGCTATTCACTAAATGTTGCATGGATTATTGTCATTGGTTCTCCTTTGAACTATATAATTAGCGACAATTAATATTCAATGGTAAATTTACTATATAATGTTGAGTTTTTTTAATAAAATATTATATTTAAAACATTTAAGATTCTTACCATTTCTAATTTTTAGAAATTTAGTAAATATTTTAAAAAAAATTGGAACATGATTAAATATCCAAAATACCAACATTTTTGTAATTTCATTTTAATTTTAGATTTTTTTTATGCTTTCTTTTTTCATAGGAAATATATAGTTTCAGAAATAATCAAAATCGTTAAACTATTTTTATTCGTTTAACAAAAACAGCAAGCCTTATGAAGTATATACATTTTGATCATTTACATTGAAAACTTCCACATTACATCTCCTAAAATTGATTGTTAATTAAAGTAGCAGAGAAACCAAACGGCGTAGTGTTTGCATTTCAACAGTTTCTGCGGCTCATGAAAATCATGAGCATGGCGCAGGGAAGCCAAAAGGTCTCTCCCCTGGCGGCTGGCGCTCTGCTCTGCTCTGCTCATCATGCAAACGTGGCCCAATGTCTCAGCATCAGTACATCACCAGCCCCTTTCGTCTTACGTACGTATGCGTTCTGACGAAAGAAGAAGAAAGGGGGGCTTTTCCGAGGCAATAGGTATCAGGCACGCAAAAACGACGCCTTCGGTGTCACTTGTCAGTATTCAACTCGTGGCATCATTCGCCATTTTGCTCCGTTAACAGAAGATCCCGCAACGATTCATCTTATCACGCGCTTCACCACACTAAAACAGTAAAAGCAAAGTAATATTCTCATTAATTACTAGTTTACTACCCTCAAAAGTCAAAAAGAAAAAAAGGAAAAAAAAAGGGAAGAGGCAAATATGGGTAGGCAGTTTGAAGCGCATCTTAAATTAATATAAAAGAGAAAAGGAAAGGAAAGGGCATTTTAGCTTTGATATTTTCTAATCATTATTGTATGCTTCAGTTCTCGTACCTAAGCAACCGAATAGAAAACGACAAAACCGAATCGATACTTATGTCTCTCCCCTGCTGAGCATACTTTCAGTTCTCGTGCTAAGCAACGATATTTAGAAACCGACAAAATCCATACTTCGTCTCCGCTGCTAAGCAAGAAAAAGGAAAGGGGCAGATATGGGTCGATTGATATTCTGTGTATTGGACAGACGCTCTGTGTCATGTAGCGGCGGAAATTCACGCAGTTATTGTAGCGGATAACATTGAGATTCGTTTGAGAAATATTTTTTATGGAGTTTTTATATTTCATGTCTAAAATATTTTATCCGATGTGAATTTAATGGATGTGAGAGAGAAAATTTCGACAGAATTATTTAATAATTAGTGTAAATAAAATAATAATCAAGAGATATTATTTGACAATGGTTAATTTAATAAATATAACAATGAAATTTTAAATAAATTGGAAAAAAATTAGTAATAAAAAAATTTATATATATATTTTACAACTTGTAAATTCATATAACTTATCAAACAACGCATTGTAACGGAGGATTCTATGAGGCGGTCGATAAGCATATATTTCATGCGGTGCGGCGAAACACTTGAGAAAATTAATTCGTGAATCATGACGCTGTATAATTGAAGGACACAAAGAATCCGGTAACTATAAAGCCCCAGAGGCTGGAGAGGTGTGAGTTCGCTCGTACGGACACCATCCTATTCATCACTCGATCGTTCTTTTTTCTACAAACTGTGGATTTATGGGAGATCGTGCGGATTGATTTGTGATTTGATGGCCATTTATTAGACTTTGGAACTTTGGAATGTGCATATATTATATCTATATATATATATACACACATATATGTGTGTGTGTGTGTGTCTGGAAGGATTTTTGTTATTGATTGTTTCACACTGTCGCGTTGATATGCAATCATAAGTAGGAAGTAGGAACTGGTAATTAGATGGAGATGTGATGTCTCTGATATGTGTTGTATCTTTCCTTCTTCGTCATTCCAGTAAGAAGTACAACACTATAATATATAATATAACAAAATCGACAAAAAAAATTTGTTGTTGTCATAAAATATCTACTGGATATAATAATAAATTTTTTATTAATTTTGTTGTATTATATATTGTAGTATTAAAAATACAGTTCAAATAAAAGATGACAAAGCAAAGAGGAAAGAGAAATTTGTTTGTCTGTTTATATATATAATATATATATATATTTTTATATATCCAAAGAGGGGATTTATGAGTAATGTTATCCGAAGAGACGGGATTTATGAGTTGAATAATTTAATTGGCAAAAATATATTGCAAAAATATTATTGTGGTTTCAAAGGGGAAGGGAAGGTATCACTTCATTATAATTATTTTGACAATTTTAATAAAAAAATTTTATAAAAAAATTTAAAAATAAAAAATAAAGAAATATTTTTAAGCTTATAAATAATCATGTATTAATTTTTAAATATTTAAATTATATTTAATATTCGTTAAATATACATAGTTAATAAGTTTCATAGATTTTTAAAAACTATGAAAGATAGTTCAAAAGTACAATTGAAATGCTATTAATTTATAAATTAAGAGTATATTTATAAATTTATTTTTTATTTTTTATTTTTTTCAAATTTATTTAAATATTTATTATTAAAATTGTCAAAACAATAACTATTAATTATTAAATAATCCTCCGATTTAAAGAGTTTGATATTTAATTAGATAAGTTATACAAAACTATGACAAAATCCGACATGAGATATCGGACGATGTACCATAATGCGTACAAAGATGTCAGCATACGGTAGGAAGGATCTTTGTTACCTATTCTATCGAATATAATAGACATAAATTAAATAAAAATACTATATAAAACATTATAACGACTATTTTGAGATTCATACCGAATAATTCTTTAAACAAACTTTTGCTCAATATAAACAAAACTATTACTGAGAATATGAACTCAAAAAATAATCAACCTCCATGCAAAAATTGATGGTACCTATTTCCAACTGACTCCAAGAGGATCTCAAATTAGGTCATCATCTCTTGTTGTTAGATTTTGTATTGTAATCTCGTTTCTATTCTTCTTTTGATTTAGGATTATTTTAGGGTTTTGCAATAATCTAGCTGGTAGCTATGATTTACTTAGTTGCTACTCTTTCTTTGTGATTTTTCTTTTTTCATTTTTTAGTAGTACTATTTCTGTCACTGAGTTTTTCTGCTGTTTTTATGGGCTATTTTTTATTCAGCCACGTAAGTTCTTACAGAGAAATATGTCATTTAGATTCTTTTTTCCTTTTTTAGAAATGACTTTTCAGTTTTTTTTATTGGATCTTGTTGTTTGAAATATTTTCCTTTTTTAAAATGAGAAAGTAGGATTATGTTTTTTATATTGGAAAATTGATTTTCAGATTTATATCATCTATTTTTGCAAGTAAGAAGAAGGAATTTTCTTATCTCAATTTTGACTGTGGATTAATTGAATGGATCAGATCGATTTTATTTGAAATTTTAGATGTCTTTTTTCTAACTTTTATGAACTAGAGATGATATATGGTTGCAAGTCCTATTACTCAACTAGAGATTAAACTTTATGAACATAGTTTAATGTTTAGTTTTCTTGGTTTAGATATTTTTGAATTTGATCGTACAAATAAAGATATAAAGTTAAAAACAAAATAAAAAAATATTCTTACGTCTCAAATTTTACATTCATTATTCATCATTTGATATAAATATTTTTCAACATTCATTATTCATTATTTGATATAAATATTTTTCAAAAATAATTATCCGAAATATAAATAATAGATATAATTATCACTCCTCAACAAAATATTCTTGCATTCTTTTAGATAAGTACCTTTCATTTGCAATCATCATAAAAATGTTAATATTTAACATGTAAATTATTAGTATTTAATTTTATAAATATTTTTATCTGGTTTGAAATGGAAAGTGTTCACACCTTTTGAATTTTTTTTTCCTGCTTACCAAATTGTAGCTATATTAATGTCCTTGGTATTTGCAAATAACAGACGCACTTAGTTAAAAAACTTTAAATTGATCATTTTGCTAAATTATAGTTGCATAAATTCCTCAACTTGCCTCATAATTTGAACAAAAATGTTTTCTTTTTTTTTTTCCAGGCATCCAACTTTTCTTTCCATTATTCTGTGTCAAGTTGTTGTCAAACGCCAAGATAAAAAGAAATTTATATTCTTTTCAATATTTTATATAACTTATCATAATTATTCTAATCAACAATTTATCAAATACCATCATCACTCTTGTAAATAGTTAAAAATTAATACTCTTCTGCCATTGTTCCAAAATAATACTCTTCCCGTATTATTTTAAATAGTTATTTCAAATTGTACTATTATAATACTATTTTTTTCAATTTGAAATAGTAATTTTTTATTTAAATTGTTATTTAAAATTGTACTATTATAATACTATTTTTTTTAATTTGAAATAGCAATTTTTTATTTAAATTGTTATTTCAAATTGTACTATTATAATACTATTTTTTTTAATTTGAAATAGCAATTTTTTATTTAAATTGTTATTTCAAATTGTACTATTTCTAATACTATTCTTTAATTTTGAAATAGCGATTTGACAAACGGACAATGGTACCTTCAGTTGGAAGATCAAACGACAATGTTAAGATCTCAATGCAAAAAAAAAAAAAAAACACACACACACACCAAAAAACGGCGCGGTACGAAAAAAGTGCATCGATTGAAGTGCAAACCCAATTGGGCCCCACACAAGTCCAAATAGAAAAAACAAAGATGAAATCGCATATTTAAGAGATATATTTTTGGAGATATGAATAATTATTAGTATTTATATTTATCTTTTAAATTTAAAATTATATTCGTATTTAAATTTGTTTAATTTATATTCGTATTTATATTTATATTTGTAAAATACGAATATCAATAGATAATATCAGATTTGTTTTCACAATTGTATTTATAGTGATTTTTTTAGATTTATAATATATGAATCTCAATACAATCAAAAGAAATAATATATTATACTATACAGTACAACGTAGTAAAGAATATGAATTAACTTATTATACGCACAAGGAGGAAAAAGAGAGAAACGTGCTCATTCATTACCCGGACCCATTATTATCTAGGTTATTATTACTTATCAATTAAATTAAAGTGGTTAAATTGTTGAAAAAAAGTTCATAACAACATCATTAATTGGTTAAGGTATGATTTCACTAAAAAGGGACGAGAAAGAATAATTAATACATCGAAATGGATCTTATTCGTTTTTGTCTATTAATTAATATATACACATATATAAACCATGTCCTATTAAAATTGTATTGTCGAGATCGAATCACGAATCGCTTTTCCAAAAAGATCCTACTTCCTAGTGCCATTTAAAGTGTTCAATTTTTTTTTTTTAACGACAAACAATACAACCCATTTGGTGCAATCATAAGTATAATTTATAACTACAGTTTCTGGCCTATAAAATATGTCATATAGGTACTTAATTGAGAGAATACAAGACACCTTTTTCTTCTCCGTAAATTAATATAGGCTCAAATGGCCATGATAGCTTATATTTATGAAAAAATGAGACTGAAAATTCACTTCACATTTTTTGTTCTTTTGTATTTTCCTTTATATATATATTTTTTTACTTTTTTTAAAAAGAAGATAAAGAAAAGTAATTGAGGATTTAGTTGAAAAAAAAATCATATTAAAACAAAATTTACGGCCCGGCCCAAAATAACAATGTTGGGTCAGGATTAAATTGAAGGTTGTGCACAGTAGGAAATATATACGAAAAAAAAAGAAATTAAATTGTTTCTCCAATATGAAACTAAACAACAAATTTTTCCAAGGAATTTTTGTGTGGGGATCACTAGTGCAAAGGTTACTCTCAATAGATTCAAAGACACCTTGCTTTAATCGAAGGAATACAAACAATCAAAAAGGATTTTATTCTTTCTACATCAAACCAGCTGAAGGAATCCAAATCCATGGAGGCGACTCATCAGGTACTCTGGCCTGTATATCTAGGCCATTGGTAGAATTCTTTTAGAAAAAATATACTTTGTTTTTAACTAAATACCTCAGTTATTCTCCAAATACTATCAACAAATGAGATCTCTTAAAAAATATCAACGCGTAGGCCTCGCGCGTAGTGATAATGAGTGAAGTAAAGGAGCATTGGTGGGGCACTGTATCACTATCCATCCTTTTTAACCTACCTTTGCCTTTTGAACATACCTTGAATGCTTTAATTTATTCTTTATTTTTCTGGTTCTTTTTAAGCCCTCCTTAACCTCCTTTCTTCTCTACGGAAGTTTACTATATCTCATACTATTATATCTTTTGCTTCCATAATGCAAGGAAGAACTATGCAGATTTTCATCTTTGCTTGTCTGAACTTCCCCCTTCTCTTGTCCTCTCAAAAGACTTGCCCAAAGTGTGGCAACATGGAAATACTGTACCCGCTTAGTACCAACCCGAATTGTGGTGACCCCGACTATGCCTTAGCTTGTGACGCTTCCACAAAGAACCTCTACTTCCCTGCTCTTAATGGTAGCTCCTATCTTGTTCTTGACATTCAAGCTCCGTCACGGCGCCTAGTGGTGCAGCCATCTCCATGGCTTACTGGTACCTGTACAACGGAAGACATGCCGAAAAGTGAGGGTATATGGCTTAACCAATCCCTCCCCTTCAACATAACATCATCAAACACAATTTTTCTCTTCAATTGTTCGCCTCGCCTTCTAATTTCACCACTTAATTGTAGTGCCTCTAGTCTTTGCCACGAGTACTTGACCGGTCTAGCCCATAGCGACCCGAAAGAACAAGCTGCATGCATTAGCGGACCAGGCCCATGTTGTACCTTCCTTGCCGGGGGTTTGCCTTCTGCTTATAAAATAAGATTGCATGCATCAGGTTGCCGCGCTTTTAGAAGCGTGCTCCATATTGATCCCGAAAAGCCACCAAGTGAGTGGATGGAAGGTTTGGAAATCCAGTGGGCTCTGCCTCCTCAGCCTATTTGCCAAAACCAAAGTGATTGCCCTCGATCATCGGCTTGTACTAGAGAACCTAGCGGTATCTACACAAGATGCCATTGTGACAGTGGCTACTACTGGGATGCATTTTCATTGAATTGCTTGCGCAATAACGACATGACTCATCATCAACGACGAACCTTGCGTAGAGTGATTGCTGTGTTAGCGGTAGTAGGTGTTCTAGGCTTCTTTGCACTAGCGGTTCTCATCATTTTGATCAAGAAATATAAAGGTGGCAGGTTCTTTATTTGGCAAAAGAACTCTGGCAAAGAGCAGGAAGATCTTTTGAAGGCCGGGGCAAGGTCGGCGCGGATGTTTACGTGGAAGGAGTTGCGAAAGGCAACTAATGCATTTTCAAAAGATAGATTACTCGGTAGTGGTGGTTTCGGAGAGGTATATAAGGGGATTTTAAAAGATGGCACTGCAGTCGCCGTCAAGTCAGCAAAAGTTGGCAACCTCAAGAGCACTCAACAAATACTCAACGAGGTGGCGATACTCTCACTTGTAAACCACAAAAACCTTGTAAAGCTTCTAGGTTGTTGCGTCGAAGCTCCACAACCTTTGATGGTGTATGAATACATTCCCAACGGCACACTGTTCGAACACCTACATGCAAGAGATAGCAAAGCCTTAAATTGGAAAATGAGAGCAGAAATCGCTCTACAAACCGCAGAGGCATTGTCATACTTGCATTCATCAACCCAAGTACCGATCTATCATAGAGATGTTAAGTCATCAAATATTTTGCTAGATGAGGAGCTAAACGTAAAGGTTTCCGACTTCGGGCTGTCCCGACTGGTCCAGCCGGGCCTTAGCCACGTGTCGACCTGTGCGCAAGGTACTCTTGGTTACTTGGACCCTGAGTATTACAGGAACTATCAACTCACAGATAAGAGCGATGTTTATAGTTTCGGCGTCGTTCTCTTGGAGTTACTAACAGGAAAGAAGGTCATTGATTTCTCTCGAAAGGAGGATGACGTGAGCTTGGCCGAGTACGTAAAACACCGGGTCCGCGATGGCGAAGTGATGGACACAATGGATGAGTCATTGGTTCGGGATGATAAACTGGATTTGAAGAGTGTAGAGCTTTTTGCTGAGCTTGCTCTTGATTGCTTGAGAGAGAGAAAGGAGGAGAGACGCGGCATGAGAGAAGTGGCTGAGGTACTTCAGCATATCTCAAGGACTGTTTGAAATTAAAAGGGTAGATCTGTGTATGATAGGTTATTAATTAGTTTTTCTGTTTTTTTTAGTTCTAATTGTGTAATTTTGATAAGGGAGCTGATATTTAGATATCATTATTGATATTCTGATCGATATCGATTTTATTATTCTAACTAAATGAATTATTATTTATGTTAGTAACTCTATTTATTCAGCATTTTTACTATTTAACTTAACCGAGTTATTATTCAGATTAATGATATTTAGTTGAATAATAAAATATTATACAAAATAAGTTTCATAATAAAGTGATTAATATGAATAATAATTTATTTTATATGAATAATAAAATCGATATTGATAATGATATTAACGACAGTATCTCCTAAATATTTTCCTTTTGATAATTTTATTTAGCAGAGCTATTAGCTATAAATGTAGTTTACTATGGAATGTGCTGGAAATTGACGGTGGGTGAAAAGAAGAAAAAAAGAGAGAAAAGATGAGAACCAGATGCTTCCTTGTATAATTAAAGACACTTTCTAAAAATACTGTTTTCCTTTTATGAAAAAGAGGTGGGAGGTTGTTTTCAGCCGTTTTTTTATTAAGAAATATAATATTAAAAATTAAATAAATAAGAAAATTGGATAAAAAATTATAAAAACAGAAGGGACGAATTTTAAAAATTTGTTCTCAAACATACTTTTAATATTTTTTTATAAAAAAATATTTTTTATTGAAAGACGGATTTTAAAACTCTATCCCACATTAAAATATTATTTTTATAAAGAAAACATAAAAGTATGTTTAGGGATGAATTTTTAAAATTCGTCTCTCCTATATTTATGATTTTTCATCCAATTTTCTTATTTATTTAATTTTAAATATTAATTTATTTGAAATAAAAAAATCGGTCTTTTCAGAACATTATATGAAATGATGAATGTAGTGTTATGTAAAGTATAATATGTGACAAATGTTGTCTAGCTTGCCTAAAAGAACTATTACTTTCTGGTATAGAGATGATATCTTGAAAAGAGATGCCTACCAATAATTGTGTTCAATTAATGAATCAAAAATAAAAAAAACCAACAAAATTAAGGACACGTGTACCATTTTGATCACCCTTTTTTTAAGACTCATGAGCATGTAATTAGCATGTTATAGCATGCATATTTAATTACCAGTTAATTTGCTCAATATAGGAATTTCTTTTTCTTAATTAGTTGATACTAATATGAGTTTCTTTTTATTTAAGAGTTTTTTTTGCCTTAATTAGTTAATAGTAATATCTTTGTATGTCATGATCCCGGTTCTTTTTATTTACGATGAGCAAAAATCAAAATTAAATCTCTTAAAACTAATAGATGAAATTGGGAATTTAAAAAGGTCATGATTTCAAATCTCAACTCTAAGTGCACTTTTTCAAATTATACTATTTTTTTTTGAGAAAAATGAATTATATATTTTTTTGAAATGTAGATTTATTTTTCGACCAAAAGTTTAAGTAGGAACTCAAAATAGCTGCCGCTAGTAATTTAATTAAGTTAATTAAGTGTATATTAACCGGTTTCAAATAAAAAAAAATTAATTAACTGCCTGGTACTCAGAATCCCTACTCAAAACTTTGGACCGGATATAAAAACTGCAGTCCTATAAAATAATTCATTTTTTAAACTTAATCCTTTGATATCACTACTAATATCAAGGTAACATTTGTGTTAAATCCAAGGATAATTGGGCGTAATACATCAAGCCCAAAACTATTTTTTCTTAATAATGTTTCCATTATAAACAATGCAAATTCTATTAGAGTAGTCAATCCAGCCCAAATATACCCATGTCCCATATATGACCCAACTTGACATGTATTACAAAATCATAATTTTTTGTGTTCAAACCTATCAAGAAAAAATGAGCATTTTTACAGTGAAACAAAATTTTTAATAATTAATGAATCATATTTTAATTTAATTTCTTCGTCTATAATATAAATTCTAATTCATTCAAGAATTAGCCAAAAAGAATACTAAAAATTGATAAAATTTTGCCAAATTTTAAAATTTTTCATTTTTTAAAAAAATCAATGAGGACTTGAGCAAAAATTATTCTTACCCAATTTCCCACCTTATTTTTTGCTGTTATTTTGCACTCAGATAGCAGAATTCTTCTTTTTTTGGTTTGATATCGTCTAATCTAAAATGAAAATTTTGTCATCTATAGTTGAAAGATTGAAAGAGAGGGCCAGTGAAAATGTAAATTAATGTAGTGTTATTATTTTTTTAGATAAAGATTGGAGTCAAATTATTGACTTTAAATATTCATCCGCGAGAGATATTCATTTGAGTTTCAAATTTATAACCGCCTACATAAATAATATTGTCTTTTCCTTTTTACTAAATTAAAGTTGGTTCTAAATTAGTTTAGTACTCTTGTTTGGTAGTTTGGGGTCGTTTCTTGGATATGTTTTTAAATACATTATCAGCATGGCTTGATCAGATCTAATTAACATTTATTTAAATACATCATCAGTAATTGATCTATTGAGTAAGGTAATATTTTTCATATAGTGATCATATATTCAACACCCGGTTGAAAAATTTCTTATAGATATATAATATTAAAGATCTAACCACATTTTTATTTTAAAAAAATATTCTTGAACAGAAGTGTGTGATTTAGGTCTATTACTATTTCTTGATTTCACACTTAAGACTTAACCGATAATATCACTTTTAGATGGATTATTAACTATTAGAAATTAAAATTAGAGTGTGGCCTACCTTTTTAATTGGAAAATGAAGAAACATGAAGAAGTCAAAATTTTTTTAGAAGATGGTATTCACACTTGTGCTCCAACATTCCAAACCAACAGTACCCTTAACCTACTAACCAAGTTTTTATTAACATATATAGATAAGAAATTAATATATAAATCATGGACTGTAAATTTGTAATTGTCAAAAAGAAACGTCAGGTTAGGTAATGACCTGATTATTCATACTGGTCAGATGAGGAGATCTGTGTGGGGTCGGATTGAGTTTGACCTGCTTAGAAATAATTCAATGATGAATTGATGATGATAGCATGATCCCATACAAATATA
Organism: x Bolboschoenoplectus mariqueter; assembly: GCA_037678475.1. Lineage (NCBI taxonomy): Eukaryota > Viridiplantae > Streptophyta > Magnoliopsida > Poales > Cyperaceae > x Bolboschoenoplectus > x Bolboschoenoplectus mariqueter. The sequence continues at coordinate 1,093,819 of CM075239.1, read as the reverse complement.
AAAATACACAATCATTGAGCACTATTTTTCTTTATGTATGCTATTTCAATCTAACGTTTTTAAGTCTTTATTTTTAACCAGTATTCGTTGATTGGCATTTAGCTGTACCAACCTTATATTTTGATTAATTAAAAATGTTTCATCCTAGAATAATCTAGAAGAGAGAAAAAAAAATTAGAAAAATGATCATGATTTAATACTGGACAATATATATTAGTACTTTATAGACATATATATTCCAAAATTCGGATGTAGAGTTTTTATAGATATTTAAAATTGAATGATTTTAACTTTTATCTTTATTAAAAAAATATTTATTAATTGTTGAAGGAGAAGAAACAATTTACTTCCAAAAAAGAAAAGAGAAAGTAAAGCCTCTAGAGTTGGAAAACACTAATTGCATATTTTCATAATGGATAGATATTTATAACGTACATCTAATTTTTGTGATATATCCAAATTTTATGGCATGCATATTTAAAAAATATTATTTGAATTAAAAAAATATTGTTAATGTATTTTCATTTATCCAGATAGGACATATATTATATTTGAATCTACTTTTAAAATGTATGCTTTTTGTCAAACAATTTCATTTTTTTAATGATAGAATTTTAGTGTATGATGAGTGATGAATGAAATTTCCAATTGAAATTCCCAATTGAATCAAATTTGATACTCATCCTGTCTAAACTATTTAAGAACATATGTATAATTTTAATTTTTTAATTTGAATAATTTTTATTTTCATGAACATGTAACGTAAAAATTGGATATACCATAACTTTTAGATATATGTTAAAAACATTCATTTTAAAGACAAACCATCAATATTCCTGTCTATTTTATTGCAGAAATATTACAATAGCATCTGGTTTTTATTAAAAGGAAAGACGAAAGAGGATTGAGAGGAAATAAAGAGCGATTAACAACATAATTTATTGTTCCAAATCGAATATAACTTTATTCCATTTTAAAGATTTAAATCCATATTCATAAATTATAGGTCGAATTAATAAAAACTTAACCCATAACCAACCATACAATATCCGAACCTTCAAAATTTTTTCGGATCAGATCAGTCTAGTTGATCAGATTGAGCTTAATTAAAACCCTTAGATTAATTTGACTCTGTCAATAGTCCTTAATTGCCAAGTCACAAGAAGGAAGAAGAGGAAGTGGACTTCAGAATTGGACCAGCTGGACAAGAACCGATTGGAAAAAGGAGAACAGTCGCTGATTAGTGGGCCCAGTAATTGTCAGATTTTGCGAACTAGCAGAGTTCTACTAGTTATAACTCGATGGCAGGTGAGCCCCGCCTCGTCAGGAAGAAACCACGCCAAGAATAATTCGCAGAAGAGAAGGCGGGTAGGCGGGCAGCTGATAATAAGTGATAACTCTAGGAAGCGGGCTCCACACCGATGCCTCGGTCCCTGCCCCAGGCGGCCCTATCTTCCCTTCCTCTAGACTCTAGCACTGGAGACCGGAGAGGGGTCCACTTCATTATATGCTTGTTTTCTTGATGAAGGGGTCCACCTGGAAGAAATGGATAGGTTAGAAATAATGGAGGGGAGACCCAGGAGAGAGAGAGAGAGAGAGAGACATTGTGAAGGCCGTTGAGGAACTGATGAGAAGACAAGGAATTAGATGAAAATAGAGACTATGTGTGTTTTTAATTCAGCATTGTTATGTTTGGATGATTATTATGGATTGGATTAGATATGGAAAATTAATCTTGTCCACCCTCATCATTTAATTCATGTATGAACTTGCCAGTTTTGTTCCAGTATCCAGTTTAGCTCAATTATTCTTCTAAAAGTCCCAAAATTTTTTTCAAGTACAAACAAGGTCGTCACAAAATTACAAATAAGGTCGTCACATCTTGTCTCAATTAGAGTCTCGGTCTGAAAAATCTAGGTTTCAGCATAACAAAAATACAAAGAAGCAAGTAAATAGTTAGGTGAAAATCAACTCATCACTGACCGATTCTGGTCTCATTTGGAATTGGCCGAGTTCACGAAGCATGATCTTATGTCACTCTTTCTCTTCATGTTTGTTGTTTAATAATCAGTTCTCTTTGTTAAAAGGAACAAATAGTTTAGACTCAATTAGATTGTTTTTCTAAGAAAAAAGAAGGAAGCTCCCAAAAATATTACAAAAATGGAATAAATAGATGGAAACTAAGTTAATGACTGAAAGCTTGCGCATATACTAATAGAAAATAGTAATTTAAAAAACATATTAAAAGTAGTAAGGTTGTCAATGTTATGATGACGTCTATGCTTCCATCTCGCAAGTATATATATTGTATTCATCTATATATAAAAATATACATAGTACCAAACCCAAGTAAAATTTGTGTTATCCCAAAACAATCTATAGAAGACAGAGATTGAGAGTATAATGAAACTAGAGAGTGATGATTAGTTAGCTAAAATAAAACCTGTACATGCGGAGAAGATCGATGCACTTCTTATCAAGAACTATAGATTTGAATTTCTAAACCGGTACTGGTACTTGCTTAGTTCAATTTCGATCACAGGACTGCAAGTTATCATATTTTTTCATGAATAAATTGCTTTCCTTTTTCATTTTCAAGGAGCCTCATATGTATATTGATATGCCAAGAGTCTGATGAATAGGCGAAGATATATTACTAGCTAGAATACTAATTGATGGTGCACAAAGATTAATTAACTTGAGGTATTGGGGTATATATAAATATATGTTGAGTAATATAACAGCAGCAAATAACTTTGACTTCAGTATATATACGTACATATTTATCTGGGCTATTTTATTTCCCCTCCTGGTGTTTATATCACATATATCTTTCCGTAGCTGTCGATTTTTATCACCAACATTGTGGATTTTTTAGTAAGAACAAGTATGAACGTAGGTCGTCGAGGTTAACAGCTCCTATAATTTCTGTACTGTTAATGATGTAAACTTGCACAAATTTCTCAATGTAGGGTTTGACTTTCTCAAACATAATTGTATTTTCTTAATGATGGAGAGATCTTGCTAGATCATTAGTTAAGAAACACTAATTAATTAAATTTTCTTGCCCCTTTATTAGTCAAAACAAATTATATACAGATTGGTCAGATGTTTCTTTCAGCATGCATGCAGACAAAAATTAACTATTACGTACTAATAACATAATAACTGACAAAACAACAATTTAATGAATAGATAAAGAAAACTCCAGTTTTTTCTTTTTGCTTTTATTAGATAGAACAAAGCAGATCAGTCCAATGTCTCTTTCAGCGTATAGACTAAAATTAAGTTATATTAATAATAACTAAGAGGATAACAATGCAATAATTCAAGAAGAATAGTTAAAAAAAATAAAATAATTCAGGAAGAAAACTCTAGAATCATGTGAATTTTTATCAACCAAATCCATCAATATATTGATTACCAATTTACACTTTTTTTTTCCAGTGATTATTGCTCAATATCAGTTTGATTTACTAGTACGAAGAAAGAGTATATTTAAAAATAAGTAAAGAAAAAAAAATCAAACAAACATTACTACGATCGATAGAGAGAAAAAGGATAAAGAAAACAAGCTTCATGGTGCTCGTCCCGCACCAATGCATACTAGTTGAGGGAATAGCAGTACATTTTAAAAGTATCAATGTTATCACTTAACAACGGCACGATCGCCTCTATGCTTCCATCTCCTAAGTAAGAAGGGAGAAGGAACAATATTCCTTCCATAGCAAAGTATGTCGGCATGAAATAGTACGGGGTACCGCTGCCAAAATTCAAATCAAGGAATGGAAATGTTAACCAACTATTTACTTCCAAGTCGGGGCTCAAAATTCTTTTGTTGATAGTTGCCGTGCTAACTAATCCCTCCTTAATGATGATGTCAGAGCTCGCAAAGTCTATGAATGACTTGAAGTAACTATTGTTTACCTTCATCACCTCGGCACGTATCAGTTCTACCGCATAACGGAGTGGTCTGTTAATGAGGTCCCTTACCTTGGAACGAGGAAAAGCCCATAAAACAAGGTTGCCGAAATACTCATTTGGCACCTTTGGATCCATTCGCATGCGTCCATTCACCGAGATGCGAACTTCTGTTGTCTCATTGTCGTGGAGGCCACGTGCTTTGGTTATGACCCTCCAGAGATGGGCTAATATGGTTGTGAATCTACTATAAGGTTTTGGGATCCCGACTGAGGCCTTAGTGCGGAGCTTGTTGATGAACTCATGGCTGAAATGCACCTTGTGGATTACTATTTCTTTTTCATTTGATTCATTACTAATAATTGACATAGTTCTTGTGTATTTGTTTTTGTTGCTCATGTACTCAATTTTGTGATGATCATATTGTATGAGAGGTGGATCACGGGGTTTGAATAAGGTATCGCGTATATGCAGAGGAATTGGATCAACAGCAAGACCCCTAGTTGCGAGACCCCATGCAACCAAAAAGTTACTGGTAGCATGTCCGTCAGCAACTTGGTGATGAGCTGTGAAACCCACCACCAGAGAACCACACGCAAAACGTGTGAGTTGCACCTGCACCAGCTCCTCTACACCGTAGATTTTCGGGTGTAAGCTCTGAATTTCTCTAGTTGGTTTAGAAGGAAGTACATTTTTTAGTTTAGTGTCGACCGTGGCCTCAACAAAGCGAACACCCTGATCATTAAGTAAAATGACCAAGTTGCCCTCTGCATCCTCACCAAGCCGTCCGGCCCACTCGCGATACTCTCCGAGGACCTTAGAGAGTCCCTTCTCAATGTCAATATTAGAAGGGTTTGGAGGGTTGAAGGCATAGATAATCGCAATGCGTTCGCTCTCAGTGACCTTGTCGAAAACACTCAAACAAACTTGATGGTTGGTGCTAGGTGCATTGCCATTATAGGTCGGCTTGACAACCCTAGAACTTTGTATAGTGATCTTCATGTTAATTTTTGTAGTGGGTAGTAGATACCTAGATAAGCAACAGCTTTGTATCTATGCTGGTAGCCTCGGTTTTGTTGCATTCCCTGCAATAGTTTTGGGTCCTTATATAAGGTGGGACAAGGGAAGGCTTAGTTTTTGTACCTAATCAATTATCAGTGTGTACAGAAACATTTTTAGTTTTAATCATATATAGTAAGTCAACACACTCAACAGGATTGGGGTATGGTCTGTTATTTTATATATTAAGCTGTTATTCTGTGCTAGTTTAATTGGAGCGTGTTCTTTAATTTCTGTTTGGATATACATTGTTGGTTGTACTACATACACTGATCTGATACTTTAATTGTTGTACTAAGTTGGAGTAGCCAACAACTAGACATCCACTGTGACTAAAAGAACTAGCAGGTTACTAACTCTCATATATTCTCTTGGTTTAATTAATACTCAAGGTAATAATTTTAAATTTCTGTTTGTCTAAATGTCAATAGAAAATAAAATCGAAATAGTAATGGAGGTAGATGGATAGAGCACTATTTGTTCATAATAATTGAGTAATACAACATGTGCATGCTTCTAAATGACAAAAAGAAAAATTTTGAGATAAAAATGAGATTTAGATCACTTAAATATAAATATTTATAAAATGTTCATCCTATCCGGCTTTGAAACTTACAATCTCTAATACTAAGAGTAGTCTTTATCACTAGATTAAAAACTAGTTCTTTTAAATGACAAAAATAATTAACTAGCTATATCCATTTCATTATCCTTCTTATCTTTTTGGTATTGTGTAACAAAATCTTAATTAGATAGATGATCGATCATGTAGATTATTACGACATAATAATAATTGTGGTACAATTTATTTCTGTTCGATGAGAAATTGACAAATTAATTATCTACACTAAAAGTACTCACATTAATTAAAGAATTGGTTCATCATACATACGTACCAGAACCATTCTTTGCTCCAAATCAGATGCCCCTGTGGTTATCAAGTATATACGAAAAAACGGGGAACAAAGAATATCCCAAGTTGATTCCTCATTTTTAAAATCTGGGTCTAATGGGCATGTATTACTATTACTAAATTAATTAATAAAAGAGGGTATTTTTGTTTTACTTTTTTAACTTATATTGAACTTTTATGATATATAACAAAATTTCACGGTACATACTTTTTAGAAATTTCATTCAAATTAAAAAATAAATTTATAAATATTTTTCTAATTATTTAAATAGGGCGTACATCAAATTTGACTTGAACAAAATTTAATTGATTGTTCATCATAAAGTTATTGAAATTTCATTATTAAAATTTTTAGATTACTTGATGGAAGACTATACATTTTTTAAATTGATGTAAATTTGATATATGTCTAAATAATTAAGAATACATCTATAATTTTAATTTTTTTATTTAAATAATAATTTTTTTCAAAAATATGTACCGTAACAGTTGGATATACGTTTGAAAATCAGTGTTTGGCAGCAAATGTACTCGGTACAAGCATAATTAAACATTAGATCAGATCAATTTTTGAAAGGCTGATTTGCCCCCTTTTTATGAAATGTTATTGGTTAGATATTAACCAACCTTTCTAATTAATATTAAAAGATTCTATACTCTCTCCACACATGAAAATCTGCAGAACAGTCATTCTAATTAAAATGACGTTGTTATTGGACATTGTTTTTTGAGTTCGTTGAGTTATCTGTGTCATACACGTAAGTACACTCATATATATAGACATGTACATATATAGACATATACATGTACAGATACATATATCGAAACATGTATGAACATAAATAGCTATTCGTGAATTTCATTAAACAAAACCAAAAATTACAAAGGGTACGTAGCTCTATGTACAATCCTCATTAGAAAATGAAAAAAAAGGGTCTTGTGTAACAAGGTTATAAAAACTTCAAACACCAATAAATAAATTAATTAAAAGATAATTCTAGTACGTACATCTAATTTTTATGGTATATATATTTGAAAAAATATTTAAACTAAAAAATAAAAATTACAAAGGAATTCTCAATGATTTAGATATGGTGTCTATTAAATTTAAACCAATTTAAAACTTGATTAGTCATTTATCATAAAACAAATAAAATTCTACTGTTAAAAAATTCTAAATCATATATGATGGAAGACTAAATATCACTAAAATGTGTACCCTATATATATATATATCTAAATAATTATAAAACATCTACAATTTTAATTTTTTTAGATTGAAAAATATTTTTTAAATATATGTACCATATGAATATACATAAAAAAAACTTGAATGTATCCTTAAAGATACCCTTAACTAAAAAAACATAATAAACATTTTGTTAGTGAATTACTGGACGTGCCAGACACATCAGCACGCAAGGGTAAATAAGTGTTCTGCACGTGACGTGTTAATGTGTTTGTGAAGTGCCATTAGACGTGCATATCCGAGATTTCGCACTGTTTCGACATATCACGTATAGTGCGTCATGTACGGCACGAGCATATATGGATAGCATGCACGGGGAGCACGCTGGGCAAGGATGGGTAGGGCACGTGTAGTTCTGAAATTTTGAATTTGGAGTGTGGACGCTTGGACGAGATTTAGGACTCGAGAGAGGGACAAAGACCAATGAAATTTGAAATTTTGATTTTTTTTGAATTTTTTCTGATTTTCCCAATTTTTAAATTTTTTTTTCAAATTTTATAAATGTTGACACATGTTAATACGTCATATCCGAACACGTCTAGTGCACCTTGTTAACATGTGATGTGGCCTTATCCGTACGTATTGGATTATCTATATTATTTAGATACGTCAGCGTAGCATGTGATTTATTGTACTAGCACGTATTCGAATACGCCCGTACTAACACATGACAATACGACACGCATATCTAACAATTCAGTATATTTTGTGAACTAGGACACTTTTACTGGACTTATTCAGAGCAAGGAAGAATTCATTACTCCGGCTAGTGGCCGATTCATTATTGTTTGTAACAGTTTATCTGTCAATTCATGAATTAATAAGTGAAGCATATTCTATAATTACGCGGACAATAGGAGGGTTTTATCGATGAACTTTTTTAAGTATTGATTTGAATATTGAGTCATCAGCTAATCGAAATTAACGCCCTTGGTTGTTGCAACCAGATCCATTGACAAAGAAAAGGTCTCCGTGTTATTTTTCATATCAAGTCTATATATTGGTTAATTCTCCAAAAGAATAATTTCGAAGGCTTTTTACGGTCAAATCTTATGCGATTTTGATATATTACAATTGACCAAACGCAATGTTATGAAAGTCATTGCGATTTTAAATTATTTGATGATCGAAAATATTCCCCATATTCCAAAACTTATAATTCATGATGTCTATTGCTGATAAATATATATTATATGGATGATATTCCAATTGATGAACATAAATTAGCTTTTAACTATTATATATTTTAATTTTTGGTTGCGTACATTCAATTTTTTATAATATATTAAATTTTTATGATACATAATTTTGAGAAATATTATTCAAACTAAAAAAAATAAAATTATAGATGCATTTCTAATTATTTAATTAGATTGGATGTATATCAAATTTGAATCAATTTGATATATATAGTCTTCCATTGAATAATTTAAAATATTTAGCAATTAAGTTTTAATAACTTTATGATGCATGACCAAACAAAACTAACTCAAATTGATACATAGTCTATCTAAATAATTAGAAACATAACTATATTTTTAATTTGATAATTATAATAATATTTATCAAAAAATATATTGTAAATTAGATGTAGTATAAAAGTTGAATGCACATTAGAAAAAAAAAAACCCCTTTTATATATGAGTGCGGATTCATTGACAACATTGATCACGATTTTTTAAATAAATTCGAAATAATTCTTGAAAAAATGGAAAATAGAAAAATATTTATAGATATATTTTGGAACTTGGACAAAAAGACAAGGGGTAGCTCATTTGGTGCTCAGTCCATGCCCAGCCAGCTGCTCAAAGCCCGGTCTCTTGAACTGGAGAGGAGCTGTCCGAGAGGGACACCGGACGCGGACGGACATGGCTCATTTTATGCTCAAATCAAATCTGAAGGAAGAGGCCACTTGAAGGAAATGGAGAGGTTCGAAATGGAGGGGAGACCCAGGAGACATTCTGCGCATGCATGCCTTGTCTAGCCATGCCATTGGAGGAGATGAGCAAGAATTGCAATCATCTTTTTTAATACAGCGCTGTTATGTTTCGATTATGCATTGGATTAGATAATTAGCTCAATTATTATTCTAAAATCCTCAAAAGTTCCTAACGTACAAATAAGGTCGTGAAATATATATATAATCTTAGACTGCGCTTGATTTCAGTTAAAAAATCAAGTTTCAAGAGTAACGAAGCTAGTAAATCGGCTGAGTGAAAATGGACTCGTCACTTGTTCGATCCAACTCGGACTCGATGGGCTGAGTTTTTAACCATGAATTTACCACTCTTCCTCCCAAGCTTCAGTGTTTAGTCTATTATCTTTGTTAAAAGAAACAACTTAACAACGTAGATCCGGTTCGATTGTTTTTTTTCTTCAAGAAAAATAAGGAAACTCACAGAAAAATTACAACTCATAAGTATATATAAACTATCAGGGTTCAGGGTTGATACATATATATACATGTTGTATACACGTATACTCTAAAGTTAAGCTTTCACAGAAAAAAAATTTTAAAAAATAAGGAAACCCACAGAAAAATTGCAACTCACAAGTATATATAAACTCTCAGAAAAATTTCAAAGTTGGCTGACATAGGGTTTGTACTATCTTGATAAGTTTCACAAACATAGTTGTATTTTCTTAATCAGGAAGGTCTTGCTGGACCAGTAGTTAAACAAACACTAAATTTCTTATGCTTTTATATTAGTCAAAACAAATAAAGCAGATTGGTCATATGTCTCTTTCAGCATGCATGCTGACTAAAACTAATTGAGAAATATTAATAATTGAAAAACAACAACTAATGCAAAAAAAAAAAAAAAGAGTAGGGTTCCACTGTCATAAGTTTTAAGTGTCACAAGATGTCACAAATTTATTTTTTAATTTATATTTCAAAATTTGATATTCAAATTTCAAATCCAAAACCATTGATATTGTTAATTTTTATGTGAGATGTATGCATATAAAATTTTATGATTTTTAGAGTTCATTTTATACTAGATTAAATGCTCACAAAATGAATGCATTAAAATCAATTAATCATAGTTAACTAAATTCATTCATTTTGTGACTATTTGATATAATATAAAGTGAATTCTAAATTTACCATGAAAATTAACAAATCAATATTTTGAATATGAAATTTGAGTATAAAATCTTAAAATATAAATTAAAAAGTAAATTTATGACATTTTATGACACATAAATCTCGTGATATAATAACCCTTCTAAGAAAAATAGTATTTCTTTCTCTTTTAATTTATTAGTTAAAGCAAAGTAGATTGGTCAATTATCTCTTTAAGTGTGCAGATCAAAATTAAGTAATATAATTAATAACTGATGATAAAACAATAATACAATGAACAGTAATTAAATTAAGAAAAATTATCTAGACTCCTGCAAGCTTTTATCAACCAAACTCATTAAGTGATCACCAATTTACAACTTCCTCCAAGTGTTTATTGCTTAATATCTTTTTATTTATTAGTACAAACTATAAAGCAACAGTGTACAGCCATGTTATAGTTTAAAAATGAAGAAACAAAATCCAACAAACATTACACAAGAGAGAAAATAAAAAAAAGAAGTTCATAGCCACAAGCACGGACGCACACATTACTCACATGCACACACACTAGTCGAGGGAATAGCAAAACATTTTAAAGGTATCAATGTTGTCATTGAACAACGGCACAATTGCATCAATGCTTCCATCTCCAAAGTAAGAAGGGAGAAGGAACAACATTCCCTCGATAGCAAAGTATGTAGGCATGAAATAGTACGGGCTACCGGTGCCAAAATCTAAATCATAGAATGGAAATGTTAACCAACTATCAACCTCCAAGTTTGGGCTCAAAATTCTCTTGTTCATAACAGCGGTGCTAACCAATCCCTCCTTACCGACGATATCAGAGCTCGCAAAGTCTATGTATGACTTGAAATAATTGTTGTTTACCTTTGCCACCTCAGCACGTATCAGTTCTGTTGCATAACGGAGTGGTCGATTAATAAGGTCTCTAACCTTAGAGCGAGGGAAGGCCCACAAAACCAGGTTTCCGAAATACTCATTCGGCACCTTCGGATCCATCCGCATGCGTCCATTCACAGAGATGCGTATTGAGGTAGTCTCATGGCCGTGAAGGCCACGTGATTTGGTTATAGCCCTCCAGAGATGAGCTAATGTGGTCTCAAATCTACTATAGGGTTTTGGGATCCCAGCTGAGGCCTTAGCCCGGAGTTTGTTGATAAAGTCGTTGGTGAAATGCACCTTGTGGATTACTATTTCTTCTTCATTTGATTCATTATCGGAAGTTGACATTGTTTTCATATATTTGTTGTTCATGTACTCGATATTGTGATGATCATATTGTATGAGAGGTGGATCACGGGGTTTGAATAACATATCGCGTGTATGCAAAGGGATTGGATCAATGGCAAGACCTCTAGTTGCAAGGCCCCATGCAACCAGAAAGTTACTGGTGGCATGTCCATCGGCAACTTGGTGGTGAGTCGTGAAACCCACCACCAGAGAGCCACACGCAAAACGTGTGAGTTGCACTTGCACCAGCTCCTCTACACCGTAGAGGCTCGGGTGCAGGTTCTGAATTTCTTTAGTTGGTTTAGAAGGAAGCACATTTCTGAGTATAGTGTCTACTGTGGCCTCAACAAAGCGAGCACCCTGATCATTAAGTAAAATGACCAAGTTGCCCTCTTCATCCTCGCCAAGCCTTCCAGCCCACTCACGATACTCTCCGAGGACCTTAGAGAGTCCCTTCTCAATGTCAATGTTAGAAGGGGTTGGAGGGTTGAAAGCATAGACAACCGCAATGTGTGTTCTATAGGTAACCTCGTCAAAAACACTCAAACTAACATGACAGTTGGTGCTAGGTGCATTGCCATTGTAAGTTGGCTTGACTACCCTAGAACTTTCTATAGTGATCTTCATATTGTTTTGTGGTGAATGGTAGCTAGATACCTAAATATGCAGCAGCTTTGGTATCTAAGCTGCTAGCTAGCTTTGGTTTTGTTACCTTTTCTGAATAGATTTGGGGTCCTTATATAGGGAAGGTTTCAGGAACCGGTAGCTTAATTTGGTACCTAATTAAATAGCATGTTGAGATTAATTACTTTCAAGCTGCATTATAGCTAGTCAACAAGGTCGTGGCAAGGGCTGCATGCACGTACTCATTCTAATTATTTAATTAGATTGGATGTATATCAAATTTGAATCAATTTGATATATATTTAGTCTTCCATTGAATAATTTAAAATTTTGAACAATTAAATTTTAATAACTTTATGATGCATAACCAAACAAACTAACTCAAATTTGATACATACTCTATCTAAATAATTAGAAACACAACTATGTTTTTAATTTGATAATTTGAATAATATTTATCAAAAAATATATTGTAAATTAGATGTAGCATAAAAGTTGAATGCACACTAGAAAAAAAAAACCCTTTTTACATATGAGTGCGGATTTATTGGTAACATCGATCATGATTTTTTAAATAAATTCGAAATAATTCTTGAAAAAAATAGAAAATAGAAAAATATTAGTAGATATATTTTGGAACTTGGACAATAAGACAAGGGGTAGCTCATTTGGTGCTCAGTCCATGCCCGGCCAGCTGCTCAAAACTGCCCGGCCTCTTGAACTGGAGAGGAGCCGTCCGAGAGGGACACCGGACGCGGACGGACATGGCTCATTTTATGCTCAAATCAAATCTGAAGGAAGGGGCCCCTTGAAGGAAATGGAGAGGCTCGAATTGGAGAGGTTCGAAATGGAGACATTCTGCGCATGCATGCCTTGTCTAGCCATGCCATTGGAGGAGATGAGCAAGAATTGCAATCATCTTTTTTAATACAGCGCTGTTATGTTTCGATTATGCATTGGATTAGATAATTAGCTCAATTATTATTCTAAAATCCTCAAAAGTTCCTAACGTACAAATAAGGTCGTGAAATATATATATAATCTTAGACTGCGCTTGATTTCAGTTAAAAAATCAAGTTTCAAGAGTAACGAAGCTAGTAAATCGGCTGAGTGAAAATGGACTCGTCACTCGTTCGATCCAACTCGGACTCGATGGGCTGAGTTTTTAACCATGAATTTACCACTCTTCCTCCCAAGCTTCAGTGTTTAGTCTATTATCTTTGTTAAAAGAAACAACTTAACAACGTAGATCCGGTTCGATTGTTTTTTTTCTTCAAGAAAAATAAGGAAACTCACAGAAAAATTACAACTCATAAGTATATATAAACTATCAGGGTTCAGGGTTGATACATATATATACATGTTGTATACACGTATACTCTAAAGTTAAGCTTTCACAGAAAAAAAAATTTTAAAAATAAGGAAACCCACAGAAAAATTGCAACTCACAAGTATATATAAACTCTCAGAAAAATTTCAAAGTTGGCTGACATAGGGTTTGTACTATCTTGATAAGTTTCACAAACATAGTTGTATTTTCTTAATCAGGAAGGTCTTGCTGGACCAGTAGTTAAACAAACACTAAATTTCTTATGCTTTTATATTAGTCAAAACAAATAAAGCAGATTGGTCATATGTCTCTTTCAGCATGCATGCTGACTAAAACTAATTGAGAAATATTAATAATTGAAAAACAACAACTAATGCAAAAAAAAAAAAAAAAGAGTAGGGTTCCACTGTCATAAGTTTTAAGTGTCACAAGATGTCACAAATTTATTTTTTAATTTATATTTCAAAATTTGATATTCAAATTTCAAATCCAAAACCATTGATATTGTTAATTTTTATGTGAGATGTATGCATATAAAATTTTATGATTTTTAGAGTTCATTTTATACTAGATTAAATGCTCACAAAATGAATGCATTAAAATCAATTAATCATAGTTAACTAAATTCATTCATTTTGTGACTATTTGATATAATATAAAGTGAATTCTAAATTTACCATGAAAATTAACAAATCAATATTTTGAATATGAAATTTGAGTATAAAATCTTAAAATATAAATTAAAAAGTAAATTTATGACATTTTATGACACATAAATCTCGAGATATAATAACCCTTCTAAAAAAATAGTATTTCTTTCTCTTTTAATTTATTAGTTAAAGCAAAGTAGATTGGTCAATTATCTCTTTAAGTGTGCAGATCAAAATTAAGTAATATAATTAATAACTGATGATAAAACAATAATACAATGAACAGTAATTAAATTAAGAAAAATTATCTAGACTCCTGCAAGCTTTTATCAACCAAACTCATTAAGTGATCACCAATTTACAACTTCCTCCAAGTGTTTATTGCTTAATATTGTTTATTTATTAGTACAAACTATAAAGCAACAGTGTATAGCCACCTTATTGTTTAAAAATGAAGAAACAAAATGCAACAATCATTACATCAGAGAGATATAATTAAAAAAAAGAAGTTCATGGCTATAATTAGCACGCATGCACACATTACTCACACGCTCATGCTCACACACACACTAGTCAAGGGAATAGCAACACATTTTAAAGGTATCAATGTTGTCATTGAACAACGGCGCAATTGCATCAATGCTTCCATCTCCAAAGTAAGAAGGGTGAAGAAACAACGTTCCCTCGGTAGCAAAGTATGTAGGCATGAAATAGTACGGGCTACCGGTGCTGAAATCTAAATCAAAGAATGGAAATGTTAACCAACTATCAACCTCCAAATCTGGGCTCAAAATTTTCTTGTTCATAACGGCAGTGCTAAACAATCCCTCTTTACTGATGAAGTCAGAGCTCGCAAAATCTATGTATGACTTGAAATAATTGTTGTTTACCTCTGCCACCTCAGCACGTATCAGTTCTGCTGCATAGCAGAGTGGTCAATTAATGAGGTCTCTTACCTTAGACAGAGGGAAGGCCCACAAAACAAGGTTTCCTAAATACTGACTTGGCACCTTCGGATCAATTCGCATGCGTCTGTTCACAGAGATGTGTATTGCGGTCGTCTCATGACCGTGAAGGCCACGTGCTTTGGTTATGGCCCTCCAGAGATGAGCTAATGTGGTCTCGAATCTACTATAGGGTTTTGGGATCCCAGCTGAGGCCTTAGCTCAGAGTTTGTTGATAAAGTCCTTGGTGAAATGCACCTTGTGGATTACTATTTCTTCTTCATTTGATTCATTATCGGAAGTTGACATGGTTTTCATATATTTGTTGTTCATGTACTTGATATTGTGATGATCATATTATATGTGAGGTGGATCACGTGGTTTGAATAACATATCACGTGTACGCAAAGGGATTGGATCGATGGCAAGACCTCTAGTTGTGAGGCCCCATGCAACCAGAAAGTTACTGGTGGCATGTCTGTCGGCAACTTGGTGGTGAGCCGTGAAACCCACCACCAGAGAGCCACATGCAAAACATGTGAGTTGCACTTGCACCAGCTCCTTTACACCGTAGAGGCTCGGGTGCAGGCTCTGAATTTCTTTAATTGGTTTTGAAGGAAGCACATTTCTGCATTTAGTGTCCATCGTGGCCTCGACAAAGAGAACACTTTGATCATTAAGCAAAATGACCAAGTTGCCCTCTACATCCTCACCAAGCCTTCTGGCCCACTCATGATACTCTCCGAGGACCTTAGAGAGTCCCTTCTCAATGTCAGTGTTAGAAGGGGTTGGAGGGTTGAAAGCATAGACAGCTGTTGGATTGATGGAAAAACAAACAATTGCAAAGACTCAATTCTATTTTCTGCAAAAAAACAACTTAATTGATTACAAACTTGAATATGAATGTTCGGAATTTAAAACCTTACAATAGCTAAATTTGAAATCCATTAATCCTACTATAACCACTAGTCAATACCTGACTAATTATGGAATCAATTTAACCCATTACCTCCAATACATGCTTAAAAACAGAATTCTAAATATAAAAATCTAATTTTGCATCATATTTTCAACAAGCTGCAATGTGTGTTCTATAGGTACCCTCGTCAAAAACACTCAAACGAACATGACAGTTGGTGCTAGGTGCATTGCCATTGCAGGTTGGCTTGACAACCCTAGAACTTTCTATTGTGATCATCATGTTGATTTGGTGGTGAATGGTAGCTAGATACCTAAATATGCAACAGCTTTTGTATGTATCAAAGGTGCTAGCCTGGGTTTTGTTACCTTTTCTGCAATAGATTTGAGGTCCTTATATAGGGGAGGTTTCTTGAAGGGGTAGCTTAATTTGGTACCTAATTAATCAATTAGTGTGTACAAATTATTTTCAAGTTGTATTATAGCTAGTCAACAAGGTCCTGCTAGGGGCAATTAAGCTGCTAAATTTGTACTAGTAATTCGGACTAGTTGATAGTACCATTAATTTGTATGGATATGCATTGTTGTACTATACTGTGCTGCTACTCGGTTGTGCTAGGTTGGAGTAGATAATTACTAGTGAAGCCCAACAACCAAATATAGTACTAACCAGTTACTAATTATAACTGCCATGTACTCTTTGGTTAATTAAATATGAGATGAGATCCAATGCTAATGATTATTGGTGCTAAACGGTGCAAATTTTGATATTTATACTTAAGCCTATAAATTTAAATCATTAGATGTGTTCTACATTTTCTCAATAATATGTATATAAAAAATCATAAGATTTTAACTTTATTTTGATAGCCATCAAGAGAGATGATTAAATTGTTAAAATTTGAACTGTTGATTTTATTAGCTCTTGATGCATATCCGAATAAAGTTGAAATAATGTAAAATTTTGTATACGTATAGTATATGATATATATATAATATATCTCATTAATTAGTTTTGTTTTTAAAAGTAAAAAAAAGTTATTTGAATTTTAAATTTCATTGGTACGATTTAACATATAAAATCATTAGCATTAGATCCTCCTCATTAAATATTGTTAGGTATATAATATTACCATGCATATACACCCTTAGGTAAATCTCAAAGAACCAGTTAATGAAATTTAAATTTATTTAAATACCAATTATAGAAAAATAAAACCAAAATAATGGAGATCAAATAAAGCAGGATTTAGCACATATATTTGTTATCTAGCTGTAGGTATCTGTTTCATTATCTTTTTATCTTTTTAGTAGCTAGTGTGCAATATAATCAAATGATAATTAGATCATATATATGTGTGTGTGTGTATATAGAAGATCAGGACACATGTATATTACAATATATTTTTGTTTCATGACAAATTGACACTAGCCAACTTACATACACAAGTATAATCAGAATATATGAGGTTCAAATATGCATGCAAAATACCTATGTATCTAATAGTTTTTAAGATAAGTGATGAATTATTCCTTTAAGATTTTATTAAAGATTCTGATATCTACAGTCTCTTTAAAAGCTCTATATATAGGCTCACATTTATTTTACCTTTGGCTAAGAGTACCTAATACATAAGGTTTTATTTCTAAAAAAAAAAGAAAAAAGTGAATTGAAGTCTTTGTACTAAAAATGGGCTCGTTGCTATATTCCTATTTTTAGTTGGATTTATTTAATTAATTAGGAGATGATGTCATACTGAGGCTAATCCAATGACTTGTTAATCTCATTCTTCAACAGCATTAGAACCTTTCATGATTGCACCAAAATCAAATACCTTACAATTTAAATATCATTTAATATTTCATTAAAATTCATCAAAATTGTATGAAATTTGAAACACAATCAATCTATAAATTTAAAAATATATCTTTAATTTTTTTATTTTTAACAATTTTTTAAATTTATTTGAAAAATCATTATCTAGAACCCACTAGCAGTCGGCGCGCACACAGATCAAATAATGAAAACACCCCATGAACAACAAAGAAAACAAAATATCTGAAAGTGCAAAGCATCAAGGATGCACACTGACACCGCTCAATGTTCAATCAGGCAATTAGGCAATTAATGTTATTAAAAAGAGGGAGTACGTAATAAGAGAGAGAAGAACACGCTACCTTCTCTGTAATTAATTACTAACAGCACCATGGAGAGAAATAAGACCCGGCCCGGCCGTTCGATGCAAATCCAACAGTTTACAAGGCCGATGGTACTGTTCAAATGAAAAATATTATTCTCAATTTGAATTGATATATATATTATTATATGAAAAATGTTTGGGAGATTCCATAATCGATACCGACTTTATATATTATTAATATTTTATTTTATTTGTTATTCATAGAGAAATTATCATTTCCTCCAATTTCTGTAGATCATTTTTACACTCTATCAGATTCGGCGAATAATCTCTCATTCAATTTCGAAAACGTGCTCTCTCTCTTCTCCGAAAATTCTCTTTCTCTCTCACTCTCCTCCGATCTCGTCTCCCTCTCTACCGACGATCTCTTCTCCCTTCCTTCCTCCTATCTCTCCTCCCTTTTCTGTTCTCTTCTCCAACTTCACCTCCCTCCCCTCCTCCGATCTCTTCTCATCTTCCGATTCCTTCTTTCTCCTCTTTCTTTGATCGCTCATTCTCCTTCCCAAATACATCTTCTCTTTCTCTATCAATAATTCTTGAACATTTTACACTATGAGATATCTTTTGGTGATCTTAAATATTTTTACAGTTTGCATAAATACTTTTATATATATATATGAGTATTACTATAAACAAATTAAATATTAGTAGAATCACTTTTATTCTATGAATAAATATATTTAAATGTTATTATAAATATTTTTATTTCGTATTTAAATACATTTGAATATTAGTATAAATATTTTTATTTCGTGAATAAACACATTTGAATGTTAGTATAAATATTTTTATCCCATGAATAAACACATTTTAATATTAGTATAAACACATTTATCCCGTATATAAACACATTTGATGTTTAGTATAAATATTTTTATCCCGTGTATAAATACATTTGACTGTTAGTATAATTTTTTTTATTCTATATATAAACATATTTAAATGTTCGTATGAACAATTTTATTCCGTAAATAAATACATTTGAATGTTCATATGAACACTTTTATCCCATATATAAAACATACTTGGATGTTAGTATAAATACTTTTATCCAGTAAATAAGGATGTCAGATTTTAAACACTTTTCAACTTCATATTTAAACATTTTTTAAGTTTTTTATAAATTTTGACAAACTTTTGTATAAACATTTTTTCTCATTTGAGTACGAAGCACTCGAGTGCTTCGTGCTTGGAAAGTGCATGAGAGATTCGCGCATGGGAGATCCGGGCGCTTCGCGCCATAAGGTAGAATCTTGTCCCGAGATCTATTGGGGTGTATAATTGATATGTAGGATCGGGGTGCAATTATCATCCTCTTATTCATATTAGCTATTTTATAATGTAATTTATTTTTGACGGTATTTTTATTATTTCAACTCAAATATGACTACTTTAAATAATAATCCACTTAAGTTAAATAATAAAAATATTATATAATAATGTCGTTAATATGAATAATAAAATCGACATGTGATATATGTATTTGAGCTCCTTTATCATATATATCATCCGACTTCTTCAAACATAAATAGTATTTTTTTTTTCTTGTTTTCCTGTTTGAACAAACAGGCGATTGCCTACTACTTTACTAGGGATTCTAGAAAACAAAACCGAAAATTGCAAAGCATGTCTATGAAGAATCTTTATCAGAGCAGGCATAGACAGGCCGGAGGAATGCATTATTAGCTGCTATTGGCCAATTCATTATTCGTAATTAATAGTTTAAATGCCAAGTACCAATTCATTAATTAATAATTGGAACATCATAATCATACAGTCAAATGCTATAATAATATATGAAGTCAGGGTTGGTATATATGAGATTTTGCAAATGGATAGCGTGACGCGGCAATGCAACTAATAGCAATGGTTTGCCTATAAACTTTTTCCAAGTGGAGACTTCAAGATTGAGTCATTGACCAATATTTCAAGCCTTGGTTGGTGCATCAAGAAAAGTGTGATAAGAAAAAAGACGTCCATAAAATTCGTCAAATAATCTAAATTCGCTAAAAGAAGTCTGTGAAGTAATTAATTGATGATTGATTCTGTATCAAAGTTTATATAATTTGGATGACAATTACATTTGATTAAAGATTCATTTAATATAAATCATTACGAACTTTAAACTATTTGATAAACGTTATAATTACGTATGTTAATTAATTGTTTCACTTAAACATATTTATGATAACTGAGACTAATTTCAGACTTTATTTCAGAAATAAAAGCACATATTGGATAAAAGAAATAAAATTTTTAAAGTAAGGCAAAGACTATCAAATATAATGCAACATCAGCAAATATATAGAAATTCGAAAGATGATTAATAATAAGGTAATTTATTTTGTAAATTGAATTAGGTCTACTCCATGCAGATGCATATTTATTAGTAACAAAATTGTATAATTTCAGCCGTACAATTAAATTTGTCAATAATGAAGAATCAGCCTTTACTTTAGCAGCAAAGTCAATGTTTTTTATGTGAAAGATCGTAGATTTAAAATTTGAATGAGAGATTCTTTATGAATATTTAAATTTGAGTGACTTTGTCCCTCATCTTTATCTTAAAAAATATTGACAATAATAAATGGTTAGTCCAATTATTAAAAAATACTTGACGATTTAGCATGTCTTGAAGGTGAGAGCAAGGCCGATACATCTATAAGTGAAACTATCCAATAGTCCACTTATACTTCTACCAATTAGATTAACTGACTTTTTTAACATTCTCACGGTTAGATTAATGGAAACCATTTTAACATTTACTACATGCACGTACTTTTTTTTTTTAAAATGATTTGTGAAGTTTATAGGCTTAATTATATATGCCAATTATGTATCAAATCTCATATCATTTGAATATCAATTATATTTTATCAGTGTCCATCTAATGCAAATCATTGCAAATTCTAAATTTTGATAATCGCTAAAAGTTATCTAGTTTTATGTTTCTCTTAAATATATATTTATTATTGAGAGCTTATATACATATATTGTTATTGATACCATCATCGATGCAGACTTTATTATTCAGAGTAAATGAGTTATTGTTCACATGAATGACTTTATTATGCAACTTATTTAAACATTACTTTTACTATTCAACTTAAGTGAATTATTATTTAGATTAATGATATTTGAGTTGAATAATAAAAATACTGTATAAAATAAATTGCATAAAAAGTTATTAATATGAATAATAATTTATTTACTATGAGTAATAAAATTAGTATCGATAACGTATCATGATAGTCTCTTCCAAACATATTTCTTTATTATTACACTTAACAGATAAAAAATGAATATTTACTTGAAACTATAAGAAGATAGACTCTTTGATATGCCCATTAATTTATGGCAATTACTAAGTGATAAACTCTTCACTGTTTGACTGGAATTAGTTTTTGGCAAGTGCAGGGTTTTCAGCTCTTTCTTATAATTTTTAATTCAATCAGATAAAAAATAAATTCACTTTCTAACATAAAATGAACAGCCTAATTAAATCCATTTCCAAAAAAAAATAGCAAGCTAATTTGTTGAGCACGTGAAACCCTAAAGTTGGTGGCAGTACGTTTTCCTAATTTTGAAAAATAATTCTGCAAGTAGGAGATGTTGATAGGAAAAAAATATATATGGGAGTTGATAAACAGATACAGTTGTTAATACCGTCGTCGATATGGACTTAATTATACATATTAAATAAATTATTATGTATATTAATGATTTTATTATACAACTCATTTTATATAATAATTTTATATAGTAAGGAAAGCTGCCTGGAAAAGTTGGAATGAAACTCTTTTACATTTCTTAATAAATAGTGGTGGTGTGTGCCCTTCACGGAAGATTAGGGCATTAGAGAGGTTACTTTGCTTCATCCTGTCTCAATGAAGTCGATTGATCTCCCACCGATCCCACGACTGCCCCCATCACATTGTCACTAAGTTTGCTATCGGAACGAATGGTGGTTCCAAATGAAAGCTCTGCCAACTGATAAAAACAGCATCCAATATTGTCATTATATAACTTAAATGAGTTATTATGTATATTGATGGTATTTAAATTAAATAATAAAAATATTGTACATAATAAAATCATTAATATGCATAATAACTAATGTAATGTATATAATAAAACTCATATCAACGACGGTATCAATAATGGTATCTTCATAACATTTTTCAAAATATATACCAGCTAGACCTTGTTAGCTAGGAAGCTTATTAGCATTGAATTGGGACAAAATATATACCAGCTGAAGCTAGTCATGTATTTGGATCATACATAATCCGAATCTGAATTCATTATGAATCCGATAAAATGATATTATTTTAAATTTCTAATAGCAAGATATATATAATAATAATTTATTTTGAATTATTATAATTATTTATAAGTATAATTGTAATATAGTTAAATTAGTCTCGACAATTTTCACTATTTCCTATTCTATTTATTTTGCAAAAGAAAATTTAGCCAAGTTATATTAAAATAATTTTTCATTATGATAATAGATCATATTAATTTTACAAAAGATTTTTTTAAGTCATGTAAGTTAATTAAATTAGAGTTATTATCTTAATTTATACTTTTAATAATGTAAAATTATATACATTTATTCATGTTAAATATGTATTTCGTTATTTTAAACATTTGAATAAAAAATCTGATTAATGATCCGAATCCGATCCAATATCTGCTAAGAAAATGAATATGAGTTCGCATTTGCATCATCAAATTCTAATTAGATATGAATTCGCATAAGAATCTTATAAATTTTTCATGGAATCACATGTGGATCATGCTAGATTCTATCACAATCCGATCCATTGACAGCCCTAACCATATAGTAGTTTTTAACCATATTTTAAGCGGATTCTCAAAATAAATTTACACAAGAACAAACAAATTAATTTTAGAATAAATTACCTCTCGAAATTTAAAATTTCTTCAACTTCTCTTTGATGCAAAGGACAGTTACTGGTTTAATATCTAGCATTGAAAATTTTCCTTGTTCGTTCATTTTATGTGTATTAGTTCATACCATTTTAAGCATGACGCAGTAAATGGAAAGTTTTAATTGATATTCTAAGAATCGATTAATAATGGCAAAATTGTCTGAACCAATTCAATTTAATTTAGGTGAACAAAGTAATATTTTTGGTGTAGATAGCGCCTCCCATTCAAAGCACGTGAAACAGGAAGAATTCATAACTCCAGCTAGTGGGCAATTCATTATTGTTTGTAACAGTTTATCTGTCAATTCATGAATTAATAAGTGAAGCATATTCTATAATTACAGACAAATGAATAGTTAATAATGATATATTAGATTACCTATTAGGGTTGCTATGAGGATAATTGAAGTGTGACGCGGACAATAGGAAGGTTTTATCCGTGAACTTTTTTAAGTATTGATTTGTATATTGAGTCATTAACTAATCGAAAATAATGCCCTTGGTTCTTGCAACAAGTTACAAATGTTACAAATCCGTTGACATAGAAAAGGTCTCCCTGTCATTTTTCATATCGAATCTATATATTAATTAATTCTCCAAAAGAATTTCGAAGGCTTTTGTATGGTCAAATCTTATGCGATTTTGATGTATATTACAATTGACTAAACGCAATTTTATGAAAATCATTGCGATTTTACCATTCATGATGTATTGATGATAAATATATCATGTAGATGATATTCCAACTGATGTACATATATTAGATTTAATCAATTACTATAAATTTTTATTTTTGGATATGCAAGCACACATTCGACTTTTATGATAGATCAAACTCTTATGTGCGGTACATAATTTTGAGAAATATTATTTAAATTAAAAATTAAAATTATAGATGTGTTTATAATTTTTTAGATAAGACGTGTATCAAATTTGAATCAATTTAAAAAATATTCAATCTTCTATCCAACAATTTAAAATTTTTAATCATTGAATTTTAATGATTTTATGATTAATGATTAATCAAACTAATTCAAATTTGATACACATCTTATATAAATAACTTAGAAAATATCTATAATTTTAATTTTATAATTTGAATAACATTTATGAAAAAATATATTATGAGAATTAAATGTGACATAAAAGTTAAATGTATGCTGGAAGAATTAAAACCCTTATATATATATATATATATGAGTGCGGATCCGTCGACAAAAGTTAAGTTGACAACAGTGACAATGATTTTTTATTAATTCAAAATAATTCTTAAAAAATTAAAAAAAACACTTATAGATACATTTTGGAACTTGGACAAGGGAGTAGCATATTTGAAAAATGACCGGATCTACCAACTTATCTACATTAATGATTCATTGTCAAACATATTTTCATAGCTGAACTACAAAAGGCGAAATTACTATTGACATCTTTTAAAATTATTAAAAAATATTTTTTAACATATTTTCAGAAAAAACAGAAAAAAAAAGGCGCAACTACCTATTGTGTCCTTGGTTCTTTTTTTCATTTTGTTTTTGCTCTTATAAACACATTGTATGTGCATAGTGCTATACATATATATATATATATATATATATATATATATATATATATATATATATATATATAAAGCTAGCGTTAGTTTAAGTTCACCAAGGGTTGGTGAGTTTAACTTAAAAAACTATTGACACAACTCCAAACAATAAATCTGAGTAGCTCAATAAATTCTTCAAATTAAAATTTTGTAGGATACTAATTTTTTTCTATTTTTAGAGTTTTTTAACTATTTATTTCATATTTTTTTTAAAATGTCCTACTTTTATATACAAAAATTCATTGGAATCGACTTTTCAAAAATTAATTAAAATGCCCTACTTTACTATATATAGAGAGAGAGAGAGTAAAGCTAGGATGAGTTTAAACTCATCAAGTTTTTTTATGAGTTTAATACAAAAACTTATCGAATCGACTTCAAACGATAAATCTGAGTTGCCAAACAAAATTCTTCATATCAAAACCTTATAGGATACAAAAATTTTCTATTTTTAAAGTTTTTAAGTATTTGTTTCAAATTTTTTTTAAAATGATCTATTCTAATATTCAAAAGTTCATTATTTTATTATTATTTTAGAACTATATTATAAAAATTTTGAAAAAAATAGTAAGAAAACTCTAAAAATGAAAAATTTTGGTATCATAAAAAAATTTTATATGAAGAATTTATTAAGCAACTTGAATTTATTATTTGAAGCCATTTCGATAATTTTTTAAGCTAAGTTCAACAATGACCTTGGTGACCTCATCAATGAGGTTGGTGAGCTTAACTTAAAAACTTATCAAATTAATTCAAATAACAAATCTATTTTGCTCAATAAATTATTTATATCAAAATCTTGTAGGATACAAAAAATTTCTATTTTTAGAGTGTTTTAATTATTTGTTTCAAATTTTTTTTTCAAATTGACCTATTTTAATATTCAAATATTTATTATTTTATTATTATTTTAGAGTTATCTTAAAAAATCTGAAAAAAAATATTTAGAAAACTTTAAAAATGAAAATTTTCGATATCCTGTGAGACTTTGATATGAAGAATTTATTGAGCAATTTGGATTTATCGTTTTGAGCCGTTTTGATTGGTTTTTGAGTTTAACTCATCGAAAGATTTGGTGAACTTAATCTCACCCTAGCTTTGCTCCTTGTTATATATATTTGGGTATATATGTTCTGAGTTAATTAATATCACCAATTTACTTTGACTTGAGTAGTGCATATATTCATTGTTTATCTTGGTTCCTTATTTCCCCTGCTGCTTTTCACCACATTTTCCCGGTTATTTTTTTACTTTTTACAGTCAAAATTGTGGGATTTGTAATACAGAACAAGTAGTGCAGAGTACTGAGGTTAACCGTTAACTGTTCCTATAATTTCTATAATTTTTGAGCTGTTAATTAATGATGAAAACATGCACAAAAATTTCAAAGTTGGCTGACCTAGGTTTGACTATAGATAAGTTTAACAAACATAATTGTATTTTCTTAATCAGGAAGAACTTTCGGGACCACGTACTAGTTAAACAAACACTATAAATTTCTTGCGCTTTTATATTAGTCAAAACAAATAAAGCCGATTGTTGATCAGATGTCTCTTCAGCATGCATGCCGACTAAAATTAAGAAATATCAATAAACAACAACTACTGAAAAAAAAAATTGAGGGTTCCGCTGTTATAAGTTTTAGGTGTTACAAAATATCATAAATTCATTTTTTATTTATATCTAAAACTTTTATACTCAAATTCTGAATCCAAGCCATTGATTTTGTTAATTTTCATGGTAGATATATGCATGTAAAATTTTAGAATTTTTAGAGTTTACTTTATATTAGATCAAATGCTCATAAAATGAATGCATTATAATTAATTATAATTAATTAGATTCATTCATTTTATGATTTTTTTTGATCTAATATAAAGTATACTCTAAAAATCATAAAATTTTACATGCATATATCTATCATGAAAATTAATAAGATCAATGATTTAGATTCAGAATTTGAGTACAAAATTTTTAAGATAAATTAAAAAGTGAATTTATAAAATTTTGTGGCACAAAAATCTTGTAGCATTTTATATCTAAAAAAAATTGTATTTCTTTCTCTTTTAATCTGTTAGTTAAAGCAAAGTAGATTGGTAAATTATCCTTTTTTGTGTGCAGACCAAAATTAAGTAATATAATTAATACCTGATAAAACAATAATACAATGAACAGTAATTAAATTAAGAAAAATTATCTAGACTCCTGCAAGCTTTTATCAACCAAACTCATTAAGTGATCACCAATTTACAACTTCCTCCAAGTAATATCTTTTTATTTATTAGTACAAACTATAAAGCAACAGTGTACAGCCATGTTATACATTGAACCATTTTTGCGATCAAGAGAGAAAACATGCTTTCATTGAATTGGAAATTTTGATTTTGTGAAACGTTCAGTTATATATGAAGTCTGTCTAGTAAGAAAATAATTAAAAGAAACTATATAAGTATAAGATAAGATCCACATGAAGCGCCATGTGGATCTTATCAAACATGGAGCATGAAGCATTGACGTTTCACAATATAACTGAACGTTTCACTTTATTCATGTTTGATAAGATCCACATGAAGCATTGGTTTAATTCACATTTATTTCACTTGATAAAAAGGGAAGAATGTCCGTAACTCTCTGGGACCATATATTTGTCCCCCCAGAATTTCAATTAGAAAATGTTCTCAATTAATCTCCTACATAAATATTGGTAAGTCTTTATAATCTTTTTATGTCCCTTTGTCGATAGATGCATGTAAACTTTATAAGACTTAATTTTTGGGGGTTATTTGTGTAGTTCTTATTAGCGGGAGTCTGAATTCTTTTATTAACCTTTATTTTTTGGGGTATATTGGTGTATTATTAGGACAATCTTAATGAAGTGTGACAATATTTTTATATACAACTTCCCTTGCTAAAATTTTTTTTAAAGTCAAGGACCCTTAGTCTTCATATTCACAAAAGGGAAAATGTTAGGTGGATATCATAATTGATGTTGTTATCGATACTGACTTCATTATTCAAATTAAATAAATTATTATATATGTTAATGATTTTATTATATAACTTATTTTATATGGTATTTTTATTATTCAACTTAAAATCACTAATTTAGAGTAATAACCTACTTCTAAAGAATGCTAGCTATGTTTAGAATCAGTCGCTCCCTTTTTCTTTAATCTTACTACTAAACTGTTGGGATATTTTTTTAAGAAAATTTAGATGACAATCAAATTAATCAAAATAAATTAAATAAAATTGTATTATTTGGATTATAGTGACATTATCCTTATGTATTCCGTCTATATTGTACAAACTTAAAACCACATTTAAGATTGTCTAAGATCGTTGTTTTTCTGGACACAATCATAGAAACTACTGACGATAACTCCTTCGATATTTCAGCAAAGTATGCATTGGAAAATTAATTAGAAAATTTAAGAGAAACAAAAAATTGTATTTATTTTCTCTGATGGAGAAATAATAGAGTGAACTAGGGAAGATAAGTAATAGTACCGCTTAGAAAATGAATGGACTCCTAATTCTCAAAGATGAAAGTAGTGCTATCTAATATACAGATCATACGTCCTTTAGCTTAGTCATTTATTTATTTTTTTATTATTATTATTATTTTGATAATTTCTTATGATAAGTAATTATATACAACAGATAATTAGAAGATGTTTTAACATAAATTAGAAAATAATAAGATAAGTCAAATAAAATTATATAATCAAAAAATTTGAATTTTATAACATATAACATATATATATATATATATATATATATATATATTAACATAAACTTTGATGAAATGCATGAAATGGACAGTATACATGCAGGCCTCTCATGACCAAGTTAGCAGCAAGTGCAATTTGGGATTTTTGAGTCAGAACTACTGCAAGTCGCCAGCATCATCGCTTAGGAAAAACCATGGGGCTAGTTCAATTGTGTTTATCCTTGAGCTTAGGGGCAATGTGGTCAAAAGAATGTAAAAAGATTGTTCGAAGCAAAATAAGAGCATGCCCAAAGCACCGCCCATTTGGGCTAGTTTCATATTACATTTGTGTCTCTCTCTCTAATTTCACTGAATTTGCACTGTGTGGGTTCGTGTTTCAGTGAATTTGCACAAATGTTTGACTGGACATTAATAAGTGGAATGTCAAAATTAGTAGAGTTCTAATATACTGTTATAGCTGTGATGGCAAGCAATGTATGGCACACAATCTCGACCCTCTGATTTGGATCCAACGTGTACGGATCGTCGTGGCCTTTTAGCGGGATTTTTTTAAGATTCGTACGGGTTTAATTCGCTACCGTGTGTATATTTGTGGGCCGAGCCTATTTATTCTCCTCAAATGGGTTAGGCCTATGTATGAGATATTTCAGAATTTAATAGCTCCTAAGTGTACCTCAGTTGTTTACCAGTCTGAAAGGATAGACCACGCCACCTCTTATCGCTTAGAGCACTTATAGGCACTTTTTTTAAAGCTAAAACCACCTACCTCTATCTCCTTTTTTTCTCGTGCAGCAGCACCCCCCCTCTCTCTTTGCCATATTGGAATTTGAAGTGCTCCCGCCTCCTTTTAAACGTCATGTCCATTTTCTCTCTGACGGGTTTGCTATTACCGAATATGTAGTGTGTCCCTGGAACAGAAAGTATACACACTGAAGTCTGAACACACCACATGTCAGCAGTGACTTGTACAGCATGCACAGTGGAACCCCCCTTTTCATACCTCTCCACAATGCAAAGTGGAACATCCCTTTTCATACCTCATTATAGCTCTTATATTATCATTCCCTTGTCTCCCACCATATTCTCCACATCCTTTCCAATACCACCTGTTTCAACTATCATAATGCTGCTTGTGGCATTCCCAATCTGGTTTTGTATTGTGGGCATTTCAGATGGGCAGAGCATAGTACCTGGGGTTATGATTTTTGGTGACTCGGTGGTTGACAGTGGAAACAACAACTATCTGGTGACACTTGCGAAGGCTAACTTCCGACCTTATGGGAGAGACTTTAGCTCTCATTTGCCCACTGGAAGGTTCTGCAATGGAAAGCTCGCCACCGACTTTGCTGGTACTGAGTTCTTCAGATATCTTTTTTTCTCATGTTAATTGGACAAATTTCAAACTATTCACTCTCGGTATCAAGTTCCACAGTTTTCCAATGTAGTCGAGCAAATGGGATACTGATTTCTCCCGGTCCAAAAGTAAATGAGCATTTGTATTAGTTACCATTTCTGTTTTCTAATCGTTTGATTGATTTCAGTGGAGACCTTGGGCTTCTCATCATACCCACCGCCTTATTTTAGCCATGAAGCTCAAGGGGAGAACCTCTTATATGGTGCTAATTTTGCCTCAGCAGCAGCCGGCTACTGGGATAAAACTGCAATTCTATATGTGAGTGATTTTATATACTACATCCATCATTTCCTTTACTATTTTTCTCCTCCATTTTTGTAGTTACCATTATGATATTAGGTATTGTAATACTGTGAGGTTTAAGTTACAAATTGAATATTTTTTCTGTAATATTCTAGCCCCCCCCCTCCCCTCCCCGCCCTTCATTTCACCTACCATCTATGATGGGTAGGATCCACTTTTATGTGGGGACCCACAGTCGTAGACGGTGAGTGAAATGTGGGCCAAATCAACGGACTTGTATTAGCATCCAATATATATTCTAATATATGTTTGCAGAAGAATGATAGTTCTGCAATTCACTCTTTTCTTTTTCAGGGAGCAGTTCCATTGAGCCAGCAATTGCGAAATTTCAAGGAATACCAGTTCAAAGTAAAGGCAATTGCAGGAGAAGAAAATGCAACCGAGCTAATAAGGGAATCCATCTACCTGCTGAGTGCAGGAAGCAGCGACTATGTGCAGAATTATTACATCAACCCACTTATTAACAAACTCCGAACTCCTGATCAGTTTGCTGATTTGCTTCTGCAATCCTTCAGCTCTTTTGTTAAGGTTTCTTTCTGGATATGTAAATCAGTCCTGAATTATATCTTTTATTAACTTCTACATGACAACTGATTTATTATTTTAACAATTAGAACCTGTATGATCTTGGAGCGAGGAGAATTGGAGTGACATCACTAGCCCCTCTCGGTTGCCTTCCGGCAGCAATCACTTTATTTGGCAAGGGCAAAGACAGCTGTGTCCCTCGTCTCAACAGTGATGCAGTTGGTTTTAATTATAAGCTCAAAGCTGCAGCTGAGGCCCTGAAGAACAGCCACCCAGACTTGAAGCTTGTAGTCTTCGACATTTACAACCCACTCCTTGATCTTGTCGAAAATCCAACTAAATACGGTATAACCAGCTTCAACTCTTAAGTAGCACTCATTGTGACTATACTAAAACTAAACTGTTAAGTGGCACTTATTGTGACTATACTAAAACTAAGTTATGAGCGAGGGACTAGTCATATGATATAAAATAAATGATAATACACTCATCTAACAGTAAAGATTGACATTACTGACCTTGGAGTACCAATTATAGTAGCAATATGCAAGCAATAGCACTTCTCTGGTATATTTTTCATTGGATTTTTATTGAACCTAATTGATTTATTACTGTATTACCACATTTTTTTTATCAAAGGTTGTACTTTCTCGGTATAGGGTTTTTTGAGGTGAGAAAGGGTTGTTGTGGAACCGGGACGATCGAGACCTCCCTTCTGTGCAATGTAATTTCTGTAGGGACATGCACCGATGCATCAGGATATGTTTTCTGGGATAGCTTCCATCCTTCGGAGACTGCTAATAAAGCTCTGGCTGAAGCTCTCCTGGTACAAGGAATTGAACTAATCTCCTAATGAAGCAAGCACAAATTCCTAGTACTTTAAAATGTGATGGTGCTAAAGGGCCTGATGTAGCTTAAGCTTGTTGTTTATATGGAAATATAATGATGATATAGAGAAATAAAACATACAATGTTATTAAAGCTGAAAGGATTTATATTTCAAAAAAGCTGAAATGATTTGCTTCAGCTATGTATGAGCTAGAAAAAAATAATCATGGATTTTTTCTTAACCTGCACTTCTGTTCTTACGTCTTACTTCCTCCATTTACGAATCATCTTTAATACACTTCTTTTCTTATGTCTTACTTTCTCCTTCATTTACAAACCATCTTTTAACACATTCCACGCTGCCCGTTTCTAATCAAATAAATCCAGGATACATTTTACCAGAGTTATATTTATCTACCTTCTAGGTAATGTAATCCTCGGTAACATCCAAAATCATATAACAGAGCTACGATATCTCCATCGTGAGAATAATAGATGAATGGCTGAAACCCATATTTTACCATTCAGTAGCTACTGTCACAAAAATTTTGTTTTGAAGGACAATATGTACAAGAATATGTACATTATACTTGAGATAAAAACATATATTTCAAAAAATATTTTACCCCTCAAGGTAGATTTTACCCCACATATTCACATGATGTGGGAACAATTTTTCTGTAAACGGAAAAATAGATATATTTTCAATTTCTAGGAAAGTTCAAATCCAGTGTTTGAGCTAATAGCATACAGAAGCTTACTCCTCAGCGTACTTGCTCTCTTGTATGTTGGCAACTGGCAAATAAATAAATAAAAAAAGCTAAAAATAAACCAATGTTCAAGCACATTTTAATGATACAGAGTTGACAGATTATCTACACCAACTTTTACTGAAATTAAATTTAATAAATCAGAACTACCTTGAGAGTGTTATAACATGTTGAGGCAGAAGGCAGCCGGTCAACATCCTGTCCACCTATTGTGGCCCAAAGAGGCACCTCACATGCCACCTAGCAAAACAATTTAAGCAATGAAGACAGCAGAGCAATTTATTAACTCTCAGTCAGAATGCAGTAGTAATCCTCTGCCACGCAGCCACACACGCTGCACGGCATACAAGCGGTTTGATTTATAGGAGGTTCTCTGAGATTTGATTCACACGGATCTTGATGTGACCAGACGGACAGTATACTGCACTGCACCATGCTGCACAGCAGGTGATCCGAACTGTTCAGAATGGGGTAAATTTATTCGAAGGTCACTGATCTTTGCCATAACATAAGCTGGTCATTGAAATATTAATTTGTCTTCCTCAAGCCATCGAACTTCCAATTTGCTCTTGTAAGCTCACTTCATCAGAAAAACCTAAGTGTGTGGTGTCACAACTATTTCCACTTGGTGACTTGGGCTTTTTTTTTTTTTGCTGACATGGACAATAACATCAGCATTCCATTATTATTTGGGTTGAAAATGTGAGAGATAGACTTGGAACATACGGAAAAAATTTAATGACTCCAAGGGACAAATTAAAGTTCAGTAAACAATTAGTACTACAAGCCAGAGTCTGGTGCTCTCCAAAGACATTTACCTGTAAGAACGACTAGTTACTGTAGAGCTGAAATGAGACAAATACCTTATGAATGGTGAAAGAGGGTTGCAAGTACTTGAAACCAAGTAATGGGCCCCGTGAGCAGCTTGTGACAAACTTGAGAAGTAAGCATCTTTCCTTAGGGTTGAACCCTTTTATAACCTGAATCAGATTCTAAGTTGTCATAAGGTACCAGTATTGTAACGGTAATTTTCTCCTTGAAACTAGACTTTCAGAATCTAATGCCATTAGAGAACTTCAAGTTTTCTTTCTTTGTTCTGAATTAGGTTCATGTATAGTTGTCCTTGTTGATGGGCAGAATACAAATTGTCAAAAATTTATATGTTCAGCAAAAATTGCCAAAAACTAATGTTTCCCTTACAGAGATGCACAAGTTACCTCCCAAAATAGTTTAACTGTGCGACTTGACTCAGAATAACCGCCAGTGTACTTTGTGTTGCTTTGCAGATCCGCCACATCAAAATCATTCTTTCCTCCAGAAAGCAACTAGATATGACATTTGTGGTTCAGTAAAAGGAAATAAGAGAGAAAAGAGACCAAATATTAGCTTCACAGAAACAAGAACATGCAACTTACCTGATTAAATTCATTAGCATTAAATAAACTCAACCAAGTAGGTGATATGACGTCACACAACCCTCGGTAAAATGCATTTGCAAAAGGAAGTATCTGCATATTAAGATAAAATATTTCAGTGTGACAATTGATCATTATCCTTCTATGCTATTTAAAGTTTAACATCTTCACCTGGCGGTTCAGCTTGAAGTCAGCCATAGCATGGACATACTGTAACTTGTTTTCACTTGTCACGGGAATATCTTTACCACCAGGCCTAAGCTCATGAACAACCATCCTACCGCATAGCTCTTCAGTGACTGTAAAATCTAGACAGAGCTCTAATGCATCACCATCAAAATGCTGTTCAACAACAATTTATTAACACCCAGTTACGTACAGTTATATCTAAATTTGACATGCAAAAATCTCCAGTTCTGGTTTTAAAGCTTTTTTGCAAAGTGCCACTGCACCAATGCTTTACTGTACAGGCAACACCTGATGTTTCGCATAGTCAAAACTAACAACCAGTTATTCCTGGATATATGCAAACAGCATCCAACAAATGTCTATACTAAGTCAAAAATATTGACTATCTTGACCCTACCTCTATGTCCTTTTTATATCAGCCATAAATAAAACCAAACCATGCGTTCTAGATGCTAGGTCCCAACTCAGTTTGAACTGGTCACAAGTTAGTTCAATTGTTAATTTACAGAATTCAATGGTAACTTGATCAAACTTTTCTCAGTTTACACTAGCCTTCTGGCAAACTGACAGCCAACATCTACTCTCTTTTTTAATACTGATGCAAATATGAGAAATGTCAGCAGCTAGTTACTAATACAGAGAACATTTGGTTTAATTTATTAATTTACAGAAATATTAGAAGAAGATTTACCTTAAGGTGCATGAGGTTTCTATAGAGCTCATAATCAAGAGTTGACAATTCATCAAGAAAGCTGTACTGGCCGAGCAATTTTTGAACAAATACGAGTGAAAAGGAGTAGTCAAGTAAAATCCCCTCATAAAGTGCTTTCCCAACAATTCGACCAAGAAATTCTATCATCTCCATTCCATTTGGCAAAATCCTAGCTGATAAGCTGGGAATCAGGTTGCTATCTGACGTAGAAGTCTGTGTAAACAGCCCAAATCTATCAAGGAAAAATGTCATGAATAATTGAGTTCTACAGAGAGATAATAAGATAATTTGAATTTGAAGTGCATGCATTGACTTATTTTGTTGCTTTCAACATGAAGTATTAAGTGCTTTTCATGTTTGCAAGTTACAAGCACAAGGCTTTTTAATGGTAAATAATGAATAGCACTCATTTGTCAAAACTTACAATTAATTGGAAGTTTTGCTAGAAAGCATTTTTAATCTACCATTGTCCATTGTTTTTCTAGGTTGTTTTATGCAGTGCAAAGGTTTAATGCAAGTGTTTGTTAGCATAGAGGTGTACAATTATTTCCTCGGAGGAGTTGGTAAATAAAATATTTAGGCCACAGTTCTTTTTTTTTATTTTCTTGAAAAATTGGCCTCCAATGGATTCCTATTAATAGAAACAAGTAATTTACGCACACTGCAGCTACAATTCACTGTTGTCCTATCTATACAAATGAACCCAACTTTAAATCATTATATATATATATAAGAAAACTTCCGCTTACTCAGGGTTGAATGCAGCCTTCAATAAATCAGTCAAGAACTCTTTCGATAGGCCGCCATAATCCAAACCTGCCTCTGGAAGCCCACATTCACTGACAAAAGACACATGAAGAGGCGATTTCAACCTTGACCCGACAAGGCTTAGTTGCCGGTACCCATCTTCAACAATATGGTCCCTACGAACCACAATTTCGATTTGACCAGGTTCAGAGACCTGTCTTTTGGCTTTGTCTAGTTTGATGAATTCTCTGAACATATGAACTCTGGCAAAATAAAAAAGGAAAAGAAAAATTGAGGTCCGAGATTTGACTGGCAGCTCTTCCTTTTCTAAGAGGGGGACAAAGAAATAAAGAAGAATTACAAGAAAAAGACCACGACCAAAGTTTATCATATTTGTGTTTGCAAATAGTTAATATATTGCTAGAGAAATTTAACAAGTAGTCCCTCGTGTTGCTTATCCTTTGACAGATTAGTAATGCTTGTTCACAGAGTTAAGAATACAATTACTATAGTTAAATTTAATATACTATCATTTCAAAACTAAATTTAAGAATACAATTACTATTATTTTCTGATACCACAAAATTCAGCAATAATGAATCTAAAATATAGAAACAAATATTCTGTATGAAATA
Organism: x Bolboschoenoplectus mariqueter; assembly: GCA_037678475.1. Taxonomy (NCBI): domain Eukaryota; kingdom Viridiplantae; phylum Streptophyta; class Magnoliopsida; order Poales; family Cyperaceae; genus x Bolboschoenoplectus; species x Bolboschoenoplectus mariqueter. The sequence continues at coordinate 1,057,866 of CM075239.1, read as the reverse complement.
GTTCTCGTCTCTGATTATCTGTGATGCAATTACTACAAAGAATTAAAGACCACTATGTCAGGAATGATGTAATTCGATTTGGGGAGAGCTGTTGAGATTGGGCTTGACCTAGTCAAAACAGCAGAGAAAGAAGGAAAGGATAGTGGGCCAATTTCGGGTCCGTTAATTTGGGCTCTGTCGAGAAAGAAACCGGCAAGATGGGGCCAATCATAACTCCCATTCGGTTTCTACTGTTATCATTTCTTTTCTTAGAATTTACTTACATTTCTGCTTAATGAAATTTCAAATTTACTTCTCTAAAAATCCAAGATACATAAATACTCAAGAATTGTATCAGAATCTATCTTTCAGAAATTACAAATTAAATCTATCTTTCTTCTCTTCTTTTTCCCTTCTCTCTTCCTTCTTTCTCAAAATCCTTGTTCTCTTTTCATCAATTACCTCAGGAAAACGGTTAATGGGTTAATACCATCAAACACTAGATCAGAGAGTTAAGCCATAAGACTCCAATTAGCCAGGAACCTTTTCTAATTAGATTTATAATGTCTTTGATGTGAATGCTAACAACTGCGTAAGCTTCATTCTGTAGTATCTTGATTAGTAAGGGCACTATATAATTTTGTCTATAAAGTAAAAGGGACGAAAGGAGGAAGTTGAATTGAACTGGTACCAAAACAGCAATGCAAGATAAATATAATGTAGTAAGAGTATACCTTTTTTCAAAAGGATAAACATAAGGAACAGTTATCACAACAGCAGTTGCACACAATAAGGCATTCTCTGACATTGAAGCAGCAGCATCACGAGCTCTAGCCGCAGCAACAATAGGGATGTCGTCATTTCTACTCGGTGCTAGCCACAGAGCATCAGGGCAGAACCGGTGCCGACTGTCCCTTTCATGAAGTAGATGAAGACACCTTGTCGCAACTTTTATAAGTGGCTTATCAGCTTGCAAACTAATTTGAATGAAGGAGTTGTATACAAAAGTGTTGAGTACTGATGCAATTTTTCTCTGTTGATCAAGTGTGAGTGGCACCTGAAATAAACACATTATTTAACCATGGTTGGATTGTGATAAACAAGTCGGGGAAAAATTCAATTCGAAAAGAAAAGCAAACACAACAATGAAGGGTCAAGAGAGTATGGTCAGCTGCTCTTCATATTTTTCTGTTATGCCAAATCAAACAAGTCCCGACATTATATAGAAAATGGAACAAACCCCCTAGTTATTCAATATTTTCGTAGCTGGCCCCACAAATATCCCTATTTTCAACTTTAGTAGGAAAAAAGTTCAAATCCATTAAGATGTCATACCTGCTTCTCATAAAATTCTATGTCATCTAAAACCAACAAGAGGTGTGCATACACTGCACAAAATAAATGCAGACTGCATAACAGTTCCATCGATATCTCTTTTTTCACTGCTTCAACATCCCACATCTCAAATTCATCCTGAATGGATGCCACATCAGCACCAGGAGAACTGCTTGACACAATAGTCTCATCAGTCTCAAGTGATTTTCCTTTCATCTTTTGCAGCATGTTGCTCCATTTTGTGTCTTTCGAGCCCTTATTTTGCCTGGTTTGAGGGATTACCCCTCTACTGCAGCTATTAATTCCACAAGTACCATAAGCATTTGCGCCAAAAATAGAGCGCTCTAAGGCAACCCATAATCCCACAACGAACTCAGGATTAAATGATAAAACATTGAGGATAGACATTGGACCAACAACAGGGTTCAAGACAGAGAAGAACCGCAGCATGTAGTAGTAAAATTTTATGATTTCTATAAAAGTACCATCTCCAGTTGACAAAGACAAAAGCTTGGTTAAGTGCCACTGCTGAAGCACAGGTTTCAAAAGTTCAAGATATGATAATTGAGCATCGTTGTTAATTACTTTCACAGCTTGTGTGTTGGTTTCAAGAAGGTTCAGTAAGCTTCTAGAAGTACAATTGACAGCCTGAATGTATAACTGGCTATCAAATTCCTCAGTCATACGATCCGAATCAGTTGTGAGGTTAATGATATTTGCAAGAAGCCACCCAGGATAAGGGATTTTATGGGCAAACAATGCTTCTTTCTCAGACAACTGTAATCCTGATATTTCTTCAAACATTTCTCCTTCTGATGTCTGCCATCACCTGTCATGGTTTGATCAGTAATATGAAAAGGTACAGTGAAGAACAAAATTCTACGTGGCATTATTGATCCATATGTTGCTATATTTGTAAACAATTATTTTCATGTCTGCAACAAACCATGCATGGTTAGGAATACTTGCAAAAAACACCTTGCTTTTAGAGTTTATGTGGTACTAGTAGTTGTAGAGGTTTATAAACAGATAAAAACTGACAATTGCCCCCAACCAAGAGCTCCTTATTTCTCCTAATTGCAATACTGCAAAAAATTAATAAAATAAAAAGATGAAAAGTGAAGCTATTAAGAGCTGCCTGAGTTCATAGGGATCAAATAACAAGAGATGCACATGGTCGATCCATATGAACATAGGCATCTCTTAAATAGCTTCGCTTTTATTTTTTATTATTATTTTTTAATATGATTTGCAAACACATACTGTTGCATAACAAGACTCGGTGGAGTTATTTGAAATCAGCAAAATAACAGGTGTATTTCACAAAAACACTCCAAGTTATGCTGGTTGTGCTTTCCCAGGCTCCTAACCATGACTGTACTGATACATACCATCAGTACTCTACCACTATAGATACATAAACTACCAACTGTGTGAGTATAAACCTTACACTCAGAATACTAAGGCAAGGTTGAAGAATAGAAGGATGACGAACAGCTGGTAATAGCAGAGAAGGTAAGCATCTGAAAAGATATGGTATAGTAAGTATATACACAACATAATCTACATAGGCTCTTCTACTATCGTAACCATCCACATCCATCCCATTCAAATGGAAAGGCCGCAATGCAAGAGTGACTGCACTTGTGGTAATCAAGAAACGGTCATCAGTTTGTGCAATAGGTTTCTCTGCTGGTTTGTTAGTATCGAGGTTTGTCAAATATCTCCTGATACAGCTGTAGGAACAGCTCCTTTCTGAAGCCAGAAATGCAATCAACTTCCTCATTTGAAGTTCAGCTTCTCTAGATTTCTCACTATTTAAGCCTTTCCATGTTTTCAAGTCAGTCAAAGAGATAGATAGGCGCATTGCAAGAGCAGTGAGTTCAATTGTTTTTTCAGCTGCACATCCAAGTTTAGAGAAATTGCATTCAGCTAGAATGGCTAAGCACAGGGAAATGAGCTTTTTAGATTGGTAATGCCAGGTGGATCTCTCCTCTTGTGCACTAACAGATAATAAGCAGAAAGATTTTTCCACATCTGCAATTGCAAAAACATAGAATAAGAAATTTGCTGCATAAAAAGCTTGTGATGAATAGAAATATACAAGAAAGAGATTTTGAAAGAATAATGATATAAAACTACATTATGAAGCTTTAAAAGAGCCTACATCTATATTTTATTTTTTTGAAATAATGGCTCTCATTAACCCCGACATCCATTTTTTATAGATGCCCCTTGCAGGAATTGAACCTGTGCCCCTTCAAAGAGAGATGAGGCTCATCACAATTTGTGCTAGGCCCACTGTTCAAAAAAAAAAAGGAAAAAGAAAGAAATGAAAAAAAAGAGACCCTATCTTTTAAGGATTCCTGATGTTTTTGCAAGCTGTGGTGGTCACATAGGAATATAGAGATTTACATAATAATGTAATTTTTACCCTTTGTTAATTCTGTTTGGTATCATTTGGATGTAATCAGTTGAGTGTTGAATTTTTGTTTAGTGGTCGGGTTAGGTTGTTCAAGGTCTGCTTTTGGATGGGTTATACCATCTGGTTAAGTAGTATCTTAGCTTTTATGTTTGTAGTAAATGAGGGTGTAAACTTGTTGTGCTTTTAATAAAAGCTGGTGATAAATTGCTGCTTATTTCAAAAAAAAAAAAAATCTTTTAAGGATTCTCCAGTCTCTTGTTCGAAGGACTTAAAGAGTCCCTACTACTTAGCCTTCAACACTATTAGCCTAGGGCACTAATAAGAAAAACTAAAAGCAATGTTTATAGCAAAAATTGTCACAAATATATGTTCATCCATACTATAATAATGTCTTGTGATAATTACATCTGATTTTTATGTCCTCCTAGCAGTTCAAAATATTTCATCATGAAACTTTAAATTAAACTAAAGTTGTTAAGAATAAAGACTATCTAAAAAGTAAAGGAACTTTTATTTAAAATTCTACAGAATAAGAGGGTGCCTTTTTTCATGTCACTTAAAGAGAAATCTGTTTAAATACCAGAATTGAAGAGGGTTATTCTCACTTCTTCTTTTTTTTTCTGATAGTACGTACGCTATTTTCAAATATTCCAAGAACAATGTTGTTACCTGATGAATTAATGCTGCTCAAGAGGATATTGAAGCAACATGATGTGGAATTCACAATTTTCAAATCATCTTTCTGATAGAACCATGGTAGTCGAGTAGTGAAAAAGAGAAACGGCCTCACAACTTCATCTGAAATCCATTTCGCTGTCATGGAACTCTTGTTCCTATCAATCATCAGCTCCTCCCATTCCTCGCGAAACTGTGCCGAGATCTTCTTCACTTCACAGTATCTCCTCCAAACACGCTAATTTTATAAGAAAAAGTACATAAAATCAGAATCAGTAAGAAAATCGGATGCGTACAAAGAGAACAAGACAAGTGAGTTACCTGGATGAACAAGGCGGCAGCCCCAGCGCGCCTGAGGTAGCTCCTGAGCTCGCGCTCCTGAGTAACCTTCTCAAGGAGAGCATCTCGTGTAATTTCCCTTGCGCTCGCCCCTCTGAGAGAGACCTGTACGGGATGGATCATCAAGTAAGAGAAAGAGAGATTTTGCGAAGTTAGAGAGAGAACGAGAACCGGGTGGGGGGAGCAGAGACGAACCTGGCGTTGATGCGGAGGTACTGACATGTAATATTAGGATCTAGGAGGAAGATTGCTGGAGTAGCGCGACCTTTACTTAGAAATCGAGAGAGCGAGAGAGAGAGAGAGAGAGAGAAGAGACCAGACACGGGTTTCATTCAAAAGGAAAAGAGAATGTTTCAGAAGAGAGGGGGGGTGACTAGAGGAGACGGAGAGAAGGGTAAAGTAAATTAGTTAAATCCGGACAATGTGGCAGAGATGAGATCCGACAAGAGCTGAGGCGAGCATCCGCTCTAATGCAATGCAAATCCTGTTCTACGGTTCTACTACCAAGTACCTGGTGGCACCACGCTGTTTCAGACTTTCATTGACTGACGTCTGGGTCCCACCGACTGTGGAGTGTGGACCCACAGATCATTGGATGGATGGATGTATATATCAGAAATTTTTATTCTCTATTATGCTGCACCGTGCAGCATAGCGTGTGATATATCGGATCGCGTTGAAATTCGTACAATATAAATTAAAAAAAAATTCTATAAAATATATGTTCGATTGCTATGCAGCACAGTAGAAGATGATGATATTCGGGGTTTATAAAAGCTTGCATGATATTTTTTTTTCATACTTTTAAACATTTTGTAAGTTTAGTAAAATTATTAAATTAGAAAAATATGTTGTAGCTTTGTAATTATTAGAATTGTGAGTAGCATGTCAATATTTATTGTTTTTTTAAGTAAGATGGAAATGTTCTAAGTAAAGATCAAGCCTCATTCTCTCCACTGTCTCACTGGATGGAAATTGGCTGTTTCACTAAGTGTTTGATTTTGTGAAGTTAGACATTTTTTTTAAAAAAAGATCTTTTTTTGTTTGACTTAACTATCTAAAAGGACTACTTGAATTGTTTTTCTATTCCAAATTTTTAAATATCTTATTTTATATTTTTTGACCATTTTTTTATATAATTCTTTGACACATGCATTTATTGACCATTTTTTTATATAATTTTTAAATAACATATGTATTCACGCTATGTTATTTTTTTTCAAAATAAATAAAAAACTAAAATTTTATACAGGACCTATATAATATGAATATTGCACTTTGTTATAGTGAGATTTGCTGATATATTTTGCCGTTTACTTAATTATTCGAAATTTTTAAAAAATTCAAAATCTCTGGATGCAAGTATCATCAAGTTTAGTTAGGCTAAATATTAACGTACTTACTGTCTTTGTTTTTTTTTTCTCTTTTTTTTCAGATTAATTTTAAAAATAGTGTTAAGATGGTTAGGAGTTTTTCGTCAAAATCTCTGGATGAAATCCATTCATTATATTTTCAATCAATCAATTGTCAAATTATTGATATGCAATTATTTTTTTCTTTACAAAAAATGAGAAAAAAGAATATTTTACTAAGATTGTTGAATAATTGTCCGCTTTTAAGAAAGACCAAATTTTCAAATCTCACATAGACTCAATTACTAGGAAGGGACTGGTTTTCAAATATCCATTCTTAAAGAGTTGGACTTTTAAATTTATATATTTAAATGTATCATTAGATTAAAAAAAAGGAAAATATCATGGAGATATCATTATTGATACCGTTATCGATACATGCTTATTTTATATACATTAAATGAGTTTATTATATATGCTAATGACTTTATTATGTATAATATTTCTATTATTTAACTTAAATATCATTAATATGCATAATAACTCATTTAAGTTACATAATGACAATACTGTGCAAAATGAATTTACATAATAAAGCCATTAATATGCATTATAATTCATTTAAATTATCTAATAATAATATTATAGTTTACATAATAAAGTCATTAATATACATAATAACTCATTTAATGTGTATAATTAAGTCTGTATCGATGACGATGACGGTATCAATAAGCATATCTGTATATCAGCTCCCAAAAAATCCTTTACATGCAAACAAAATTGAAATCTGGAATTTAGATTCTGAACTATCAACACTATGCATGGTTGTGGGAAGGAAAATGGGACATCCAATCCTTCCTCTTTCCCTTAATTACTGCTCCAAAGAGAGGACTAGAGGTCAATAAAGATATACATCGCATGTATAGTGATATGATATATCACTTGGTACGCAACCAACCAAAAATAGAAGCATAAAGGCAATCTATCTACCTTTGAAAGTGAGATGAACTATTCAAATATTCACTGTAAAAGCCAAGTTGGAATCTGCTTACATAATGCTCCTAGGTCTCTTTTTATCTCTAGGACCTCAGATTATTTTTCATTTGGAACAACATTCTTAATTAACTATTTTGTTTTATGACTAATTTTTTTCTTATATAATAATTTTCAATGTGTTTTTTAACCCATCTAATCTCGGTAAATAGTTTCTTGCTTGTTCATTTTCTATCTACATATGTATTTTTGAAGGATTTTTTATACTTGTCAAATATATAATGAAATTTTCAAAAATCTAAAATAAGTCAAAATAACTTTTGTTTTTTTAGTACATCTCAGAAAATTTTAGTGGACTACACAAAGATCTTTGTTCCTATTATTGTTGTAAGCAATTTCATGTTTGACAATTTGTAAAACAATACAATATGAATTTTACAATTTCTTTGTTGCAACTTGTTTGCAAATTCACGTACTCCAAAATGCAATATATACAATGAACAAGTACAAGAACAAGTCAAGGAAAGATTAGGATTAGAAATATAATTTATGTTATATTTTTTGTGAAATTTTGGTAAATTGAATTTAAGGTTAAAGTAGCAAAATTTCAAATAATCAGTATAAATGTTATAACGGTTTAGGAACTGTTGTAACGATTGTATGCTAAAGGTTAAAAGTAAAGATGGTGAACCAACTGTTATAACGGTTATGTTAGTGTTGTAACGATTAAGCTTAATTCTCTAAGAATTCAAAATTTGAATTATCCGTTGGAACGTTTATATAAAAAAATTATAACGATTATTTTAAATGTTTGAAAAATAAATAAAGGAAAAAATGGAGGCTGAAATCTAGGTTTGCATTTATTGAAGATTTTGGAAGATTTTTCCTTATATTAATCATTAGCAATGATTGGAAAACGTTACAAGTTCAAAATAATATTTAGATGTTGTTTTTGAACTAACCATTGTAACGGTTGGCAACTGTTGGTAACGTTTGGTAATAAATTTGCCCAAAATTATAAATAGAAAATTTCTGGATAAGTTTCTGAGCTCTTTCTTCTTGTGAAAGAAGCCTTCTTTGTTGTTAACCTAGCCACCATTAGAGTCCTTGCATCTAAGCTTAATATCAATATCTTTTAGCCTCAAATTCACTTCATCAACTAGAAAGATTAGTTATGTTAGAGTGTTAGATTAAGCCCACTTTTAAAAGACTCTCTCTCTTTTCTTAAAGCCGGAGACTGTCCGTTTGTTATGTAAAGAGATCGCCGTTTCGAAATTATAAACCTTTATCTTTGAACAAGTAAAGATACACCACCATTGTTAGTTGCAAAACCTCGAAAACATAAAACCAATTTTATCCGAACTCTGTTTACATCTCTTATATTCTTTTACTTTATCTCTACTTTATTTACTTTTATCCTTGTTAGTCGGTTTGATCCTTGTTTACTTTTACTTTACCGTCAAAAATCGGTATAAATCTCTATTCACCCCCTCTCCAAACGCTAGTTAGGAACAATACCTACTAAAGGTTTTCTATTGGACTACACAAAGATCGCCTTCCAAAACCACAAGCAATTTTGATTTTAAGCTCTAACAGAGTAATCAGGTTTGCTTCAGATTTAAACAAAAAAGACTGACAGATTCAACAAGGATAAAACCGACTCCAAAATTATTTACTAAGAATTAAGATGATTTCTGAGACATGAACTTAGACCTGCATGAGGAACTAGGATGCGAACATAAAATCAATATCTTGCCTCCAACATTCATTATTGACCAGTTTTAGATCTCATAATCTAAAATATCCAAATTATTGTCATTACAATGAGCTACAGTACAAAGATAATTGTTCAGTTAAAACGCTGCTTTTCCCAAATGTACATCAAGGTCAGAGTGATGTTTACAATCTATTATGTTAGGCACGGCACACAGATCAAATCAAGTTCAATCACTCCCTCTTAATCATGATTAACTCGATGACACTTCGTTTTTCAAGGATTCATCAATATCTCGTTGCATATCAGAAGGCACCACCTCAAGAGCCCTGAGAGAAAAGAGTTAAACAAAGTTCTTGTTGAACAAAATCCTTTCTCAGTGTATTAAGATACCAAATGCAATACCACACCAATCAGGTCTCATACAAGTATGTTAAAAGTTGAGCATACTAAAAGTTGCACTCACATGTCATTGCTATCAGGGTTTTCTTTGTTTCCATTGTCTGCCTCGGGATGCAAGTTTCCGACCTGGAAATTCAAACAAAACAAGATTGAGCTTCAATCAACTTATCAAAAATCAAAGTAAATTAATGGTGACAAAAACCTGAGGACTAGAGCATTATTAAGACCTGGTCAAGTGGAGTTGAATGTTTCTTGGTTCTTCCCTTGTGGCCACTTCTGAAGGTACCCTGCGGGAAATGTAATAATAGAATTCTTATACTTCCCAAAATTTATATAGACATCGAATTGATAGAGTCGTTCAAATTCTCCAGACAACTGACCAAAATTAAAAGAAGAATTGTGTTCTAGTTAGAAAATTCAGTTGGTCATATTGAGAAGCAACATGAGCACCATAATTATCTTATCTGTAGTACATGACCAACTTTTACATGTTAATTTACATTCTTCCTACAGGACGGGTGGCATTTCAACACTGAAATTCAAGGCCCTCACTTGGATATAAGAAAGAACAGTACCAAAAGTACAATTATTAGATTACAAAAAGGTGAGATGCGACTCCAGAAGGCCAATTAAAGAAACAAAAATTGAGATATTACAGATATCTAACCTTATTGGCCCACATAAGCCCACATGCATTGCACAAGGATCTGGGCCCTCCAGGCCCCCGACGCATCGTTGGTGTGTCATCTGGTCCAACACCACAATTTTGGCATCTATGATGATAAAAAGATAAAAAAAAAAAATTGAACTGATCATACCATCACAACCAGATGGAAATAATTGTACTGTCAGGTGCCAAAACCATAGATCAGGGTAAAAATAGGAAATAAGATTAAAAAAGTTCAACTTACTTCCAGTCTTTGATCACTTCAGAGGCATCACCACCAGGGGAGGCAGACTCCCCTTCCGGGTTTGCCCTTCCAGCAAATTGCCCTTTGTGCCGGTGCATCCTAGAAACAATACACAAATTAATGCAAAACACGTAACATAAGCAGTACGAAATTACAGAATCTGAAGTCTGAAACATACTAAACACAAACACATAGCTACAGTGTTTATACTCAGGAGTCAGGGGTGCAATAGAGACTTTGGACACAGACCTGAGAACCAAACTGAACACATAGAAGTTAAAAGATCCAACCTGCTTGGGTCATGTTTCAGCCAGCATGTCATAGGCTAAAACTGGCCTGTTTAGCATGCAATTTAAATTTGTTAAAATAAATGGCCTGAACTCCAACTATACAAGTTTAAATTGAAGCATACATGACAATGGAACTATCAGGTATGCATTCTAAAATTCAAAATAACTATCCAAGTATTATATTCTGACAAGTTATGATGGAACTTAAAGTAACTGCTTAAAGGTGGGTTCGGCATCAGTATTTGTAACTAGCTTGTCAATCAGGCCTGGACACAACCAATACAACTGGTTGCCCCCAAAGTGACAGCTTGACATAAAAAATGTCCCATGTGTGTTAGTTATATTGGCATTATGGTACCTTTCAGCAACCTCCCTTCGGACAGCATATCGAATCTTCTTATCAAAGTTTCTCTCTTTCCTCTTTTGCCTGAATCTAATCAAAGCCTCAACCCTCTGAGCTGGAATATCTGTTCTACTAAGAATATCCTCAAAACCCTGTTCAATAATTCATGAAAAAGGTAAAAGACATTGAGGAAAAGCTGCATAATTTTTTTGACATAGTCATTATGCATAGTACCTTGTTATGGTTAAAAGGTAAGGCTGCTCCACTGTTGGCCATGCTGGCTGGGACTTCACTACCACCTAGCAACAACAATACAGCCTGAACCTGAAAAAGTATTTCATTGTTGTCAGCAATACAAAAATAACCACTGTTACTGTCAGTCCTATTTGTTCAAATAAAGTATGGGAGGTCACAATTAATTTATCAAATGAACATGCATCATTAGCTAATCTGATTATATACCATGTCATTACCATTTAATCCATTGTCTATTAACAACGAGGAGATCCAAACAAAATTATTCTAACAACAATTATAAATTGTAAAAGCAACCACAGGTCTTCCATCGATCAAGTACCTACTAATTCTAATTTAATTTTCAGAAACATATTAGATATCAGAATCAAAATCAATAAAACTTAGAAACGAAGAAAACCTTCTCGGGTGTGACAGAATCGAAGACATAAACCTCGCCCTGGAAAAGAAGCGTCAACTGGTTAGAGTTCCCGCCGGTGACCGGAACAGGGGTGTCCACGTCATCAGACACTTGATCCTGCGGTCCTGGAGGTGGCGTCTGCGCCGCATCCATGCTCTCTTCCCCATCTGAGGCGGAGGTGGCGCCGTCCAACTGGCCGTTGTTTGGATCGGCGTCGGACATAATCGTTATCTCGCGCCGACGTCGGAGAAAGAAAAACCTAATCGTAACCCTAGATCAGAGGGGTTGTGATTGATGGCATCAGAGCCGCTGGTTTATTTCGGGTTTGATTAATCGCATCAGACGGGGGCACGCGTTACCCGGGATGATCGGTAGATTTGGCTAGGCATGGTTTTCGTACACCGTGTAATGGACTAGTTGTAATGTATTCTGTTATGGTTTGTGGAGGTCATAGCCTCTGATGAGCGGAGGAGCCGAGGAGGGTGCACAGAAATTAATTTTAATCCTTTCTTATTAGTAGCATAATTTTAATGCATTTATTAACTTCTTTTGCAGTTTACCCCTATATTTTGTTGAAATTTTTTATTACTTCCAAACTTAAAGCTATCCCCTACCGTATGATTTGCATGCAACGCAGTGCATGATCCCCTGAACAATGTCTTCCGACTGTGAAAAAAAGTGGGGGCGAAATCACAAAGTAACCACAGGGTTACCTAATTTTGGTAAAAGAAACCCAAGTTTGTTATGTTTATATGAGAGAGAGAGAGAGAGAGCATGCACATTGACATATTATTATTATATAAAAAGAGAGTCGGATATGAAATTGCTATTAATATGAAATACATTGACATATTATTGCAAATGCTAACCATAGCCCTGAGCTTGATAATTATGGGTTCTCCCACTAGTAAAAATTTAGTATCTTGTTTGATGAAAAAAAATCAACTAAAATGATTTGGACACCGGTACTAAAAAATTGTTTAGTTGCTAAAAATAATATTTTTGTCAAATTTAACTTCCACATGATTAGGCAGTTAGTTTAACAGAAAGAAAAAAAGAAAAATGGATAAGCAAACAGAAACATCTTTACATCAGTTACCAATCGACGGACCTAATGTGCAACATAATATATCCCTGGTACTGAGAAATCAAGAGCCTTTTTTATTATAATGATAAATCAAGAGTTAATGATACATCAACCAATTAATAAATGTACATATTTTTCGTTCATTGATGAGAAAATCATATGTACCTTGAACAGGTGTTCAACAACTTGTGCGCCCTTTCAACCACATTATTCTGTCGTGAGAGAGATTCGTCTCCCAACCATTTCTCAATTATCTGAACAATTCTGGTTATCTGTTAATCTGATTAAGGTAAACAATAAATTAATAATACCTGCAAAAATTTATGTGAATATTTTTCTGTTCTCAATAAATTACTCTGAATAATCCTTTTTGAGTATTTTTACCATTTCTTGTTTGGTCAATTTAAGGTTCCATTTGGCTCCTTGACCTTTTCATTCTACATGTACCATTTGAATTTTAGCAGTTCCTTTTCAACCAAAAGTGAACATTTAGTCCTGACTGCAGATTGCTTATAAGGTACAAATCAGAATATGTAAGAACCAAATGGGAGGTTCAACCTTCAGGGAAAAGAAATGGGTAATGCTTATGCCACTGGTACCATAACAAATTCATGAACCAATGATCTTTGTTATTTATTAATGCATTATTAATGTTAACTTAGCATGCTCTCCAAGCCAGAACTTACTGTTCAAAGCTCTAACAAGCAAATGAAATAATTTAGATAACTAGAATGTAATTTTGGATACAGATGCTCTTGCTCCATGTAATCCCACATAATCATTATTAGTCGACTCGTCCTGGGGCTCCTCAAGAAATTGCACATTCATACTTTCTTCAATAATTACAATCTTGCCCAAGATCAACTCAGCAAGCCGATAAAGGGACTCCTTAGAAAATTTATTTACTGCTTCGCCCAAAATCTTAGACATGATGAACCATACTGCATTTCTGGCTTCGACATCATCAGCGACTACAGGTAAGGTATCAAATAGGCCCTCCAGAAGAGAAAAATCTTGCAAACAAGAGTAAAGAAATAAAAAGAAGTAATCTTAGTGCAGATAATAGTATTTGGAAATCGAGGCTCTTTCATTCTTCAAATAATCTCTCTCAACCTAGCAACTGACAGCCAATTTCTTCTGTAATGAGGGAACAACAATATACTGTTAAAATAGGAATTGAAATTAACATGTGAAAAAATTATTGAGTCACCCCCAACTATCTTTTATCTTGACATAAAAGAGCTCTTAAATAAATACAAACACCAGGAAGTGAACACCTTTTGTTTGATTTCAGCTCAATTGCAATTTAGAGTGGTAATAAGGACAAAACTGTCAATTATTAATGAAATATAATTTTGATGCTGACACTTTTACATTATGATCAGGTTAGGGTTTGCAGAATGTTAGTAAGAAGTTATATTATACTTACCATTTACCAGAATTGATACAAGATTCTCATCAGCCAAAAGATTAGCTAAAATTAGAACAGCTGAATCACAACTTTCTGAAATCTGTATAACAATAACAGCCTTAAAGTTAGAGCATGGCTGTAAATCTGATGGTAAAACTTTTTAATGAGATTATTTGATTTTAAAAGCTAATCTGACCTCAAATTTATCAGATGCTTTCAGTATCTTGCAAAGACATTGCACAAGCTTTTCTTTGAAAGAAACAGTTTCTAGAAAACCATCCACTGCAGAAAGTCCCTCCACTAGGCTAATAGCCTTATCAAGTACTTCAGTTCTGATATAACAACAAAAAATGTGAAACATAAAGCTTATGAATGAGTTTAACCAAAAAAGAACTTAAGATGTTTCTCCTTTACAATGATCACAAGTGCAATAAAAATCCTTAACAATGTCAGCAAGTCATTGTTTGCGAGCATAAAATACCTAATTGGAAACAAAAGAATTTTCTGACCACATAATCAACCTCGGTCATTGTCACTACCTGAATCTCCATGAAAATGCCAGAAGCTAGAGAATTAAAGTAAAAAGTAAATCACACATTCTTTTGTACAAGTATTAACTCTGGAATCACTTATGCACATTTTAAGAAAAATAACAAAATAACAACAATAGTAATAACGAAAGAATTAAACTGTAATTGAAGGACAATATTTATCTGAACCTTTCCAGCATGTTGCCATCGCCTGACTTTTCTACCTCACTTGAAAGTAGACCAACAGCTATGTCAGCCAAACCCAGCTTCATCAAAGGTTCAAGAAGGATTTTTGACACGTCATCGTTATCAATCACAGCCAACAGGAAGTTAATGCACTGGTACACCAAATATTGTTAGTGAACACAGAACAATTCTTGAGTTCATAATACTTAATACAAGATTAAAAGGCAAATCACGTTTTCTCCATAAACCTAAGCTTTTGAGCAACTAATTTGGCACAGCATGCATTTGGACCAGATATACCAAACCTGTGCTGGTCTATTATAGCACTTTCAAAAATATTTTTTCTTGCTTTGGGATATTGTTCGCATTCATTTCTATACCTGATAAGGTTGTAGGCAATGATCAAAGCCAAAGTCAAGTATTACATGTTTGTACTTACAATCATAAGTTATAGCATAACAATTTGGGTGCAAAGAGCTGTACCATTATCAGAACTAAGCTAAAATCAACTATAGGATCTATATACTTCAAGTCAGTGTTTGCATGTACTGGTTAAAAAGCAATTTGGCACTCGCAAAACCAAAAGGCTGGGGGAACTTCAGTCCTCGACTATTAACTTATTTTTATTTTCTTTGATAATTGGATGTCATTTCCAAACAAACAATCCAATAATTTATTGGTGGTGGATGCCAAAGATAGAAATAGGTTATGATTTACAAAACAGGATGTCCAAAGAGCATATAGGGTAAAATAAGTGGAACTAAATGTCTTTTAAGATCTATTAACATGCCTTTTCAAAAAGGGACAAGTTGAGAGTGTTCTCGAGAATCCAAAGCACTTGTTGAAGGATCTCTTCAGATAAAAGAGCTTCAGACCATGAAGCATATGCGCTACTCTGTATAGCTGCCTCAAGTAACCTATCAACCAAGCAGTAATATCAATAGTAATATTAAAGAAAAACTAATCTGTGTATGATTGTGTTTACTTTGGATGAAAACTTATTACAGTAATATACATACATAAGCAAGGAGTGCTGAGACAGTTAAAGGTCCCACTCAATGAATTAACTTACCAGAACAGTAAAGTAAGGTGATATGGCAAGTGATTAATCATTGATAAATTTTGGGCAATGTATATACAACCCCAAGGAAAGAAATGTATTACCTGAAAGCTTCTGTGAGGCAACATGAATCATCTTGAAACAACTGTTGCACAACTGTTTCGATTAAACCCTCCCGAGAACTCAATTTGCTTGCAAGAGATTCATGACAAGCAAGGTTTCCAATGATTCCCAGACAGATCTCCTGTTAAAATTTAAAAAAAAAAGAAAATCTGGATTACTCACAATAAAATAGTTCTGTAGATAGAACGATTAAGCAGTTAACAGAAATGTTTCTTCTTAAATTTTTTATTGATCTTCCCTGTAGATTAAGGTTAAGTACTGGACATTTTCAAATATATAAAGCAGTGATACCAATTTGCAAAAAGAAGAAATTCAGTTAAAATCTATGAATGACTTGAAAAAAAATTACCTTTATTCTGGGAGATTTAGAAGCATGCAGATTTGCCAAAAGCACATCAAGAATAAAATTATCCACCTGAAACCAAACAATGAGATACTAGATGTAATTTCTTTTCCTTTAAAAAAAATCAAGTCATGTGGGACTATCAGAAGCAAGAACACATAATTTATCAATTATCATATTGGTACAGCTCAAAGTTTTTACCATAACTTCTGCCTGAATTTTGGCAGCAGCTAGGTCCCAAAGGATGCATCCCGATTCCTCCCATGGCTCTTCCTTTTCTAAACTCTCTTCAGTTACAGATACTTTCCCTTCATCTAATTGAGGAGGTAGGAGCTGCCTAATGAGAGATATGACATAGCTTGGATCAACAGTGGTTGAATCATCAATCAACTGCATTATTGCCATTAGAAGAAAAAACAATTAAAGCTAAACGTAGGGAACTAGAACATATATAGATGCTAGTAAACCTATAGAAAAAAGTTATAATCAGTTAAAATAATGTTGTATTTATTGCCATGAATTTTTGATAGATACCAGAGAAAACAACTTTGCAAGATTATTGATCAGTGATCACATATAAAAGGAAGAAGAGAATCTGCTGCAACTAGCAGTTAAGACCAGAAGGACACAGGGTTTTTCTCTGAGGCAAACTATCAAACACCTCATGAGCATTTAAACAAGACCTGTATCTCATGAAATTACTACACCACAGGCAACAGAAACCTTCACTGTCAAGATTCTGGACACTCGACCAGGAAAATTGGAGATGATTGTTAACCACAGTTAAAAGGGAATTTCCTTTTACCAGAGTGAGTATTCAGAAATATGACAAACTGACAAAGATTTTGTATGCACCGATATCATATTTAATTTTTTTTTACAGGATATGGTACAGATTTACTGACAAGTTTGCCAAATGTATGAGCATAAAGATATAGAGCTCTTTGTTTACTGCCTTCTCTTTACACATGCTGATATTCTAAAATCTGTAATGACACTATGTGATGTTACCACTTAGCGCAGAGAAAAGGAAGTAGATACATGACAAAAATGATACATCTAATGTAACTTACGAACAAAAGAAGAAGAAAAAAGTAAAGTACATCTAATGTAAGTACAAATCAATGCGCAACATGGATGAAGTACAAATTCGCCGTTACCTCAGAGGTAGAAGGTGGAGCAAAAGGGAGGTGGGAAGGAGGTTCCGATTCCTCTTCCTCTGCCTCCGTTTGGGCCTCCGTCTCTTCATCCTCACCAGCTTCGTCGTTCTCTTCTAATTCGTGTGTTTTCTTCTTCTCCATTTTTCCTTGAGCTGGAGCGGGGTTTGGTGCCATCAGTCTCTCTGTTGTAAATTTGTAAATTTTATGTATATTTTTTTAAGCTAATATCAGGCGCCGCATTAGTAGTAACGCAGTAATAAGATTCGCGCTAATAATTCGTTTTCAGTATTCTTTTTTTTTATAAACGAAAATAAATTAAATGGATTCCCTCATTATTCCTAAATTTTACAAATAATTTATGAATTATGACCATAACACAACTATACAAGTTTGATCTCTTTTCATAAATTTAAGCATGTTCATATATTTCAATACGTTATACAAAAAAAATATTTTTTTTTAACTTACACTCAAACCATGAATTTTAAATGTCTGTCAAATTATTTCTAAATTTTTATTTATTGTTTATTTGTCATCTTAAAGCTAAATTTGATTAAAATATTTCACCTTAAATTACATTAAAAATGCATTGCAAAACATTTTTGAACAGATTTATACGCAGTTTTAATAAATTTGGCCTTATTTCTGTTTAAAATACCATCAAAATTCACACATAAGATACTGTATATATTTATTAATTATTTATATATATTTTTGAAGCTAAATTAATTAGTTATGACATATATTTCATTTCAAATTGCATTCAAATGTATTTTAAAACACTTTTGAAAATATTTATTCACGTTTTTAATTAATTTGGTCTCATTTCTAATTAAAATATGATCAAAATTCAAATATAAACAGCTGAATATGTTTATTTATCATTTATATGCATTGTTGGAATTAAATTGATTAGTTATAATATATAGTTCACCTCAAATTGCATTAAAATTTGTTCAAAAACATTTTTGAACATGTTTACACATGTTTTGATTCAATTCGACCTCATTTTTTTTTATTGAAATATTATCAAAATTCACACATAAAATGCTAGATATATTTATTTAATGTTTACATATATTTTTGGAGCTAAATTTATTAGTTTTCACTTATATTTCACATGAAATGCATTAAAATGCATTTAAACTTATTTATAAATGTTTTTAATCAATTTGACCTTATTTCTGATTGAAATGTTATCAAAATTCATAAATAAATGGCAAAATAATTTTTTTTGTTTATATGTGTTTTTGAAGCTACGTTGATTAGTTATGTCATATATATTTTATCTCAAATTGCATTAAAATACATTCAAAATGATTTTGAACATCATTTATGACTAAAGCATCATCAAAATTCATAAATAAGCTGCTGAATATATTTATTTATTATTTATATATATTTTTGGAGCTAAATTGATTAGTTATGATATATATTACACTTCAAGTTGAATTAAAATGCATTTAAAATATTCTTGAACACGTTCAAATATGTTTTTAATTAATTTGATTTCATTTCTGATAAAAATATGATCAAAATTCATACATAAACTGTTAAATACGTTTATTTATGAATTATATGTAATTTTTTTTGAACTAAATTGATTAGTTACTTAATTTAGGACGTGTTTGTTTAAATTAAAAAATTTGACGCACAGTTGTCACAATTCAAAAACAAATCAAAAAGTTCACGCTGGAGCCGCGCTCTCCAGACAGTCTTCTCCTCCCCGCTCGACCCTGATTGGAAATCGGAGAGGAAAGAAAGAAAAGAAAACAAGGAATGGCGAAACCACCGATGGATTACGATCTGGCTGCGCTGAAGCTCTTCAGCTCCGAACTAAGAGCCGCGAAGCAGGAGCCCCACGCTCTCTCTCTCTTCGGCATCCGATTCCAGCGCGCCTGGCTCCAGGTCCCCTCTCAATCCTTCCCTTCTCTCTCTCTCTCACACATTTTGAAGTTGACCTGTCGCTAACAGTTTACTAGTTTGTAATAGGCAGGGAGTTCTGATCTCGGGCTCCGACAAGGGCCGATTTCTCCTTGATGATGGCACTGATGTGGTTGAGCTCACCCTCCTACCGTTGCTGGCTCAATCTGAGTGGAAAACAGGCATGTAACCGCTCCTTCTTGTATCCTTTATTTGTTTGTTTTGTTTGTGTTACTGGTTTTTTTAAGTATTAATTCATCCCGGTAAGGAAGTGATCATATCAGGAACTGAGATCTATCAATAACATCTGTGTTTTTAAATCAATTTGTTATGACTCAGTGTTGTGTACCATCTCACCACCCTATACGGCTATACCATTGCTTGTCTTAGAGGTGTCAGTTTCAGTCTTCTACAGATAATTTGTTGGTGTGATGAACGTCGTCACGACATTAACCAAGATCGACTGTATTGAATCCCGAATATAAACTAAAATGTACCTGAATCCATTTTGCGCAAGCGCAGGTTTTGATCTTCTAGAACAACAAGTATTCTGTTGAGAACCCTTTGATATCTCTCTCGGTCACTCTCTCAGTCTGATGGGGAAACTGAGAGATTCGGAAATTTCACTTGTGTTCTGGGACTAGGGCCCTATTTATAGCTGTAATTTGCAACTTTCCATTTCAGCTCATCAATAATATGAAAATTGCTCTTAAGTACCACACATCAAAGACCACATTCTTTTGAGACACATTAAAACCCGTATTTACTTAAACTGTAGTGATTACTTTTATTGGATTATATATTAACAGTACGCAATACTTAATTATTTTTACATATCAGCCCAATTGTTTGATTAATAATCGAACATAATTGTCATCCTATTACTATGGAAATATCAATTAATTTAGAGTGTATTTCTTGTGAATTGGTGTATCATTGGTTGTATGGCAAACCCTGCAACCCCAGAGGAAAGAGCAAATAAAAATAAAAAGATATAACTTCAGGGCTTTCTATAAACTTATCTTTTAAGAAAAAAGTATGGTTCGATTTTTATAATGGGGGTTATTTGGGGGAATTTTTATTATGGAAGCAGGTTTACTTGGGGGAATGTGCGTTAATAAACCTTTGCATTTCTACAACAATTTCCATCATTTTTCCATGTCTTCTAATTGAACTATCAAAATTTCCTGATATTTCTCTTCAGAGTTACTAACTTTACATTTACATTGGAAATTTAGGGATGTATGTGATGGTTGTTGGCCCTTACACTCTGCCTCAATCTGGTGATGGTTTTCCTTCTGTCATGGTAATAAGGCTCTTCCAATTGGTGGATTTTAAAGATAATCTGAAAACAACCATATAAGCTGACTAAAAGAGAAAAACAAAAAATCACACTGGTCATATGTTATCTGTTACTATTTGGCAACCAGTGAAACCATATAGCGCAGCTTAAGACTTTGGTATAGTACCAGTACCGGTTCAATTCTGACTGGCACTAAGTGAACTGAAACCACATTTTTTTTATTTTTCTGGTGCTGAAACTACCACTCTATACTTACTCTGAGTCAAAAAGTTGTTACATTTTGGTACTATGTACCGTGACCATCTAGGAGTCACCCTTACTAGTCAGGTTGTAGGACATTGTGTTGCATATTTTATTCATTTCTTATACTGCTTTATTATGAGGAGTAATAAGCCATGCGTACTTGTATCTGCAGGTACATAAGATGGTTGATCTTTCGTCACATCCCGACCGTGAAGCAATGTGGTACTTGGAAGTTGTTGAGGCTCATAAGTTGTTTTATCTCAGATAGTTTAACTTAGTCTAAAATTGCTTATGCAAGTGTTAGACTTTTCTAATCCAACTTTTATTAGTATTAGGGGTTAACCTTTTTTTCACTATTTAGAAATGTGGTGTTTTTATAAACAATGGAAAGATAAACTTCAGCTGAGTTTTTATTCTAAATTGTCTTACCTTGCTAATGCCTTCTTGTTATTATATTATATAATATATATAAAGCCTGAACAATGAAATAAACAGCAGCTCGTATCAGATCTGGAGCGTCCTTCACCAGTTGACTTGTAATATGGATCCTCTGCGGATGGACCACACTGTTGTTTAAACAATACTCTACAGTACTGAGTTCAGAGCCATCCGATTAGGAAACAACACATCCTTCCCGTCCATTCCCAGCTTCTAGATATTTTGCTCCATCTCATTTTCTTCTTGCTGAAGAGATCAGCAGGTTGCCTGGTGGGTTCCAGACCCTTCCCAATCTCCTCTCTCAGAGTCACTTCCTCTCTTTCACTCTCATTCCTTCCGTGACACCTCATGCCTCATCATTCTGACATTCTCCCGCATCTCTCTTCTCCAATGTTTCGCTAAGTTGATTGAAGAGGATCTCTCTCTCAGCTTCTCTCCTCCAGCCTGTGTCCTCTCATATATTTTGAAAAGGTAATGCAGCCCTTTTATCAGATCTGTATCATTTTTTCCCCTTCATGTCGGCCTTTTACTGCAATCATAGAGATTGCCTTCAGTAAAGTGAATAACTGTGTGATTTTAATCCATCCATTATTTCTGGCCAAGAATTATGCTTAGCCCTTCTTTAGTGCCTGCATTTTGTGTTTTCTGATTTTAAGGTCGTTTTGCCTTCAATGCAGTGCATGTTTGATATTTGTAGTTATTGTTCATCTGAGCCTTGTCATGTGGTGATATATCCTTTTTGAGGTGAGAACAATTCCTATCTTACATACTTTCTTTTCTAGATAAGATGATATCTTGTAAAATCTTTTAAGTTGGTTTTATGAAGCATTTCTCATGTCCAACTTGAAAGCTACTGTTAAGGCGGAGCTTATTAAGTTTCATTTTTTCTTTAATCCTCTATTTTTTTTTTAAGTATGTATTACTGAAATTATATATGCCTAATAGTTGTTATTAAATGGATTAAGATATTTCAAGCTTAATTATTTCTAAATTTCAAATCATGTTTTCTTCAATCAAAATTTGAACTTCTTATTTTACAGCACAAATGTACAAGAGACTTATTACTGTAGAGTAGGGAGGGTGAACTCTTTTTTCCTTTTTGCTATTAAAATTGACATTGATTGGTTACTAATGATTAAATTATAGATTTTCTGTGCCTAATGATTGTCAAATAAATTAAGACAATTGACTCTTCTCCACATGTATCATTTACCAGTACCTGGAATTTAAACTGATATAATGAGATTATCTATTCATACAATTAGGAGCTCATGTGAATTCTAATTTTTGGGTTTAGGCCTGTTCATTGAGCTGACAATGTGCAGTTCCTAGGACAGTCTGTTGGCTCATCAATTTGGATCTATTTCCAGTGATCTTTTCAAAAGGTTTAATCTCAACATTTCTTATTCTTAGCATAGGATATAGTATTTTTTTTCCAGAAAATTCAAGTTCAAAGAGTCAAGTTTACTGTCTTAAGCGTTTACCTAATTTTTTTCATCCATTTGATTCCTTTTCTTTTCTTTTCTTTTTCTTTTAAACATGCTAGAAGATTGTTGTTTGGGTAAGATTTGTGTTAGTATTTTTATGCTACTTCTGCATGATAAATTACAACCATAATCCCTCTAATAGTAAATGTGCATAAATCGAACAAAGATTGTAGTTCATTGGTGTAATTGCAGGATATATTGGTGTCACAAAGGAAAATAAGTAGGGCGAAGATGCGGCTCTTACTAATCCTAACAAAAAAAAATTAAAGATGAGAATTAGTAAACTTCTTGCAGGGCAGTTTTTGTTCTAAACCTTTGAAATGGTTTTTCAGGTCTTCTGCAATTCTATTATTTATTGTCTTGCACTGGCACAAAAATAGTTTATTTCAGCAGACAGCTGCTTAAAGGTATTTGTGCTTCATGGCTTGCACATTGCGTGTATTTTGTTGAATTAAATATTTCTGAATAAAGATAATGCAGAATCAGTAATTCAGTATACAGGTCAGCAGAAATTATTTTCTTTTTGTCACCAGTTGCAGACATTATAGCTGAACAAACTTGAATTTACTAAATATAATTTGTAAATGGTTCTATTAGTTATTCTTAGTGATAGTGGTACAATTTGACTTAGTTTTACTCTCCCTCTGATGCTAAAGAGAGAAAAATATGCCAACAGAGATTATATACTTCATGAATTAAAGGACTTTGTTTTTCACATTGAAAAAAAAAAAGAAGAGAAAAGGTATATTTTGTTCTAGAGATGTTTTAATCAAGAGCAAAATATTCTGATCTGCAGTTGGGATGATAATTGATCTGGAAATGCCAACATCGGCGAGATACTGTATACAACACATGAATCTTCATCTGCTCGTATATTCAAGGTATTGATCTCATCCGACTATCTTATTTCACTTATAAAAAATAACAAATGATCAAAGAATTATGGTTTGGCAAAGCAACATTTATGGTTTCAGATGTAACTTCTGATGTGTCATCTTACTATCCTTTAGTTTTATCCTTGATTTTCGATCTCTATTTTCTTTTATTATCCAAGGGTATGAATGTATAATGGCTGTTATGATTTTCTTTGCATGTTATCTAATCAGATTGATCGATTTTGTGCAGATCTTGCTCACAAAAAAAAAAAAATTGAGCGACTCAAGAAATAGCCTTTGAATTTTATACTGTTGTTCAGTAATAGTTGCTAATAGTCAGCAATTCTAAAAGCCTACTTCCTTCCATAGAGCAGCTCAAAATGCCAAAAAAAAAAAAAAAGTGTGCATTCATCTTTAAATTCTTTCTTGGAAGGGTTCCCTCTTCTTTTCTACTGGTATATTTTTTGCTAAATTCATTTGTTCTTGGCCTTGCATTATTTTCATTGAACTTAATTAATGTTATTTTGGTTAGGTCTCAGTTTATGAAGCCTCTGATTTTTATTATTATTTAGTGGGCTTTGTTCTAATTACTAATGAATTTAGCCATATATATATATATATATATTGCACAATCCTTAAACATGTGTCTAACTTTCTGTGGACAGATATGTCTTGTAATCTTTGTTTCAGCATGTTTTTTTATCCAACCTCTCTTTAATTTTGTACCTCTTTACATGTTATGTACCCCTATCATTATATGAAAAGGGAAAAGCATTTGTGGCACATTGCACATTAAAAGAATAAAAAGAGAAAAAATAAATAAATGCAAGAACTTAATTGCTACAAATTGGGAACCGCTTATCAAAGATGATAAAAATTATCAAGTCATCCTAAATAAATGCAAGTAATCTCAACATATTTATAACTGAGATTGACGATGATGGTTTTTCTTTTTACATTTTTTGGCTACATTCTAACCTTTGCATGACATTAGTTAAATCTATTTCTGATCCATCAGTATGCTCCAATCCTTGAAATATATTTTAATGTACTATTTTTGGTTACCTTTTTCATGATAGAACAAGTAAGACTTTAGAAAAAAAAAAAGATATTAAACTTTTTATAAGATGACGTGTCGGATTATTTTTGTTCTCTCATGTATGATGTTTGACCCGGATCTCTCCAGTTGTGGCACAGTATGCTCCAATAAAATATATTTTAATGTACTATTTTTGTTGACCTTTTTCATGATAGAACAAGGTAGACTTTAGAAAAAAAATAAAGATATTAAACTTTTTATAAGATGACGTGTCGGATTATTTTTGTTCTCTCATGTATGATGTAGTACCCGGGTCTCTCCAGTTATTCTACACTGGAGAGAAGCACCAACTCAAAAATTTACAGTCGAGTAACAGCCACAACTGAAGTGGCCCCACCACCATCCAAATTAATTTTACACAAGACACCTGTACATCCCACCTTGTGGCCATCAATTCTCCTCTCAATTCCGAAACAGACGTTCGCTCCTCACATCATCAAAACCAGAAAATAAACGCAAGAAAAAAGTAACAAATTTCCAAACTACAATCCAGATTATTATAAGATCAGATTCCTTCTATTGGAAGTTTGCTAAACCTACACACTCTCATTGTGTTTCTTTCTCCCAAGCGTCAATTCACATGCTCTCATGGCTACTTCGTCTTCCCTTTCTCTCTCTTTCCTCCTCTTTCTCGACCTATCCCAATCAGCGCGCCACACAAAGCAGCTTCGCTATCGGAAGCCTCCGTTGACAAGCTCAAAACGGGGTTCCTTTGGAAGGATACAGAGAATTCTCGTTCCTTCTGTTCTTGCAAGGAGTAAGGCGAGATCTGTTGTTGATGGAAATGGAGGTATTGATGGTAGAGCTGTCACTCAAGAGGATTCGGGGGAGGTTGAGGAGCAAGAGGCTGATCTGTCAACAGAGGGGACCGTGCAGACCCGTACCATCAGGTCCATGGATTCAATCTCTCTCAGCATCAAGGAACCAGTTTATGAGGTGTAATTTTGGAATTTGAGCTAACTCAGTGTCAAAAAGTCTTTTCATGAGATTGAATAATTTCCTAATTTCAATCACTAATCTCACTTTATTGGGAAAAAAAATACTGTGTTTTAGGTTATAGAAGTTAAATCTGATGGAGCAATGTCTAGTAAGAAGATAAGCAGGCGTCAGCTGTTAAAATCAAGTGGTGTGGTACCAACTAACGAGAAAATCAATTATTTCTTTTTTTCAAATACATCAATTAGCATGTAAATGTGATTTTATTCATGTTATTAGCTTCAATTTATGATAGGTCTTCGATTGAGAGATATAAGGAGTGTCGATCCATCGCTGTGGCTAATGAACTCCATGCCATCTTTGTTGGTGAGTTGCTCCTTTCTCTATTGTTCCGATCTGATCGAATTTATGTACTTTGCAATTTGTTGTGCTATTATATTCAAATTTTTTATCATAAAATGT
Source organism: x Bolboschoenoplectus mariqueter (assembly GCA_037678475.1). Lineage (NCBI taxonomy): Eukaryota > Viridiplantae > Streptophyta > Magnoliopsida > Poales > Cyperaceae > x Bolboschoenoplectus > x Bolboschoenoplectus mariqueter. The sequence goes on along the minus strand of CM075239.1, from coordinate 1,031,784 downwards.
TTTTCTAGACACGGGACCAAGCTATATTGATGAATCTTGGCACATTACGAGCAATTGCTATGCGGGAGAGAGTTCTTGTATTCAACTACAACAGGTAACAAAAGGAAAATTTCATATCAATATTGAATTTTGTCTTTTTAAAACCTAACTGTATATGATTGGTTTACTTGAACTCTAGCAAAGGAGGAAGAGCATTTTTGAAGTCTTTGCTTCCTCGATTAAACCCTAAACACTTGAATGGAGTACCAGCTATGCCATTTGAACTTGAGGTAAGCCATAGAATTTCATGACCTATTTCTTTTTTATGCAATATAATGGCATGTATTTTTCTCTTATTTAGGTTGTTGAAGCTGCACTGGTCTCTAGAATTCAGCGACTGGAACAGAGACTCATGGATGTTGAACCACGTGTGAGTATGGAAATATAGTGAGTACATTATTCTAATTATTATTTGAAATATGGACTTTGGTTTACCGTTCCATATGACCAGCACTGGACATCATGCTTTCAGAACTTGATATAAAAATTAGACTGCCTCAAAAAAAATATAAAAATTAGAGACATAAATTTTTGCATTTCAGTCTCCGGTGACCTAATTTGTGACAATTTAGAAATTTAAATCTGTTGCAACCTAGTTAACAACAATTCACAAATTTGAAATCAGACTAACTGCTAATATTTTTGTTTTATTTTCTTCAGGTTGTTGCATTACTAGAGGTTTTACCAAACCGACTGACAGCTGATGTGCTCGAGGAGCTTCGCGTCAGCAAACAGAAGCTGGTATAGTGAATTGTCCTTCTTTTTTATTTTTTAATTAATGTATCTTTGTAAGTTTTGTTAAAATCATGACAATTAACTTACTCATGCAAGGTGGAGCTGGGGTCTCGAGCTGGAGATCTAAAACAAATGCTACTTGACCTTCTAGAAGATCCTCATGAGATCCGCAAAATATGCATAATGGGTCGAAACTGTACCCTTCAAAAAGGGAGCAATGACATGGAATGTTCTCTCCCTTTAGACAAGCAAATCGCAGAAGGTGTTACTTGATGTGTTTGACAATCTAGACTTCTTTTTGTTTAACATTGAACAATAAATGGTTTCATGAACTGGATTAGTCATCATTTTGTTCTCAGTTCGTTAGTCTATTGATTACTTTCTCGCATTACTTGAGGGAAGTACCTTTTTCACTTTAAATGGCTCATTTTGCTGAATATGCAACAAAATATCTACCAATTTATCATATTAGTAGAACAACTTCGTTTCTTTCTGCTGTTACTGAGCTAATTGACAAAAGATTTGTTTGTTCTCATTTTAAGCAGAAGAAGAGGAAGAAATTGAAATGCTCTTGGAAAACTATCTTCAAAGGTACTCTCATTTTCTAAGCACGTTTTTTTGTCCTTCCTTTCTCTAAGAATTATTCTAAATCAGTCCTCGATTGGTTTTTGTCTATTTACTATCTCCAGATGTGATTCTTGCCATAGTCAAGCTGAGAGACTCCTTGACTCTGCAAGGGAAATGGAGGATTCAATTGCTGTGAATTTAAGGTACTATCCGAGGAGGACTATTTTTGTTATTGTTGTTAAGCTCTCTTTTATGAGCTAATCTACGGATTGGGCATTTTTTTGTTAGACTAATCTACTTATTGATTTTACCAGTTCTCGCCGGTTAGAGGTGAGTAAATTTGAATTGCTGCTCCAGGTTGGGACATTTTGTGTTGCTGTTGGAGCACTGGTAGCAGGTAAAATTATTTAGTGCCAGTATTTATTTGTCTATATTTGAGTTTTGTTTTTAGTTTATTAACAGTTTTGTACTTCCTAGTTTGTATGTATTGAGCACTAGAATCAATTTTTCACATCTCATGTATTGTGTACATTTGTATGCAGGGATTTTTGGGATGAATCTAAAATCCTACCTTGAGGAGCACATGGTATGCAATGTTTCCATTGAACTTTTAGCTTTGCTGTTTATCTACCAAAACCTATGTAATATGGACACAAATGCAGATGATGTCTAATATGACATGGCATATTTGATTCAGTTTCTATTAGAACGGAAGCATCGTTTTTGTGTCACACACAACTCGATACTTGTCAGAAACGGACACGGCATATATCTAGAAGTGTCCAAGCTACATAACTCAAATTTAAATTTGTTTTGCATTGTCTATCTCATAACATGAGAATTTTACTTTAAATCTAGTGGGCATTTTGGCTGACAACAGCTGGTATAATTGTTGGAGCAGCAGCCGCTTTCTTCCTGATGTATTCATATCTCAAGGCAAAACGAATTCTGCAGTAATCTCCTGTGGAAACTGTTGTATTTATCAGAAATAAAACAAATGCTGCTAATAGGGTTCTATGTGGCAGTATAGTCATTTTTGTAGAATGTAAGATATATTAGTTCAGATCTTATGTTAATAACACTAGGTTAGTTGGCTGTGATTGTTATTAATTATGCATTTTGTTGTCAATGCCTTTTTTCTTTTTTTGAGTTTTTGCAAACAACAGTGCATTAGTTATTAGATTACAACATAACTGGCACTCTGGCAGTGGCATCTAACGATTTCTCAGATGCAACCTTCTTTTCATTGAAAAGAATTGTGTCATGTACCACATTATTTCCATTTAATCCAATAACGCTTCATCAAATCAAACTGCTTTTCTAGCTAATATAGGTTAGTCATGTGCACCTCTTTAAACAAGCACTACTGCATGAGAATAATCTAAAATAGATCATTAGATGCTTGTTACTCTAAAATAGATCATACGAAATGGTTATGTGCTTGACTATGTAGCCACATTACTAGCACAATACAACATGGATAAGTAGAAGTATACAATATACAATAATTATCAAACATATTATTAATTGCATTTATTGCCACAACAACTGAGTGTAGTTCTACCTTCAAAATAGAACAATGGATCTTTTCATCTTCCTTAATCCATCGTTCTGACAATTATATTTCATCTCAGCAGCTTTGCGCGAGCTGAATTCAAGTGGTTGATAACTTCTTTGATGGCTATGCGCTCTTTAGGCAACTCTTTGGAGCACATGAGCCCACATTGAAACACTAAAATCAAGCAATCATTCACGTTTTCACGCGCATACACGTTGCTTCCTTCATTGTCTACTGAAAACATTTTGGTATCGCTTATGTCGATTACTCGATCAGGGAAGCACATCTCAACTTGCTTGTGAAGGCTCAACCCGTCAGTGAATCTTTCATCAGTAGGGCTTACGCCGGTGAACATCTCAAGCAGAAGAACACCATAGCTGTACACGTCTCCTTGCACTGATGCCTGACCTCCCAGCCCATACTCTAGAAATGAAAAATAAATACAATCGTTGCCTTCTTGGAAAAAATATAGTTTTGGTGACTAGTAGTATGGTACATGAGCAATTGTACCGGGTAGTTTTAAACTACATTTCGACTTGTACTTGATGTGTTTTTTCATCTCTTTTAGTATGTTTGGCCAAATTGTGGTTTATGTCTATTGTGTCTTTATAATATGAGTGCAACTTCACTAAAAAAAAATTCGATTGCAATAGTAAATAAAAATAAGATAAAGAAGGTCCTAGTCAGTAAAAACTAAAATTACTACAGTTTTAGCATAAATGCAGTAAAGAATTTTCTTTGCTTTTCTTCCCAGAAAATTGGTCATTTTTAGAGAAAATTATATTAGGTAACTAATAAAGAAAACAATTTTATTAGTGGAATAAGCTTGTACCAGGAGGAATATATCCAATAGAACCCTTGACTCCGCTCATGCTTGTCATGGATTGAGAAAGCACAGTATCACATTGGACCGAAAACCTCGCTAACCCAAAATCACCCACATGTGCGGTCATGTCATCATCCAAAAGTACATTGCTAGGTTTAAGATCACGATGTACGATTGGATCACTCCTGTGATCATGGAGATAATCCAATGCCATGGCAACATCAATTGCTATGTTCATTCTCTGTATGAGGCTAAGGCATCTCAAGGGCCGATTTGTACATGCTGAGTTCAGATGTAACCACTCTTCTAAGCTGCCATTAGGCATGAACTCAAAAACTAAGGCCTTGAAATCATTGCCTTGATGATCTGCACTAGAGCACACAGTTAGAACCTTAACAAGGTTTCTGTGCCTGATAGTTCTTAAGGCCTTGCATTCTGACAAGAAGCTTCTAGAGGCACCATGCTGCTCGAGATTTAGTACCTTTACAGCAACAGTTGTCACATTTTCAAATATCATATTGGCTTTGTACACAGCACCAAAAGCACCTCTTCCAATTAGATTCTCCAAGGAGAAATTATTGGTAGCTCTAAGAAGTTCATTGTATGAAACATCCCCGAACTGAGATTTCACAGCTATAACAGGTTCAAGATGATTCTGAGATTTCCATCTCTGATAGCAAGTTACTACAGAACAAACAATTATGCTCAAGGATACAAGAGCACCCGCTATGGAAAGAACTATTATCATGGTTTTTCGCGAATGGTGTCTCTGTGATGAGGAATTTAAAGTGCATTTTGGCAAATGCATTTCAGGTGAACCACCACAAAGTTTAGGATTTCCTCTTATGTCGATTTCACTTGCATTATTAAAAGCACCTTCTGTTGGCACCTCTCCCTCAAAATCATTAAAAGAAATATTTAAATATGAAAGGTTCATCCTACCGAGGAAATCTGGTATTTGGCCTGAGAAAGAATTGTTTGAAAGATCAAGCTCGAGCAAACCCTTCAAACTGCTCATGGAGGAAGGTATGGTGCCTTGTAGCAAATTTCCATCAAGATAAAGATTTTCTAGTAGCTGGCACTTGTCAATGGTGCTAGGAATTTCACCAGATAATCTGTTATTTGAGAGAATAATCGATCCTGTGTTTATCAAGTTACCAATCTCTGGTGGTATTGTACCATTTAGATAATTATATGAGAAATCTATGCCAATAGAAAAAGAAGTAAGATTCATGATTTCTTTCGGAATTGCTTCTGTTAGTTTATTACTCGAAAGATTCAAGAACTCCATTGCATTCATGTTGCTTAATTGCATTGGTATTCTCCCTTCGAATGAATTATCGTGGAGAATGAGCACATTCATCGAAGTGAGGTTACCTAAGGTCGATGGAATTTCACCGGACATCATGTTTTTGGATAAATCTAACCATTCCAAGTTCCAAAGTTTACCGATTGCCCATGGAATCGTGCCTTCAAGACACATTTGATAAAGCTCGAGGTCACGTAGGTTAGTTAGCCTCCCAATATCTGCCGGGATACTTCCCGAAATTGGATTCATCCATAATCCAAGATGGAAAAGTGTAGTAGAGAGGTTTACTATGGAACTAGGTAGTATGCCTTGAAGTTGGTTGCTTCCGAGATTTAACACTTCTAGTGCTGTGCAATTCGCCAGAGCATCAATGAAGCTCCAGTCACTAGGTTTCTTCGCCTCAAGCTGATTTTCACTCATCTCAAGGTAATGAAGATTCTTTAAGGATCCTATACTAGAAGGGATTATGCCCATGAAATTGTTAAAATGAATTTCAACATAAGCCAAGAGCGAACAGTTGGATATTGATGCTGGTATTGATCCTTTGAGTTGATTACTGTACAAATACAAATCCCACAGGTTGAAATAAGCATCACACATGTCAGAAGGAAGAGTCCCTTCAAGCTGGTTACCAGGTAGTGACAAGAGGAGCATGGCTGATATGTTGTAAATGGAATGTGGTATTTCGCCTGATAAATTATTAAATCCAATGAGAAGATCCCCAAGGGATTGTAATTGGCCAAGTGATGCTGGAATGGAACCAGTTAAGCTATTATGTTGAAAATTAAGAACTGATAGGTTCGTGAGGTTGCCTAAATTGGGTGGAATGTTTCCTGTGAGATTATTATCAGCAAATGACAGTTTTGTGAGCTTGTCGAGGAAACCAAATTCAGGAGGTATCGCTCCCTCAAGGAAATTTGCTCTTAGATTAATATTTGACAGTTCTCTACATTGTGAAAGTTCAGAAGGGATGGTTCCTTGCATTCTGTTGTTTACAATATGAAGTACTTCTAACTTTGAACAATTACCAATGGTTGATGGAATATTACCATTCAGAGAATTCAGAGTCAGATTAAGAAATTTCAATCTGCTCAATCGACCGAGCTCTTCAGGGATGTTCCCGGTAAACTGATTATTAGAGAGACTCAATCTCTGAAGAAAAGTTAGGTTGGTTAAAGAGGGAGATATGTATCCAGCCAATTGCAAAGAGTCTAGAACGAGAGCGGTGACTCTGTCAGGATGCCGGCGACCACACATGACCCCTTTCCATTGACAATGGTGGAGAGAGTGATTCCATGAGGATAATGCCCCAGTTGGATCGGCATGTATGAAGGATTTGAAGGAGAGAAGTGCATGCCAATCAGTTTCATTGACGGCAACTTTCGCCAGAATAAGCAAGGAAGAGCTTAAGAGGATGTGAACAACAAGGAGAGACAATATTTTGCTCATGATGATTTGGGATTTGGTTATTATGCAGTCAAATTAGGTGTTAAGATTTCCTAAGCTTGTTATTTATGGATCTCCATCACAGTTATTAAAGTGGTTTGAAAAGGGGTACAGGCGCAGTTTACTGGCAATGAGTAAGACAATAGTTTACTTGAAAATGGGGCCAGAATTTTGAATGGGAGATGATATACTTATTACCGACTTTATTATTCAGATTAAATATATGAATTATTATTCATATTAGCAACTTTATTATACAATTTATTTTTACAGTACTTTGTTATTCAACTTAAATGAGTTATTATTCATATTAGTGATATTTGAGTTAAATAATAAAAATATTATCAAAACTAAATTATATAATAAAGTCGTTAATATGAATAATAACTCATTTTACATAAAAAAATCATAAAGTCGATATCGATTACGATATCAATGATGGTATTTTCCAAACATTTTCCATTTTGAATTACTGAAAAGGTTCTTCCAGTTGGTACTGATTGGGAAGATTTTCCACATTTGTTGTCAAAAGCAGAAGAGATTTTCCACACTTAGTCCAAACTTTCGGTTTCCACTAAAATAGAGAAACATGGAAATTCAGTAAATTAGTAAGGCCAACTGGGGTCAGGCCTATGAGCAGGATCTTAAACAATTTGCTGCCAGTTAACTTAATTAATTAACTACTTGCAATCTTTTTTCTTCAAGATTGAATAATAAAAGATGAATATCCCTCTGTAGTACATTTGTTACCCATTAATATGTGCTCTTTCAATTATTATTGTGACTATATTTTGTGCTTTTCTAGAGGGCAATATTCAGGACCTATATTACTTTATTCAACATATTGTTACTTCCGAGCTTATTTACTACATCGTTGTCTTTTGAAGCTAATTGGGAGCATCTGAATTATGATTATTCTTTTAATGTGATTTAGTCTTAAAAATGATAAAATGTATAATAATTAAGTAACCACAAAAAGTCATGTATGTTACATATTTATCTAAAAATCTGTGTAATAGCTCATGTCATAACATAAATAATGTGCTAAATCATATTTCTGGCATTAATGTGAAATTTGGCTATTTTTGGATTTTAATTTGTTCAACAAATTGTGATATACAATAACTAAAGTAAATAGTATTTTCTTTATGAATAATTGTTTATATACAATATAAATAGCTATATAAATTGTTTCTTTTTGAACCTTTTATAAGAACAGGAGGCGTTAACCAGTCTAAGAATTTTGATCACGCCAATTCATATAGCTCAAATTCAAATCATCAAAATATGTTGCAAATTACTTGTATGATGTGAAGTATATTCACTGCATATTAAATACAGCCATCATAATTTTTTTTTTAAATACAGTGTCCAGTATAAATCAAAAAATCAAAAAATCTTATTAGTCATGCTTGGAATGCCATCACTTGGCCAAATGAAGTGTGCAAATTATATCAGACATACGGGACCCACATTTCAGTGTCATTGTTCCAATAGCGCTCGGGACACACCAGGTTCAGCTTGTAATTCTCGCAATTTTCACATTGTTCCCCAAATCAGATCGCGTGATCGCTCTCTCTCTCTCTCTGGTCTAGAACTAATTTCCCAATCTCAAATTCTCAATCGATCTATTTCTCTTCTAAAATTTAGGATATCGATTACCAAATTCACACGCTACTTGCGCAAAGTCAACCTGCGTCGTGGGATTTCGGTACGATCCAAGTGAAGCAATCGGTGGTGCCCTAGTTTGCTGCTTTTGCATGATCTATCATGGCGATTTCTTCTTCCTCCAGATCAATTCGCAACACTCGCTCGGTGCGAAGACATATCAAAGAGGCCAGAACGAAAGTACTACGGACAGCACGAGAGGACACAGCCAGTAGCCGTGCTTACATTTTTTTCCCATGGCAAATCAGTCTCTCAGGTAAATTTGCTTAAATCCAGATGTCGATTCAATTTTGATAAAGGAAGAATACTTGGAACAGGAGCTTCGTAGTGTGATTTCAATTCTTTACAAAGGCAAATTTGAATGCTCATAATTTGAAAAATTACAATAGCATGCCCTTTCACAGAGAGGGCACAACAAGCTCAGAATCAAGCATACAGAAGTAAACTAGTACTGGAGAAATATGATTAAAAATGATAGATCAAGCTTTACTTACTGCATACTGTCTTTGTCATTTAAATAGAAAAAGCTGTGATTACTACATGAACCAAAGCTGTTACACTAAATAAGAAGAAAATCAACCCAGTCTGAAATTACAAATGAAAAAAGCCTTGAACTGCTACTAGAATTAAACTAGTTTCCTAATCTTTGTAGGCCGCAGTTCTGACCATGATCTGACATCTGCTTGAAGGTCAACTGCAGTTGTGGCACCAACCCGCCTACAGTAGCTAAACTGGGATGTTTCCTGGAAGGGCTTTGTAGGTCCTGGCGGTGCTGCTTGTTTTTGCAGGTGCTGTGGAGGGACATGTCCCAAAGGCATTTTTGGTGCCTGATGCAGTGCTGACTGTTGCGGGAACGGCAGAGGGGCCTGAGCCAGAGGCGTAGAGCATTGTGCCACAATGCAGTTAGACCATCCTGCTGGTTGTTGGGGGTGCGGCATAGGGGCCTGTGCCAGAGGTAGTGAATTTTGTGGCATACTCCAATTAGAGTTCTCTGCCAGGTGTTGCGGGGGTGGCAGAGGGGCTTGTGCCAGAGTTAATGAGCCTTGGTGTTGCCGGGGCAGTAGAGGGACTTCAGCCAGAGGTGTAGAGCTTTGTGCTGCAATGCAGTTAGACCATCCTACTGGGTGTTGAGGGCGCAGCAGAGGGGCCTGTGCCAGAGCTACCAAGTTTTGTGGCACCATCCAGTTAGAGCTTCCTGCTTGGTGTTGCAGGGGTGGCAGAGGGGCCTCTGCCAGAATTGACGAGCTTTGTGGCACAATCCAGTTAGAGCTTCCTGCTGAGGATCTTGGTTGCACCAAGACTGAGACAGATGTCATTGGCTGTTGAAGTATTTCACTCTGACTATGCTGAAATGGGTAGTGCTGGCTGCTCTGTATCTGAAAAGTAATAAAATTTAGCAAAGATATTTTGATATTATTGCATTGCTTATAATATGCAAAGTTCTATTATTATATAGATCAAAGTTAGGCGTACTGTTGCTGAGGTTGCTAGTCCGAGCATGGCCTCTGCCTGCTCATAAATAAAATGGAAATAAACATTATATTGATCCTAGTATAGAATAAAACGTAAATAAAAATGATTCTAGCTCCAAAAGTAACCTCACTCATACTGTATGAACCATTAGAAATTTGAAATGATGGAGCCTACTAGGACTATATTGACATCATACATGATTTCAAGACAATAAAAAGAACCCATGTCTATTTGACGGCCAGATTATTTGACTTGTTGAACCAAAGCACAATAAGCAAATAAATAAACATCTAGATGGGTAGGTAACTGAACAAAGGCTCCGAATTTTAATTGAAAAAGAGAAGATATATGAACCTGATTTTGAGCTCTTAGGAGTTTTGGGTTCTGTTGGAGGTATTGTCTCACACAAGGTTTATGATGTGTGGCCAAGAACTATTTATCGAAAAACCAAAAAAAGAAAAAGTAAGAAAGAAAGTATAATCAGAACCAAAGCTCTAGGTTTCTTGCCCTTAAAAAAATAAGCATTATCCACAAGCTTGCATAATCTAAACAGGGCTCTTTATTTCTAACCTTAACTGTTGATATGATCTCCAGAAGTTGGTAGTTAGATAATTTGCTAAGGTAAGTTGTCAATGGGTCGAATCCTTGTTGGTTCGCCAGCTCGCTTTGCATTTCAACTAGAGCATCCTCCATGGTTAACACTACAGCTAAAGCCGACAATACATCGTTTGGTTGACTCGCTGCTGGATTGGCTGAAATTGGAGGTGCAAGAATCTCAGACATAGAAGTTTAAAAAGAAAAAAAAAGGTATGCCTTTGGTTTATTTGATTTCTGTACCAGTATTGTCTGCCTTAATTGTATAAATGTGGATTAAATGAGATATGCTTCAGACTCTAGGATTCAAACAAAACATTCTTCTTGCAGGTCCCATTATCACTGAATATATGCATAAAGCGCAGTTCCTTTTTCCTTGAGCTATAACTATTTAAGTTATGGTAGGTTGTGTATCCTTGTACCATAAAAAAGAAGAAATATTTCTCATGAGCCCCTTTAGCATTATATGAACTTGTGTCCTTATTATTTTTGAACCGTGCAAATGCAAGGAAGAGCTTATAAGCATGTCATAATATCAAAAATGGGGATGATAGCACAGGAATTCTATGGAGTACTATAGTCCATACATAAAAGGTTCAAGAAAACATGTAAATACCTGGTATTGCGTTGCCAGTGGGAGGCTGAGTTGTACCTAGGTTTGGTTCGACCCCTGCATCACCTTGGCCCTGCAAGGAACCAAATTTCAGATTCTATCCAAAAAGAGAATTATGACTGTAAAGCAGTGGGAAAAACTATATAAAGAAAGGTTTAATAGGGCAAAAGATATCTAACAATTCTACAATCCATATTAGTGTCAGTACGGCTATACTTTTGTACATGCCAACAATGATGGCCAAAGCTGAGTAGGAGTTTTCTGTATATCCATAAGAATTTGTACCTGATCTCTGTTTCTGTCTGCATCTTTTTCATTGTTGGCAAGGTCCACGCACAGTTGACGGCCTCTAACCATGTACCCTTGAAGATTTCTTCGTGCACTCAGGGCTGTCTCTTCATCTAGATATTCGCAGAATCCATACCCCTTCCGCTTCCCAGTTTTGTTATCCATTACCAATCTGCACCGAACTTTGTTTGTAAGAAGGCTTAATTTTGAGAATTCTTTTATAAAAGTTTGAGTTTTATTTTGTCATTATCTATTGCTTAATATTTTTTGTACATTTTTCTCTGCACTTTCAGTTGTATTTTGTTTTAGTTTTTTGCTGTTACTACAGTAGACATGTGACTGCCTGATTAGTGATAGAAGCAAAGGTAGTATTTTAACAAATGCTTAGATAAATATTAGTAATGAAGTATCTGAATCATTTTAGTTTTATAGTATCTGACTATACAAATTAAAGGATCTTCACAGAAGTAAAACAATTGAAATTTTCTGTTCCATCTTATTTAATAAAAATAAATAGTGAACCCACATGTCACAGATATCCAGGTGTACTTGTTGCAATCAAAAGACAACATAACAGAAAAGATAAAAAAACAAGATTTTACCAAACTTTCTGTTTTTCATTTTAATTTTCTATAATTTAATGGAATGAGGTTGATACAGGTGGTTGATCATATTGCAATTTCTCCATGTTAAGGTTGATGCTGGTAAAGGTTGATACAGGTGGTTGATCACATTGCAATTTCTCCATATTATGGTTGATACGGATGGTTGATACTGGTACAGGTTGATACAGGTTGTTGATCACATTGCAATTTCTCCATGTTAAGGTTGATACAGATGGTTGATACTGGTAAAGGTTGATACCGGTGGTTGATCACATTGTGATTTCTCGATGTTAGGGTTGATACAGGTAACCATGTAGATCACATTGCATATAGATGTAAACATTGCAATTTCTCTATGTTAAGGCTGAAATGCCCATGTTAGTTGATAAAAAATTCAATCCACATGCAGAAATGTAAACACAGATTATCCATGTTACAAAAATAAAATGTTGAATTGCCCCATATTAACAAATATCATTCTTGATATGCATCAAGTATTGCAAGTGAACAAATAATATACAGAAAGCAAGAAATAAATAACGTGCAAAATGTTAAATACGCAGATTAACCTTCAAACGAGCATAATCATTAAAAAAAAAGTATACAGTATACACAAGAAGAGTATGTAACATCACATCTGTTGGTAAGAAAATTAAAGAGCACCATGTTAGCATAACATTCACATCCATCTCCATGAAAAATAAACATGATATTAGATCTAATCCTGACAATTCATAGTAAAATAACTTTAAGGCATCCACTGTAAATATCTGGGGACACGAATTGCCCCAATTTATTCTAGCAATAGGTTAAAATTTTAAATCCCCATTCTTCAAGAAATTACTAATCAACATCTATCACCAAGAAAATAAACATGCTATGATATCTGATCCTGACAATTCACAATAGACTTCGAGATATTCCACTATAAGCATCTTGAGGCCCCAATTGCACCATGTTTCTATTGTAAATATTATAATTAGGTTAAAATCCTGAAGGGACGAAATCCCTACAACAATTTCATACTTTTGCAAAAATCATTCTGACATTTTATGTACAGTAATCATGGCAAACGAAAGGAGAAAATAAAAAGAAAAGAAACAAAGCGAGAATATATTTATTACAGATCAATCATACAAATAATCCATTAAACCATCATAATTACTAAAAAGCATATACTCAGTTACAAAGTTACAATATTCACACATCACATCTGCTGCCAACAATATACACACAAAAGAAAAGCAATAAAAAATATAAAACATCTATCATACATCAGAAGCTTTTAACTTGGGGTTTGTACAATTCAAAGGAAGAATATTAATAACTTGGAATTCTGAATTTCATTTTACAGTTCTCTGTAATGACCTGAAAGAGACGACGGGGCCGATCTCCTCGCAAATCTCGATCAGCTGCTTCTCCTCTACATGGTAAGGAATGTTTCCGACTGCCACGTGCAACAACACAATTCTTTAGTTTTCTTTGCCAGAAACCAAAAACCGAAATTGATCAAGAAACAAAATGAAATGCAAATTCTCACTGAATACGGAGCGGTGCTTGTTTCGGGGAGTCGCTGAAGCCATGGCCGATCGGCTCTGCAAATTGGAACTTGCCTTGTACTTGTCTTTTTTCTTTGTGGAAGAGAGGGGATATGAGAGGAGATAGAAGAGGAGACGAGTGTTGTGTCGACTGTGCAGAGATGAAATGAAATTTGTGGGGTGTATTGGTTGGATCGGATCTTGATTCTTGAGGGGGATTATAAACCCTGTTAAATGCTTAGATAGAACTTGGGTTCTTGATTTCTTGTCTTCTTGATTTAACGAAAGATTTGTGGGAAATGGGGGAGGGAACTCGGCCGTCTAAACAATCATACATGTCATGTTCTAGTTCTTGTAATTGACATTCTGTTTTGAAAGTAGTTGTAGTTGATCACTTTGTTCAAAGAGAGCTGATAGCCAGATACTATATATATATATATATATAAATGGGGTTGTTGATGTTATTTTCAATATGAATGTTATTATATATGTTAAATTAATTATTATGTATATAAGCGATATTTAAGTTGAATAATAGAAATATTATATAAAATACAATTATTAATATGTATAATAATGTATTTAATATATATAACAAAACTCATATGAACAATTTTACCAACAATAATATATTCATACCATTTTCCTTATTGAAATTCACCTTGATTACCCCCTTGCCATTTCTCGCCTCCTCAAACAACTGGTTTTTATGAAGTATCAAAACATTTCCATATTCATGTTTGCCTAAGCAAAGAGAATTGCTGCTTATTTGTCATCCTTGAATGCTAAGTGGCTTTCAGTCTCACAACGATTTGAACCCTTTCTTACAACATCGTTGCAAGTTTCGGGTCATAACAGAATTGGCACAACATTAACAGTCAGCTATGCTACCCCGATACTCTATATACCCCTTCGAACCCGTATCGGATATTGTCTGATACGGATTCACCGATACGGTTCGGGTGCGTATCGGATACACCATGTTGATGTATCCGATTATTTTATTCAGTTTGACCGGCGGATTTGGTCAAGGTTCGTTTTGATACGGGTAGGACTGCAATTTCGGTGCGTTTCGGGTTCGTCTCTGTCGAATCGCACAAGTTGCCACATACGTCGCCGCACACGGTGGAGCCACAGAACATCAATATGTTTCGCTCTAAAAGCGAATTCAATAGAAGAACCACTACACCACTTCACACTTTCTTATTAGTTTGGTATTTCTTTCATTATATTATAGTATAACCAAAGGAATAAATGAACTCCCAACTTATTATTTTCCATAAATTTGAAGAAAAACTATTTATCAAATTAAAAAAATATTATGTTCATTTTATATATTATATATAATATTTAATAATATATATATAGCCGCACCCGTATCCTATATTTTTTAAAATTTGTGTATCGCCGTACCTGCACCGTATTGGATATGATATCCGCATCCGCATCCACATCCGTACAACATAGACAATCAGTAGTAATATTTTGTGATTGATACTGATGAATACTCCAATTATGTAGATATTTCAATCAAATTTTTTTGTCAATTATTCTGTGATAGATTCAGAAGTTTAATCAAACTTGAGCACAATTTATAGGTTGGGTCTTTTCAGATACAATAGAAATTTGAATTATTGTTTTGCAAACTTAAAAGAAAAAATTAATATCTTAATAGTTACTTTTAAAATATAAATTCAGATACATGTTTGAGCTTGCCTCTAGCTTGACCCCACCCCTCCAATTATTGGAGATGTCTCTCTCATCAGCACATTGAATATCTCATCATTTAGTTTCTCTCACTACAAGGTATGAAAAAGATAAAGAGAGATAGAAACAATAGCCTAGTTAATAGTAAACTGAAGAATGTCTGAAAAACAATTGCAAATATAAATATGGAAACATGGAGCAAGGAATATGGAAATGATGGAGTCATTTTTTAATATGACAAGTCAAGGAAAAAAATATCAAAAACAAAAGAAAAAGAAAATCAATAACAGGCGCAACTAGTACTGGCAGATACATATATCTTAGGCTTAAAGATCCTTTTTTTTTTTGTGACATTGGAAAATGGTAAGAAATAGAATAAAGAGGACAGTTTTGGAGATAATTTTATAAAATTAAGAAGAAAAAGACGGAACTGTGTAAAATTTTCTAATGTTAAACAAATAAAAATAAAACATTATAATTTTTTGAGACTAACAACTATATATAGAGAGAGAGAAATCAAAGCTAGTATGAGCTGAAACTCACTAAAGGATTTGATGAACTTAATTCAAAAAACTATCAAATCGTTTTCAAATGACAAATCTAATTTGCTCAATAAATTTTTTATATTAAAATCTTGTAGAATATAAAAATATTTATTTCAGAGTTTTTTAAGTATTTGTTTGAGATTTTTTTCAAAATGACCAATTCTAATATATAAACATTTATTATTTTATTATTATTTTGGAACCATTTAAAAAAAATCCGAAAAAATAGTTAGAAAGCTCTAAAAATAGAAAATTTCGGTATCCTATAAGATTTTAATATGAAGAATTTATTGAGCTACTCGGATTTATCGTTTGGAGTAGTTCCGATAATTTTTTGAATTAAGCTTACAAATTATCTTGATGAGCTTAACCTCACGCTAGCTTTACTCTATATATATATATATTTAGGAAACGACTAACAAATATATGAGATACTTGTAATTTTTTTGCCAAATCCCATTTCTAATTTGGACATACTTGGATCTACGCAAACATTTATATATATCCATCCTTAATGAATGTGGAACCCTTTACATATAATAGAAATTTGGAATTGTTGAAGGCATTTTGCTTAAATAAATTGGACCATACAACATGTAGCCAAGTATATATCTTGCACATTAGGCAACAAATTGTAGAAAGATAGATTGAAAAGGAGTGAAGTGACGAAGCTAAAAATAATTTAAAGTAGGGGTCAATTTTATTCAAAATCAAAAAGACAAAGTTTGATATTTACTTTATAGTTTATAAAATAAAATATACTTTTGTGTGCTTCATTTATTTTTTTTATTATTTTTTGTTTATTATGTTTTGTGAAAATTTTGATTCTATTTCATTTGTCAATTTTATAATATGGTAATACGTGTCTTGTTAAGAGTTAATGGACCAAGATCAGAATCGAACTATAAAAATAAAAATATTCCCTATGAAGCAAAAGAAAATTTATTACATTATATTAGTTCTTTCTTAAAGTCTAATAAATTGTATACAATTTTGGAAATATATTATTTAAATATTAGTTAACCATTTGGCATTACCCCCTCTCTCTTCGTCTCTGAGTGAAGTTCTAGAGGGAATGGCGGCGGCGGCGGCGGCGGCGACAAGGGGTTCAAACGTTCATCGGATCAAAATTTAATTTGATAGACAAAATTGCTGTTAGATTATTAAATTTGATAATTTATACGATTATTAATGTGTGAAAACAAAATTTTTATGTGAATTTTAGTGTTATCGAATGATTATTTTATTTATCAAACTAAATTTTGATCAGATGAGCGTTGAAATTCTTCTGTTTCAATTATGGAGAGACGGGCCCACGGACCACTTGTTAAATGGCGTGTCCAGTTAATAAAAAATGGAGAAGGCGTGTCCACTTGTTAAATGGCGTGTCCAGTTAATAAAAAATGGAGAAGGCGTGTCCACTTGTTAAAGACAGTGAGAGCGTCTTTCCGTTGAGAACATATAATTTTTTTTGACCGAAAAAAGTAAACGGACAAGGACTTAAGTAGTAATTGATTATACTTTTCCCTTTTTTTTTTTCTAAAAATATATTACAAAGAACTTTTTTTAACGATTTTAAAGCGCATGAACAATATTTCATTCTTTATATATCATTTATATTTTTTTAAAAACAATAGATGTTAACTAGTAATTACATCCTTTCTTGATTAAATATAAATATATTAAATTTTTTTAATGATTTTAAAGAGCATAAATATTATTCATTCTTTGTATGTCATTAATAAAAATAAATTTAATTGTAGATCATATATAATTCAATGAGTCCGGTTACGTGTGAAAAAATTTCAAATTTGTGAAAACGTGCTGCGGATCTCTGTACAAAACAATCTCACTGTGATCCGACCCGCAACACAGAAAAATATATGCCACAGGAATCTTTCTCCGATAGGAACTTCCTGAGACTGGATTTCGCCTCTAGAAGAAGGCTATTATTTTTCATTTATTTATTTGACGGTTAACGAAGTGACCTTTGATTGTCTATACAGACACCTCCATACAAATAATCTATGGCGGGTCGTATTAAGACAAACTCCGCTATATCTGAAACAGAACAAAAGGGACCCACTTGTCAGCAACACTTCTACATAGACCCCACAGCCACGGAATATCCGAGTTCTCCAAAGGAAGCAAAAGTGGACTGAAGGTCAAGAGCCGCCGCTGTACGCCGTGTTTTGATTTTTTTTTCAAAATCAAAAGCAAAATCGATTTGTCGAATTTCTTTGGGTTTTCCCTCCATTTTTCCACGATTCCATCAAACGATTCGTCCCCATTCAAACCGCGATTCCACCAAATCCACTTGAGACCATTTTTATATTATTTCTTCTCCTCCTGAGAGAGAAAGATGATAACAACAACATCGCCTTCTCTCCTCTCCTCTTCTCTGGTTCTCTACACTAATTAAGCTCTATAACCATGGCGGCGTCGAACTGGAGACGACGACTGTTCCGATCGCCGACATTCCTCTACCTCTTCTCTTCGATTCTTCTTCTCGGATCCGTTGCGTTTCTCTTCTCTTACATCACCTTCTCTCCTTTCTCATCGGTTTATCCCTCTTCTTCTTCTTCTTCTTCTTCTTCTTCTTCTCCTCCCTTAGATTCGACGGTCCTCGGTTGCCGGCCTGATGGCGAGGGATCGTGGTCGATTGGGGTTTTCTACGGTGACACGCCGCTCTCTCTTAAGCCCATTGAACAGGTAATTGTTTGATTCTCACATCATCCAAATTAAGAAAGGTAACAGGGTAGTATGAATGCTCTTATTAGGAAACTTGAATTAGCCTTGCTGAATTTGTCTAATTATGTACGGCATAGAAAAACCAGGCACTTGCATAAGAGAGTTTGTAAACTTTTTTTCTTTTCCTTTTTAAGAAAGAGCCTCTGTAAACATTTACAAGTAGAATTGTGTATCATGCACCTGCAATAAATTTAAAATACATAGATTCTTAGCACAACAATTTGTTACATCATCTGTTATGTTTAGGGAAGAAATGAAAACAACAAAAAAAAAAACCAAAACAAAACAAAAAAGACAATCATTCCAGAGTTGCGTGTTAGTTTCTTTTTAATCCTAATTGAAATATTCTTTTTTTAATTGGGATTTCAGTGGCATGTGTGGAGGAATCAGAGTGCAGCCTGGCCTGTGGCCAACCCAGTTGTCACATGCAGATCTCTTTCAGATATCGGTGTGCCTAGCAACTTTGTGGCTGATCCGTTTCTGTTTATTCAGGTATTAATTTTGTATTCAGTATTTCACAATTATTGTTTTGATCATTATTGTATGCAACTTTTTTATTCCAATTTTTGCAAGATAGAACCATGAGACAGCTTCTTGGTTTCTTTCATCAAAATAGTGCATGGCATCGGCGTCCTTTTGTTTTATATAATATATTTATCATAACATAATTTATATCTTTGAAAAACTAAGTTCCAAGTTGGTTATATTAATTACAAGTGGTTGCAACCAAATGATAGGATGTTTCTCTGTCTTCTCCTTTTTTATTTTTTTATTGTAACTTGTGATTCTTATTGTGATGTCAGGTCTTTTGTTTGATGAAGAAAAGTTTTCTGAATGATTTCTTGTCAAAAGAAATAATCTAGAACCATAAAAAGTCCAATTTTAAATTTAGGTTGGTTAAATTGCTCATCTCCATCTAGACGCCCCTATTTGATGCATCTATAATTATTCCTCTTTTAGCAGTCTTTGTAGAAAAAAACTTGTTGCAAGTTTTGAATAAAATATGCTCAAAAATCCTATATTTTATTTAGAGGGAAAAGGCAGCATTCTACTCATGCATGTCAAATTTTAAAAAGACAATTGACCATTGGATTTTTAACTTGCAAATGGATCAATCAATATTATTGACGCACATGTAGAAAGCTTTGATTTTTTTTTTTTAACATCATGTTACTATTTGTCTCTTCTTGTCTTCAAAATTTTTTTTTTCTTTTACAGGGAGAAAACTTCTATTTGTTTTTCGAAACAAAGAATTCAAAAACACTACAAGGTGATATTGGTGTGGCCATGAGCAATGACCAGGGTGCCACATGGCAACCACTTGGCATCGTGTTAGATGAAGAGTGGCATCTTTCCTATCCCTATGTTTTCACTGAAAACAATCAAGTAACATCTATTTCCTCTAACACAAATTATTTATATTGTTTTAAACTTTGTCCAACATGTGTTCTTTAAATTAAATTGTTGAGTTAAACTGTACAGATCTATATGATGCCTGAAGGGAGTAAAAGGGGCGACCTTCGACTCTACCGTGCCATAAATTTTCCTCTCAAATGGCAGCTAGAAAATATAATTATAAATAAGCCCCTTGTTGATTCCTTCATGATAAAACACCAAGGCATGTACTGGATTTTTGGTTCAGACTTCAGCTCCCCTGGTGCCCGAAAGAATGGTGAGCTTGAAATTTGGTATGCTGATTCCGCTCTTGGCCCTTGGAAACCACACAAGAAAAACCCAATTTACAACACAGACAAAAGCTTCGGTGCAAGAAATGGCGGGGCACCTTTTTTGTACCAAGGACACCTGTACCGGCCTGGCCAAGACTGTGGCGATACATATGGCCGGAGCGTACGGTTGTTCAAAGTGAATACTCTAACAACTGAAGAGTATGAAGAAGTAGAGGTACCACTTGGAATTGAAAAGCCAGTGAAGGGAATTAATGCATGGAATGGTATGCGATACCATCAGCTAGATGTCCACCAGCTTCCATCTGGCAAGTGGATTGGGGTAATGGATGGAGACAGGGTTCCATCAGGAGAGGTGACACTCAGGGTTTTAAAGGGCT
The DNA here is from genome assembly GCA_037678475.1 of x Bolboschoenoplectus mariqueter. Classification (NCBI taxonomy): domain Eukaryota; kingdom Viridiplantae; phylum Streptophyta; class Magnoliopsida; order Poales; family Cyperaceae; genus x Bolboschoenoplectus; species x Bolboschoenoplectus mariqueter. The sequence continues at coordinate 1,011,457 of CM075239.1, read as the reverse complement.
ACATTGCTTATGCTGGTGTGATTATTTTGGTTATTTTGCTAGGCTTTATGCTAAGTGTTATCAAGTGTGTTTTACCTCTGAGCCGGTGCCTTCCAATTGCGGGAAAAAGAAGCGATGTTTTCCAAGCAGAAAGGAGGCTATTTCTCTATTACAAAATTGGATCGGTATTTACGTGTCTGAGTAGAACAGGTTCATTTCTTGAGGGAAGGATTAGCCCAAAATCTTGGAGAGGTCAGTTCACTATAGTTGCATTAGTGTTGGTGTCAGTTGTCTTGACTTGTCTTGGGACGAGTTTCGTATATGGAGGAAATGGTTCTGCTGAGCCTTATATGTTGAAAGGGCACTATTCACAGTTCACAATTCTGACTATGACTTATGATGCACGAATTTGGAATTTGAAAATGTTTCTAAAGCATTATTCGAGGTGCTCTTCGGTACGAGAAATTGTTGTGGTTTGGAACAAGGGACCACAGCCAGCTAAATCTGAATTGGAATCTTCAGTCCCTGTCAGGATTAGAGTGGAGAAGAAAAATTCTCTGAACAACAGATTCAACATAGACCCATTGATAGAAACAAGAGCAGTTTTGGAATTAGATGATGACATCATGATGACATGTGATGATGTAGAGCGAGGGTTCAAAGTGTGGCGTGAGAGCCCAGAGCAGATTGTTGGGTTTTACCCACGACTTGCCAAGGGAAACCCGTTGAGATACCATGATGAAAAGTATGCAAGAAATAAAGGGGGTTATAATATGATACTCACTGGGGCTGCCTTTATTGATCATGAGATGGCATTTAGTAGGTACTGGAGCTCGAAAGCAAAGCCCGGTCGGGAGATTGTTGAGAAATTATTCAACTGTGAGGATGTGCTTTTGAATTTTCTTTATGTAAATGCAAGTGCCTCAAGAACCGTGCAATATGTGAAACCAGCGTGGGCTATTGATACATCCAAGTTCTCTGGTGTTGCCATTAGTCGAAACACACGAGCACATTATCATGCAAGGAGTGAATGCATTCAAAGATTTACCGAGTTATATGGTAATTTGGCAGGGAATAAGTGGAGCTTCGGTAGCAGGATGGATGGTTGGGATGTATGAGCTGAACAATGTGTTCTTTAATTTGTGTAGATGTTAGTAGGTATGTTTAAATGTATAGGTGAAAGCAGATACTAATATTCCAGGTTTATGAGGCCTGGTTTCAACCTTCTTAAACAGTAAAAAAGAAGGTTAGTATGTTGAAATTGTAAATTTGGAAAAAGTTTTGATATTGAAGTAATGAAAAAAAAATGTGCATTTCTCTTTCACAAAAGTATTGTCATTCTGTAGCATAGATAAGCTCAACCTTAAAAGAGTTTACAACTTGATCTTATAAAATTTACCTTTACATTTTCACACTTCACCAAAAATAGAATTGTAAAATAAAAAAAAAAGAAAATAGTATAAACGTATGCTTTCAACCTTTCTAGAAAGCATGAAACTAGTTATTGGCAATGGAGGAAACCAAGGAGCAAATGCAGCTGCTCTTTACATCAAAATTTGAAGTTGTTCTTGGAGTAAGTCACCACCTCTTGCTGCATCAATTGTATCAAAGAATTACCATACATATTCACTAAATCCTTTTTTCATAAATAAAAATTAGTTTGATCCTAAGTACTTACAATTAAACAAAGGATGAGACAACCAACTGCTCCAGGAAATAATGCATACCAGAAGTTCAACTTGTGGAATTTCGCTCCATCGATAAACAAAAGTGGTAAACTTGCAGCTGTGAATGACCATTAAAGACCTTATTATTTTCTCATCAGAGAGCTTATCATAGCTTGGTACACTGTTTGGTACTGAAATCGGACACAACTGTTTTGGAAAGAGAACAATAGGAATTCATTCTTGTCTATATACTCTTGTTAAACCTTGAAGCGTCCAATATACTGTATACATGTATGTTATTCAGTATTCCCATGAAAAGAAAAGGGCACAAAATTTTAATTTTTCCATTTAACCAGGAGAGAAACAACATTTCTTTGTGGCACTTGAGAAAAGGAGGTTCATGTTAGAAATTTCAAAATTCTCATGTTTTGGTGCCTCATACAACAGCGAAACTAGCTTGGAAATTTCTTTACCAGGTGGATGCATAGTGCCCGTGGCAATCATAAATGCTATAGACGCAGCTAGAGCAGCTCCTCTTGCGAGCCATCCAGGCCCAAACAAAGAAAATGCCAATACACCAAAAGCTGCACAGGCAATCTGAGCTATAAACATATTGGTTTTCTGCAACAAAATTCAGATTTCCAAATAATGCCGATTAGATTGACAACAAATATTAATAAGGACAATAGTTGACAGCATGATAGTGACAGCGGCGCAATCTATTTCCCCTATCACAGAAGTACCCGTAGCAATATAAAGAAATGTATAAAGTAGATGTTTATCAGAATGGTACCAAAGCTATGGCTGGTAATAGACCCATACTAATTACTTACGGTCCATACTTCATTTTTTTTTTCTAATTTTCCTTTTTTTTTTCTGGGCGTATAGTTCCACAATTGAACCTTAGTTCTCATTTCTCAGCTTAACTAACACAGATAATTTCTAGAAGCAAAGATGGTGCCTCGTATTTTCCGAGAAAGTCAAACCTACCCGAGCACCAGGAGCGGTTGGAGTAGCAAAGAGCACAGCAGAAACAGCACCAAGTGGAGCAATAGTAAAAGAGAGCCCCTTTGAAGCCACAATCTGGTCCAACCTTCCCAGCATAGCCATTGCCACAAAAGCACCTTGAAGAAAATTTTTAGTGTTAAGACACATAGCAACAAGTTTTCTAAACTGATAATATAAATAACTGGCAAAATTAGTTAGGTGTATGTTCATTTTTATAGTTACCCTTAATTATCACTTGCTAATTCCGTCAATTGGAAAGATACAATTTCCAGTTTAACCCTTTTAATTACTCAGTGGAGAAATTTAACAATAGCAGCAAATATTTGCCACTTTATACTTACTGCCAGGCCAGAAAAAAAAAATATTTGTCTGGTAATATTTAACTGCAATTTTTCACTTCAAAATGAAACACAATTTCATAACAATATTTTTTACTCATAGCAGCAAATTCATTGGCACCTGCTGATGGCCACAATACATCGCTGATGCTGACGTCAGAGGCCGGTAGCCATTTTGGAGAACTTAAACTGCTGTCACTGCTGGACTGAACCAGAACCCCATTTTTGGAGATTTTTCTACTCTCTCTTTGCATTCTGAAAAAGGGAAATGGAGATGTATATGTATATATCATCCTTGCTCCATTAATTCTGGAGAGAGACAATGAGTGAGTGGAAAGAAGAGGGGAAATGGAGGCACTGATGCTTCTTTGACCATGAAAGATTTTGTATGAGCTTGGCAATCTATGAATAGACATTTCTTCCCCTCTCTCTCTCTCTCTCTCTCTGGATTTGGAATGAGAGGGAGTATAAGAGAGAGAGAGAGAGGTGGGTATAACTGTAAGCAATTTAATCTAATTCAAGTTGGATGAGAAAAAAAAAAAGGTATAGCTTTTGGGCAAGTAAAAGAAACACAGCTTTTAGAGATGGAGAGAAGGTGCCATAAGAGCAAAGATCACTTGATAGTACAGTCAATTGTGTGGCAAGTTACTGACATCTGAACAGTACTAAGAAAATGCAGTGCAGGGCTGTTTACTGACCCGACACACCGAGTGGAGGTTGGTACTCGCCACATTGAGCGAAAACCAATCAGAGGTGAGGTGTTCTTTCGTTTGCTCCGAGAGCCACATGTAACAGCAGAGTGAAGCGGCCATTGGCGTCTGATCAACAAAAAAAAAAAGAAAAACAAAGAATAGTGACTGTGAGAGAATAGATAATTGACGCCATTAATATTTGCGCGTATCTATGTCAGTTTTTTTCATTCTTTGTTTGTTTGGGAACTCAGTCAGTTAATTTTTTTTAACCGGAAATTTAACATAATAATAATGATAATAGATTTTCTTTTTTTTATAGAGAGGTGTGAGTTTAAATTTCGTAAAAAATATTTAAAAAAATAAATATCAAAACTAGGATTTAATAGAATAGTAAATGATAATCAAATTGCATAAAGTTTAACAAAATAATTAATCTATGATGCTAACAATATGTATAAGATTTGTTAGGTAGACTAGATTTAATTTGTTGCTTATATACCATTATCATCTTCTGATACTAAAAATTAACTCCAAACTTAATTAATTTGATCTCTTTTTCTCTATTCCAAAATTTTTTTATAGGAACAAAAAATGATAAATTCTTCATAAATAGATAATGCAAGAACTTGACATCCTTATTTAGCATGACTGGTCTAGGAAATACAGAGCAATTATCACTCAATTCACTATCAAGGTATGAGAACAATCATCAATAAAATTAATTAAGTTTATGATATTTTTTGTCATATATATATTGTTCAAACCATCAAATTTAGTTGGTATATATATACATATAAATATATATATACATACATATATATACATATAGATATATACATATAGATATGTATATATATGTGTGTGTGTGTGTGTGTGTGTGTGTGTGTGTGTGTGATGGTAATCAGATTTTTATCGTCAATTCAGGATTTGATATGCTCTTTATGTGGAAGGTCGCGAGTTTGAAATTCAGATGGGAAGTCTTTTATGAATATTTAAAATTGGATAACTTAGACTCTCAATTTTATGTAAAAAAAAATTAAGGTTTTGATATGGAGGCATAATTAACCAAATGATATATAGAGATCCAAATGTGGCTTTTATATATATATTTTTTATTTTATGAAAACTGCATAACTATTTTATTTTCTGAAAGGATTATATACTATACTTGAGAAAATTAGAAAAAAGCAAGTCTAAAATTTACATATTTTTCACTAGCTAATTAGATGAAACGTTGACAAAATTAATTACACAAAAGGATCAAGAAATTACTAAGAATTAGTTATCAAACATGCAAATATGATTTGTTTATTTATATAGGTTTCTATGTCTGAAGAACCTTGAAGCGTCGTTTCTTCGTCGATTCATCAAATTGGATTAATTGCAATGATTTGATTCTTTTTTCTTTTTTGAGAAAAATGCAATGATTTGATTCAATTTTGAATCGACTCCAACTCAATGCGACATGTTACGCTTTCCAGCCAATAATAATCCTCTTACTTGTATTGATATTTTGTAAAAAGTGGTTGAGTTTTAAAATTTTTAATACATGCAAAATCGTCAAATATTATTTATCATTAGATCAATCATTGATTAGCATCAAATTTAATTATATGATTGAAAATTATTTAAATTTAATAAATATTCATTTATGTGTTAAATCGATATATTATCGCTTGCTTGCCGATGCGTTTAATCGGATTATTAGGTTTACAAGGATGAATACTTCCATCTAGCGATTAGGGGTGTAAACGGAGCAAATTTGGAACAAATAGTCTTAAAATTGTATTTTTATCGGTGTTTTATATATGAAGCAGATATGAATACGGAACAGATATTCAACGGATACTAATTCGATTACGGATATGATGAAATGAAAATTACAAAGTATTACTAAAAAAATAAGTATTTAGAATAATAAAAGAAATATTTTAAAAAATGACAAATAATGTATATTTTTGTTAATGTTCATAAAAAATAGCACAACACCTTTGTAGACTATGTACAAATTTTAATTATGCACAATTGATATATATGAATTTTGACATAGTAAGATTTTAATTTTAAATTTCAAAATTATATATATAAATCAAAATAATTTTTTTTTCTCTAAGTGAACCACAACACCTACCTTTTTTTACTTCAATAAATTGAAGTTAAAACTAATTGTTTTATCCTATCAAAAGTTTTCTTATTCAAGGTGATTCCTGGAATTCACATAATTCCAACTTCTAATAGAATACAAATTTGGTGATTTTTAACTTTAATTGATTAATTATGAATTGAAAATATCGTAACTTGACTAGTTTGATTTGATTTGAGTGATATAACTTATGTAAAAATTGGCCAACCCTATTGGATTACATCCTATGTAGAGGTTGAACATGGTTGAAACTTATTTAAAATTGAATTGCTAAATGTTGAAATCACTATATAGATGATCAAATAATTTTTAAACCTGAATAATGCCATTAAAAAAATTATATGCAGTTCTTTTTTATTTTTTTGGCTTTCTACAAGATGCGATGTGTACAGATTGCAAAGCTGAATTGGTAACCTCGTTGTAACTTGTAAGCTCATCTATCAAACTCAGTTTCAAACGCTACAGGAAAGGTTGCAGGAAACAGCCCTACATCTAATCCCCATACATCGAGATTTATTCCGGTTCGGAAGTTTAGTCCCACAATGAGGAAACAAAATTATCCGGCGTATTTATATAAGTTGCTGAGAACAACAAGTTCGCCGAGCTCAGTAGCGTGAGCTTGTAACCCGAGTGGGGGCGCTGGATGACTCGGACGGTTGGTTCGACTCCTTAGGCCGGGTCTGGTTCGCTTCCGGTTGGTCCGCCCGGTCCAAGTTGGGCGTTGGTCTAAGCGGTCCGGGCGAAGGTCCGGGTCGAGTGGATCTTAGAGAGGAGGGGAATGCGTGAGGCTGGTTTCACAGAGCAGCGACAACCTCCCGCTCTCAGCGGTGGAAGGATAACGGGCCCGTGCGGTTCAGATCCAATAAAGCCGTAGGAGTGTTCCCATCGGACGGTCATCCTTTTTTTATTTATTTAACTTTTTTTTTTCTTGTATGTAATTGAACTGACAAATGAAAATTGGGAAACGAGGTGAGTTTATGAAGAAAACTGCAACTGGTAATTGATAAAATCTTACTGGGTCTGCACCACAAGCTCTAACATCTTTGAATTAAATGACAAATGAGTGGGATGATATATATATCCAATGTGTGATAAATGAATCAGAAGTCAAAAAATAAAACTATGAATCGAAATGAGTTGTATTGCTCATTCTTTTTTTCGACAACAAAAAAACCAAAATAAGGCAAGTTTGAAAAATACTAATTTGCCAATCTTGTTGCAGTAAAATAAGAAGAATGTTATGTCTTTGATAACACCTTGAACTGATTCTTATTGCTCAATTTTGTCCAATAATCATTGGAAACCATCATTTCCTATAGGTGGATTTCAGTGAAACAGCAGAAGATTAAACATAGATAAACAAATGCAAATGGGAATTTTAATGTTATTGAAGTAAGATTTTGTACACAATCCTGTGGAATACACATGTAACCTAAGACCAGTGGATGAGGACACGAGGTTTATCGGTATGTAACTGAGAAATGAGAAATGCTTTAACATTCTAATTTATTTATGTTTCTTTATCCTTTTTCCAAAGACGTAGTAAACTTGAACCTTATACTTTCTGAGCTCCTGTAGGCTTATACTTGATCGGAAGGCGAATGTTGTACCATATTCGTGGTGGTTAAGTAATGCAAGGTAACAAAGGAAGAATAATGTTTCATCCTTGTAATTATCTGCTCAGTTTTATGAAATACTTTGATTCTAACCTACAAAAAATGGTGAGAAAAAGGGAAGTTTTTGCAATATCTGAGCTATCTTCTTCGGTTACTCTCCAACCATCAGGTTGGCTTTCAGATCACAGTGCATTAATTTGAGAAATAAGCACAAAGGAATCTATATACTATGCCTGTGAAAGAAAGGTTGGACATTTTTGTTCTTACGGAAGTGAGCGTTGTTATTCCTTAATTCTGTGGAGTGATTGTGAAAAGAACTCGTCTTGTTGGATAATATCGACTATTGAGAGACTTCGGGACGATTGTGAGATGTTTGGGTGAGAACGGTACCTACAAGCACAGAAAATTGGAGGGAATATGAGGGACTGATTTTGTTTGCTTTCGGCGACAAGCGCAAACATACTTTCTAGTATTAGGGGGTGGGGGGTATTGTTTTAAGTTTTTAACTGGACAGCTTATAGAGCTGTGAGGGGCTTCTTTTTTCCTTTCTTCATATTTTTGCCTAGTTATCTCTGAGTATAAGGAAATGTAACAGAAGGGTATTATAGGAATTTGTATATGGATTAATAATTGGCAGGACATATCTTGGGAATCCAGATGGAGGTGGTGTCTTGTATAGTTTGTTAATTACTGATTAGGCACTTGTACCAGTATGGCAACTGTTGCCATTTGTATAGCTTTCTGTTATTTCAGATACAATGTCACACTTTTTTTAGTGGCTGTTGGTGGCGCTAATCTATTTGGAAAGAATTATCTTCCGAGACATGAGATGTACAGACTCATTCGTATAACCTGACGCTAATTAGTCGCCACAAGACAACATGATAGTATTAACCTAATGAGATTTAAACTGGGCACCAATACAAACCTTTCATTTCTATACCAGGATCAGAGCCTAAAATCTGATCTCATACAAAGTAATCATAATTACTTGGATCTGGATTTGTTGAAGCATTCAAGCAATGTAGTTAATAATTTATAAAATACAGAGAGTTTTGTCAGTAAAGAAGTCTGGATTGGTCGAGTAGCTTTGCTTATATATATACAACTTTTGGAAAGATTTTTCATATATAACTGGTACTTCTATATCCAAAAAGCCGCTTGACAAGAATTTTTATTTCATGATTGCAAACATGCAGATAAATCCACATGCCTAATATTCTATTTTTTTATTACAAAAATGCATAAAAGTTCTTAAAAAAAAAGTAAAAGAAGTAATTAAAAAAACCTTGAAAAACAAAAAATGATTTTTCATATATAACTGATGCTTGTTTAAAAAAAAAAGCCGCTTACCAAGAAGTTTATTTTATGATCGCAAACATGCAGAAATGAGAAAAATATAATGATCACTAACATCAAAAGAAGTACCATGCAAAGAAGTGGTTCCTATTTCGATAAAAGGGGAAAAAAGGTTAAAAAAAAAAGCGCCGTTGCCGGGGATCGAACCCGGGTCTCCCGCGTGACAGGCGGGGATACTCACCACTATACTACAACGACTTTATTGAAATAAAAATAAAATTTTTTAAGTAGTTCTCTTTCGACTATTTTGAGTATTACCTCTACAGTCTACACTGATGAAGCCATTGCTCTTTTTTTTTTTTCGGCCATGGCATCAGTATCTTGCAACTGTCGTTTCTTCTTCTCTCCTCTCCCCTCCTCCTCCTTCCAAAGCGGCGATGTACTAACAACAAGGGTACAGCCTCCAGTTTTATCCCGTGCTTCCTCTCCAGTGGTCTCCGCTTATCCTTCTCCTAATCGGAAGGAAGGAGAAAAGGTGAGCGCGCTTGACGATGGCAAGAAGGTAACTAGCGTCTCAAACACTGTTGTGAAGCACTGTGTGAAGCTCCGTCTCAGCTCTTCCTACCGCCGCTCTAACGGCTCGGTACTGGTCGTCGGCATTACACCGATTTTGTATGTACTTTCTCTCTCACTCTTCCATGTATCAGCACGTGGCCTTTAGTGGTTTGGTAATTATGGATGCATCCATTTCTTTATTGATGTGGAAAATAGGTAATAGAATAATCATTATGTTCATTCTGTAAATCAATTTGTATGTGTAATTGTATGCACCGCCTGGTCAGATCAAATTGATTCTTATATAATGTGGATTGATCTGTACCGCATTACCAAATTCAGGGAAATATGCAAGTATCAGAGAGAGGAGAATCGATCTCTTTATATGATAGAGCAACTTCTTGTATTAGAAGGCACGAGCATTCCCGAAGAATTAAGAGACATTGCCGTTACGGTTGTTCATGTAACTGCTAATGTAGTGAAGAAAATCTCCGGCATGCAATCCGTCGATTCTACTGCAGTGATTGCCGTAATGAAAATGCCGAGGAGTTTCTGTGACCTAGGTATAAATGGCTCTGATGCTATGTTTTACAGCTTGCTTCCTTCTCCTCACCGGCTGTTAGTCCTTGATGGAATTCAGGTACTACCTGGTTTTTCTCCATTTAACATAATTTTGAATTATATGCGTATTATATTATCTAAACAACCTTTTACGTAATTGTAGGACCCTGGTAACTTTGGGACACTGATTAGATCAGCTCGTGCTTTCAAATGGGTAAGTACCTCTCATGTGTAGCATTTGGTATCTTTATTCGGTTATTCTTGGTAAATGTCACATAAGAAGGATTACTGTACCTCCCATTTTTGAACAATACCAATTGTTGTCTGTTCATGTCAAGCTAGTGTGCTGTTATCCTATTTGACAGGACCGGTAATCTGGTACCATTTATGAATCAGTAAATATCTCTTGCCCCCACAGTTTTTTTCATTGTATGGATCTTCACCTAATAAAAGAAGTAAATTGGACTCAATTCGGATGAAGAATTTGCGCTAGTTTGATTAGTAAATGGTGTTAATAATTGTGACCTTTACAGGATGGAGTCTTTCTTCTACCTGGTTGCTGTGATCCATTTAATGAAAAGGCTCTCAGAGCTGCTCGTGGGGCCTCCTTTCAACTGCCTGTCATATCTGGCAGCTGGTCTCAGTTAAATGCATTTGCTACCACACAGAGTATGAAGATTTTAGCGGGCCATCCTGCATATAGCAGCAATAATCGAAAAGCATCTACGCTCCTAACTAATGAAGTAGTTGATAGGCTAGCAAATGAGGCTTTGTGCTTAGTGTTAGGTAGTGAAGGTAACGGTCTCTCATATGAGTCATTAGAGAAGGCTGAGTTGATAAGCATTCCAATGGAAGGCTTGTATGAGTCATTAAATGTTTCAGTTGCCGGAGGTATTCTTTTGTTTATGTTACAAGCTCAGAATCAAAGAGATTAATTTTGTAGAGATTGGTTATATTGATAAAAAAAAATTCTGACAATCATGATACTGATAAAAAAACGATCATGGAAAAGAAAATTAATTTGAGTAACTTTTGGTCAGGTTATTGTGATTTTTTGCAAGTGTTGACCAATCATGTAATTACAAATATTTTGTGATTTTGTGAAATTTCAGGCCTATTTAGAATCTTGCATCACATATAACTCTCTAGTTTTGAGCAGTTGAGATAAATATATCAAATTGTACATGGTTATCATCTAAGAGAGGGGGGTTGAGTAACAGCTGGTTAATCATAATTTAGGTTAAATTAAATTCATATTGGGCAACGGCCTCTGCATATTGTGTGTGCGTTGAATGTGTTATTCAATTTGAAACAAAGCACTGTAAATGCGAGGCTCCTCAAAGAAGTTTTCGGGATTTCGCATGAGGAGGTAACTACTGTGAGCAGTAAACCTTCCCGTGTGTTGCAGATACCAGAAACCAGAGAACACAACAGCTTGCAAAATGCAGTTCCTCATAATGGAACCTGGTTACAATAACTTGTATCTTGTCTGAAAACTTTTGGGTTCTAGGGTTTCGAGTTGCTAACCGAAAAGTTTGCTTCTTTCGTGCAACAAACTGAGATGCAATGTGCTGTTCATAGCCAAAAATAATTTCAAATCCTCAATTTAGCACAACCATAATCTAAAATGATCATTGTAAGTTTTAGAGATTTAGCTTTTAAATGCAAATGTCAGATCATCAATTTAGCACAACCATAATCTAAAATTGACGTAATATACACAACATGATTAAGAATATGTCAAAATAATCATAGCCCAAAATAATTTCAGATCAATCTCAAGTGTTAAAATTAGTTCACACTAATTTTGAGAGGATAATGGGATCTGCAACAGTATTTTCGAATTGCTACAGTGCCGCGGGTGCTACAGTGCCGAAAAATTTTCTGAACAGATCCCATGATATTTGCTAATTTGCTAATGTGTAAACATTATTTTAAATCTTGTTTAATTCGAAATTATCATATATATATTAGTTAGATTAATTATAATCAGTCTATTAATAATTATAATTAATCCAATTTATTTCTATATATTTTCGGTTCCAAACCCTAATTGAAATATGTATAATATCATTCCTTAATCAATCACTTATTTTGACATTAATATTTATGACAGTATTAGATATATAATTATAATACAAGTATGTTCAATTTAATTTATTGTATTCAGACGTCTCTGAATCCAGCAGTTACCGGTTTAGATTCTTTTTGCTTAATTTTCTTTTGCTCAACCTCTTTTGCTCAGTAATTGTCAAAGTTAATATCCTTTTGTATTTTTTTTTGAAATAAAAGTTCCCGTTAATTTTAGTATTTATTTTTTTTAAATATTTTTTTGCGAAATTTGAAGCTATATTTCTTTATAGAGAGACGAGACCTATCACCACTATATTAGATCTGTAATTCTAACATACTTCTGTATAATATGCATGAATGTTGTAAACTGTTAATTCATCTTGTAATCACAATTCATTATATATCAACTCTAGTTTATTGGGGAAAAAAATTCATGTAATCACAATTGTTATTCAAAAATGAATTTTTTTTCAAATTATCAAAAAAAAAAACGGAGAATGCAAAAAATCCCACAACGTCTTTTTCAAAAGAATACAATACATTGAAAAATGCATAAAACGTGAGATATTACTTGCATGGAGAAAAATTAATAATTGGTCCCTACTAAGTACTAATTCTCCTTTCTTTTGTGACTTGTCATTGTGTGGGGAGAGAAATTCGGAACTTACAAAATAGTCCTCACAAAAAGACAAATATAACTTTTTTGAATTTTTTTTTTTCCTCTTGCCAAGTAGGCTGCTTGGTTGGGATGAAAAGAAATAGAAACTTTGAACCTACATTAAATGAGATACATTACAATTGATAACGACCTCCTCCTTTTAAAAACAACATGTCTAATATATGAACAACTCATAAAGAACTTTTGGTACCTATTCTATCAAAATTGGATACGTTCTATCTATGTTTGGCAAATAATAAATAAAGCAGAAGTGATTTAAGTATTTTAAGTCATTTTAATGTATAAAATAAGAGTGATTTAAGATGAAGTAAATTAAATTACCGAATTTCTTAATTTTAATATTTTTTACTCTTATTATTTCATCTATTTAATTCACTACCATTAAATACTAATGTCTTAAAATAATTTAACTCTTATTCTGTTTTAATTTTATTCTACTTGTCAAAACGAATGGTATGATAAAATGTAACGGATTTAGACTGTGATCACATAATTAGAGAACTAATTATTGATTATTGTTGTACTCAAATTGAAACAAAGCAATGTAAATGTGAGGCTTTCTCAACTTAAAAGAAGACTAGGGTTTTTTTTCTCATGAGATCATAAAAAATAACCACTCTAATCAATACACAGCCCATGTAACACAGAAGTACCATGTACTTTATATTTTAAAATATCAATATTAAAACACTTTTGAATTTTTTTTAATGTTTTTTTAAATATCTAAATATAACAAAATTTATGAGTACAACAAATCTATATTTTTTTTAATTATCAAAAAAAAAGAAAGGGAAAGAACAATTGAAAGCTGACATCTTTTTTCTAAAGAGCACACCACAATGAAAAATGCATAAAACATGAGAGATATATATGAAATTATTTGGAGAAGATTTATTGGTCCCTACCAATCCAATTTTATTTTGTCATTGAGTTCTTATCATATCCTGAGCAAAATAGTTCCCACAACAAATGGAAGGAAAGGAAACTTTATTAGGTGATTAGAAAAGGAAATTTTTTTTTTTTTTTTTCTCTTGCTAAGTAGGATGGTGGAATGAAAAGAGATTGAAAACTTGAACCCATATTAAGACAAAACTTTTTTTTAGAGATAATTAATTGACAATTGACAAGGATTTTATATATATAACATGTTAGGTTTTTAAAATTTTAGGTTTGATTTAGTGGTAAAGATAATATTTTTTAATATATGAAATTATATGTTCTAAATCCGAATAAGAAAATTTTATATTGATATTTAAAATAGAAAAAAAATGTCTAAGTTTTTTTATACAACTTGTATTATCCGATGCAAATCGTATCGGATACCGTATTAATTTGTATCGGTACTCGTCTACTAGTGCAGCACATAAAGTAACATATGAAATTAAACGAGGGAGAGGATTTCTTGATAACTATTATTTTATTAATTTTGATAATCAGTTTTTAAATAATTTTTAGAAATTCTCAAAACATAAAAAATTGACAAACATATTTTTTAATTTATAGATTGACTGTGTTTTAATTTCATGTAATTTTAAAGTCATTTAATATTCCATCAAAACCATTAAATATAAATCATTGTAAATTTCATATAATTTTGATGATCTTTAATGAAACATTAAATAATGCTTAAGTTATATAAAATTTAAAACACAAACAACTTATAAGTTAAAAAATATATTTATAAATTTATTTCTATTTAAAAAAAATTTTAAATTATTTAAAAATTCATTATTAAAATTTTTTTAAAGTATATAATTATTACGGATCCCCATCCATTAAACAAATTGGTCATAAATCTAATCAAACAATAAAATCTTATCACCGAGTCAGTGACCTTTTTTCAAAGATACGGACACGTTGAGTCAGTGACCTTTTTTTTCAAAGAAACGGACACGTTGAAACCATGTGCCTCTCCTGACACGACTTATTTATTTATTAAGTACCCAAAAACTTTGGTACCAGTACTACACACTGCACACAAAATGCGTGATAGATGGAATAGAATCACAGATGGAGCAGTGATGTTGGTTTCACTTTCGCATCACATCACGGTCTTAAAATCTCAAGGTGAGATTAGATGATTAGATAACAAAGGTACAACAATAGCAAAGAAATTTTTTTTTTCTATCCCTATTTCATATTTCATAGATAAATAACAATAATATCTTTAATTAATATTAGATATTTGATATATTTATATTTATTTTCTAAATATATGTGTTTATGGTATGTATCAAATATCATTAAGTTTGAAACTGAAAAATTCTGAACACAAACGTTTATAGAGAATATTATCAACGTAAAAATTTTACTTCTATGTGTCTGAACGCAGAATCTAAATGTAGTATTTGAACGTTGAGTCTTCAATTTAAATGAATTATCATACATATTACTAGTATTTTAGTTGAACAATAGAAATATTACACAAAATAAAGTCATTAATATGCATAATGATATCTTCATAGCATTTTTCTATAACATATTGGCCAAATTTTGAACCATTTGGATTGTTCGAATTATCCATTTCACATTTCACGGCGTGAAATAATACAGAAAGTGTACATGGAAATTTAAAAGGCTTTATATACAATTTATATACAAGCTAATTTAATGTGTTGTTGTATTATTATTATTATTATTGTATTGTACGCTTTTAATTTTGAATTATGAAATGTTGTTTATGTACCATTGAGGCGCAGCCCATTTTGTACGTGACAAATGGAGATTTAATTGGAACTTGTAAATGTAAAACCAGTTGATGAATATCATTTTTATCTCAAAATATTTATTTATTCACTTTTCATTTTATTTTGCAAAAAAAAAAGGAAATTTATTCTTGTGAAACAACTTATGTAGAGTTCCGTGTAGCGAGTCGATGGCATTTTAGCAACCGGTATTTGAATTTGAATTGGGTACCTTTCCGTGAGGTGTACGCAACAAAATTTGAACTGGGTCAAAGATTTGGAAAACACGAATAGCAGCCGTTTGCAAGAATATAATTATAATAAAGCAAGAAATGTTCAATTTGTACGACTTTAGACATGCTTCGGATGCAATTTAAAAAAAAAAAAAAAAGTTGATGGATTGTGAATCAAATTTCAAATAATTTACTAGAATCGGTGAGCACAATCTTGTGATTTAAAATAAGGAAAATGTTTAGGAGATATCGAAATAGATATGGATTTTTATTATTTATATTATATGAGTTATTATTTATATTAATTGTAATTTATTTTTTATAATATTTTTATTATTTAGCTCAAATACTATTAATATGAATAATAACTCGTTTAATTTGAATAACAAAAATATTGTATAAAAAAATTATTAATATGAATAACAATTTATTTAATTTGAATAATAAAGTCAGTATCGATTTTGATATCTATGTATCAGCAACCGACAACATTCTGATTTTTCTTTTAAATAGTCTTTCAGATATCTTTCCATTTCTATGATGTCTCATGTAATTTTTTCAAGGAAAAATGTTGTTTTTTAGATAAAGATGATGGTCAAAATTATTACTTTTTAAATATCCACAAAAAACTTCTTTTTAGATTTCGAACTTACGATCTCCCATATTCCATATAGATAACATCGTCTTTGCCATTAGATTTCAAAGAAGAAGTTAGAGAAATACCGTCATCAATATTGACTTTATTATTTATATTAAATGAGTTATTATTTATATTAATAACTTTATTATATAATTTATTTTGCACAGTATTTTTATTTTTCAACTTAAATATCACTGATATGAATAATAAAAATATAAAATAAATTATATAATAAAATCATTAACATAAATAACAATTCATTTAACATAAATAATAAAATCGATACCAATTATAATATCAATAACAATATCTATATATCAGCTTCTTTTTCAACTCGAATGAAAGAAATATACAATTTAAAACATCAAAATTTTCTTTTTTTTCAAAAAAAAAATAACAGTGTGATACACATGTTGCCGAATTGTACGTAACTTATAATTAGATTTAATTAGTAACAGACAATGCATGTAGTCGTTCAATTTCTAAGAATAAAATAACACAAAAGATGAGATCATTTAAATTATTCAGATTAAAAAAACTTTCTCGATTCTTACGATTTGAATTATATATTTTTAAATTATATTTTTAAATTGTGTTTCCTTCCATCAACACGTTGAATAGGACAATGACATTTTTTTTCACAAATATGAATATAATTAATTGATACATCGTTGATTACTTGAGGTGATTTATTGAATAATTAATGGTTTGACACAAATTTGTAGTTTGTTAAGGCATAATATTTTTTCTAATTATTTTAGTAGGAATATTTCTTGGATTTTGTCCGAAAAATATTTTTAATTTTTAAATCGAGACAAATACTATCAAAATAAAATACTACATAAAAAAATATACAAATTTTGATGAAGTAATAAATTAAATAAATTTCAATCGTGTAATTAAATTGGTTAAAAATTAATGATTGATCCAACATTTAAAAATTATTGATGACTTTGGCTTGCTGATTTGGCATAGAGTTTTAAAGCTTGATCACCTTAATTATCAAGTATTAATTGTGAGGAAAGATGCTTTTACACTCCAATAATGATATAGTATTTTATTCATTTCTTCATGTATATCTAAACTTTTAATTCAATTGGCCAATAAACGAAAGATTGTATTAATACACAATTAATTAAGTATATATATTGTCACTTGATATTTAAGTGTGAGAACATGTGATACACACGTGCCACTTGGATGTATAGCTATAAATATATATATGTCACATCAACATAGTGCTTTCATGATACATATTAATGACATGACGTTAGAAATAAACTAGATTAATTAAGTGGTTGGTTGGTGCAATGTCATCCTTATTAATTAGCTCCAAGATAGATTGAATAATTGAATTAGATCCAATGCAATTATTAGGAGCTAGTTGAAACTAAAAAGAAAACAAAGAAAGAAAAATTAGAAGACTAGTTGATAGTGAATAAAAAATCTGATATGTCGTGATGTGATTAAATTATTTTACACATGACGTGACGTAATATGTCAAAAATAATAGAGTAAAGATACATCATGTCTATGATACGGTATGGAATGTTATATCGTAACGTGTCAATATGTGATGTGATGTGACACACATATAACATATCATTTTTTTTATTTTATCTTTTTATTGAATTAACATTAAAAATTATTTAAATTTATGAAAAAATTATAAATTTTATTGTAAAGTATTGAAAAATATTAAAAAAATTTATGGTGAAAATTATATATCATATTTATATTAAAAATTAAAAAATATTTGGCGAGATGATAAAAAAATAATAGTTGCAAATATTACAAAATTTACACAATAGAAATATAAATTTTCAATTTGGGTCTGACATCCCTTAGCCCTCTAACCAAATTAGTGTTATATAGGACACATTAATTGATGATTATTATCATTTTAATGTGTCTTCCAACATTTTTATTATTGCAAATGGTAATAACTTTTGCAAATATTTACATAACATTATATCATGTAGATGTAGGATGCATCAATGAATTAAGAGTAAAGTTAAGGTGCTTCTAAGAGCATCAAGTTTTTCGGAGTTTTTAACTCAAAATTTATTAAATCGATTTCAAACGATAAATTCAAGTTATTTAATAAATTTTTTATATCAAAATCTTATAAGATGCTAATTTTTTTATTTTTAGAATTTTTTTAATTATTTTTTTCAAAGCACACGTATGTGGCATGTGATACACACTTGCCACTTGGGAGCTCTGATTTTCTATTGCGTGACACTGTATTATACAACATATAGATGAATAGTTATTGGATTTTTTTTAGATTTATTTTACATAAATTTTAACATATTCAGATGAATCCAATTCTATATAGTATAATGCAACGTAACGAAAGATATGAACTATGATGTATAGTTATATTGCATCAACATAGTGCTTTCGTGATGACATATTGACATGACGTTAGAAATAAACAAGATTAATTGAGTGATTATTGTTGTGTCATCGTTATTAGCTCCAAGATAGATTGAATTATGGAATTAGATCAATGGAATTATTAAGAGCTGGTTGAAACTCAAAAAAAGAAAAAAGAA
Source organism: x Bolboschoenoplectus mariqueter (assembly GCA_037678475.1). Lineage (NCBI taxonomy): Eukaryota > Viridiplantae > Streptophyta > Magnoliopsida > Poales > Cyperaceae > x Bolboschoenoplectus > x Bolboschoenoplectus mariqueter. Next base: position 992,729 of record CM075239.1, on the reverse strand, counting down.
AAATCAGAAGCCTTGTTTTTTTTTTTTTTGAGAAAATCAGAAGCCTTGTTGAGCTAACTACAACTAGGCTTTTGAAATATATTTCTCTTTTTCTCTGTTTTTTTTTCTTTTCTAATATTTATTATTGAGCAATTTGAATTTATTATTTAAAATCGATTTGATAAATTTTGAGTTAAACTCATCAACCTTAAATCATTTAACTGAATCATAATTCTATTATATTTAACTAAAAAAAAATTATTCTTGCGCTTTAAATTTTGAATGGAATAAGAGCACAGATGAAGATCCAACTTAAAAAAATAATAGTGGTGAAGTATTTGACTTGATTTATACGATTTTTTTTTGAAATAAGTAGGATAAAAATCTACCTTAATCTTTTATTAAAAAACAAAAAAATTACAGACTAGAGAGGGGAAGAGAATGTACAATCATCAGCATAAAGCTTGATGGATTAATTAACCTATCCCTATTTTCCACTGAGAAATATCCCTTCATATTACATCCAATAATGCCGAGAGTGGCATTGATTTGTCTTGAAAAATCCTTCTATTCCGTTTCTTCTATGCATTCCAAGTGATGGCCGCAAAAAAGTTGGTTTGCTTTCTGTGGTATTTTTCATTGTATTATTAATCAAAGGTTAATAGAGTTCGAAGATAGGTTTGGTCGGAATGTCAGTGAACATCAAATGGTGGAAGTGATGGCCGCAAAAAATTGGTCTGTTTCTTGTGGTATTTTTCGTCACATTGTTAACCAAAGGTTAATAGAGTTCGAAGATAGACTTGGTCGGAATGTCAGTGAGTGCCAGATGGTGGAAGTGATGGCCGCAAAAAGTTGGTATGCTTTCTGTGGTATTTTTCGTCGTATTGTTAACCAAAGGTTAATAGAGTTCGAAAATAGATTTGGTCGGAATGTCAATGAGCACCAAATGGTGGAAGTGATGGCCACAAAAAGTTGGTTTGCTTTCTATGGTATTCTTCGTCGCATTGTTAACCAAAGGTTAATAGAGTTCGAAGATAGGCTTGGTCGGAATGTCAGTGAGTACCAGATAGTGGAAGTGATGGCCGCAAAAAGTTGGTCTGCTTTCTGTGGTATTTTTCGTCGTATTGTTAACCAAAGGTCAATAGAGTTCGAAGATAGGTTTAGTCGGAATGTCAGTGAGTGTTAGATGGTGGAAATGATGGGCGCAAAAAGTTGATCTGCTTCGAGTGATATTCTTCGTCGCATTGTTAACCAGAGATTAAAAAATTTCTGATTTTTGAATTCATACGGGATTTATTTGTCTACATCTCATTCTCAAATATAATCCAGACGCATATATGACATATTTAAATTCCTTTTTTTTCTCACAGTATTATTTTATGTGATTCAACGCATGAAATACGCACAAATTAGTCAAAAATAATTTATACGGCACAACTAATTAAAATAATTATTCCAAGGAGGCCTTTCGTTGGCCTACGCGGAAGAAATTTAATGCATGATACATATAATAATAGTATAATACATATAATAATAGTATAATACATATAATAATAGTATAATACAGATTAGGACTAAAATAGTGGATTATTAATTAAATTTTGCAAGTAATCTAGTGCACATTATTTTTTAATGCTGCTTCAATTAATGTCCAAAATTGAATGATTAAATAAGTAGATGTGATGTATATATACTATTTAATTAAAACATGCAACACAGTCTTTGAAATTGTTTGACAATACATCAAATAAATTAATGAAGCTTTAGGCTAATGAAAAATATTTCAACTCAAATGAAAAAAAAAATTAAATAAGGGACGGTGCATTTTAAAATTTATGTATTTTTCCCATTGAGCAAAATTTGATAACAACTTCTTCAATTTATCAATATATGATGGAGAGATATCCTAATTTATTTAAGAAGACAACGGAAACTATCAAATTAAATACTTGTAAATACAATAATTGAAGTCCGGCTATGGTACTTTCATACACATTTCGGCGAAATATTTACGGATCAAATTATAAAATTCTATATCCGAAACGGCGATCCAAGTAACTTATAAATTATTTATATCAAATTCTCGAATAATACTAAAATTTACTATTTTTAAGGATCTTTGAAAGATGATCTTTTTACCTTCAAATATTGATATTTTCTTTTTTTTAGGTCAATTTCGAAAATCATTAAAAATAGTAAAAAAAAATTCTAAAAATGATAAACGTTAGTATTCTACAGACGATTTTGATATGAAGAATTTATTAAGTTATTCGAATCGATGTTTTGAATACAAAATTTTGAAATTTACTCCGTAAATATTTCGGATTAAAATACTTATTAAAACACATTAACCAGACTCCAATAATTATTATCAAACGATTGAATTTTCTCTTTGTTTTTTTTAATTTAATTTCGTCTTGTTTCTATATATTATTATAAACCAAAGTCAAACCCATCCACTTCATGTTTTTCATATGTTTGTTAATTCCATTAATTTTCTCATGTTGTTATTCCTCAATTTTTTTATTTTATTTTTCATTCAATTGTCAACTCTCCAATTTTTAATTCCCCTTTCTACCCTCAAGGACAGGAGCTAATTACATATGGTTGCCACTTATCTTATCTCAGATCCTACGTGGAATCTAGAGGTGGGACCCCTGTCCTACGTGTATAATCACATTTTTTTTTTCTCATCTCTTCAAGTCAATTCAATGAGAACTAGTGCACATGCCAAATGGAAAAGAGGAGTTTATCTCTTTATTATTTATTTATTAATATTAATATCAATTAAGTATATGTAAATTAAAAATATGTTATTGTTAATTAATAAAATTTGATTATTTTATATATAATTGACGTTAATAAATAAATTAGTGCATAGAGGGATGGATAATAAGGAAATGAATGCTTAATATTTTCGAATGAGAAATGGAGTATCTAATCCAAAATAAATCTTTATTACTAATATAATTAGTAAAATATCACTCTATTTTCTATGTTCCTTAACTACGTTCAAAACTTTCGTAATTAATATTTAAGTTGTTCATCTCTAAATTTATAGGTGCTTATAGCTAGTATATAAAATATTTAATTTTTTTATTTTGTACTGATTATAAAAAAAGGGGTCAAATAAGATACTTTGTTGATAAAATAAAAATACAAATTTTCAGAGTTTTAAATCCGGATAAAGTAAAGTATAAATATTTTTGAACAACAATGTCAACACATTTAAAGTGGAAATAAAAGATGCTATTATAGCTTCTCTAAAATTGTTATAAAACTAAAAAATGTTTTAAGTCATAATAAAGCCTCAAATATAAATTTAATTCTAACAATACAAACAAAAAAGAAACAAACACTCAAATTGTAGAATTAGTGGAATTGACACTGAAATTTATTCTAATATGTACTCTATAAAAATGAATTAATTATTCTACAATAGTATACCGAATCACAATTTATTCATACGTATCCACAATGAATTAATTATTATTTTTATACACAGCATACTATTACAACTTTAAAAAAAAAAATACTATCATCTTTAAATGCATATTATTCACCTCATCAATTAATTCAATTACTTTCTTATTTCAAGAAAAATGGCAGACAATAAATAGACAAATAATAGACAATGCAATAGTAATTAATTAACAGTGCTTAATGATCTATTATCTCAAGTAAGTAAACTCTTATCCATAATCCATTTATTTTAATGTCTCAAAATGACTTGTGAGTATGAAATTATATAGGATAATTAATTGGAAGTGTGATCAAACATCCACTATATATATAGTCTCCTATGCTTTTTTATATATTTCCCAATTTAATTAATGCGTAGAGATGAGAAGCTAGAATCCAATTTACAACACCAATTAATATTCATTTAGCATTAATTAAGTAGCATTTTTAACTTACAAGTTATATGTTCTTTCTATTTTAATTAGAAGCTTCTAGGCGTCATTTTATGTTATATTATATTATGTTATGTTATATTATGTTATGTTACTTTTTGAATTTCCATCTCTGATTTAATAATTGTTTAATTTGAATTTGAATTTTCAAAGTTTAAAATATGTGATACATCATGCACTAGACTTGATGTGGTGATGACAATGCCTACAAAGATCCAATTCAAATTAATCAAAACAATCAAATCATTTTATTCAAAATATATTTTTTTGGTTAAACCAAACAAACCAACACCTTACCCATAATAATATAAGGAAAATATTTGGGAGATATCATTGTTGATATCGTCATCGATATTGATTTTGTTATTCATAAAAAATAAGTTATTATTCATATTTACGATTTTATTATGTAATTTATTTTGTACAATATTTTTATTATTCAACTCAAACACCACTAATATGAATAATAATTCACTTAAATTGAATAATAAAAATACTATATAAATAAGTTCAATAATAAAATTATTAATATAAATAATAACTCATTTAGTATAAATAACAAAATCAGTATCTATTACGATATCAATAACGATATCTATAAATCAGCTCCCATAATATAAAAATAATTCTATTATAAATTAATTTTTTTAATAATTAATGAATCACAACTACTAATTTTAATTTGATCTCATTATTTATTTATGACATAAATTTTGACCATAACAGAATTAACCATAATATAATTATTATCATATAATGTGATAGCAACAACGTGTAACATGAGTACCTTCTCATGTACTATTCTTGAGTTCCACACATTTCGATGTTACACTACATAAAAAATTGTAACGTGACTATCTTCTCGTTATAGGAGATACAAATATTTATTTGGATTAAATTAATTTGTACGATTTAATTTAAATGGGACGATTTCATGCAGAATATCACGGGACCTACAGTAAAGAAAAAAAGTATATATATATATATACATTTGAAAACATAATCAACTTAGAGAGAATATTTTGGTCTTAGTTTGAACTTGAAAAATATTTTATTCGAAATAGAGGTGCACGAATATTCAACTATGAACTTAGTTTAAACTGTCAAGTGCTTTGAACTTGAAAAATTATGAAGGGTATATATATTATATAGGAAAATATTACGGAGATATTATTATTAATACCGTTATTGATACCGACTTATTTATATAGAGTAAATGAGTTATTATGTATGTTAATGACTTTATTATGTATAATATTTCTATTATTTAACTTAAATATCATTAATATGCATAATAATTTATTTAAGTTGCATAATAACAATATTGTACAAAATGAATTTGTACAATATTAATATACATAATAACTCATATAATATATATAATTAAGTTCATATCGATGACGGTATCAATAAACGTATCTGTGTATCAGCTCTCTTATCCTGATATCAATCTCAGTTACAGTACCAAAATTAAATGCTGACAAACATAAAATGAGGTTAGGCAAATAGGCAAGCTAGCTAGGTCATGTAACCATAAAATTTTGTTTTTAATGATTCAATATGATATGGAGAAAGAAACAAAGCGTTATGCAACATATATAGAAGAAATTAATGTTTTGTGCAATAATGATAAATTGGTTGTGTCATATACACGTGGATTAATCGTGTCATACAAAACCAACAATTCATTAATTGCAAAGCACAGATATTTTTATTAATAAATCAAGTGATGTAACACTTGAGAAATAAATATTAAAAAAAAGACGTGATTATGATTATATTGACATAATTTATCTAAGCGACAACATTGTATTGATTGAAAGTTTGAAACTATCATACTTGTAATATTGTAGAATTAGAAAACTGCATGCTCTAAAATTTCATATTTAAAAAATTATTCTTATACCTCAAATTCAAGTTCTGGGCACTATATCTCTCTTCAATATTATATATAAATACTTTTTAAAAATAAATATTTTAAAATTTAAGTTAGAAATTATGTTAAATAACTTTAAGAGAAATTATCTTTATACATCATATTTTATCTGCACATCAAAAATATTTATACTAAACATATAATTTATTTATATCCAAATTTATAAGTATTTATACTAAATATATATTTATTATTATTTTTAGATGATTATAAAAAAATAAAGTTAAAAATTTCGTTATACAAGTGTAAATATAACCTACACAATTGTTAATCATAATAATACAAAATATAAATATTTTTTTAAAAAAGTAAAAATATATTTAAAATACAAATAAAGGATTTTATTAAAAAAAAATACAATTAACACTCCTCTAACTTAAAATATCTGAAATATAAATAATAAAGGCTGTAATTATCGCTCCTTTTTATATTCACTCAGAATCCACATATTTCTTACCATTGCCATGAGGAGAGTGACTCAACAGTCAACAAATAATATCCAACTAATTTAATGTGATTGGATTTGCCAAATGTGACCATACAGCTGGATCCTATAAGTTACCTACAAAATACAAATTACATAATTTCATTAAATTGAGAAATTCCAGGACAGCACACAAAAAAGGCAAATTAAATGCATCCTGATTATTAATTAATTAAAGGCAAAACTCATTGTAAGAAAACACAAATTGCATCCTGGAATTATGAAATCTTTGTCTTCTTCTTTGTCTGCTTTTTTACTAGTAGATGAAATAACAAAGTTTTCCAATGTGAATATTGAATGAGAACATTGTATTTTATTAAAAAAGTAATTTAAGTATTGAGTCTCTCTAAGTTGGGTACTTGAGAAATTAAATTTATTGATTAGATTATAAATACAAGGAGGTGTCCGGAAGCAAATAATGGTGATATTGCTATTATATTTATGAATGAATTGAACTAAAAAAATTTACAATTTTGAACCTTGAATTAATTTGTTGCTTGAAAATACTAAACTACTTTTAGGTTGAAATCAAGCTAACTCATTTAATAATTTGGTACAAGTTAGGTTTGTGGGATAAGCACTTAATTGATATAGTTTTTTTTTAAGTAAATAAAGAATTCTCACTAATTTTACAACCACAAATTAACAACAGTAAAGGTATGTATCTTTTTTTTTTTTAAAAAAAAGAAAGCAATTTGATTTGTAGAGTTTGAGCTCAAATCAAATTAATTGTATTTCCTCATATATCTGACTCCAGTGAATATTGTATGGATTATTTAATTAATTGATGCACAAAAAGTTTTTCAAAAAATTAATAATTTTAGAAATTCAAAATGAACTTGTCTAAATTTTTTAAATTATCTTAAAGAAATTCAAAACGATTGATATAAATATTGTGTTTTATAATCCGTTATATAAGAGTCCATTTCAATTATTTAGCTTATGAACTAATGACATATTCAGATGTTTCAATTTGTATTTATAAAATGAAAGGAAAAATTACAATTTTTTTCTATTTTGAAAATGTTGAAAAAAAATAAAATACCACCCATCATTTTTACTTTTTCAACAAAATATTATTATTGAAGTATGACTAACAATGCACTTAATAGTAGTTTCTGTGTAAAACTAGCAACACACACAGAAACAATAAATTGATAAATTGATCTAACATCTATGCATGAAAGTATGAAAAAGTAATCTATATTCTATAAAAGAGGTTGGATTTCAAGATTTCTTAGTCATACAACATCACCATTTTCTTTCTTCATTTAAAAATATATTTGTTATGTTTAAAGTATTATATATTTTTAAAATGATATAACATGTTTATATTTCTATATGAAAATTTCTATGTAATTAATTTTATTATTATTAACTATACAAATTATTTTTTTTCAAAATTTATTTATTTATTTTTTAATTTGCCGCATACAAATTTGTGATTAAATTTTTTTTATTTTATATAATTTTTTAATTAATATTTTTTAGGACGAAATCCGAAAAATAACCCTAGTATTAAAAAAAAAACTGAAAGAATAGACTATCAAATTCTCCTTAACCACATACATAGAAAGTTGAACCAATAAAGAGGTGCCCCAATTGCAATGTAAATATCTCTTTAAAAATTCTTCCTAATCTAAAATAATCTATGATGATTATGACAAAATTAAATTATGACAAGGATTGATTCCAATAAATCATCAATTTACCAATTTTGAGGTAGAAAGATTCCTTCATTATTGTACCAAAATGCAACAAGGGATGTTTGGTACTGGATAGGTCCAGTGATTGCTTCTAAATTGAGAAAATTTGCGTGAAAAGAAATCCCCTAATTAATTGAAAAATCCGTTTTAATTTTTAAAGGTCCGAAAACAGGGAATATTCTTATATTCAAAACTACAATCTCAAGTGGTGAGATACATTTGGATAATTTGCAAAAATTTGTAATGTGGACGGAATGAGGGAAAGATGCAAAGTAAAACAATGGAATCCATAGAGAAGGACGGATTCATGGCTACATTCAATGAACCTGAGACGTGGGAGCAACCTTTTTTATCCAAGCGAGGTTATGGAAACGAAACGACTGAAAATTTATTTTTTGTGGAGATGATTAATTCTTCCGGCTTAGACTCATCTTAAAATAACATAAAAAGGAGGGGGCTATTTGGAAAATTTCCAATGGAAAAAAAAATACTATTTCAGTGGGTACATTACGGAAATTGCTTTGTAAAAGACAGTTGAAGTGTTGAATGGAGCAATTAGTAAAATAATTAGGCACATTTTGATTTCTAAATGTTCTAAAACTTGTACCTAAATTCATTGAAGGCACATTGTATTAGAAATGTATTGTCATTTGTTTTTGAGTGAAAGCAAATGGAAAACAAAGTTGTCAAATGTTGATTCTTTGGAAGAGTAAGACATAATAAATGATATAAGATATATGAAAAATATTCTTGTTTGAAAGTAAAAAAACAAAGTTTTGATTAATCAAGAAGCAAATTGAATATCTTATAACAGAGATATACATTAATAAGATATCATAATATTGTGCAAATAATTTTATTAAATCTTTTGTGGTTTGTCTAATTTTTTAAATTATACATATTGATCAAAATATGTTCTCTCTTCTACGAAATTACTATAGATATCATGACAACTTTGTCTATTATATGATATCTAATAAGTACGTAAAATTAAAATGAAAAGTTAGACAATGTTTTTACGGAAATAGTCATTTTATCAATACAAAACTATTAGCATATATAAAATAGTGACATTATATTATAATTATGAACAATACATAATTTGAGAAATAACTTAAAAGCACCATAAATCTCTGACAGTGATGATTTCATATTTAGCAAGAAAAAAGGTACCACAGCTCCACAAAGTGTAATATTTAATTTCCAAAATTTTAAGGATATAAACGCAATACCCGAAATTCTCGCCTTAAAAACCGAAAAAGAAAGGAAGGTTATCCCAGCAATAATATCAGGCAATTCGATTTCTCAAGATCATGTTATCTACTCTGTGACAGATCCGACCTCAAAACCGTGTATACTTATTGTAACCTGGGACCCACATATATAATATACAAGCAGTTTTCTATATAAAATATCCACTGTCAGTAATAAGCCACACGAAATAATGTTTCCACATGTTTCACAGTGAATCTCGATCTTCACCTTCCCTCCGTCCCTTTAAAATGCCACTCTTCCCTTCGCTTTCTCCTTCCCATATTTGCCCCGATACATAATTCTCTCTGATTTCCCCCTTTTCTCCCCTCTCCTTGTCTAAGCGTCAATAAAGAGGGGGGAAAGGTGAAAAACCACACAACGATAGCCTAGCAAAACACACTCAACCTTCAATTAAGTAACCATGGGGATTGAAGAGAAGAAGCAATCGAAAACCTTCGGTGTGCTACTGTGCGCTGAGGATTCAGACTACGTGAAGAAGACTTACGGAGGGTACTTCGGGGTTTTCGCGGCGTTGTTAGCTGAGGAGAAGGAGGAGGAGGAGTGGCGCCTGTTTCGAGCAGTGCGAGGCGAACTTCCGAGAGGCGATGAGATTGACAGGTTTGATGGATTCGTCGTCACTGGGAGCTGTAGCGATGCGCATGGTAACGATGCCTGGATCCTAGATCTGGTTGATTTATTGAAGAATTTGGTCGAGAAGCGAAAGAAGGTGCTTGGGATTTGCTTCGGCCATCAGGTACGTATGTACAATGAAGTTCTATAATTTTCGAAAAAGAAAGAAACTTTTGTTCTCTACGTACGTTGTTTCATGGCAACTTAGATGCTAATATGAAGATACGTCAGGGACTAAAATGATATAACTTTTTATAAAGGTGATTTCTTTTCTTTTTTGAAGTTCTGTTTGGTTTGGTTTCCGTTGTGAAAAATGGTCGTAATCGTACAAGTAACAAGCTAACGAGGGGTATTTCGGGTATTTCGTAAAGACGACTTTCATTTTCTTTTCTTTTATTTCTTAGTGAAAAAAGAATGTTTCGTGAAGACGAGAAAGTTCGTGCTGGAATCACGATTTGTTTTAGCCCCTAGATTTATGCATGGTACTACTGGAGGTCTTTTGTATTTGATCCTCTGTGGCACTCTATGTGGCATCTAAAGTTGTTATAATTTCTTTCTATCGTCCATATTTATAGGTGACCAATCTATAAACAGAGATACTTTTGATAGTTTATTATTTTCATAATTAATGTCCAAGTATTTGTACTACGTTGTATTGTATCCCAGTGCATCATCTCATTTTCCTAAGCTCTGTCACAGAAAATCTTTACTTAAATCAACGGTTAGAGTTTCCTTTTCTATGGTCAGGATCCTCTATTGCAAATCTTTACTGCAATACCTGTTACAAATCCCAGATGGGCAGTTTGCAAGTTTCCATTGGTGGTGGGACCCACATGTCTGTGACTTGCAACATAACTGTGGTTGTAAACTTGTAATTTGTAACGAAGAACCTGTAGTTCATTTGGGTTTTAGATTAAGACTTACTCTGGTTTTAGCGATTTGATTTTGTGTGCAATTATACAGCTGGCTAAAAGCTGGTGGTTCCAATTAGTTCCACGTAGCAATAAATCAAGATTATTATTATGTTCTTATTTTTTATTTGTTTCTCAATAAAATATAGATGCACTTGGTTTTGCAAGTACATGTTGTCAGGATCTGGTACACCACGTGAGCTGATTTGGCAACACTGCCAACTCAACACGCTGTTTTGCTTGTATATATATATTTTTCCCATTGGATCTTATGCGGCAGACTACTAGTGACAAACCGTGATAGAATGTCCTTTATTTTTTCCTATAGTTTCATGTCAATTAAAACTTGAGAAAATTTGACATAGGAGTGAAAACCTAAAAGAATTTTTCTATAATTGGAGAACGTAAACATAATTGACTACATATTTTACTTTGAATATGGTTCTTTCCTGCTGGAATCCCCATGATATTTTCACCATTAGTTGTCTTAAATAATCACATCATTTAAGCTTATAATAATTAATACTTATCTTTGTGACTTTCTAGCATTAATTTGGCTTCTTTTAAGGCCGTCCCCATTTCAGATTTAGATCCACTGATCACCTTAGATAACCTGAGCTGGCATGTGTTGGTACAGTATTAATTATAATACAACTCAAGTCTCCCTTGACTTTTTTTTCTGTTAATTGTGTTTAGACTTATATTTATAGCTTGTAACTCTAGGCAAAGTCCAATTTCTCCAGCATTTTCTATTCCAAACTTTAATGAAAAATTATTTATGGAGCAAACGTCCCCACAAGCACATATGATTGATTTGCTAGAAGGGAATGTTTGTATAATTCTAGGACTTATTGAACCAAAACAGTTCCTACACCAACTGGTTAAATTAAAGAATACTGTAATAGTATTATATATAAAAAATAAGAACACCATGTGGGGGAGGGGGGGGGGGGTTGGTTGAATTTGTTTTGTTTCTTTCTGGAAAGACTCAAAAGAGTTCTGTGAATTGGTACACACTCAACCTGACACCTCCTCCAGTAGGCCACATGGGCTGTTTTTAGATAATACTGTTTCCATACAACTATACAAGGCTTGTGAACTGTACACACTTAACACACTAAACCATTTTATTTTAGCACAACTCCTTTGCTACTGGAGGGACCAAATGTAATTTATTTATCGAACTATCTATGTGTGCAAGCACACTACATAAGAACAACCTTGGTCTCCTTGTATCTGACACCACTCAATTGGGAAGATAAGGTTATCCTCTCTTGTAGATGTACGAAAATTTACAACTTGTTATCACGGTAAGTCTATTGAAAAGACTAGAAGGACGAGATCTGTGCAGCACATGGCAACGACATGCCCGATATAGTCGATATCCACATGATATTTCCGGTACCACATAGATGGATGATGGACCATTTGGGACTACTTTTTGACTTGTTTTGTGTGGCACTGATCTTTGCACAAGTATCTATCATAAGTTATTTTAGTGTACTCAAGTCGATTGCCTTGTTTTGAAGTAGTACAAAAGTCGTTGTCGTAGTATATATAACAATGTTTACAGAATTACAATGTCGAAATTACTGAACGGATGAGTACTTGTTTCAGATATTATGCCGAGCCATAGGTGGCAAGACTGGCCGAGCCAAGGCATGGGATTTAGGCGTGACTTGCGTGCACCCATCCCCTTCTACAATTCGGCTGCTTTCTTCTCTCAACATTCCGCCCCACCTTCCCGTCATAGAGTGCCACCGTGATGAGGTAACTTGATATTTCAGTAACTATTTAATACGCATTAATATCTTCTGAGTAATGTAAAACTCTTCAATAGGCATTGATCTTCTGAGTAATGTATGTAATTTACTAAATCGTTTGTTTGGAAAATATCACAGGTATGGGAGCTGCCACCACAAGCAGAGGTGATGGCCCAGTCTGAGAAGACTGGGATAGAGATGTTTAGGTACGGGGACCACGTTATGGGAATTCAGGGGCACCCGGAGTATAGCAAAGATATTCTCTTGAACCTTATCGATCGTCTTCTACAACGCAACCTAATTCAGGTACGAAGTCGTTATGATGAAATGCTATCATCATACAGAAAAGAATGTTGTTATTTAATTTTGTTTTTCTCTTTTTTGGGATAGGATTCTAAATTAGTGTATATTCGGTGCAGAATTTCCATGTAGAAGCAGCGAAGGCGAGCATAAACAGCAAGGATCCGGACCGGGAGTCATGGAAGCGGTTCTGCAAGGGGTTTCTGAAGGGAACATTGCCATTGTAGCTTTTAGGTGCTTTGAATGTGTTGGTTTGGAATTTAGAGGAATTATGTTTTCCCAAGAGCTCTGATTTGTTGTATAGAGACATTTCAGTTAATGCATCGGTTAAATCTAGTCAAGATCAATCTCTGTTGATCGATTTTACTTCAATTTACGTCTCAAGGTTGAATTTATGGTGTGATGATAGATATTGCCGAATAAGAGTACTTATTAGGCGAAGATTGGGTTTGGATTTTGAAATAATGAACATAGTGATGTAGAAATAAAAAAAGAGCCTTCAATGAAGGTAACTTATTATTATTATGTTTTCATTTGTGTGAAAATGTGATCGAGCATTAGTTTGTTTTATGAAGTGTAAGTAACTTTTTCCCTTTTTTGGAGATAAAAAAGTTAAGTTTTTCAAATTTAAAAAATTATAAAAAATTTCTAATTGAGTTCTAAATATACGACCAAACAAAAAAGACATTTACTTTATTATTAAATAAAAAAATTGATTTTCAAATTGTGACCAGCTTTAAGGTTGCAATTCTAATAAAAAAAAACATGCACCATGCATGTACTAATATAGAGATAAACAAAAATAGGATAGTTAACACTTCTCAATCAAAACAAAAAAAAAATTAGTAAATTTGAGTTTTAGCATGCAATCTTGAAGATGTTAATTTAATGACTACTGTATATAATTCTTCCTATTCACTAATACTAATTAGAGGAGTAATAATTGCATCTTTTAACTGCACACTAAATGTATTTATGTTTTAAAAAAAATATTTATATTTAATAATAATAATGTTACTTTATATTATTAAGATTAAAAGTTATGCAAGTTATATTTATACTTATGCAATACAATTTTTAACTTCAATTTTTCTATAATCATATAGGAAAAAGTAATAAAAACTTTTTATACTATCTATAAATATTTATAAATTCAGATATAAATGAATTATCTATTTAGTAAAAATATTTTTGATGTGCAGATCAGAGATGCAAAGATAATTTTTCATTTTGTTAATTCAATCTGACCAAAATTCTGTAATTAACGATTATGATTTATGACACATAATTCAAGCCTAAACAAGCTCCTGAAGTACAAATTCATATTCCTAATTTCTATTCTAACAAAATTGTGTTTCATTTTCTCAACTTGAAGCTGAAAAATGCATCACACTGCATAGACCAGGATCAGGATATGCTAATTGTAATCCATGCAATACCCAATTGTATGACTCGTTACATACAAGTCGCTAAAAAGTACGTCACATACAATCCCAACTTCCCGTAACAAATGGCATTTCGTATAGGATTCACGCGTCTCGCCAACTCTGATTAAATTCCAAAACCTCCCTTTTCCAAAATCGTAACCCAAGCCGCTACCAAATTGATATTACCTTTCTTTCTTAATTAAGCTCTTATAACTGTGTTAATTTCTTTCTCTGTTTACAGATGCTGATAACACTAACACTAACCTCCTCTGTTTTCCAGTTTCAACTGTCCGATTCACGATCCATATTCCTACTATCTCACCACAATTACAAAACAAATACACCAACACAGAGATATAGCTTCTTGCTAGATCGATCGATTGGTAATAGCTCCGATCCGGTTGGTAGGTGCACCAATGGGTAATTCTTGCATGATGGCCTTGAAAGAGAAGAAATGTTATCAGGGAAGTAGTAGTCCGATCAACACCATGATCAATCCAGTCAGCGTGCCGCACCTCGCCGAGCGAGTGCTCAGGGATGTCGTCCCGCTTGGAAGAGTCAGCGATGTCAGGGTCAGGGATAAGTATATCATTGGAGCAGAGCTTGGCCGGGGGGAATTCGGAGTGGTATATCTGTGTACCGATCACGAAACGCATGAGACATCAGCGTGCAAGTCTATCTCTAAGAAAAAACTGCGCACGGCCGTTGATGTCGAGGATGTGCGCCGTGAGGTTCATAACTCTTTTATTTCTATTGTTTCTGTTCATAGTTATATATTTGACATCTGATTCATTTTCTTTTAATTAGCTTAAGATTGTATACGACATTTGAGTGTAATCCATAATTGAATTATGCTCAGTGTTGAGTAACTTGAATTCTATGGGAAGATCAAAGGATGTTCTAATTTCTAAACTTTGGTCACAAAACCAGATCAATTATACCTAATATATGTAAAAGTTAACATAAACAAAGAACAAGGAATTAATTAGGAAATACAAATCAAATACACACTAAACAGAATCCTGATATTGAATTATATGCAATATAAAGTATAGGTAGTTTGTTGCTTCATCATTTTGGGTCATACATTTTTCACAGGTGGGAATAATGTCAGCATTACCAGATCACCCAAACATAGTACGACTCAAGGCTGCGTATGAGGATGATGAGGCGGTGCATATCGTCATGGAACTGTGTGAGGGAGGTGAGCTGTTTGACCGCATTGTCGCGAGGGGACACTACTGCGAGCGTGCAGCGGCCGATGTGTTTAGGACCATTGCTGAGGTTGTTCGAGCGTGCCATGCCAATGGAGTCATGCACAGAGATCTCAAACCTGAGAATTTTTTGTATGCTGACAATAAGGACAACTCCCCGTTGAAGGCGATTGATTTCGGGCTTTCAGTATTTTTCAGACCAGGTTTGTGATATTTTACATATTTATGAAAAGCAGGACAGTTTTATAAAGAAAAATATTTGATCTGATAAATAAACTTTAATATGCTATTTATTGTGATCGGTTACTATACCCTGAAGCATGTATGTAATGTAGAGATAATATGATAACTCTATGTAAATTGGCTAATGGCTATGACAGGTGAGAGATTTTCGGAGATCGTCGGCAGTCCCTATTACATGGCCCCGGAGGTGTTGAAAAGAAATTACGGCCCCGAGGTCGATATTTGGAGTGTGGGGATAATACTCTATATCTTGCTTTGTGGAGCTCCACCATTCTGGGCTGGTAATCAGTCATTTTGCTTTAACTAAATTTCCTCTTTTTGGGCACTGCAAAATTTTGTAAATTCTTTTGTTGAAAAAGATTTCTATCTTGTTTAAATTGTTGTAGAAAACGAACAAGGTGTTGCCAAAAAGATCCTCGATGGTGTAATTGATTTTAACCGAGCACCATGGCCACAAATATCTGATGGTGCCAAGGATCTTGTACAAGGAATGCTTCAAA
Source organism: x Bolboschoenoplectus mariqueter (assembly GCA_037678475.1). Lineage (NCBI taxonomy): Eukaryota > Viridiplantae > Streptophyta > Magnoliopsida > Poales > Cyperaceae > x Bolboschoenoplectus > x Bolboschoenoplectus mariqueter. The sequence goes on along the minus strand of CM075239.1, from coordinate 976,468 downwards.
TTGACCCGAAGAAGCGCTTAACTATACAAGAAGTGCTCGGTCAGTTAGATCTTTCGTGCCTGTCTTTTTTTTTTTTTCAAATTATTTATGATGATATTTGCAATAATGCTTCTCATGATTTTGCGGCTTTTGCAATAATATTCCAAATTGCAAGATTATTTCTTAAGAACTTTTTTTTAGATCATCCATGGTTACAAAATGCAAAGAAGGCTGCAGATGGCGGCAACTTAGGAGAAATTGTACGAGCTCGACTCAAGCAATTCTCGGTGATGAACAGATTCAAGAAAAAAGTCATGCGTGTGAGTTAACCTTTGCTTGTTTAAATCTCTTTTTTCTATTACAAATTCTGGTAATATCAAGATTCATGACCAATAACTAACATATATGAATTTCAGCATAGTACCAAGTTACCAACCCTGGAAGTATTGGAAACAGCAATTATTTGCTCATTATTTGAAAAGAAATCCAATATTACAATTTTATGGTCTGATCTGATCTCTGAAGTGGTTTTATTTCAGGTGATTGCAGAGCACTTATCGATTGACGAAGTGGAATTTATAAGAAAGATGTTCATGACAATAGACACTGACAATAATGGAAAGGTAACATTCGAGGAGCTGAAGGCCGGCCTTCAAAATACAAATTCTCAACTTACGGAATCAGAGATGATACTTCTCATGGAAGCGGTACACACATATATGTTCTTTCATTTTGATAAATTTGGTGTAATTTCATAATTACAGCAGAGATCAGCAATATATATATATATTTTCCTTCAAAAGAAAAGAAAAAAAAAACATATTATGTATTTATATTTTATACTGATCAGCTGGTCTGGTATTTTATAAGTGAGGTGTGCATTTGTTGCTAACACATATGCATCTAGGCTGATGTGGACGGAAATGGATTTTTGGATTACGGAGAGTTTGTGGCCATCTCAATTCACTTGCAAAGGATCTCAATTGATGAGCATTTGCGGAGAGCTTTCATTTTCTTCGACAAGGATGAGAGTGGGTTTATTGAGCTTGATGAACTAGCTGATGCTTTGGCAGATGAGGCTGGCCGCACTGATACTGAGGTCTTGAATGTCGTAATGCACGAAGTTGATATCGACAAGGTTCTATATACGTATCAATCGTTCCTCCCTTTCGTTATTTTAGTTGTGATTATTAATTTGAAGCCAAAATCTCTTTGTTTCATTTTTGGTAATTGGCTATGGTTCAGAATAAGTTTTGCATATTCTGATACAGTCAACTACATGTCTGGTATTATCTTGTAGGACACACGTATCAGTTACCAAGAATTTCTTTCGATGATGAAATCGGGTGTCGATTGGAGAAAGGCATCGCGCCAGTATTCAAGAGAGGTACTCAGAAATCTCAGCATTGACATAATGAAGCATGGTTGCCGCTATACTGCGAATCAGAGAAATCCTAGCACCTTGCATTCATAGTGCCATTAGAGCTTCCTTAACACCCCGGCGCCGCCGTCGCAAAATTGTGTACTGTATAGGGTTATATATGTATAGAACATAACATGCAGCTTTCAATTACAACTAGTTTAAATTGCTATTTGTATATATATATATATATATATCATGGCTGTTTGTATATATTTTGATAGACCTAGGGGCTCTAGTGATGTGGTCTAATTTTTCATTTCTTTATTCGATTCTATTTAATTTCCTCTAGGTATTGTGTTGATTAGACTGAAGAAAGAGGAATAACTTGTAGGTATATATGATACCTATAGCTCTAATGGTGCTTGTAATAAAAAATTAAGGGTAAAGAGAATCATAATATGCTTGGATTTTAATTTATTAATTGCATGTTATATATCCATTATCCAACCTTCTTGACATAATTTCTTTTTTTTGTTTTTCAAAATTATTTTACTGTTTTTTATGTTGACAATTCCACGGCTAGATATTGGCACTAAGTGAGACGAAAAAATTCTCACCAATGCATAGTACAAACTATGGTAGCAATAACATTTATTTATTTTATTTTTAAATTTTGAGTTTTGTGGGGGATTATTAGAAATTTATTTTATATTAAAACTCAAAATTTATAAAACAATTAAATAATTAATTATATGATATATGAGCTGGAGTTTTTGTGCAAATTGATGATGCGTTATACAGAGTTTTTAATCTCAATCAATTCAATACCCAATATAATGTCTTATTTACATCAGCAACGTTTCTTTATTAATATCCTTGTTTATTGCTATGTATTAAAGAGTAAAGAAACGTTGTAACAGAGGCTAATTCTTGTATATATATATATCATGTATAATTCATATATTGGGTACTAATCGGAAGATCTAAAGAGACACATCTCTAGCTCATATTCATATAATTCTTCTTCAAATTTTCTATTGTAAAATAAAATAAATAAATATATGCTATTATTATTGAAAGATGCTACATCAACCTTTACTATGGGCGTACCCGCAGGAAGAGGAATCCCGGCGTAACTTGGGGTCATCTCGTCCGATTATTCCTGTGCGTAAAAACAAGGAGTCGTTTTAGGTTGCTAATACAACTCTGGATAACTTCATTCTATTATTTTAATTTTACTAATTTAATTTTATTTGATCAAATTTCAGATTTGAAGATCAATTTTTCCAACAAGATATATAGAGAGAGTTTTTCAAAATAAATTAAGTAATTACATAGAGAAACAAACCAAAGGATAAGCATACATTCTATTAATTGTTTCATGTTTTGGGTTGGTTTTCTTGTTATTTTCCGTATTTTTCTTTAATTTTCTATTAGTTTCTTCACCTTTTTTTTTAAAACAAAGGAAAATCTATTCGAGTGATTGATAAGTCATATATTGAAAACCGACGAGATCATTATTTGAAAATTTTATAGATCTTATTCAAAGAAAGGAAGATAACACATCTGTCGCTTGGATCCTCTCCAACAGGCAACAAATGCAAAGTTTCCTTGCAAAAGCTCTTGTGCCGTTTTATCCTTCGGCTGGACGGCTCGTGAAGGGAGCTGACGACCGGCTCAAGATAGACTGCAATGCTGCTGGTGCTTTGTTTCTTGTGGCCAAGTCGGAGTTAACGCTCGACGGCTTTACCGAGTCGGAGCTGTCACCGGAGGTGAGGGATATGTTAATTTGTTCCATTAAGCATGGTTGGATCAGCTCATCAGTACCATTCTGTGCTGTTCATGCTACAGGTTTAATTAATTTCTCATCAATTTGGGGCATTTTAGGATACAAGCTAACTTTAATTTATGATATATATATATATTTAATATGTCGAAAAATATTGGGAAAATTTTACAATGAAATATTAAATTTGTTTTTCATTATTTCAATATCTTGTGAATAACATTTAGACGAATTTGAAGGTCATTTAACATTTCATCAAGCAATCAAAAAATTTTGTTATGATTGATTTCAAAGTTTTTTCTTTTAAAAAAAACGGCTAATCAAATTTCATATCGATCCCATTTTGATATATATACATCAGATTTAAAATGAAGCAGGTTGCATTATGGATCGGTATCCCATGCGTGACAAATATTGAACCACATGGGTATATATATATATATATGTTTGAAAAATTCTTCAATCCTTCTGTTTGGTGCTCTAATTAATCTTGCAAAAAATATTATCATCTCAGTACATAAACTATAGAGATGACTTTTCTCCAATGCGGCGGCATGGCGTTTGGTGCGTCGAGGCACCATGTTGTCGATGACGGACGGAGCGGATTTCACTTCCCGCAAACTTTGGTGAGCCTGGTTTGAGGCTGCACTGGTGCCAATCTGCCCCCACCACCGTTTCTAGACCGTACCGTCCTTCGGTCCGGGTCCCCTCCGGTTGTGCAATTCGATCATCCTGAGTACTTCGGCAAAGTGATCAAACGACCATCTCAAACTCCTGGTGTTGCGACTTCTATTTCCTGTGCGATGAAACTATCACAAGAACAGATAAACATCCTAAAATGCAGTGGAAAACCGGAGGATTTGACTGTCGCAATGTCCATATTCTGCGTCGTTGCTGCTCATGTTTGGAGGTGTGTGTGTGGAGCGCGTGGACTCTCGCCAGAAACCAATGCACGCCTTATCTTTGTTGCCGACATCCGCAACCACGTTCACCCTCTTCTTCCGCAGCAATATTTCGGCAACGCCTTCATCCGCACATCAGTCATTGCAAGGGTTCACGATGTGTTGCTCGAGTCTGTGGCAGGCTTGGCTCAAAGGATATAGATCATGTTGATGATAGCTATGTGAGATCGGCAATCGACAGTATGGAATTGATGCACGGCAACGGGTCAAGCTTCTTGGCAGACAATGAAAAGCCAGCATCAGGGCTACGGGTGATCAGCTGGCTCGGGATGCCGACTAGGGATGCTGACTTTGGGTTGGGACCACCTAAATTTATGATACGAGCACACACCGGAGGTAGCGGCGTTGCATACCTCAAAAACGATCATGCCGGAATTTCAGTATTGATCAGTTGGAGCCTGAAACCATGTCGAAATTCAAGGATCTCTTCTATGACATGCTCTCTTTGGATGCCTAAATTTTGTTGCATATCCATATATAAATTTGTTAATTGCTTTAATTTCATTTGGTTTGCTTCCTTTAAAATGTTAATTAATTTCTTTAATTTCATATTAGTGGTATTTGAGTTGATTAATAATATACATATAAAATAAGTTACATAATAAAATCATTAATATAAATAATAACTCATTTTATATGAATAATGAAGTCAATATTGATTACGGTATTAACGATAATATCTCCCAAATATTTTTTATAAATAAAGACCATAAGCAAACAAAAACTCCAACTATATTTCAACGTTTCTAAAATTGGCTAATTACATAAAATTTTTAACCTTGTACTAGAGCATCATGCTCTGATCATAAAATTTTTAACCTGTCCATTGGATTAAAATTAAGTTTGATGGACTGAATGATCATTGGATCATTAAATTTGATATTCCATACGATTATTGAAACATAAAAATAAAATTTGTATACAAATTTTAATACAATTAAACAGTTATTCGTCGATCCAACCCAAATTTAATCCTATAATAGAAACTCCCCACACGGCTACGTTTCAAGCACATATCTATTTCAAGTAACAGTGACCAGGCTCCTCTCCAATTATACTAGTTTTAAAATGGTGCTGACAGTTCTGAACGGTCAATCTTATACAAGACGGTCTGATTCAAACTAACAAATACGGATCATTTTCTTTGTCGACCTTACAATTTGAAATGGACGGTTTATAACTGGAGAGTACCATCTACTCAATCCACATAACTGTAGAGGATCCCAAACCATTTGATGGGCCCAAGCCCAAAAAGGCAAGCACCAGCCCAGCACGCCTAGCCCATCCAAAGGCCTAATCGAAGGCGTTGTAGAGGTAGTTTGAAAGAAAAACAAAAGCGCCCACAACCTGTTCGACGTAATGCCTCAATGACACCTTCTCCTTGTTGCAACCTCCGCCTTCTCCATCACAGAGCTTCAATGGAAACCACACTGTGGGTAGGTAGGAACAGCTATTTTCTCCCCTTTCTCTTCAAGAGAAGCTCCAGCTCCATCCCTGTTTACTGCTCTGCCTCTGTCAACCAAGTATGTTCCACCCATATCTCTCTCTCTCTCTCTCTCTCTCTCTCTCTCCCTCTCGCTGCGTGTCTCATGTTTGTTCGCAAGTGTATGTAAGAATAATGTTTGTAGCAGAGGAGTGAGCAATTGCTATTGGTGGTTGGTGGTGGTGCAGCTGGAGTATATGCTTCAATTCATGCCAAGAGGTTAGCTCCTATGCTGAATGTTCTGGTCATTGAAAAAGGCAAATTTTTGTCGAAGGTGTGAACTCTTTCCCCTTAAAATCAGAATTGATACTATTTTGTTTTGCTTGGTTTGTTGTTCCTGTTATTACAAATTCACCTTGTTGTGAAAAATTATAGGTGAAAATCTCGGGCGGAGGCAGATGCAATGTGACCAACGGCCATTTTCATGAACCAATGGTGATGCCTAAATCCCGGGAAGCTTAATTCATACTTAGTTATTTACTAGTATACACTAGAGAGACTTAAAAGTGTGTCGCATTTTGTATAAACTGCAGAGATTGGCAGAGAACTACCCAAGAGGGAATCGAGAATTGCGGTGGTCCTTCTTTGATGTTCACGGTCCTCAAGATACCATAAATTGGTTTTCAAATCACGGCATTCAACTTAAGGTTCCTTTTCTTATTATTTCTATTACATTTTTTTTTAAACTATGGCTTACGGTTCTTTTTACTAGTCTAATTCTGAGATTATAAAACATCTTCTCATAGACAGAAGATGACGGAAGGGTTTTCCCAGTGAGTGACAACTCAGCTTCAATTGTTGATTGCCTCCTCAACGAAGCTCGAAGGCTTGGAGGTACTTTAGTTACAACTTGTCTCTGAATTGAATGTTTCTTTGTAGATTGTATCTGAGGTTAAAGTTATTTCGAAGTTCTTTTGCAGACCGGAAAGACAGTTTCTGATGTATCTGTAGTTGATAATGAGCAATTTCTTGTCAAGGTTGAAAAACGCACTGCCAACCTTGTCGAAAAAATCAACGCTGATTATGTTTTGGTCTCTACAGGGAGTAGTCACCAGGTTTTACGACACCTTTTGCTTTTTTTTTTTAATTTCTTGTAATTAGTATGTTTTTGTAATTGTGGATTTTTTTTAAAATTCTTTGGAATTAGCATGTTTTTGTAATTGTGGATATAACTTGAGATTTTTTCCAGGGTTACTCGATTGCGGCTCAACTTGGTCATTCTATTATTGAGCCCATGCCTAGCTTGTTTACCTTCAAAATTGCAAACGAGAAACTTCCAAGTTTGTCTGGAGTAATCATTTTAGTTTTTTCCTTTTTAACGAATATTCTCAATTTAGTCCATATTTTTATATGTTTCTAAAAAAAGAAGAAGAGAAATTCTCATCCCTGGCGCTATTAGGTCTCTTTTCCAAGAGTTAGAGCAAAGCTGGAGCTCGATCATGTAAAAAGAAGCATATCTGAACTAACCCAGGTAGTATTTCTTTTTTCATTTTTTTTTGTCGTTAAAAGTAATTTTGACTTTTGAGTTCTAAGTCTTATAGCAAGTTGTCACCTTGACAGGTTGGTCCTTTGTTAGTGACGCATTGGGGACTCAGTGGGCCTGTGATCCTTCGTTTGTCGGCTTGGGGTGCCCGTGAATTATTCCATTCCAATTATAGAGGTACGTAGCATTATGCAATATTATTTTTTGGAAGAGTTTGTGGCAAACTGTGTCATCTTTAAACCAGTCGATATTGGTATGAGCAATATTATATTGTTCAATTGGTATATTTTAATATGCCAAGCTGATTAGATAACTATAATGATGACGGCAGCATATGGTTGTGAAAGGATATGTTGAATTGGGTTTCAACCATACTGTATCTGACCTAATCATAGTCGGGCCAAATACAGACTCAGTTTTTATATTATCTTATTTTATTTTATTTTTCAAAAAATCAGGAATGCTTTATGTAGACTTCGTACCAGATATTCACATAGAAGAGGTGAAACGAGCCCTCTTTCATCACAGAGACCAGCTTGCAGTTTGTATCTCTTCGTACTTTTATTTTCTGTTATCACAAACATTGTTTGCTTTATTTTCATTGAATTGATGGTAAAATTTGTTCCTTCTTCAGAAGAATAAGCTAAACAATTCTTTTCCTCCGCAATTTGATCTGCCGAAAAGATTTTGGAGGCTTTTAATTGAAGAAGAGGTTGTTTCTCTCACCAACACATTCTTTGCAAATTTCATTTTGAATTTACTCCGCTTATCAACACAGTTCATTTCTTTTATAGGGCTTAGATGGCGATGTGCCATGGGCGACAGTTTCAAATAGCAACTTGAACTCAATTGCACGTTTGTTAAAGCAATTTCTGTTCAAGGTAGTAGGAAAAGTGAGTCTTCTTTCTCTTCTATGTACCAAGTGGTACCACAAATTCATGATCCTTGGCTCTAGTAAAAGATATCTCGAAAAATCTCGATTCATGTTTATTTTTTAAAATAGGGCCAATTTAAGGATGAGTTTGTTACTGCTGGAGGGGTCCCACTTTCTGAGGTATTTTTTTCCCTAAAATTATGTCTTTCTTTTAAAGATAACATTGATTCAAAACTGAAATTGAAATTATTAAATAATAGTAAGTTTAATACCCATTTTTTTTGGGGGACATTTGAAGGTATCACTTAACACCATGGAGAGCAAGAAATGTCAAAATCTTTTCTTTGCTGGGGAGGTAATTTTTAAGAATTATATAGATTTCTCATTTTTGTTTGACTGCCATTTTACTATGATACTTTTCTTCAGGTTCTTAATGTAGATGGAATCACTGGCGGATTCAACTTTCAGGTCGAAAGCATCCTCTGGCCTTTTCCGTGCATTATTAAAATATTTTTTATTTTCTAATTTTCACCATATATATTATCTTCTTTCGGTAACAGAATGCATGGACTGGGGGTTACATAGCTGGAACAACCATTGGCACAATAGCATCAAGCAGTCGCTCTGAAAAATCATCTCCAGAGCAATTCAGAATCAAATCAGAAAAAATATAGAAACTTTGAATGGCCATCAATGGCATTACTTACACTGCAATGAAGAGTGGAATGTTCATACATTAATAGAAAAATAAAAAAAAAAGTTGGTATTTTAATTGGAGGTTTTTTAATGTGTGGATTTCATCCTTTATAATTGAGTTTTGCATTTGCCATCCTGGTACCAGTATAGTTGCTTCCGTGAATTTCAGCACGTGCTAGATACCTCTCAGTTTTCATCCTGTACCTCTCCTCGTTCCACATTGGTACCAAATGTTTCACCACGGGGCACCACATAATAACTAGGAATGCTATAGATGATGTCAGAAGCAAAGCACAAGTCTCGCCACATATCATCAGCCTCACAAGACTTGCAATGAGTGACACGGCAGCAAGAACCGATCCATACTGCCTCAATGTTCCATTCTTCGGTTGCACCATATCAGTTGAAGGCGACGGTGAACATACATAATATGACGATATCTCATTTTCGCCCTCTGACTCAGTTGTGGCTTCTGACATTGTTTCAGGTGTCTCTGTATATGCCCTCGGTGCCCTCCTCAGTCGAACATTATCCGGTGAAAATTGCGCCGTTATTGGCTTAAAGATTGATGATAAGGATCTCGACGATGTTGATTCCGCCGAGTCTGTCGCCGACATTATTCTTGAGTTTATATCGGAGAATGGACTCATTGTCATGTCCGACATACAGCTATCGGATATCTCCTCTTCGTCATGATCTCTTGCTTCTGATGTATTGTACACCTGCATCTCTTGCCTTGTCTGCAGTTATGAAAAATTTGCCAAAATATACAAAAACAAGTGATAATATAATTATAATTATCGCAATTAGAAAATTGCTAAATAAAGTTTCCAAACCTACCTTAGGTGGGAGGGGAGGCAGTGGCTGCTCTGCCTCATGCTTTTTCCTCTTTTTTCTGCTCCTCTGAGAAAAATTATAAACACATTTCCAATTTGTAAAAATGTGGATCATAACATGCCTCAAGAACAATGATATTTATGAGTATTGAATGAATTATCATTAAGCTTCTCTGCTCCAATACATTATTTGCATTTTTATTTTCTTTAGCTTTTTTTATATCAATAGAACATTTTTTAATTGAAGTACTCTTTGAAAAGATTAATTGGCATTCAATAGCTGGCTTCATTTCTCATAAACCAAATGCAAACTAGAGCTCAATAATTTCTATCACCTTAGGAATACATGTAATGGAGGTGATAATTTTATCCATGATGCGGCTGCCCCGACGGTGGTGGCGACGAGGATGACATGGCTCCTCCTTGGTAGTTTGTAGATCAGCCATGCATCCGTTGAAGCGAACGAGGAGGGAAAGAGGGGGGTGTTTCAACCAGAATTCCCTGTTTCAGTTTTGGCTATACATAAATTCTGTTGTTAGATATTTCAAGATAATGTTAACTAACAACTTTGTAAGGTGTTGAGCTAACATAACGGTTTTCATGCCTTTATTTAGCAAAATTAGTTGGATTCCATCCTTTATTTTGATGCCCACTTGTTGAGAATGAGCACACAATTGAGCAGTTTGTCATGTTAGAGTATCTTCTTTTTTCTTTTTCTTTTTAAAATTAAGCAATGTTTTATTAAAGGTAACAAACAAAGTTTGCTAAGATTTTTTCCGAATGTTCAAATATAGTTACAAACTTAAGCGATATTTCATTAAAGGTAAAAGAAAAGAACAAACTTTGCTGAGATTTTTTAATATAGTTACAGACTTAAACAATATTTCATTAAAGGTAAAACAAAAGAACAAACTTTGCTGAGATTTTTTAATATAGTTACAGACTTAAGCAATATTTCATTAAAGGTAAAACAAAAGAACAAACTTTGCTGAGATTTTTTAATATAGTTACAGACTTAAGCAATATTTCATTAAAGGTAAAACAAAAGAACAAACTTTGCTGAGATTTTTTAATATAGTTACAGACTTAAGCAATATTTCATTAAAGGTAAAAGAAAAGAACAAACTTTGCTGAGATTTTTTAATATAGTTACAGACTTAAGCAATATTTCATTAAAGGTAAAACAAAAGAACAAACTTTGCTGAGATTTTTTAATATAGTTACAGACTTGAGCAATATTTCATTAAAGATAAAAGAAAAGAACAAACTTTGCTGAGATTTTTTAATATAGTTATAGACTTAAGCAATATTTCATTAAAAGTAAAACAAAAGAACAAACTTTGCTGAGATCTTTTTATATTAATGACCAAAAACTAGCAAAATACCCGCACGTTGCAGCGGATCTTATCAATCTTATGTATATCTATATTAACTTGCAATATGAAGCTTTAAATTATGATAGCATGCTGTGTTGGTATCAGTTTTTAAAAAAATAAAAAAAATTTGAGCAAGGCATTATGGCTAGTAGGAATTATTTGATAAACTGAATAAAAGATTATTCAATGTTGTAGCATCGCATGTTTCAAGTTCCTGAAAAATAGTCCACAATATTGGCATGAAATGTCATAGTATAATTTTTATATTGTTCTTATCTAAAAAAACTATATAGATTCACAGTTGTTATTCATTTATTTGCAATCAAAAACTATACTTCGTCAAATAAAAATATGAATTACATATAAAAAGTTAAAATTGCAAGTTTAAAATTCTTAATAAATACTTCTCAAGAAGATTGCCAACTCTTACAAGTGAAGGAATTTGACCAATATGTTTCCGTAAGTACTTCAATTCGAAATATTTACGAATTAAATTTCAAAATTCTATATCTGAAACGTTGATTCAAGTAGTGTAATAAATTCTTCATATCAAAATCATGTAGAATACTAAAATTTATTATCTTGAAATTTCTTTTACTATTTTTAATAATTTTTGAAAAATAACTCTAAAAAAAAATACACCAATATTTAAGATCAAAAAGATCATCTTCTATTTTGAAAAAATGACCCTAAATGCAAAAAGGTTCGCTAGGGATGTTCGATGTTCCTCTTCTATTTTGAAAACTAGAAATTGTAGAGAGCAATTTGGTGTGTATTTGATAAGTAAAGTAAGAACGGAGTAAGTTAAAATATTTATAAAAGTAAAATAAAATTAAATTATTAAAATTTATAAATTTTAATATATTTTACTCTCAATATTTCATCTATTTATTTTCACTGCTATCAAATACTAATAATTTAAAGTGATTTAATACTTACTCAGTTTTAATTTTATTTTATTTAATCCTATCAAGTATTAATGCTTGAAAATGCTCATTTTGTTTGATTATGGCTGTCGTTTATTAAATGTTCTGACAAAGCTAGTAACAACAGACTGAATACAATTGATCTCATCCACTTTGATGAATCTATATTAAATGCTGTTGAGTTTATGATAAATCTTTTAGAGAGAGCTCATAAATCTCTTTAAAACTTGAAACCATTGTCAATCTTTGTTCTCTCCACACTGTTTAATTAAAAGAGAATGCTCATTATCATATCAGAATGAGAATTTCATCCAGAAAAAAAAAAGGGGAAAGTTTGTAAAAGGAGAGAAATTGTGATTCATTCGAAATTCATTATCACATAGGAATCTAAATAAACAATAAACGGTTCAAATCGGATAACAAAAGGGACTCTCTTTTTTAGTCAGAAATGCTCTCAACTTTTTAAAGAGAAGGAATTAATTGACAGTGAGTTGTTATTCTGAGATGACGATATGGCATTACATACTAACAAAAAAGGAAAATATTACAGAGATATTATGTATATTGTTATAGATATCAATTTTATTATATATATTTAATGAGTTATTATGTATATTAATAATTTTATTTTATATAATATATTTATTATTTTATTTAAATATTATTAATAGACATAATGATTCATTTAATTTGAATAATGATAGAACCGTAGGCCTAACACCATGACGATATGTCTTGACTTTTTACGAAAAGACGTAGGTTGAAGTTCCACAAAAAATATTTTAAAAAAATAAATATTGAAATTAATATGAATTTATATATAAAAAAATAATAATAATACTATATAAAATAAATTTACATAATAAAATTATCAATATATCTGATAACGACGTATTAATAATTAATTAGCTCCATTAATAGATGGGCTACATTATTACAGTAGTTGCCAACTTGCCTTTAAAAGTGGGCCCCACACCATTTCACTCATATATCGTCTTATCCTAAAAAAAAAGACGAGGCCTAAAACGAGAAAAAGGGAAAAAAAAAAATGGGATCGATTCCCATAGTTTTCATTTTTCAATCTATCCCACAAATAATAAGATATAATCCCCCACAAAGATTTCTTACCAAGTTAGAATTTTCTCAACTCATATTTTCTTGCATAGACAGTAAAATATAAGTACGGAGATAGGTTGATAATTATTATTTTGATACTTTTAATTACGAATTTTTAAATAATTTAAAAAAAATTAAAAATAAAAAAATATATAAACCTATTTTTTATTGTATAGATTGACCGTGTTTCAAATTTTATACAATTTAAATACTATTTGATATTTTATCAAGGATTATTAAAATTACGTGATTTTTATAACAGTTCATATTTAACGGTCTCTGATGGAATATTAAACGACTCTTAATTTATATGAATTTGAAACACAATCAATTTATAAGTTAAAAAAATATACTTATCAATTTTTTTGTTTTTGAAAATTTCTAAAAATCATTTAAAAATCATTTAAAAATTAATTATTATAATTATCAAGATAGTAATTATTCAAAAAACCCCCTGGCTAAGTACAAAAATACCGAGTAGCCTTTACAAACTAGAGAGAAGCGCTTAGTCTTTCTTTCCCTTATTTAATTCCTTGCCTCCAATCTCCTACTCTAAGGCTGTACAGTGTCTACTTCTCAAGCAAAAGGGAATTTTTGGAGATACCTCACATTCTCACAAGCACCTCTCTCTCTCTCTCTCTCTCTCTCTCATGTCGTCGGAGCAAGAACCCGCCACCTCCTTCCTCAAAAGCTCCGTCGGGAGCAGGAGCACCGATCTCCAACTCGCTCATGCATACGCGGACTCGCCATGGATCAGGCGCTTCCATCTCAGCGCCTCTCCTCCCTCCCCTCCCCCTGCTCCTCCCGGCCAATCGGCCTCCATCACTGTCCGGCGACGCAACACCATCTCCACCTACGAATCCCGCGCTCCTCTCAATTTTCCGCAGAGAGATCGGGAGGAACCCGGCGAGGCGATATCAGGATTCGGCCCGTATCAGTTCAAGGCGACAAACCGGCTAATCTCAGAGCAGTTTCCTCCCGTTGCGCGAATTGCGCGGTTCAGTTGTGAGAAGAGAATCATGGATAGGCGCAAAGGGTTTAAGCTCTCGCCTTTCTTTCAGTTATGGCCGCCGCTGCCTGGGGCCCGCTTTACAGTGAAGAATCCAGTAAAAGCTGGTTAGTACTATTTCATCATTTTTCTTTTTAAGTGAGGGTTTCGTTAATTCCAGCATTTATTTATTTTCAAACATCTTTTACAGAATTTCAATATGTATTTGTTCATAGAGAAATGAGATTCATCATCACTGTACTAATTCTATGATTTTATTTCATAATCTAATATTACAACACCTCTAGTTAAGTTAATATACTTCTAAATTCTGAGACAAAATAATGTCATGATACTAACATATATATATATATATATAACATATGAATTGGCATTGTGTGTATCTAGGAGAGGCTGATTTTCATGGTGATGCTAGTGAGGCTTCTTCACCTAAGATAAGTGTTGAGGTAAATAATCTTCAATTATATGGGAATTTGATGATGACTAGAGATTTTGTTCCTGTGAACTTCAAAAGGATTGAAGTGTCAATTAATTGCTCAACTAAGGTTGGATTGGTGTTTCAGTGTTTGGTTGAGCCCAAAATTGGTGTCGTCGGCCCCTTAAAAGCCCAAAATATTGATTCATGTATTTTATGATTTTTATCTCAAGTTTCAAATTTGTACCATCATCATGGTTGTGTTGTAAAATTCGTACTAAAAATGCACCAAAGTCAATTAAAGGGAACTTCGTTATACAAGAGAAAACAGTTTAGTATTTAATACAAACAGAAGTTCAAAATGGGAAGGAAAAAAAAAAGGGTAAAAAAACCAAAAACTAGTTATCCATTTCAAATTCAATAATTTTCTTTTTCTCATTTGTGCCTAAGCTAACTATGGTTAAATTAAATCTATCTGTGCCAGCTACCTCCTCAAGCCCCAAATTCAACAAATCAAGAAGAGAAGCTCTTCTCAAACTGGAATTTGGGAAGGATTAACAGTAACAACACTATCTCCTCCTCTTTTGCAAATGTGCCTTCTCTAGAGAACTATCCAAGGAAGATGTCCAAAAAGTGGGGGTGATATTTAATGGTTTGTCATTTTGGAGGAATTATGTATGGTATTGAAGGATAAAATAAGCATATATTGTTTGTAGGTACCATCAGAACTCTTTAGTAATAAGAGATGGATTTGATGTGATGCATGTAATATATCAAGGGAATTTAATAGCTTATTTTCAATATGGGACCTGATTATCATTGATTAGTAGGTGACTACAAAACTCCGAAAAAAGAAAAAGGAAAGAAATTCAGCTAGAGAATGTGCATGGAGTGATTTTTATGTCGGAAAAAAAATAGAAAATAAATAATAAATTTTTATGTCAGAAAAAAATAGAAAATAAATAATAAATTTTTATGTCGGAAAAAAATAGAAAATAAATAATAAAACAAAAAATAGTTTGGAAAATTTTCAAATTCAGAAAAATCACACTCTCAAACAACAGTTTTTACAGAGAAGACCGTATATTCAGACTCAGAGTGAGGTATTTTCGCGTTTTATTCATCTTAATCATTTTTTCCTTCTCTCTCTCTTTTCTCTGTCTCTGTTTTCAAAGAAGATTATATTATGAAAAAAACAACATTTTCAAAAGAGATCGCAATTTTGATTTTTTTTATTTCTAAATTTTTCAAAATATTTTTTGTTTTATAATTTATTTATTTTTTCCTACATAAAAACTTACCCATGTGTCTTCATGTGGGGGCCGCTTCATGACACGTGTCACCTGTATGAAAAGTCTACCCCCATACCATGGTGTGGTCCCCACTGAGTTCCGCGGTACTCTGTTTCTCTCTCTATCTCATGGTCTCCTTCTGATTAGGATTCTCATATTTGGATACATATTCATGTTACTATTCTAACCGTTCAACGTCATATTGAAAATTAAATTTCAATTCACACTGAGAAATTTATATTTAATAATCTTATAAAATTCAAAAAAATTTAATCTGAAAATTTTCAATTCACACTGAGGAGCTTATATTTAATGGTCTTATAAAATTCACAAAAATTTAATCTGAAAATTTCTTTAAGGAGCGGACAGAGAATTAAAGTTTAAATAAAATGAAGCTAAAAAAAGAGTTATTATTTCGCGCTAAGGAATACGTATTCGAAAAAGGATTGAATAATTAAAAAACTAAAATAGACTTAAAGAAGTTAAAAAAAAAAACTAAAGGAGAGAATGCTCAACAGTACCATTAGCAACTCTTTTGTAAGGGGGCCGTTCAAATAGATGAATTAAAATGATAAAAGAAATATATTAAAATTAATTAATTATAGTTAATTATATACATTTATTTTTTGACCAATTAATATTGTATAAGAGAAACAATTTGGATGTCATATTTTAAAATATAAATAAATAATTGAGTTTATTATATTTCCTGATATAAAACATTTAAATAGAATTGAAACTCTCCTCTAAATAAAATAAGCTATTTCTCAAATCATCCAACAATAATTGTTGAGCATGTGCTTACAAATGATATTACGAAATGAAGTTAAGCTAAAATAATTTCAAAAATATTTGTATCACAATTGCACTTCAAAAACAATAAATGATTTATGAAATAATAATATATTTTTTTAATAAAAATAAAATAAAATAAAATTCAGATCAGACTAGAGGTGCGTCTCCATGTGGGGCCCACAGAGATGTGCATATGTACCATGTTGTGATGTGTTAGGTTGTTATCAGAGAAGAAAGTGACATTGAATCATGCATGACTTCTTTTTTTAGTATCGGAGAAATAATAAAATATGGTTTCGTTTGAAAACCAGATAAATTGAGATAATTAAAAAATAAAATTATTTTCTGTGAGAAATAATGATAATTTTATCTTTCAGTTATTTTCATATCAAATGAAACCTATAAGTATTTTACTCGTATAATAATAGGGACTTCAATGGATCAGATTGGATATGATCGGATTAGGAACAAATTGATATTATTTTATTCGATTCAATTTGATTCGAGTTAGAATTATTTTGTCTGAATTTGATCTGAATAGATCACGAGTTTCTATTGACGAGTTGATTCAACTCGATTTGAGTAATTTTATTAAATATTTGGATAGAATTTGGTTGAGTCAAGAATTTGCACCTTATATAATAACAATATACAATCCGCTGTATGATAATATTATATTTGTTAAATGATATAAAAGAACTTTATTTATATGTTTTTATTTGTGAGATATATTCTTTTTTTTTGTCAATTACAAATACTCTGTGATTTTTCTTATAAAATTAAAATCATGCTGTACTAATTATTCAGTCCTCCGATTCTAATTTATTTACTCTCCTTCTAATTTAATATAAATATATATATATATATATATATATATATAACTCATATCATTATCAAACTGTATCATCTACCAAACGCAATGTTTTTATTTATGGTGTATACTGAACCTATGATAGAAACTAATCAGGTTCATGTCAATTTTTTTTTAAAATAAGAGTTCCTGTTAGCCCCAGTTTATGTCAAATTTTGAATGTGACATCTATCAGTAACACAGTTTAATTAATTAATTTCCTTCCCTACTCACTTCATCTTTAAGATTTTACATATGAAATTAAATATATTTTTTTATACGATTATGAAAAGTGATAACTGCATCTCTTAACCACATCCCTTATATGCATCTCAGATATATTTACATTTCTTTTGAAAAATATTTATATCCAATAACAAAATATATATACATGATATTACTAGAATTAAAATTTCTGCATTCTTTTCTTTTTACTTGTACAATAACGTTTTAACTTGAATTCTTTTATATTATCTAGGAATGAAAAAATAATAAATATTTTATTTTTTTATGCTAATTATAAATACTTATCAATATAAATATAAATATAAATAAATTATTTATTTAGTATAAACACATTTAATGTGTAAATAAAGTACGCAAAAATAATTTCTCTATGAAAGAAAATTTACATTGATATAAATGCATTCATGATTTGGAGTCTTTGGAATATGACAATGATATCTATGACCAAACATGCACAAATAATCATATGAATTTTACAAAGCAATCGATACTCTCATATCTTCAACCCCTCAATATATAAGACATAGATATAGGAGGCACCTTATCCATTAACATATATCATCCTAGTATATAATTAGATCAAATTTTGCATGGTGATCAATCCTTCTAATTAGGACATGTCAAAATTGTCAATTGGACATGACTGGACCAATTTAGCAATTTACCTGGCTATAACAATTAGTTGGTGTCATTATCTATCAGTGTTCCACAATTGGTGTAGGTTTTCAAATTTCAACCATTTATCCTGATTTTCAGGCATATTTTTGGATGTGTTATGTGGGGGGGGGGGGGGGGGGGGGGGGGGTAGGCAAAGCATCTCCATAAAATGTAACTATACAAATTAAATTTATTTATTAAATTACTAATTTAATATTTTTTTATATAAATTTCAAAATATTTTTATTCTTGCAATTTTTAATTTCATCAAATGTCAACTTCTAATTGATAAATAAAATATTTTTTCCTAATTGTAGAAATGAAGATATTCATTACATTTTTATCCCTCATGCAGCTTGTGTCTTAAATTTTTGTGTGTGTGGAGTGCATTAACGAAATTCATTCCAAAATGTTCAATCAATCAATCAATCTCTAAATTGCTAGTGAAACTCACATGATTGAGAAATAATAAGTGCAACCTAAGGTTCCATCAATTCAAAAAAAAAATATATATATATATACAGTCAACTATCATGGATTGGAGGTATTTTCTTTTGTAGCCAAACTCTAAATGCATTTGCCTCTCTCATGATAGATGATAGATGAATTATTTGAAAATATAGCTGTTAATAAGTAACCAGGAAATATTAATTTCATTTAACATGAATGTTTTCCCTAGTGGAACAAGCCCTATGTATGTTTTTAACAAAAAATGAATTTTTTTTTACATTTATCTGGTTTTGTACTTAAATGGAAAGTTTTTAGACTCCCTTCTTTTCATCAAAAATAAAAATAAAAAAAATAAAAAATAAAATAGGAACCTTTTGTTAACTTTTTTTTTTTTTTAAAAATATTATGAAAATATTATTATTGATACCGTCGTTGATACGAACTGTCTTATATACGTTAAATGAGTTAGTATATATGTTAATAATTTTATTTTATACTATACTTTTATTGTTCAACTTAAATTCTACTAATATACATCATAACTCATTTAAGTTAGAATAATACAATTCCGTATAAAATAAATTTATATAATAAAATCATTAACATGTATAATAACTTAATTAATGTATATAATAAAACTCGTATCGACAACGATATCAACAATCATATCTAAATATCAGCTCTTTTTTTTTTGTGGGTCAAGGAAGCATAGTTGGATTTACACAAGTTGCAATGTTATCACTTTGCTCATTACTCCATGGACCATATATAGCAAAATATATACGCAAAATATAATGGGCTTCTATTTAATTAATTTTATCCATGCACCGTTTTCGTTGAAAGGGAAAGCCAAAACTATTTCTTCCCAAATTATTCTTCACTAATTAATTCACAATTATTATTTTTCTTTACAATAAGAAAAGATCACCTGTCAATCTACCAAGATTTATCTTTGACTAAATAGATATATATGAAGGAAGTAGTGCTCAATTATAGCCGATTTTTTTTTATGTAAGAAAAATAATATTTAAAATTAAATAAATAAGAAAATCGGATGAAAAATCACAAATATAGGAGGGACGAATTTTCAAAATCCGTCCCCAAATGTACTTTTAATCTTTCTTTATAAAAAATAATATTTTAATGTGGGACAGAGTTTCAAACCCCGTCCATTAATAAAAAAAAATTATTATAGAAGGGAAATTAAATCAACAAATTTGACTGTCCGTAATTACTTAAAATAAGTGTCAGACAGCATTTGAATTGTCAATTGAGACTCAATTTTGCACCAAAAGGAGAGATAAAGCCCTCTGTAGAGAACTCAACTTATTATTATTATATGGATTTATTATTGTTGTCTTTTCTTTTGTGATGTAGATTTGTGCAAATGAGATGACAAGGTGCTGTGTAATATTAGTGTTTTACAGTTATTTGTATGATTTAAATTCTTCATCTGTTTAAACTCTGAACTGATTTTCTACCTCATTTAGAATATCTTTTTAGATTTGATGTGGTTGAAATTAAAGGTGAAGAGGTTTATGATTGAAGTTCTGAGTGTTATAATATTTTGCTTCTTATTTGGATTTGGTTGTGTGATTAATGGTTATATTTTGTAAAGCAGGTATTGGTTGATACTGATTGTTTGTATGTTTTATTGTTGTGTTTTGAATTGATATTTTTGTTGAGGTATAGATCTTCTATTTCTCTTTAGATATTGTACTTCCTATCAAAAAGGAATGGAAGTCGGTATTCTTTTTATGCTATTTTTATTAAAAAAAAATATTTGTATGATTTAATTTTAAAAAAAATTATTCTTGCATCTCAAATTATGCATTTTTTTATCTACGTTTGTTGTTAAGTATAAATATTTTTTTTAAATATATATGTTTTAAAATTTAAGTTAGAAATTATGTCGAATAATTTTAAATATTTTGATGTAAATAAGAGGCACGGATGATAAATACAGTTATCACTCCTCTAATTTAAAATCACAAATTTATTTTTGTCTTATAAAAAGTAGTCAAATTCTAACTATAAATTTGCAATAATAGTTGTAACTCCACAAGAAAAAAAATTAATTTATGAGTTCAATTTCTAACCTGAAATGGAAGATATATATACATATATATATATATCCTCTGTTGTCCAACATATTTGATTAATTAACAATTGAAGTAGTTCATTATTCATTAATGAATTCTCACCTATTAATGCCATTTATCTAATCTAATCTGATCTGCTAATTAGGCAGTTGAGTTGGTTCATCAGACAACCTTTTGCTTTAATCAGCATTTGATCTTCTACACACTAATCAACCTTATGCTATTCCATCACTTTTCTATTTTTCCATTCAATTTGAGTCCTTATTTCTCTATCTGAGCCTTAAATAGGTTTCTGATATTTTGAAATCTGAACAAACTAGAATGTCCATGTGTGTAAAATCATCTCAAATATTGTTTCTCAACACAAAATAGTTTGGGTTTCTTTTTTTTTTTCTTTTTGAAGTGGTAGGCAAGGTACCAACCATTAAATTTCATTAAAATAAAGAAAAAGTACATTAGTTAATAAGATACAAAATTACAATTGCTCTGTCTCATGACTAAGTTCTCTCTTTAGCTCATTACAAGAATACTATCCATTACAGTTGCGAGCCCATGATTCTCTATCAGTTGTGATGAATCTTCCTGAGATATGTTGAGGGGTTGATGTTTGCTGGAA
Source organism: x Bolboschoenoplectus mariqueter (assembly GCA_037678475.1). Classification (NCBI taxonomy): domain Eukaryota; kingdom Viridiplantae; phylum Streptophyta; class Magnoliopsida; order Poales; family Cyperaceae; genus x Bolboschoenoplectus; species x Bolboschoenoplectus mariqueter. The sequence continues at coordinate 955,156 of CM075239.1, read as the reverse complement.
GATTCTTCTGTTGCGTTCCTTCCAGATGTTTTATGTGGCTGCGGCGAATGATGTGTCCCGATCTTTTGTCGTCGGAGGGAGGAGCCTCTGTCTGATTTTGTGCCAGAAGCGAAAAATATTTGGTGAATGTAAGGCGTTCTGAGCAATATCAGGTCGCAGTCTTCTCCATAAAGATGTAAAATGGGGACACGTAAGGAATAGATGAGTGGTGTCTTCAGTGAGATTAGTTCTCGGCTGTTAGCAATTTGTTTTGGAGGAGGAGCCACAAGAAAGATTTGTACTGTTAGCGGGGCTTGAAGTTTCCATGATGTAGTCGTTGGTGTGATTGTGATGCCTGGATTGATGAGAAAGTGGCAGGCTGATTGTGAGGAGTACGTGCTCCTGTGCACACCAACGCCATAGTTTGCGGTTTTAATGATACAAAATAGTGAGTATAGATTTGCCAAGTGTTTGTATCACACCTAAAGTAAACTCTTGTAGTATAGGTATAAACAATTCATGATGTAGGTATAAATCGTTGCCAATGTAAATATAAACATCCATACACCTGTTGGGATTAATTGAGGCAAGGGCAATCACATGGATGTGTGAGTGTGTGGGTTCTGTTGCATTTTTTCATTTTGTTTTTTTTTTTGGGTTCAAGGAGAGCAATTTTTATAACCATAAAGAAATAGAGAAATTAAGAAATAACATTGGAAATACTCCAATTGATTAATCCAAGAGCTTCTTCAGTGCTTATATATCGGATCAAATTTTCATCACATGGCAATATTAATGATTACTATTTTTTTTATATAACTGATGACTACTAATTAATTACATCCTATTGTGGTTTTTTCTGTCAAGTTCTGCACCAAAATTAAATGTTCATTAATTATTGTCAGAAATCATGCACTTTGCTTTGACTAAAATTGAATTGAGCATGACACTATGACATTATAAAAGGTGGAAAGCATGAACAAAATCAAGCATGAAAACTGGTCTTGGGTTCTTGTCCTTTTGATTTTTATTACTTGAAAAAATTCTGAAACCGAAGAAAATTAAATTGGGAGGAATATTAATTTCTTGATGATTCAAAGATCTTAATTACTACTTGATTTTATTATCTTTCGTATGTTTGTTTTGAAAGTAATACATATTTTTTTTATTTCCTAATTAATTCAAAATTTATAATCTGGGCAAATACGAATATAATTTCGACATAATTTATTTTCTTATAGTGTATATAAATTTATCAAAATTATGATTTTTTTAGAAAGAAATCAAATTAAAAAAAACAAAATAATTTGAGAACAATTTACAAATAATTCAGAAGTTTGTTAATTCATCTAATCATTGGGGAAATTCCTGAAAATGATAATTTGTCAAAAACTTATAAACTATTTAATTACAAATCTTGTTATTATTATTTTTGTGTTGTGTATCCACATTATAGTCTGATTATCATGTACATTCCACAATGACAATTACAACATGTTAACACCCACTACAGGAAATAAATTAACTTTACTAAGTTAATTCTTGGTGAGGATGACTCGCCACACGGCTGACAGCTTGAACTTGTCACAGAGAGAATTTGGCCTCCTGAAAAATGGGGATCCTAATCTTCTATTGTATAACAATATGCTGCATAACATATAAATAGATGGATTATAAGAAGATTTTTTTAGATTTATTTCGTACGAATCTCAACATAATCAGACGGATAACATACTGTATTGCACAGTACAACGCAACAGATGATATGAATCCAAAAAAACGTTACATTTAATTAAAAAAAAGGTTAAAAGAAATGGGGAATTGTTTCGGAAAGGATTATATAAATAAGGTTGTCCCATATATAACTGCATAGAGAGAGAAACTTGCAAGTATTGAAGTATACCTCTCACTTCCCACTGTAACCCTTGCCATTACTCTCTCTTTCTCTCTCTATATTCCTTTCCAACTCTCCTACCAAAGACACTTTGACACTAGCTAGGAGCACTAATAGACAAAGTGATAGAGAGAAAGAGAGAGATGAGTGAAGGTTTTCAGAAGACATTAGAGATGGAGAAAGGGGGAGGAGGAGGAGGAGGAGAGAGCGGCGGTATCGAACCGGAATGTACCAAGTACCATGGATGGAAATCCATGCCTTATGTTATAGGTATGAATTAAACTCATCATCTAATTTAATAACTGCATGATTGCTGATGTCTATGCATATGTTTTATGTATGTAGATCTCAGGAAATTTTCTAATGCTTTCAATTGCATAGATTGATGGTTTTAATTTTTCTAAAATTATTATTTTTTGCAAATTGTTTGTGTACTCAACTTAATTCCCCTCATTTATGTTTTGAGGAATTATGCTATGGATCAAAATTTTAGTTTAGATAATTATTATATTTCAACAAATCACATTCGTTAATCTCAATTTGTTCTCTTCACCTATAATACAAAATTTAATTCATAGCAAAATTAGTCTTATGTTTTAACAGTTTTAAGACTTCTATATGACAATCATTGTGTGTACTTATATATATATAATCTCTGTTTCAGTATTTGAACTGCAAAAAAAAAAAAAATCATATATACAGAAAGTTGATATGATTAATTTAGTTACTAATGATTGATCAATTACAGGAAACGAGATATTTGAGAAACTCAGTGCAATCGGTACGATCGCGAACCTGCTGGTGTACCTGACGAATGTATTCCACATCAAGAGTGTCACCGCGGTGACGATGATAAACATCTTCGGCGGTACCACGAACATGAGCCCGATTCTCGGCGCTTTCCTCAGCGACACCTACTTAGGCCGTTACACCACCATTGGCTTTGCTTCTATTGCGTCTCTTCTGGTATATATCTCACTTTTTCTCTCCTTTTTTTTTTTCCTTTTCTGTTTCAAAAGGTACTTTCAGTTTTATGAATTGCTGGGTTTGACTGATGACAACATGCTTTTGTTGTGCATTTTATATATTTTTTTCTTCCTTTTTTCTTCCTTTCTGTAAAAAAAATCAGTTATCTTTTTGTGGGTCTTATAAAAAATATGAATCAACAATTACTATCTGCTCAACAAAAAAAAAAAAAACTGAACTTTACGTTATAGTATTTATATATAAGGAGGAATCACTTGACAATAAGTTGGAAAAAAGTTTCAACAGTAAAAAGAATTTTATGGACATAATTTTAACTCATAAATTAATTGTATTTTAAATTTCATATAATTTAAATATCATCTGATTTTTTTATCAAAGACCATTAAATATAATACATCTTTTTAGTATACATCATGGAATTATATCAAATATCAAATGTGGCATACATATATTATATGTATCTGACATTTTGGGACCATCTTTTTAGTATACATCATGGAATTAAAAGTACTAGAGAAATCATTGACTAGTAAGGTGTTAGTTGTTACATTAAATTCTTAGCTACCAACTGGTATCATCTATTTATTTTCTCACATTTTTATTATTTCAATTTAGACGTTCGATTAAATCAACGAATCAGATTCCAATTTAATTTAGCATAAAAAGGTTTCCTAAAATTTAAATAAAATTAGTCCAATCTACATATAACATTGTTTGTTTTCTTCATTAGCGGAGATGGTGAAAGAATCTATATATTATAGCAAGCAAGGCAACAAAAAAATATTATTAAACAAGATGCTGCTTTTTGGGAGTAGCTCTTTTTTAGTTGATTCAAATATTGTGACCTGATGTGGACTATAGAGATCCTAGGTCATCTCCTAGTTAATTAAATTATATAAAATTTTCCAAAGGTTGTTAGTTGGTTGAGGATATGCCAAATGAATATTTGTTTGTAATTTTGTATCACTCTCAAAGGAGAGACAAAATGAACAACAACAATTGCAAGTTAATTATAAATTGGAAAGATTCTTGGAGCCTTTTGCATTATTTTCACCTAGGTAATGATTCTTTCAACAACTAATAAGAAAGGGAAAAAATTCCAAACTCCAGAGATCCAACTACTGATTGAACATATTCTTTAAAGAGGAGTGATAATTGTATCTCTTAATCGTACATCTTACAGCTTGCATCCTAGAAGTGGTCACATTTTTTTCAAAAAATATTTATATCTAATGATAAAAGTGTTTATATTTTACGTTACTGATATTATAAGTTTTGTAAGTTTTATTTTTACTTATACAATAAAGTTTTTAATTTGAATTTTTTAATAATCATTCATGAAAGAAAATAATGATAAATAATTTTTATACTAACTATAAACACTTACAAATTTTAATATAAATAATTTAATTATTTAGTATAAATATTTTTGTTGTATAAATAAAGAGTGCACGAATAATTTCCCTTCTTCAAATAGATGCAGAACCATAAAGAGCTAACGCATATCTCTTAATTATCTAAACATTAATTAAATAATGTATTTCAAACGAACATGACATTATATTTCGTATGTAGTTATCTACAATTCAACTATCAGTCTAATAGTTTCAATTTTTTCCACTATACCAACTGCTCAATCAATACACAAGATTAATGTCAATGCATGATAGCATTTCTCTGATCTCATTTCTTTTTTCTTTTTTTTTTTTGTGATATGATAAAATTTTCCACATAAATAGTCATTACAATTTGGTAACTTCATGCACGCTGACACATTTATTAATATTCTGACATAAGGGGATGGTGCTTCTGGCCTTGACCGCTGCAATCCCGGCACTGCACCCACCTCCTTGCAAAGAGAACCATCAAGAATGCCGTGGTCCCACAGCTTCCCAGATGTCCATTCTCATCTCAGCATTCTTTCTATTCACCATAGGAGCCGGCGGCATCCGTCCTTGCAGCCTGGCATTTGGTGCCGACCAATTCAATCCAAATACTGAGTCGGGTCGCAGGGACATTGCCAGTTTCTTCAACTGGTACTACTGCACCTTCACAGTTGCTATGATGATCTCCTCAACTCTCATAATCTATGTGCAGAGCAATATAAGCTGGACCATCGGACTCGGAATCCCTGCTGTGCTGATGCTCTTGTCATGCATTGCATTCTTTGTCGGGACAAAATTGTATGTGCGAGTGAAGCCTGAAGGAAGCCCATTCACCAGCTTTGCGCAAGTGCTTGTGGCGGCTTTCAAGAAGCGTCGGATGAAATTGCTGGATTTGCCAGAGAAAGAATTGTTTGATCCTCCCCTCCATAGCAGTCTAATAACCAAACTTCCTCACACCCATCAATTTAAGTGAGTTTTCTGTTGATTTGGTAATTAATAATCCAGAACTTTGTGTTTCCTTTTTTGGTTTTTTTTCCTCTTTAATTGGCTTAACAAACAGGTAATTAATTAGTTGAGAAAATTTTGGGTCTGGATAACTTATGATTTCTTCAAATTAATACTCTGATATTCAATTTTTTTTCATTTGTGTTTTGTAACAGGTTCCTTGACAAATCTGCAGTAATTGTTTCTAAAGATGAAATCAAATCAAACGGTGAGGCGGCAGATCCGTGGAGGCTCTGCACATTGCAGCAAGTTGAGATGGTGAAATGTTTTGTTCGCATCATCCCGGTCTGGACATCTGCCATCATGTTCTTTATTACACTATCACAACAAAGCACCTACGTTGTTTACCAAGCGCTCCAAATGGACCGCCGGCTCGGCAAAAGCGGATTCAAAATCCCTGCTGGATCATTTGTGGTGTTCAACATGCTTACCCTGACAGTTTGGATTCCGATTTACGACCGTCTGATTGTACCACAGCTGAGAAAAATCACGAAGCATGAAGGCGGGATAACCATGCTACAAAGGATTGGTGTCGGGATTGTAATTTCGATCTTGGGAACGGTGGTCTCAGCACTTGTTGAGCAGCGCAGAAGAGAAATAGCATTACATAAGCCGACACTAGGACTTACATCTACCGGTGGGGCTGTTTCTTCTATGTCAAGCCTTTGGTTGCTTCCTCAGCTAATGCTGTTTGGCCTTTCTGAAGCCTTCACTATCATCGGCCAAAATGAGTTTTACTACCAGCAATTTCCGGAAAATATGAGGAGCGTTGCTGGTGCAGTTTTGTTTCTGGGCATGTCCATTTCGAGTTACGCGAGCGGTGCGTTAGTAACAATTGTTCATAATGTGACTGGTCGAAACGGGAGCAGGAATTGGTTGGCACAAGATCTAAATGAAGCAAGGCTGGATTGGTTTTACATGATGATTGCCGGAGCGGCAGCTCTTAATTTTGTATATTTCATTGTCTGTGCCAAGTGGTACCGGATCAGGGGCGCAGCAAATACTGCTGACCCGAAGGTTGTTTCAGAGAGAAATGATGAGAAGGTCCCTTCAGTCTGAATCAGTAAATTATAAATGTATAGGTGCTAATAAAAGACTTCAATCCAAAGCAGATGTTGGGCTTCAGGTTATTATAGTTTGCTGTATTGATAAAATATTAAATGAGAAAATAGTATTCGAGTCATAGTGGGTACATTTGTAGACAAAGAAGAGAATCAGTGTATCATGCTATTATAGTCAATTTCTAATATCAGGAAAACAAAAACTCCGACGAAGTTTTTGGAAATCACCTTTGATTTTCATGACCACTAAACATAGTAGATTTATTTGAGAAATTAGTTTGAATTCATCTGATACATGTCGACAGAAATCAGTTTCTGGTATCATTGGTGCTGGTACAGGAAAAGGCAGAGGTCTGAGATGGGAGAGGATCAGAGAAACGGGTTTGGGTTGTCGAGAGTGATATGATATATTTTTTTTATTCCTACAAAGATTGGTCGTAACATCAAAATTGCTTGCCAGTATAAAATTATATACCATCCAGCTTTCTTGCTATATATATATATATAATGGATTATGGAAAGATCCCAAACATATTCAAGTGCCCTTTATATTCTAACAAAGTAATCGTTCCTGAAGAACTTCAAAAGTTGAGGAGAGGCGTGCAGAAAGCTTTTTTCTTTTCTAATTTGTATAGATGAAGATGTGCATCGAAGAAAGTTCATTTATCGCAACATTTGTGGGAGTAGCAAGGAGCTTATCATAGTAGAAATCAACAGTTTCAGAAGAACTGACAGTGCAAACTTCTGTCATCGCACGTCTCAAAAGCGCAAGTGAAAACACAGTTAGAGAACAAATGCTCTCAATTGGTTTCAAGTTGCAACATTTACACAGCAGAAGCAGCAAGTGTTTGGTACCTGCCATCTGATATAGATAACAATTCTGTTGAGAGGGCTACAATTGTTCAGTACAGTATGTCAGATTTAATGAGGAAGACAATTTGTTCTTTGAAGGATTATAGATGGGTCCCACATGTCCAATAGTTGTAAGTCCAAAGTATCTTGCTGACACCTCATATACAGATACAATGGGGTCAGGTTGTCAGTGAAAGCAAAGAGAACATAAAACCATCAAGAAAATAAATTAAGTATTACCACATTGACAAGAACTACACTGTAGGTTTCAACCACTGAAATATTAAAAAAATAATTGAAACATAAAGTTTAATTTAAAGGTGCTAGTTACTTACTGAGGTTTCACCCATAAAAATTTGAAAGAAAATTTCTTCCTGGTGGCAACCAAATTAAACAACAATATCATATATGTGATAAAATAATAAGTGACAAAATAGTGGCAATCTGCCAGCAGCTACCTGAAATAACTAAATTTCAATTTACAATTTAGACAAATATTTATAAGAAAATTTAAATAATCTGAAGAAAATTATATCCCCTGAACAAATAAATAAAGCATTAGCCCAATCACAAACAAGCATAGTTAAAGAAACTTCAATTAAGGCAATTAAAATCAATGATTGCAATTACAGACTGGTACTAATTATATGGTCACTCCAGAAAAAAACACCTGAAAAAAAAAGGGATCAATAAATTAAATTTTGCAATTGCTGTTCTCTTTCTTAAAAATAAATCACAGCCTCAGACCTCCCTATTCCAACCCAAAGGAGAGAAGTCAGAGAACAAAGAGATTTGGGCCCACTAATATGTGTTATCAATTCAAATCAAAAACCTAGGATTCCAACTAGTTTGATGCAACTTGTTGAAAATGGACCAAGATTGAAAAGATAATGTCCCTGTTTTTTCCTATATTTTTGTCAATTTATATATATATTTCGGATGTGTTAGCCAATCTAGCACTATTCCAAAAAAAGAAAAAATGCACAAATTAGTCCACTTAGTGTGATGGGGTAATTGCATTAGCGCGGACAGTGAGACTATATAGTGATAGTTTTGGTTTATTACCACAAATGTTTATACTTTTTGTATCATATGTTTGTAGTGATAGCTGCCATTGATATCAAATTTTCTCATTGTAAGGTACAAAAGCAATCAAAGATTTGAATTAAGCATCTAATTAAGGTTATAGACCACGCAAACCGTAGGTTTAGCATAATGATGATAGATCTTATCTTTCTATAAAGATACGCAGATTTAAATTTCGCAAGAAATATTTAAAAATAAATAAATGTCAAGATTAACGAGAGCCCTTATATCAAAAAAAACAAAAAAAAAAGGGTTATAGACACACACAAATGAGAAAAATAAAGCACATAAGTCCTAATTCTACAAGCTTTAAAAAGTGATTTTGAGTTGAGAACACGCGGCGGTCATCTGATTTCTCAATCCAACGGTTGTCACGAGATGTCTTCTCCTATAAATATGTGGCTGAAGAATTAGGGTTTGAAGTTTCTTTCTATGTATTGTTAACATTTGTTTTGAGAGCGGCACACATCATATCATCTTCTTCATAGTAACTATTTTTCTTATAAGGCGATGAAAGTTTTGTCTGATTCGTTATCACTATAAGAGATCTCATCTCCTTTATTTCTAATGTGTGAATTTTTATATATAGTTTTATGTATATTTTATTTTTCATATCTTGCTTAGGAAATTAAAATTTTAATTTCAACTTACATGTGACTTGATTTTAATATTTTTTTTTATCCAATTTTGTACTCTTAAAAATGATAGGCCCAAAAAAAATGTCAAGAAAGCAAAGCCGTCAGATACAAGTGGAAACAAATACTGGAAAATAGATGGCCATATTGAAGGCACATTTATCTTAGTTTAAGGTAAAATTTTGGAAGAATTTTACTTTGATTTAGATCAATAAGTGAGCCATCAACCCCCCCCCCCCCCCCCCCCCCCCCTCAACCCCAAAAAAAAAACCAACCGATTAAAAGAAAAAAAAAAGAGAGAGAGAGCTCCGAATTGGGGCAATCATCCTACTCTTGGAAAAAAAAAAGAAAGGTCAATCAATATATTGAAAGTATATAATAAAAGTTGTTATTGATATGAACCCTATGATAATGGTTATAGAATTGGCACTATAATATCATTCTTTCTAATTCTAATTTTGTTTTTTCTTTTTTTTTTTTTTGCTTTTTGAAATTTATGCATTTTCCATCTATTAATTCTTATTAATCTTTTTTAAGTTACCATATTTTGTTTCTTATATATAGATACATATGGTAATTTCTTCCATTGAGTGTTTCTCGAGGGATCCCGGCGACAAGACGACGGAAAAGACACGATTAGACATGTCGACATTGATGGCAAGGGAGAGAGATCTCTTGAGCTGGAGAGAATGTACCAGATTTATTTAGTGTAACAGGGGCTTAGATACTTAAATTAAGGAATTAAGTCATAATATGATTATGAATATATATTAACTTTGTTGAATGAGTCAATGAAAGCATGCACTATAAACATTTGTAAGTACCTATTGAATGACTAAAAGAAATTTAATGTTCTTATTAATTTAGACAATTTCAAGACGATTTGTAACTAATATTCTACTTGTTTATGGTTATTTAATTATAAATCTGTGCTGCACATTAAAAAAATCAAGACCCTATAAATTAATAGAGGAATATAAGGGGTTTAGAAGTATAAATGTGGGGATCAAAATAGTAAAAGTATAGAGAAGGATATAAATGGAGAAATTTGTTAGAGGTGATTTGAAAGTTATTGGAGAAAGAGGAAAAAGGAGATGAAAAAATAATAATAAAAAACAATTCTGACCCCACTTTCTTCTAAAATTTAAAGTATTTTTATTCTTCCTAGCTACGTTCTTTTCAAGTGAAAATTTCTGTGTTGCTTTATTTTTTTTAAAAAAAACGTTTGTATTTACCCGCCATATGCTTGACTATACAATCAAAATTATACAGAGAGAATTACAGGTGTATATTGTTCTTTTTGATGGAAAAATAAGTTATTTTGATATTTTGATGGGTATATTGGCTATTTTGAAATTTTTGAAGGATATACCAGCAAATCAACCATAAAATTGTAACCATTAGTCAAAGATTATTAAAGGCATTTAATTCTTCCTATATAAGAGAGATTTATCACTTATCCAACGTCATTAAATCTATTATTTTATCTCCAGACTAGGAGAAAAAATATGACCAACTAATGCTCTCCATTTCCTCTTCTCCAAAATACATAATTTCTATCAGCAAAAGAAAACAATTTATTTGCATTGTCTCTTGCAGATTTTGGGTATAATGCCAAGAATTTTGTTTGCTGTTTGGATAATTGTGGGTATTTTATCTTGAAAGTAATGATTATGTAACAAGTTTTCTAAATTTTTATGTCTCCCCTACAATGTGTCTTTCCTCCTAATTAAGGTCCAAACTTATCTAGAATCCATTTAGTAGAATTTAGTTAATACATAATTGCTTCATTTTGTATAAATTTAGGATTATTGAATTAATCGTTTTGTACATTTGACTTGTTTGTAAGGAACGGACTAAGTTATATTATTAATCCTTATTGAATTAATCGTTTTGTTTACTTTATTTTTTTTTCAAAAAATAGCAAAAATATTTTCTACATAATTAGAACATAATAACATGCTACATTACATGACTTTCTTCCACAAAAAATTTCAATACAATCGAAACCCCGTAATCACGATAGAAAATGAAATTAAGAAAAATGAATTATTTTCCTTCGGAGTATTTTTTGTATGCCTACCATTTCTAACATGATAACTAAGGACTCTATTTTATGAAGCGTGCTAGAAACTTTATACAAATTTTTGTTAGATATAGACCTACACAAATTTAAATTTGAAAAAAAAATCGTACTTATGAATAATAATAATATATAAATGATACGACAATGCTACACAATTAACATGCACTTGAAATTTATGTATGTAGTCTTGACTTCAATAATTCATAATTCGCTACACCATTTAATGATTTGTACTTTTCTACACAATAAAAACATAAAAAAATGTTTAAATTGCAAGAGTATGAAATTGTACAATAGTTTGATTATAAGGATTCTAGAGGAAGTCCCATATAACTGCACAGTGCCTATAAATTACAGTTACTAATTATCACTCCTCCTGCTTTTCCCCTTCCCTTAATTTTCTCCAACACACTTAACACAAAGTCACAAACCATTAAAAAGCACTAACACAGAGAGAGAGGAATCAGAGAAGACATATATTCTACTGGAACCGATGGAGAAATTGGAGGGAGGAAGAGGAGAGAATGATGCCATGCCGGAAACCGGGAAGTACCCGGGGTGGAAAGCCATGCCTTATGTCATAGGTATGAAACTCATCATCATTCGAAAAAATGCATATATTTTAATTTGTTGATCTGTTTTTCTATGTCTCTTTTCATATTTTGATCTTGATTTTGATTTTGTGGAATGATAATCAGCACTAATTGCATGTATGCACAGGATGTTAGGGGTATTTTAATTTGTAACATTTTACATTTGGTTCATATTGTCTGTATATATGCTTTGAATTACTGCTTACTTGAAATGTGATATTTTTTTAATCCCCCATTCTTTATTTCTTTTTTCAGAATTATGACAATCATTTATGTACTTCACACATTCACACACCCATGCGTGCGCGTACAATACACACACACACACAGACATATATAATTGATATGATTAATTAATAACTATATATTGATTAATGAAAGGTAACGAGACGTTTGAAAAGCTCGGGACGATAGGTTCGATAGCAAATCAACTGGTATACCTGACTACCGTCTTCCACCTCAAGAGTGTCACGGCAGCGACAATCATGAACATCTTCAGTGGTACAGCGAGCATGGCACCACTTGTCGGTGCTTTTATCAGTGACAACTACGTTGGCCGGTACACCACCATCAGTGTTGCTTCCATGGCATCTCTACTGGTAATAATATCTCACTCTTTTAATTAATTCCTTTTTACACTTTTTCTTATCTTGGAAGTATTTTCATGTTTTATAGAACTTTCCATTTTGAATGCCTACATACTTTTATTGTCTCTCATCATCATAATCTTTCTTTTCCTCTTTGGAAGAGACTCCTCTTGAAGTTTGTCTTGTCAAAAATATGTTCTTCTCTCTCTTTTGAAGAGAGTTTTATAGTGATGGTTCAATCTTTTGTTTGGCTAAAAATTTCATATATATATATGTAAATACACACACACACCAAACTTTTACTGCTACTTAAGTGTACTGAACAAATTTTCAAGCCCCATTATTTGTGAAGATATGATAACATGTTAGTTGACATCACATACTTAAAAGTGTATGTATATAATTCTACTTTCTTGACCAACTTTATATATTTAGGATCTTTTTTTAGAATAGGAAGGGTATAGGTCCTTCTATTTTTTATAAATCCAAGTTGACGTTATATTTTAAATTTGTGACTTCTTATACAGAGGATTATCTTTATTAGTTGTGCTATATATGGTATTAAAGTTAAATTTTTTGAAAAGATAATAACTATTATTGAAAAAAAATTATATTCAACAATTTTTAGGAACACATAAATGCTATTTTCAAAATGGTAAAACTTGTACAATAATACTATTAGTTACATGAGAATTCTGAGGAATATAAAAGACTTTTTATCACTACACTGCACCTTACACAAAAATCAAACACACATTCTATTTTAATAAAAAGTTAAGCATGAATACATAAGACCTCCACTCAAAAAAAAGTAGTCATAATAATAGTAATAATAATAATAATAATAACGAGATGCAATCGTATGGTTCCCAATGCTTGTGATAAGGCATGATTAAGGAGCATGCAAATCCAATCATATTGTATTCATAATTTATAATTAATTTATATGAACTATATGATTAATATATACATTGAATAGGTTTAGGATATAGTGATTTATAAGTAGTACCTAGATTCAATTGGAATTATATCCTAATGACTCCAGGAACCAGCCAATTACAATCTATAGCAATGTAACGCCAGCTAATTAATTGATAACAGGAGGTTAGGTTTTGGATTAATTCCTGATTGATTTGAAAATTTTGACCTATATATACTGGAAGATGGAAAACCTATATATGACATCTGCTAGGCGGATAGACTCAAATTAAATGGCATCCATATCTTCAAATCCAGTTAATTGAGTGTATGCCAAATGCATGAATCTATGTTTTTGCTCATAATTATTAGTTTCTCAAATAAGAAAGAAATTAGTATGTACTAATTAATTGCACATTTGAAAATTATAAAGACTCTTATATCCTTTTCTTTTTAATCTTCTGATTATTTTCACAACCAAGAAAAATATTTTGAAACCCTAGAGATACTCAGAGAATAATACTAAATTTTAATACAACAATTTACAAAAGAAAAAAAAATTAAATATATCATAACAGTATATATCATGTAGACATCTTAGCTGTTAGTCCTCTGCTTCAATTTCTCTTCCTTTAATTATATGATAAAATCCTCATATAAAACAACTCATTTAAATTTTGTTTATTTCATGAACACTAATTAACAACATTAGTGCATATTCTGTCTGAAGGGGATGGTGCTTCTGGCCTTAACTGCCGGAATCCCAAAGCTACACCCAGCCCCATGCAAAAACCATCATGAATGTCATGGTCCCACGCTTCTGCAGCTCTCTGTTCTCATCTCAGCATTCTCTCTACTCATCATCGGAGCCGGCGGCATCCGCCCTTGCAACTTGGCATTCGGTGCTGACCAATTTGACCCGAGGACGGAGTCAGGCCGTAGAGGCATCGACAGCTTCTTCAACTGGTATTACTGCACCTTCACGTGCGCCGTCATGGTCTCTGCAACAATTATCGTTTATGTGCAGACCGACATAAGCTGGACCCTCGGCCTTGCCATACCGGCTGTGCTGATGCTCCTGTCGTGCATTGCCTTCTTCGTCGGCACGAAGCTGTACGTGAAAGTGAAGCCCGAAGGGAGCCCGTTCACTGGCTTCGCACAAGTGTTCGTGGCAGCATTCAAGAAGCGGCGAGTCGAGATACCAAAGTTGCCAGAGAAGGAATTGTTTGACCCTCCCCACAAAAGCAGCCTTGTCACCAAGCTGAAACACACCGATCAATTCAAGTAATTCCATTTTTTTTTTCCTTTTGTTTTTTCATCCCTTTTTGTTTGACAATTGATACTAGCTTTAGGTTTAGGGTTTATATGAGCCCTTTTGATTGTCAAACTTTCTTCTACAACCTGATATATCATATCAAATATTCCTCAAGCTGGTGTCCATATGTTGAACAAGAAAGTTCAAATTCTCTGTGCTTCAAAATGAGCCCTTTTGATTAAGTTTCAAAAAAAGAACCCATTTGAAGATGAAGTGTTGGGTTAAATAGAATTGAATAAAGAGGGCTCTATTAGAACAAAACTATGTTGTGTTGGGTCTTAGTCACAGTTAATACTTTGTTGGATATTGTCTCTTATTTGGGCTTTCACCTAATTAAATAAACAGAGCTTGTTTGAAGCCCAAATTGTAATTATTTCACTGAGACGCTAACTTTTGTTTGACACATTTATTCACAGATCCACAATATCTCTTGATATTCTCCCAAGTTACTATGAGAAGCTAATTGGAGATAATTAATAAAGAGATAATTAATAAAGCCATGTTGTATAATAATAGCCAATATAGCTACCTGTAGGCTATCCTAAAATTAAAATAATAAAGTGAAATCTTAAATTCAATTATGACCTTTGATACTCCAAAATATCCAATGTTGCTTTTGGAGGGTAAAATATTTTTTTTTCTTTTTTCTTTTTGGTGAGTATGATTTGGTACCAACAATCACTTTTTTCTATCAGTGAGCTTCTAACAACTTAGGATCCACTTGAGATTGTTAGGTTGGAAGCACACAGCCCCTTTTGCTTTGCTTCTGTTTGGAGCCATCATTTGTTTAGTAAATTAAAAAATACATAACAATAGAAGAAATTGTTTGATAGAGACTTTTTATCAAGTCAATACCAAACCAAACACAACAGCATGCATGTTTTTTATTGTTATTCAGTATAGTTGCTGTTTGTTGTTAATTAGCTTTTTCTTTTGGTTGGACCTTAATGTTTGGAGTCAAATGCATCTATCATTCCATCAAAATAATAATGATGATGATCCAATTTTCTCTTTGATTAAAATTTATACTAATCTGAGAATTTTAGTGATTATTTTTGCAACTTACAATGTACATAACACGCTAATTATTTGGATAATTAACTCTGTACAAGAGAAATACATGCACTGAAATTTTATGACTTGGATAAAAAAAATTTAATTTAACTATTTTTTTTCATTTCATTTTGCGTGACAGGTTCTTTGACAAGGCTGCAGTTGTCACTTCAAAAGACGAAATCAAATCGAACGGCAAAGTCATCGATCCATGGAGACTCTGCACTGTGCAGCAAGTCGAGATAGTGAAATGCTTTGTCCGCATGATACCGGTTTGGTCGACTTGTGTCCTGTTCTATATTCCGCTCACACAACACAGCACCTATACCGTCTACCAAGCACTCCAAATGGACCGCCGGCTCGGCAAAAGCAGGTTCCAAATCCCAGCTGGATCGTTCGTGGTGTTCAATATGCTTACACTGACACTCTGGATCCCGATTTACGATCGTCTGATTGTGCCACAATTGAGAAAAATCACGAAGCACGAAAGCGGTATAACCATGCTACAGAGAATGGGTGTCGGGATCGGTCTATCGATATTGGGCATGGTAGTCTCGGCACTCATTGAGCGGCACAGAAGAGATATAGCATTGCATAAGCCAACATTAGGACTTGCGTCGAGCAGTGGGGCCATCTCTTCTATGTCTAGTCTCTGGTTGCTCCCTCAGCTAATGCTGTTCGGCCTTTGCGAAGCATTCAACATGATCGCCCAGACCGAGTTTTTCTACCATCAATTTCCAGAGAACATGAGGAGCGTCAGTATGTCGGTGTTTTGTTTGGGTCAAGCTGTATCAAATTACATCAGCGGTGCATTGGTTAATATTGTTCATAAAGCGACCAGTCGAAACGGGACCAAGAACTGGCTAGCTCAAGATCTCAACGAGGCAAGGTTGGATTTCTATTACATGACGGTTGCAGGAATTGCAGCACTTAATTTAATGTATTTCATCATCTGTGCCAAGTGGTACCAGTTCAACGGCACGGCAAACAGTACCAAACCGAAGGTTGTTTCAGAGGAAGAGGAGGCTTTCTCTCAGTCTGAATCAGTAAATTTATAAATGTTTATGTGAGAAATTAAAATGCTATGATTCAAATCAGGTGTTGGTAATTTGTTCTGTTCACATAATTTACAGAATTAAAGAGATATTGTGATCAAGTACTGGCTTATAGTATAGTGTGTGACTCGGTAGAATATTGTAGAAATTAAACTAACATGTAATATGTGGTGTTATCATGATATCAACAGGAAAATCTATCATAATTTTGGATGCCAGCTCCATTTTCAGTTTCATATATATAAATATATAAAAAAGAAAAGGCTCAAAGAGGAGCTAGATTTAGTTGAGAAATCATTTTAAATTCACTTATATGGATAGATAGACCAATAAAATTGCTTAAATTTCAAGTCTACTTGTATTGGTCCCCTGACCCAAGTTGGGCTTGAACATGTATTCAACGTCCTTTGATTATTGTCATTATCATTATTATTATTACTATCATTATGATTATTATTAGTATTAGTATTATTATTATTGCTGCTGCTTCTTCTCAATTCCCAGGAAATTTCCATCTTTTTTGAAAGTCTATAGACTGTAGCTAGCACAGAAACAGACAGAAACATCTAACAACAAAATAATATGTAAATACAAGTAATGACAACCTTAAGACCAATTTGACTATTTTCTCCTCATTGAAAATGTGAAACGTCAAATTCAAGTACGTAATAAGAGTACAAATCTTCTACAGCAATCTCTCTCTGTGAGCTCTAATTACAGCAAATTAGTTCATAATTTTCTGTCAAGCGCACCTGGTTGCTTATAGAAGGTATTTTTAAAGATTTATTTTGCACGTATTTTGATATAATCAGATAAATAATATGATGTGTAATACGGTGTAACATAGCAAAAGACATGAATCTCTTACAAATGACTCGCATTTTATCTAATGCCATATGCCATATATGTCGCCACAAAAGATCCCACATGACATTAGTCATCATTTGTTTTGTGCAATCCGGTCCCACACTTGACACTTTCAAACCCAACCCCCCCCCCCCCCCCCCCCCCAACCCCCCAAAAAAAATCCAGGTTTTCATACAAAATAACCCAAAAATTTGGCTTAAAAATAACAAAAAATATTTCTGGATGTACTTTTATGCACACCGACAAGTATGTAAATGCTTCACATTTATATGAGGATGTATAAAACTCTAAATGTGGCAAATTTTAGGATTTAAGATTTAGTGTTTATAATTTTTTGTCTAGTTTTATGATTTTTTTTTAGTAGATATCAAGAGTTAGGATGGAATTAACATATTAAAAACTATATAAAAAAAATGGTTGGGACTTGAGAGGTTGGAGGAAATCAGATTATCTTTTAATATTTAAGCTTAAATAATTTTGAACTATCTTTATCTAAAAGAAAATAAAATATTAAAAAATATACATATAAGGGACAATATAGGATGTCATGTCATGATTAGTTTTATTTCCACATTGATTCAGACAATGGAGCATATCACATATGTTTTGCACATATTATTGTTAAATACTCTTTTTCACACGTCAATTTATTTTCTCTCTGGCTATTCATGTGATGTGAGTGTTGAATAATGTGTACCAACCATTAATTTCGTTATGTATTTATTTATATATTTGGTCAATTAATTTTCGAAGCTATGATTGGAACAAAAGATGGGACCTCTGACATATGCATGCAAACATATATACAATTGTCAACCTACATAAAAATCAGTGTTACAAAAATGAAATAAATAGTTGTCAGTTGGCATGTTGGCATGTTGGAAATTTGTTCAATATATAGTTTCCACATTTGTCATGAAATTATTGGATAAGTAAAAAAAATATTTATTATTTTGAACTGTATTAGCAAAAACAAAAAGATTGCAAAAATGAGAAAAATGCTAATTTTTAGTTGTAAACGGTGACCTGCACTTTGATTAATCTATAATATATTGAAAAATTAATTTTTTTTTAATTGTGAAATTTTAATGGTTTTACGATGAATGACTAATTAAATTTTAAGTTAATTAAAATTTGATATACTCTCTATCTAAATAATTAGAAAAACATTTATAATTTATTTTTTTAATTTCAATGCAATTTTTCAAAAAATATATATCATAAGAATTTAATATACTATAAAAGTTAAATATATATTAGACCACATTTTTAATAATTTTCAGAAAAACATTTGTGAATATATTTTCTTCTGAGAAGAGAATATATAAATTGATTGATGAAAAATCCAAAATAGAGTACTTCCAATTTTCAGACAGACCTTGTATTGTACACCTCATGAAATCTTCATATATAATAAAAAGCATTGCAAATTCTTGCTTTATAAAATATATGATCCATTATAATTTTGACATTTATAGGATTCTTTGCAATGTAGAATAGTTTTTGACAAACAAATGGTACTATATATACTGTGCATGTTTATGTGCAAATCTATATATATATATATATATGTGCATGTTCCTATCCTAAGTTATGGTCATAGAATTGCCCCATAACTTCCACAAATGTACATTAATTAGTACATACAAGTGTGCATTAAATAATTAAATTGGTCCTAATCACCTAATGTATTAGCTATAACGTCAATAACTTCACAGGTAACCATCAATTAATCTCATTTTTTTTTTTCAAATTTCTTGTTCTTATATTTTATGGAAAATATATACTTGGTATATCACACATGCAGAACCGGAACCCTACACAAATAGAAAGGAAACATTATTTTTTTAGTAAATCATATAGTTAGTTTTTAAAATATTCTTAGAAAATTTTTAATCAGTGCTAAATAAATGATAGGATTTATTACCAACCAAAATTTAGATAGAAGCTCACATTAGCATCCATATCATGATGATACTCATTGTAATGCATATTGTAAATATAATTTTAATTAATTTATATATAATGACACAAATCTCAACTCTATATTATAGATAGATGCCAAGTAGAATTTTTTTTAATAGATACTAAATTAAATTAACTTGGTGCAATAAAAAATTTTAATAATCAAAACGGTACCCCTAAAATTTGATGGACTAAAATTAAAATAGAGAATTATAAGGCCAATACAGTGGTGATAAGTCTCGTCTCTCTACAGAGAAATACAAGTTTAAATAACGCAAAAAATATTCAAAAAAAATAAAATACCGAAACTAACACGAATCTTTATTCAAAAAATAAAATAAAATAGGTGAGAATCAAGGAGCCCTTATGTAATCTTTCTATTTTTTATATTTTTATGGGGTCTTCTTTCCTCTGAAATTAATCATAGATTTAGTTAAGGTGTAGATGCAAATGAGGAAGACTTGGAACAACCTTCACTTTATTTCCAATAATTGTCAAATCCCTCCTGTAAATTAGAATTGCCATGCTACCAACCCCCCCCCCCCCCCCCCCCCCCCCCCTCACCACCACCAAAAAAAAAATGAAAAAAAGAAAGAGAGAATGTAGCATCTGAACTAAGCAACAAGAGGAGGAGAATTTCTTGGGTGCTCCATTTTCACTATTTAATTAATGTGCACAATGCTTCAATATATATATATTTTTTAATATTATTATGGGTCAGAAGGGCAAATTAGAGATTGAGGATAATGCTTAAAATTTCAAATCTTTCTTATTTCTGTGGCCTAAAATTATTTTTGTCTTTCACCATAATGGGTTTCATTTTTTTTATTATTTCATTGCTTTAGTAAATGAGAACATATTTTTTAACTTAAAAAAAATGAGAGGATCTACATTTATTAATTACTACATTTTAATTTCTGTGATGTATGTAAACTAGCAAGAAAAGGTTCTACAATAAGTTTAAAAACGGTTAGTTTGAAATTAATTTATCATGAAAATCAATGGAACTAACAATAAAATAAATTTATATATAAAGTATTTTAAGTCTAAATATAGTGTGTAACTACTATTAGTTATCTTATTTTTATTCTTTTTTTGAAATTGTGTTTGCTTAATATTTCACAGTCCAGTTAAATTTTGGTGCATATAAATTTCATGTTTTATGCATCTCCTTAGAAATAATTTGAAGTCACTAATAATAAATTCTCTTCATCAAATAAATTGCTCCATGAAAAACAATATTTTAGAAATGCTTGTCATTTAATCATGCATTACAAAGTTCTGACAGGCCATTTCTTTGAATAAAAAAAGAAAAATATTTGATTAATGAAAAAATAAAGACTTGACAAATTTGTCATTATAAAGGATTCAAGAAACTAAGTATCAATCCTTACTTATTTATTAAATATCAATCTTTAATAGTTTAAGTGTCCAATCAGAATTTGTTAACTATCAACTCTTAAGTTATTTAATTTTGGACTTATAGACACACTTAATTAATTATATTTATAGCAGGAAAGTGCTAATTAATCAAACATGTTTAAGTGTTGACCATGATTTTATAATGATAATAATTACAATACTAATTTTATTTTTTTATACAATACCGATTGTATAATTAATATTATAAGTACGTATTTCAATAACAATTGTTATGAACAGTGTAGGAGTGTTTAATAAGTCAAAATTATCAACAAATTAAACAACAACTTTTAACAAATCAAATCTCTTCTTCTTTCAGATTTTTTTATGGATGTAGTATGATTTTATAATAATAATAATAATTATTATTATTATTATAATTACAATACTATTTTTTTTATACAATACCAATTGTATAACATTATAAATATTTCAATAACAATTGTCATGAAAAGTTCATAACGAATTTAATAAGTCAAAAATCAACAAAACAACAACATTTAACAAATCAAATCTCTTCATATAAAATAAATATATAGAGGTGTATGGTGCAAGGTGATTTAGTACATCATGGACAATGTCTCCAAAAATTCCTTTTTAATTTTTTTCATATAGGCCCTTGTCTTATTTTGTTATTATTTTATTCCATCATTCAATCGCTTTCTCATATTGTTAGAAAAGGGGCCTGCCTACTAAAGCAAAAGAAATGTTTTAATCACTTTTTTTTTTATTTTCACCATAAAGTTGTAAGGCATCATGTCCTTTAGAACTATATATAGGTCTAAATATTTATTAAATGGGAGTTATTATACGGATATCGTCATTGATATCATCGTCGATACTGATTTTATTATTTAAATTTAATGAGTTATTATTTATATTAACGATTTTATTATGTAACATATATGTATGGTATCTTTGTTGTTCAACTTAATGAGTAATTGTTCAGATTAATAATATTTCAATTGAATAATAAAAATATTATATAAAATAAGTTACATCATAAAATCGTTAATATGAATAATAACTCATTTTATATAAATAATAGAGTTCTTATCGATAACGATATTAACAATCTTATCTCCCAAATATTTCCCTTATTAAAAATTTAAAACTACAAGTGAGCGCTCTGATTTATGAAGTATTGTGATAATTTTTTTTAATTTCTTTATTTTCTTAAGTATCATGTATTATATATCTGGCATCCCCTCGTAATTGTAACTTTTCTTAATGGAATTATTCAATTAAGTCATAATTTATTTTGGGTCTTTGGAAAAATTTAAACAAAGATAATAGAGTCAAAGAATATGACCCGCCACATTAATGTGTAAATATTTACTTCAGTCAGCTCATCTTTGTTTAAAAAAAATTTACATTTGGACGAAATTAAAAAAAAAATAAGGGAATCATTCTTGAGCTTTTTATTTTAGTTATTTCTAGCTTAATTACAATTACTAAAGAATATTAGTATAAATTTTGTATAATTTTAATATATTAACGTATAAAATGGAACAAAAGGAAATTAGCTTGAGGAACAATTTAAATGACGTTTAATTAGAAATAATAAAACATAACAAAATCCAAGTATAATTTTTTGTTTGTTAGATTCAAAGACACAAGGAGATAAGATCTATTTATCAATTTATGGGTAATAGACTAATAGATAAAAAAAAATTGAAAAATCAATTAAAAACAGACTATTTTAAAAGTTTTGAATATTTATAAAATCATGAATTAATTTGACAATCTTGATAATCATAAAAAATATATTTTTTTTAAGTTGACAAGACGAACGTAATCGAAACTCTATATATATATATATCGTATATATGAAAAATGATAAATTTTATACACATGAAATATACAACAATTCATATTTTACATTATTTAATAAAAAAATCAAATGATGTTTAAAAAATATAAAAACTAATATTCAATAATTTACAAAAAAAAAAACATTGTTTTTTATAATTTTTTTATAAATTTTCAATAGAGACTAGAAAAGCTCTCAAGCTAGCAACTACAGGCATAGAGTACAGAACTATAGTCTGTAGATGATCTCCAGTATTTCTCCGCACCGAAGAGATCCATTTAATTGTATTTAGAAGGCGAACACAACTGATAGTTCAGAATAATACACACAAGATACAACCGACAATCATCAACAGCTGAACAATCACTGGACACATCCAGTTGTTCTAACTGGAGAAGAAGAGACAAGGGGCGGCGCTTTGTGCCTGAAATTACGCTTCTTCTTTTTTTCTGGATAGATCCAAACACAATCAATGCATGTCTCATTATTGTCTCCATTTTCTATTCCTCACTGACACCAAGAGGTGAACCATCTGTGTATATATAAGGAGATCGGCGCTGGTACCGAGGCAAAGGGAATCTCATTCAAATTTTGAGGCACGGTATCAGCACAGCAAGGGATCAGAGATCAGAGAGAAGAGGTATTGGAGTCGTATATAAATAGAGAGAAGAGAGAGAGAGAGAGAGATGGGAGAAGAGGTGAAGGTGGAGGAGGAAACGGAGAAGATGGAGAAGATGGAGAAAATGGAGAACGGAGGCGCTCCTCCTTCTCCGACTGTCAAGTACTATGGATGGAGAGCTATGCCTTACATCATCGGTACCTTCCTTGATCTTGATCTCTCTTTTTTTTCTTAATTTTTGCAATGTTTTCTTTGTATTTCTCTCTTTTTCTTCTTGTTTCTGTGTTTATTACCACATTTTCTTCGTTTGATTGCTTTCGTTTGGTGTGATGTTGTGATATAATTCACAGTTATGGATCAGATTCGTTGAGTTATACAATTATAATTCAATCAATTCGTGAAAGCTTTTTCTCAATTAATCTGAAAACAGGAGAAGTTTAATGAAGTTCTCATAACAGTTTTTGTCAGAACTCAGTACAGAATGTTTTGGAACCCAGTTGTGTAAAATGTACTTAATTTAATGTTTCAATTTATCTCTCACAAATTTAAGTAAGTAATAATTTCAAAACTTTGTGCTTCGTGTAGAGAATTAATTGAGAAATTGTACTGGTTCCTCTTTTAATCAATAAAAAAAATGGGCCTCCTCCTGTTGTTTCCTTTTAGAAAATAAAATAAAATTAAATGTTCTTATTATTAGTTGGGTTCAGGATAAAAAAAATAACTTACTTAAGAAGGTCACTATAAAAAAAGATAAAAAATTATGTCATGAGAAGAACTAACAAATTATGGATTAGAAATTGAAATTCTTCATATTAAGTATTTTAATCTAATAAAAATGAATGATAACATGTACACAGGCAACGAAACCTTCGAGAAATTGGGGACGCTCGGTACATCGTCGAACTTGCTAGTGTACCTGACAAGTGTGTTTCACATCAAGAGCGTCGACGCGGCGACACTGATCAACGCGTTCAGCGGCACAACCAGTTTTGCACCGATCATCGGCGCATTTCTCTCCGACGCCTATCTCGGCCGCTACACCACTCTCGCATACTCTTCCATCGCTTCGCTCTTGGTAATTTTTCTTTGATCAATTTCAATACACACAAATTAGATTTTTTTTTTTTTGGTTTAATTGGATGAGGAGGAAAATTTAGAAAAATCTTTTTTTTTTGTTGTTTGCCCAAGGTATTTGGAATATTTTTTTTAAAAAAAATTTAGCCGTTGAATGAACTTAGTATTTTATTTTATTTTGTTAAATTTAAGCCCAGATAACTAGGGGGTTGGAAAATAAATAAAGTGGATATCTAGTTCATTAAATGCTAAGTTGGTCATGTGAGAAAGTAGAAGCCAAGTTGGCGCCAGTACAGAATATGTGACTCTATTTCCTTTTTGTTTTTTTTTAATATTTGTTCTCATGATTTTTTAAAGTCCATGTTTCCTTTTAGATGTATTGAATCTAAGCATATATAATTAATCTACACTCCATAGTGACTCTAGAATAATAATCTTGGTTGATAACTTCATAAATATTTTTTTTTATTGTAACAATATGTAATTCAATGTCCATCAGCACAGAGCAACATACACAGGAAAGTGCCACAGAAGAACAAATTAGCACGTGAGCTAGATTGTATTTTATGGTTATGTAATCTGAGAGGGAGATCAGTAGGCATTTAAAAATTACACAAAAAGAAAAAAAAAAGAAAAGATGGATATAAATCATATATAAATATAGGTCATGGTGGCCCACTTTAGCTTGCATGTTGTTTAAGTTGTGAGATTTAAGCAACTGTTTCTCAAAAATGCCACACTGTTTATGTACCAAACAACCAAACCAAGGAGTAGGTTGCCATATTGCCTACGTACTTTTCTTAAATAATAATAATAATAATAATAATAATAATAATAATAATAATAATAATAATAATAATAATAATAATAATAATAATAATATAATTATACTAATAATAATAAATTATTAGTAATAATAAAAAAAATAAAATAATAATAATAATAATAAAAGGAAGAAAATGTAAAAAAAAAATATATGGTATTATTATTATGGTGTGAAATGTAGACCATATCTAGGCAGATGTCAAATTCGTTTTTATCATCATCTTATCAAGTAAGCATATCTACTATGTACTATCTATCTAGTTCTTTAATAGACTCTTAGTTTGACTTGTAATCCGGTTTTTCTGTGCCCCGGACTGATGTTGTCATGTATATGTTATGTTGAGTGTGTGATTGAGATATTAGAGTTTGGTTGGCTGGTCTAATCATTTTGTTAAATCATATAAAAGACCGTTTATGATTTTAACACTCATGAGGTGATATAGATTTGCAGATTTGCATGCAAATTGGGTTTGTATTAGTGTATAACTGTACATAATAGGGATATGTTATAATAAAAAAATCCTATCTGGTGCTCAATATTTTAGGATACTCAATGTGATAAGTTATCCATTTTGATTCAAGATATTTAGATATAATTTTCGAATTAGGTATAAATTTTTGAAAGATCAAATATTAATTTCTGTTTTTCTTAAAAATACATATATACAATATAAAATATAAGAATAATTTCTCTGTTTTTTATTGCAGAATCACAGTAAAGGAATTCTAATTAATCAAATAAAAGAGGCAATCATAATATAGCTTACCACCAAAATTATTCCTTATATATATATCAAAATTATTCCTTTTATATATATATAGGAAAATCATCAAAAGTAAAATAAGAAGCAAAACGAAAATATAAAAAATTAAGAAAGATATTTTAATATCAAATCAAACTATTTAATTAAGTATTGCACCTAAGATTCCTTAAATTTGAAGGCATAGAAGATCTGAAGTATGTTCTCTCTCCCCCCTCCGTTCTTATCCAATCTGTCTAGTTCCCAGTTAGCATTTCCTCCTTTTATTATAATACTGCGCTGCAGTTGGCACTATCAAATAATGTGAAGCACTAGTATTAAGATATATATATATATATTTTTTTATTATATAATTAAACAACTCTTGCAAGTGCCAAATGTTTGATTAAAGAAAATTTTGAATCTGTTTCGTGTTGTTTTTAAAAAAAATATTTGTTTTTGAAGACGCCCATTTTATAATTTGAGATGATTGGACACAAGATCGTAATTGAAACCAAAATTAACTCAAATAATGAATAAAAATCTGCACTTGCTTCTCAAATCTTCATAGGATTGGATCTTTGGGATTCTCATCTGTCCAGTTTCGAATCGAAATATTTTTATGTGCGCCATTTGCATCCTTACAATGAAATTTTGGATGTGAGAAGGACTTCCAATTTTGAAATGGACATGCACCAACTTTTTTTTTTCATGGAAAAGTCAAAGACTTTGGACGCCAAATTTTGTCTTAGATAAGAATAAAAACAATGCATCACCATGACCCCAATTGAAACAGATTGATTGTTGTGTTTAAACAAATTAATAACGAATTAGTTAAGGTAGCAATGGCTAAATCAAATAGCCCAATTTATGAGCTGTCAGCAAAACATATTTGCATGACAAGGAATATTTTTTTTTAGAAAATTATTACTTAAGAATAAAAAATTTCATCCTATGAAATAGTTCCACATTAAACATAAAAATTATTATACTCTAGGATATAGCTATTGATTAGAATTCAACTCAAAATATTTCTAGAAAGGTTCAACTTATTGCTGTCTTGTCTAATCTTTAAAAAGAAAAAGGAAAAAAAAGTACATTAAGAAGAATATTTCATAATTGCACATGGAGTGTGGATGAAGGATTGAATTAGATATGCTTTATTAGTTTAGGATGATGTGCCTATGCATTTCACTTAAAAGTAGACAAGTAGGTAATGATGATTAAAAATTTCATCTGCTTTGCTACAAATAGAGAATAAACAAACACAATTAATTTACTATCACTTGATGTGGGACCGTATATAAATAAATGTGTTTAACATATATACTAGAAGCTACACAAAAGAAGCAAAATGATCACATAATTTCATTTGATGTTAGGTACAATTAAGCTTTTAATAAAGGTTTCATCATTCTTTTCCAATATCTCTGCTTATTCATAATGTAATAATGTGATTGCATATCCACTAAGATAATGGTATATATAGGTATAAATTAAAAGACTTATAATCTGAAATATTATTTTTTTAGTTGGAATGAAAAAATGTGAATTAAGCAGAATCAAGCTCAATTTTAACTCTTTCAATGGTATTTTTTGGTAGGCGTTAGATGAATATTAATAGTAATAATAAAGTTAAATAATTTATAGTGCGTTACCATGCATATTGCCTGCTAGATTTTAATTAACTAAGAACAAGAATACAATTATTTAATTACAAGGACAATTCAAACCAATAATAGTAACTATAAAGAAATAGGTTTGTAATCAATTCTGTCATTCTCAACTGGGAAAATGTTTCTGATAGCTAAAGGTTTGTCACCTGTATTGTTTCTCATACCCTAGGAAAATTTGTATCATATTGTATAAATCAAACAATATCAAATAGGTTGGTTGGTTAGTAATTAATTAACCTTTTTTTTTCTTTTGATAAAGAAATAAGTTGGTAAACCATCGTTTGAATGTGGTCCCTCTCCTTTATTTCAGATTTGGACAACTTTGAGTCTGTTTGTTGAAAAACCAAAGAATAAAGACAACACTTGACTGTTTTTATGGAAGAATAAAGGTCTGACTCAATCAATTCCGTCCATTTTACAAACTAAGGTTTTTTTTTCTTTTAAATAAAAATGAGGGTCAAGTGATTCAAATTTAAATATTCATAAAAAAAATTTATCCGGATTTAAAATATGTGATCTTCTACATAAAGAATATTGTCTTTATCACTAGATCAAAGATCAAAGGCTGGTTTCACTTTATTTTTAAATTAAGGTTAAATTGTGTATTTTCATAATCCTAAAGGAACAAAATGAAATTTTCCTGATTTTGTTAGCTATCACTAAATTCTCTGGATTATAGTAAAAAATATTTTTTTTTTTCTCGAAGTTGCAATAAAATTTCTAATATTTGGATAAGTTTTGGATGAAAATTTGTTCTTTCGGGAATAAAATTTTATTTGCGAAATTTTTTGGAGCTTTCTTGTTTTTTTTTATTACGCCTAACCTAACCCAAAGAATAGAGCTGTCAGAGTAGTTCACAATATTGGACCAATCATACATTTATATAAGTTCAGTTATGACTTGAATTGTAGCTTATTAGGAAAAATATCTTTTTCTCTCATTAAAAAGTTTGTTATACATTTATGTTATGGAAGTGACTGACAGACGAAATGTCATGACAAATGAAGCTGTATATGTATGTATGTATGTATGTATGTATATATATATGCTTAGTTGTAAAGTAGCTATCAACCAAGTTAGGTTAACATTATTCCTAGTCTAAGCTTTCGTCAACAAACATTAAACATTTGAACTAGAATACTATATTGATCATTGCTTGCGTTGACTAAGGAAAGGACAAGGGAAAATACAAATTATGTATAGTTGCACTTCCCTAATTGATGAATATAAAAAGAATTATATGACCATCATTAAAATTACCTCTAGCTGTAGAATAAGTATAGTGCATTAGCTACATAACAAGTCAGGAGAGAAGAAGATTGATTCAAAATGGCACATTAGGTTCATCAAATGTATACTATTATTCTTTTTTTTCCTTTGATTAAAAAAAGGCACATTGTGTCAATTCATAGAATATAAATATTTGTACATGGAATTAAAAGGTGTACAGTACTACCTCTGATAATGCATATTCTTAGATCTTATGATCTGGTGCATTAACTAATCAACAGCCAATTAATTATACTTTTCACATTTAAGACATGTCATGTATGATTTTCTCACCAATCTACAGGGAATGTTCATCCTAACTCTGACAGCAGCCGTCGCTGGGCTACATCCTCATGACTGCAAGGTCGGCGAGACTTGCCAAAAGGCCACGCCAGGTCAGATGGCAGTGCTGTTTGCCTCCTTCGCATTTCTCGTCGTAGGGGCCGGTGGCATCCGACCCTGCAGCATGCCATTTGGTGCTGACCAGTTCAACCCCAACACTGAGGATGGGAAGCGAGGCATCAACAGTTTCTTCAACTGGTACTAACACATTACAAAATAAAAATAAATAAATACATAACTGAGTCCTCCACAGTATAATTATCTGCATTTTTTATCGCTGGCTCCTAACAATTCTAGTGCATTTCAGGTATTACTTCACCTTTACTGGTGCCATGATGATTTCTGCAACAGTGATAATCTATGTTCAGAGCACTGTGAGCTGGTCGATTGGCCTCGCAATCCCAACCATCCTGATGTTTCTTGCATGTGTGTTTTACTTCATGGGCAGTAAGATTTACGTGAAGGTGCTACCGGAGGGGAGCCCCTTCACGAGCATTGTACAGGTGTTTGTCGCAGCAATTAAGAAGAAGGGTCTGAAGCAACCCAAAGACCCGAATCAGGACCTCTTCGACCCGCCCCATGTCAGCGCTCTTGTAACCAAGTTACATCATACTGATCAATTCAGGTAATTAATGTGTATAAAAACAATATAGTCACTGCTATCAAGTAGACATTCACACAAGGTTTATTACTGAAAGTTGGAATTTTTGCTCTGAATTTAGATTTCTTGACAAGGCTGCGATTGTAATCTCATCTGACGAAATAAAGCCTAATGGCTTCCCAGTCGACCAGTGGAAACTATGCAGTGTACAACAGGTCGAAGAGGTCAAGTGCCTTTTAAGGATCATCCCAATTTGGACAACCGGCATCATATATTACTTGGCGGTGGTACAACAGTCGACCTATGTGATACTAGCTGCCTTGCAGTCTGACAGACATCTTGGGCCCCACTTTCAGATCCCAGCTGCATCCTTTACAGTATTCTCGATGCTGGCACAAACTCTCTGGATCCCTTTCTATGACCGTCTCCTTGTCCCGAGGCTCAGAAAAATAACCGGGAAGGAAGAGCCGATAAGCCTTCTCCAGAGAATGGGAATCGGAATTTTCCTCTCCACAGTTGCAATGGTTGTTTCTGCTGTGATAGAGGTGAAAAGACGAGGCATTGCAAACAGTGGTTCCACAATTGGAACAATGCTAGGTGGCGGTGCGATCTCTTCCATGTCAAGCCTTTGGATGGTGCCTCAGCTCATGATTTTGGGTGTGTCAGAGGCATTTAACTTAATTAGCCAAATCGAGTTTTACTACAAGGAGTTTCCTGAACACATGCGAAGTGTTGCTGGGGCACTCGCATTTTTGAACCTTGCTTTTGGCAACTACTTGAGCGGGTTTTTGGTTACAATTATACATAAGACCACCGGTGCAGAGGGGAGAAAGAATTGGCTGTCTCAGGATCTCAACAAGGGAAAACTAGACATGTTTTACCTGGTGATTGCCGGGATCGGGGTCTTTAACATGATTTATTTCATTGCTTGTGCGAGGTGGTATAGGTTTAAAGGCACTCGCCAGTAACAGACATGAATCTGAACTGGGAGTTGGTAGTATGCAAAATTGTACAAGCTTTTGTGGCTCGAAGAAGGTTTACAAATAGGTGTCTTTTGGCTTGCGTAGTTTGGTGTTTATTATTTCTGTGCTTATGCATATTCAGTTGAATGTAAGAAATCATAATAATATTTTATATTTATTTACTCATCCAAATCTGCTTAATTGATTCCTTTATGGTGCATCCTGAACCTATCTTGTTATGTGTTGAATGAGAACATTATTTTGGTGCGATGCCATTATTATTTCCATGGTATATTTCTTGACTCATATTTGATCACAAGGTACCAAACGAAATTGAAGAATAAAGCGTCCTCGAAAATGCTGATGGAAGAAACAGATGTGTGAAATAGCAGCAACCACCACTCAGCACCAAATTATGCACACATAATACTAACAAAATGTTTGGGATAATCACTATGTACAATAATTTTGCAACAAAACTGAAATACCATTTCAACAACTCAGTGATCACCGCACAACTGTCATCAGCATCTGTTTCGGCATGGAAAGAATCAGGAGAGGGAGCAAAAAAGGAGAAACACTCAATCTAACACACTTTTTATTAGAAAAATCTAGTAGATTTTGCTTTTTACTAAGCTGTACTGTCATCATGGTTAACAGGCCGCATGAAAAGAAGGCAAAATCAGCAGTCAAACGACTGTAAGCAGGTTATTTACATGACCACTGTGATTCACAACAGGTCGCAATGGGTCAATGGTCCAAACACCGTCCACAATGAATTTGATCTGTAACACAAACAAAAAATCAAAATTGTCAGTGGCATACTCTCTCTCAACGTACCATCTCTCCATTTGTTTTTTTTTTGTGCGCGCGCCCTACTTTGTTAATCAAGAGGAGGGGATAATTTGCCTACCTCATATTTGCCAGGATATAGCATCAAGTTTAAAGAAAAGATGCCTTCTTTCGATTTTTCCATGTTCCTCTGTATACCATAACAAAAGAGCACATGAGCAACATAAACTATCATGTGCAACGAATTAACTAAATAGACCTATTTGGGCTTTTTGTTCATAACATATTACAGTATTATTTAACCAGACAAATTAACTAAAACAAACTATTTGGATTTTTTTCTACTTGCATGTTCCCATACCTCATACCTGCATATTTCAAGCAAGTAGGGTGTAAAGTAACTTGTCAATTATTATATTGCAGCAATAAAAGGAAGTACCTTACTGCTCCATCCATCAAAGGAGCCAGCGAAAAGAACCTCAGAAGCAGGGTTAGGCCACACAACACTTATATTTCGAAGGCCACACAAAACCCTTTGAGCCTCATCAAGCTTCTTCTGATTCTCTTCCATCAATTTCTGTGCTTCTCTGTCCAGATTGCATTAAAACAAGAAATCACAACATAAGATTTCATATATGTACAACTGGTGTAGCTTAATGCTCTATTTATGAATGATGTAAGGCTTAAATCAGTCTCTAAGTTCCAATTGAAAAGCAAAACACCCTACATGGGATGGTTCAGTTTTGTGTCATTACCATTCGAGCTGTATGTTTGTTACTAACATAGGCTGCTATAAAAAAAGACAAGGAAAAGGAAATAGGTAAATGTTTAAATAAAAGTATCAGCTTAATCCGTATATACAAAACAAAACCAAGTTCATATTTGTTATATCCATTTTGGATGGAAAAAAGACTATTCAACCGCATATTCCAAGTGATTTTAAGTGTTTCTTAGACCAAATTTGCCCCTTCAATATGTTCTCGAACAACAGGCACAAGCATTCTTTATATCCAAACTTTTTGCCTTCTCCGAGAAATAAGAACTGGTGCCCACTACTGTAGTAAGGACTAAGGAAATGAGAATCTGAGATTATTCAAAAGGGTTAGATGGTGCATATAACTCTTATAGGTAAATTGAGTCCAAAAGGTTCTGTTGTGTATAGTGAAATAAAGAACAAACTGATTACTGAATTGGTGCCCAGTTGGTTTAATTTTTTTCCTTTGGCAAATATCATAAATCATATGAATATGATCTTTTTTTATTTTCCTCATAATGGACATAACTGGTAAGAGTTTTCAAGAAAAACCTGCAATATGGTATCTATTCAGAAGTAGCAATCTTTATATCAGAGTTGGGTAAAAAGATCCATACATTATTTGAAGTGCCATCTTGCCTTCAAGCACTGAGAGCCTGGCACGAAGAGACCGTACTTCATCTTTATTTTTTAATATTTCAGTCTCTCGAAATTCCCAATCATCAGAAAGATGATCCAGCACTGCAGCAGAGCTCTCATCTATCTGTATCCACAAAAGTAAATTCTCAATACTATGAATAGCATGTTTGCAAAAATCTTATTTTAGACCTGCTATTTGGAATCTTCTTACAGATAATCATTTAAAACCAGGGTCAAGTCAAGTAAAAGTTTCTCAAGTCTCCCCAGCACTTTGTCTTTTCTGGTAACAATTTCATGTAAATTTGAAAGTCATATACCTTTGTTTGTTTTATCTGCGCTTTGGAAAAATTAGCTTCCTAAACTTAGAGAGGCAATATTATCAAAAGTTCAATGGATTATGCAGGTACCACCAAATAGAGCTAGCATGCTTACCAGTTGCAATAATCTCAAGGGTTTCATGTCTTAGATTTAAGTATAAAAAAATTTTGGTTGATTTTCAAATAGATATTATGTTAAATTTCATTTGCAGAAATTCCACGAAAAAAGTTGCAACATCCAAAAAACCACTCAATCAACAAACATGAATAACACTCACTTCGTGGGCCAGCACTTTCTTTACTCTCGATCTTACAGAGTCAAGTGCAGAGTTGAGACTTGACTCTAATTGGTGGATGCGTTGGCGTATATCTCCTATCTCAAGAGATGATTCTTTTACACTTCCCCTACTGCTGGTGGGATCCACACTATTATGAAGCCTTCCGTCATCGGAAGCATAATTCAGTTTGTCAGAATCTAGTGTTGTTCTTTCTTCAGTTAAAACAATTTTACCAACTGCATGCACATTATATCTCTTGTATTAAATTCTGATAAATAAAAACTGACTACTAAGTTCATAAAACTAATTGTATACTAGCATAAACCTTCATTGTCGTTACTAGAAGAGTGGTTGTTGCTGAGACTCAATCTAGTCCATCTGCCAGAGGTTGAAGAATTGACCGAGCCATTTGAAATTGAACATTTTCCATTTTTTGATCCAATATTGTGATAATCATTTAAAGTTTCCCCTTGAAGCGATAAGAAGTTGGGTTTATTGCTCGTCTTGTTTATTTTCAGAGGATGCTTATTGTTGAACGAAGCTGCAGAATAAGAAAATTGAAATAAAAGATGGATAATTTATTATCAGACTGACATTAATACGGACCAATAAGGATTCCACTCTAATTTAATTATTTTAGTTTGATTGGAATTCACAACAAAATCTAGATTAAATATGTGCATAACCAAGATTTTTCACATTTCTGGTAAAAACTCGGTCAATCAACAAAAGAAAGAAACTCCAAAGCAGTGAGGTACGGCAGTATTGATGGATGCCATGCAAAACATACCCATAGAATATGTGTATTGAGAAAAACAACAAGTTGCAAGTTTTGTCAATTAAATGTCACAAAAAGTTTACCTCCTTCTCCAGTATCAAGCTCACGCTTGTCGTATGAGGATTGGTCGTATCCTTTTCTATCCTTTGCCAGGCTCCTCTGCTTCTCTATTCTTCTCAATATGCCCTCTACCCCGCTATCATCCGAGTTTACTTCCTCATCCCTTTTGCAATTAGATAAAAGGGTTAAAGGCATAAAAACTATCACATTCGTGACAACATTTGGCACATATAACATGCAGAGTATTAGAGAGGTCCCTTTGTGGTTATACTTGCATATGGTGCCATGATGTGTAACCAACATAATGTCCATGATTGATAACCAATAAACAATGAATGAGGTCAGGCTACATGCATAGCACTGATAGCAGTGGTTAATTTGTTCTCATAGCATGCACGCAAGTTACTAAAATTAAGTCCCATACACAAACCCGTATGCAAATCTGAATTATTTTAGCATAGACAATAAGTAGCTCTCTCCATGGATAACTCATCAGGAAAACTTTGCAAAACAGCCCTCCCTAAATAAATTATTAACCAAACTAGTCCCTCTGATAACAATTTTTGCGACAATTGCCACACTTTCCGCTATTGTCAGCACAAGAAACAGAAATGCATAATTCAGGCTTAATTTCCAGTATCTAGCCCAGGTGCCACTAGCTGTTCCTTTAATACCTCAACTATCATAATTGCCAGGCTATCCATTACTGCTAAACAGTTCAAATAAGTATTGCAACAAAAAAAAGAAAAGGAATTGTTTTAATCTGAGCTTAGCAAGCCAATTCATTATTTCCAGAAAAGGAAAATAAAAAAGCACAATTAAATGATCGGTCTCACATGGATCTCCCAGAGACGGAAACCTCAGGATAATCTGGATGACCTCCATGATTACAATCTCCAATCTTGTTCTCATCTCTTACTTCAGCATTTTCTTGGACAACACCGCTGTTAGAATCACAACTCTCCTTCTTTATCTCCTGTTTCTTCTCCAAATCCCAACCAAAGGCAAGCCAGCCGCCTTGCGTGGCCACGGCCTCGGCCAAATCCCTTCTTCCCGCCTCAATCAGCTCTTGCCTCGTTGGGAAAACATCAGGTTTCTTCGATTTTCGCATGAACTCGAATATCTCCTCCTCCAGTTTCTGATATGCCCTTCCTGATGAAAAGGCGTCGCCTCCACCATCCCTCCGCCTCGCCTTACTCGATTGGAGAGAAGGAAACGGGAGCGACGAGCGAGAGAGTAGCGTGGAGGCGGAGGCGGAGGCGGCGATGCGCGAGGGTTTAGCTGCGCGCGAGAAGAGCAAGAAGAAAGGAGGCGATGCCGTGGATTGTGCCATTACCCCGCATTGTTTTTCGTAATCGCACGATGGAAGAGAGAAAGAGAGGAAAGGGGAGAAGCTCAGAAGCACAGAAAACTGAAAAGAATCAGCTAATAATTAGTGTTTTGTTTTTTACCTTTGTTGGAGTTATGACGGGGGTTTTAAGCTTGAAGCCTGGAAGGTTGAATCGTTGAAAAGGGAAAGCTGTGTATGGATAAGTGCTTGTGAGTTGTGAGTTGTGAGATGGCACGGAGAGAATCTCGCGTAAGCCGAAATTTTTCCAGGACGGGACGGGGGGAGCGATGATTGGAGAAGCCTTTGGAGGCTTGAAAGTAGACCAGCTCAGAGGCCAGATTCTCTGTGACAGATATGTATGTACTAATATATTTTCATAAGTATTTTCGGATCGAAATATTTATGAATTAAATTTTAAAATTTTATATTTAAAATGTCGATTCAAATAACTTAATAATTTTTTTATATTAAAATTTTATAAAATATCAAAATTTATTATTTTTAAAAATTTTCTACTATTTTTAATGATTTTTGAAAAATGATATTAAAAATAAAAAATACCAATATTTGAAGGCAAAAATAGTATCATTTAAAAATCATTAAAAATAGTAAATAAATTTTAATATTTTATAAAACTTTAATATAAAAAATTTATTAAACTACTTAAATCACCATTTGAAAAGTAGAATTTTAAAATTTAATCTTTAAACATCTCGTCAAAATGCTTATAAAAATATCATAGTCAAATTCCATGTATGTATAACTCATGATGTGGCGAGTGACTGGAGTATCCTTTTTGTGACTCGTTTTATACCAGTGAAGTACGAAGCGTTTCTTCGGCGTTACAATTTTTTTCTTTTTTTTTTTTTTGAGAAATCACTCGTAGCCCGTAGGCAATAATTTTTCTTTCTTATAAGTGGAGAACTAAAATATGGAAGGAACTTTGCAGCGCTCTCTTTTATGTTATCTACAATATGTGACGCAGAAATTATAGGATAATTTATGTTTCTAATTATTTGTAAAAAGTGAGGATCATTTAGTCTTCATTATTATTATTATTATTATTATTATTATTATTATTATTATTATTATTATTATTATTATTATTATTATTATTATTATTATTATTATTATTATTATTATTATTATTATTATTATTATTATTATTATTATTATTATTATTATTATTATTATTATTATTATTATTATTATTATTATTATTATTATTATTATTATTATTATTATTATTATTATTATTATTATTATTATTATTATTATTATTATTATTATTATTATTATTATTATTATTATTATTATTATTATTATTATTATTATTATTATTATTATTATTATTATTATTATTATTATTATTATTATTATTATTATTATTATTATTATTATTATTATTATTATTATTATTATTATTTATGTTAATTTGTAGAATAGAAATTTTACAGTGTGATTTTATGCAACTTCATAAAAAAACATATACATAGTCTTGGAGAATTTATTTTAAGAAAAGCACACAAAGGAACGTTTATGCCAATGATGAACTTGTCATGGAAAACTAGGAGTTTGTATATTTTGTGAGAAATTAACAAAAAGTTTAAGATAAACTTAATAATGTGATGGTTTTAAGTCCATGAAATCTTGATCCGAATTTTTATAATAAAATTACTCTATATAGATTTCTTTTATAATTTTGTAAATTTTTTCATATGTCAAATTTTGTTTGAACCCGGTTGAATCTTCTAGGGTTTTTTTTTTCTTTTTAAATTTCTGAATGCTAGAAATTCCTTAATTAACTAAGGAAATAAAAATCTCTATTTTCTAACACTTTGATTTTTTGGGCTTTTATCCCCATATGACAAGTAGAGTAAAATGATTTAAGTGTTTTAAAACGTTTTAATGCATCAAATAAAAATGATTTAAGGTGAAGTAAGTTAAAATTAAAATGGAGTAAAATTAAATCACCAAATTTCATAATTTTTAATATTTTTTACTCTCACTATTCATTTACTTATTTCTCTAATATCAAATATCAATATTTTAAAATAATTTAATACTTATTTTGTTTAAATTTTATTTTACTTATCAAACAAGAGGTTAACTTCTATTAAACTTATATGTTCTTTTACAAATAATTAAGTAGGAAGAAAGTGCATGACCATATTATTAAATATATTACTATATATTCCCCATTCAAAACATTTTTTTTGCACTTATTTTACCATGTTAATCTCCTATGTCTGAACATTATTTTTTTCTATTATCAAGACCATATTATTAAATAGATGTTTATGAAACATTTTTATAAATTTTAGGAATAACACTAAATTTATCTTTATACTATTTATTAAAATTGACATATAAATTTATTAATATTATTTATATTATAAAAATAAATAAATTAATTTTGAATTATATTCATATTATTTTGAATCATGAATTTTAGAACTCGTCGAATTATTCCGAATTATTAACACGGGTACTCCTGTCACACATGACAAAAGATTGTGTTTCGGATCTTTTGTGGCGCTGGGTTTAGATGCACAACATCGAAATTCTTCAGAGATGTATTTGAATTTGAGAAATATTTTAGTCGGAATTGCATTTTGGCCCCCGACTAATGTTAAAATTTTCACATAGGCAGGTTCTTTTCTTTTCTCTCCAAAAGCTACAAAGGTTGCTTCCTTTCCTTGATGGTTAGCTTTTTGAGATTTTCAGTGAACTGTTTTTTCTAACTTCGTGTGTTGTCTTTACTAGTTTTGGTTTGTTTGGATCATTCTATTGCTTTTTAGAAACGTTCACGCTAATAGTAAATCAATGTTCATAGTGCAAGTGAGTTTTCTCCAACTCTGTGATAAATTTGTCTGTACAAAGTTCACACTTAGCGTTGATTTTAGATATGCTAGTTTGAACTTAATAATAATAGAGTAGGGATTCCTTCATTGTGTTATTCGGATAATAAAACCTAAGTTTCATATATTTATTATTTGTATTTTTTTATGTTGTAATTATTTAGATGTGATATTTATCTAAAAATCATAACAATACTAACTAGAACATCAAGTATAAAAATAGAAGATTAACCATGCATAAGATAAATCAAAAGAATAATAAGAAGAGATAATAATCTCAAAATAAAACATAAATTAAACATAAGTAATTAGATACAAAACCTAACTCTAGGAAAATATAATTATATCCTATCCAAGACAATACAAATAAAATACAAGTTGAAAGAAGATAAAACCTATAAAATTCTGTGTCGGATGGCTAGCCTCTTCTCCACTTCGCATCTCTACTTCGATACTATTAAAGTCAACCTAAGTCTATGTTAACAGAATAAAGGTTGAGTGGAGTAGCGGAAAATCAATTAGAGGCGTGTATGATCATGTAAAGCATGTCTATTTAAATTTAACGCAAACCGTCTAATTGCTGCAACTTTCTCTTGTGCCACATAGCTATAGCGGGTTACAACAATGCTATGAAGAGCAATTATCTTCGTTTTGACTCTGAGCGCTGCAGCTAGCAGCGCTTCTAACTTGGGTCACGGCCACTTAATCGGTTGCGCATCGTGTGGTCTTGCTATGGCTGGTAGCATCACTGTCGCGGATCGCAGCAATGTTGGCCAAGGCATGAACATGTTTTTAATTTTTCTGAAATTAAAAACTAACAAATTTCGGCAGGACCTAAATCTTATTTGGATTTTTAAACTAAATTATAATTCAATTAGTTCAAATTTAGCATAAAACCCCTCTAAAATATATTATCATTTTCAGTTGATCCGCAAGGAAATCCAATAATACATTATATTTTATAGGAGGTAAAATGCAAACCTTCAAAAATTTTGTTTTAATGATGTAAAGTATAAATAATTTTATCAT
Organism: x Bolboschoenoplectus mariqueter; assembly: GCA_037678475.1. NCBI lineage: Eukaryota > Viridiplantae > Streptophyta > Magnoliopsida > Poales > Cyperaceae > x Bolboschoenoplectus > x Bolboschoenoplectus mariqueter. The sequence continues at coordinate 915,652 of CM075239.1, read as the reverse complement.
TAAGTATAAATAATTTTCAAAAAATATAAATTTATAAATTTATTTAAGATGTAGGCAAGGATATAAATAGGAAGTGTGATTATCTCTCTTCTTAGATTAAGGACTAACTAATATTGAAATTCTTCATAATAGTTCTCCTCTTCTCGTATAATATAATAACCATCAACACTATGTAAATTTAGACTTATCATTTCTATAATTAGACAGTCTCCTCTTTCATGTAAATTAATATTCCTCTGGTAAACACATCATCACATTGCTTTTTCTGACCTAATGACTAATGCACTGCAACATCATCGACATTTTCTTAAGCAATTAACAAATGTTGCTTTGTTTATTGTTTGTTATTTATTTATCTTAATATATGAGAATTAAAGTTCTCAAATCATTCTTAATATAAATTTGAGATATACGAAAAAATGATGATGATGAAAGATAAAATATGAAATTAAAAGGAAAACTACAAAAAGAGGTACTTTGTATAGTTGCTATTGCCGTTTGGTGTGCCTTGTTTCAATTAGGAGAAATTTATGACCTTTGTCTTTTTTTTTTCTTTTTCAAATGTGGGAAAATAAATGTGTTCAACGGTTGTACTCTTGGTTATTTTGATGTGCCACTGATTGTTTAGATACAAATATTAAAAACATATCTTCAATTTAAATATCAAATTAATGTATATAGAAGTTAGATGTACACTACAACTATCATTTTCTTAAAAGATCTAAATTCATAAAATCTACTGAATTTTCTTATGCTGATCTTGTCATTGATGCTAATAAGAATAAAATTTATACAATACATATTTTAAGTTGATTATGAAATAATCAATAACAAAATAATTAAATTAAATATGTTGAATCATCATGAGACCTCAAACCTTGCTACTATGCATCAACACAAGACACACATCATTTAATTATTTCAGGAGCATACTCATGGTTGTTTGCAAAATAGTAATAAATTATGTATTTTTTTAAAAAAATCTAATTCAACAATTCGTCCATTTAAATCCAATAGTCTGAGTCTAAACAACGACAAGACACCTGATGTCTGAGCAATTAAGCATTGATAAATGATAGCAACTGTGAACTGTCAGCTGATACAGATCCTGATAAGAAACAAAAAAGCACACACACACCACACCAGTTTCTCGTGAGGCTTTCTTCTGATACTGTCACAGATATTAATATATTATTATTATTATTGCATTGCATTGCATTAAATCTCTGATTCAGAGCACAGATCCTCTCCAGCATTGATTGATTGTCACTCTACGTGGATAGGTTGAGCTCGAGTTGGTATCTTGAATCAAGAGAAGACAACAATGAGACAACCCCACAGCAATTGTACGAAATCCATGAATTGTTATATCGAGATCTGGTTTCAAATGTGTCATAATTACATCCGTTCTTTCAGTTTGGTGGCACATCGGATCTGGTCTGATCTGATGAGGTGCGTTTGGCATGTTCCATATTTTAATTGGAATTGTGGTTGGGCCGAGAGAGAAGAGACCCAAGTCCAAATATGGGATAAGTGATACTGGCATCAGCCTTTGAATTTGATACCTCAGTTACCAGTGTTTCATGTTTGTATCTGAAATATCAATATATCATCATATCAGGGGACAATGGATAAGCATCGTGCCTACACTGCACGGATCATTATTTTCTGCTACATAGTACTGTATTGTAACGTGATTTTACGGATCATTATTTTCTGCTACGTAGTATTGTGTTGCAACGTGATTTTACGGACCTCAATCCGATCGGACTACGCTTTATCGAGAGTTGGTGTGTTTAAGATTTATAATGTATAAATCTCAATCTAATTTGACGGATAATATGCTGCATTGTATGATGTTGTGTAACAGAGGATATGAATTCACACACCTGGAGGTACCTCATAAAAGTTGAAAAGGACTTGCTGTTTAGTGAATAAATTGATTCCACCGGTATTGCAATTAGGATTGGTATTTTGTTTTACCAAACTTTTAGCAACTAATTATCAATCAGATTTTTATATAATCTTATTTTTTGTAATTAGTTTTAGTTTTAGTTATGGATATGATTTTAACAGAAAATCTCTCACTCTCAAAATGTCAAAATATATTGGTTCATTCTTGTTTAATTAGCAAGTTTGGCCACCCAACAAGTTAGGTGTTTTGGAAAAAAAAATATATATAGTAATAAGATTTGCGAATAAGTCGATGATTTGCAAATTATTTGTTTTTAATATCTTTTAAAACTAATAGACAAATTAATTATGAACTAATCGTGAATTTGGCGAATTTTGTGAATTATTCATAAAATGTTATTTTGTTTATAAGAACATCAGAATATATGTATATAATTTATAATAAAATAAACAATTTTCAAAATATATGCTTAATATAGTCATATCACTAAATTTAAATCTTGATAAATATTTCTCAATCTAGAATCTGTCATAATGATATTCAAATTTATCATTTTTCAAATATAATTATATGATATTTACACAAGTCTTTGACCTCCTGCTGGTATGAACCATCACACTATGTTTTGATAAAATTCACATCCGCTTTCATAGTTAGTTATGACAAAAAAGTCGTCATTGAGAATATGACAAGTGGGGCCCACATGAAAACGATAAAAAATCATACTTCTATAAACTAAATTTGATATATTTAAATTAAATCGAACCGTTTAAAATTAATAACAGTCGCCTCGCCTATGACAGCGGATGTGGATCCATTAAAAGCATCATTTTATTGTGCTCAGATTCCTGAATTTTGAAGAGAGATGATGAATTGCAACCTGTGATCCATAAACACAGATTTTTCTTTTTCTTTTTCTTTTTCTTTTTCTTTTTATCTGTTTTATTTTTATTTTTGCTCAATCGTTAGAGAGAATTTTGATCTGTCTTTTACCTCCCAAGTAAGTACGACACGTGACATTGTTTGGGCTACATTTCAGGAAAAGCTCTTCTGACTTCTGAGAGGGACACGTGTGTCCGTGTCACATTAAATGTTTGGACATTACTATCATTATTTTCATTGCCAACAAAATGTGTGCACTTCTTCAAGACCATGCACCAAAAAATTTAACCATTGAGTATTTGACTAAAAAATTAAGTCAAATAAGATATAGTTTTTAATAAGTATTTTTATAAGATTTTTTACTAGTTCAAAATTTTCCCATATGATGAAACTAAATACTAATTTGTAATATATCTACAACACTATATTTAAGGACCGTTGTTATTGTTGTCAATAAATATTTATTGTATAATTTTTTAGACTTGTATAATTGAAAATATCAAATAATCAAGCACAAAACATTATATTTTGCAATTTATTTTTGAAAAACGAAAGACTTTATGAAAACTTTTGAATTTCAAATTTGAAATATCAAATTGTGTTGTTTTATATGAAAATAACATCTGATAGATAGTTATAAAAGTGAAATTCTAAAAATAGGAAAATTGAGAAGTTGGGAACACAACATTGTGACTTTTAAAGACAAAATAACGTGTATAATTCAGACCATTTTTTTTTGTGTAAATATAACTGAAAAGACAAGTTTTGAAAATTTAAAAATATAAGATATAAAATTTGAAGAATCAATAATTTGAAATTTTTGAACTTGAAATTATGAAAATCATAAAATTTAAAGTTTCAAAAATTCATATTACATCAGGTTGAACAGTAAAACTTGTAATTTTATATGAAAATATGAAAGTTCTCAAGCTATGAAAATTATAAAAGAGTCATAGTATATTGTTGGTAGTTATGGAAGGAAAATGAAATGAAGGAGAAAGAAAATTGAAGTATTGATAGACAAGGACAATTAATTTGAACTTTTTAATTGGATATTTTATTCTAAATTCTTTACAAAGATATTTTATTTTTAAATTTTAAAAAGAAACAATTAATCTTAATTAATTTGTAAATCTTTACACTCTGAACTCTTCCAACAAACTCCTTTCAAAATAAAAAGGACATAAAGTGTGAGACTCTTTTCAAATGCAAAAAAAAAAAAATCAGACTTTCTATTTTTCTTTTTACCAAAAGTCAAAAAACATTTCTTACTTAGTAAGCCAGGTCCAGCCAGCAATCTCACATCCTCCCACTTTTGAAATCTCCGAACGCAACGGCTAGGCGCACGATCTCCAACGAGCTTGTTTCCTTCCCTTCTCTCTCCACATTAATCTTTCTCTCTCTTCAATGTGCCTCGATCAGACTTTTTTCAGAGCGAGACCCCACAGGCCACAGAATCAGTATCTATAGGAGCACATGCACCCGGTCCACGCGTGACCTCGTCTCTGGATTGGATTTCGATCCTTTCATAATTAAAGAAACACTTCCCCCAAACCCATTAAAACGCTTTTATTACCTTTACTCAGTCATTTTACACACTGTGTGAAACACAGAGAGAGAGAGAGAGAGAGAGAGAGAGAGAGAGAGAGAGAGAGAGAGAGAGATGGAGAGACTGATTCCTTGGTGGATTGTAGCTCTTGTAGCTTCTCTATCGATCGACGCCATCGCCTTGACTCCGGATGGTAATGATTTCTCTCTCCGATCATCTCCAATTTTGTTTTCTCGTTTTGGTGCATTTTTGTGAAATGTAGGTGTGTGTTTGGGGTTTTAGGAGAGGTTTTGATGGAGATGAAGGAGGCATTCAATGATTCGAAGCGGATGCTTAGTAGCTGGAAGAGAAGCGATCCGAATCCATGTGGCTGGACTGGAATCTCTTGCTCATTTCCTGATCTAAGAGTTCGTTCCATGTAATTTTTTTTTCTTAATAATCCTTTTATCTTCTCCCTTTCCTTCTTTGTCAAATCACACAAAATTTTTGGTGGAGCTTCCTTTCCTCCTAGAAAAATTTAGAGAAGCGTTTCTTAACCCTACAAAAACATGGCAGACATTTCCCCTTCTCCTTGATCTTTTTTTTAATTAGGAAACCTCTTTTTTTTATCACTTATTCATGGAAAGATAAACAACATTTTGACAATTTTTGGTTAAATGGCAAAAAATGAAGATTTTTAATGGTTGCCAGGCAGATGTAAACTGTAGATGTCAAATTATATTTTAGATCTCCTGAAAATTACAGATAGCGGTTTAGTTTGCTAATGCATGAAAATGATGAAATGAACTGGTATATTTGTGAAACAATATTTGTTGACCTTTTTCTTTTTGGTGCCGGATGTAGAAATTTGCCATATATGCAACTCAGTGGCATCATATCCCCAAGCATCGGCAAACTCCATAAACTCCAAAGATTGTAAGAGCAAGCTAGGAATTATTTTATTTGTTTCTATTTACTTTTTTGTTTTAAATTTCTTCTGGTTGCAAAGAATGTTAGAGAAAGCTAGGAATTTTCTTCTATTTCAATGTTTTATGTTTTTCATTTTGTAGGGCTTTGCACCAAAACAGCTTGCATGGCTCCATTCCATCCGAAATCAAGAATTGCACAGGGTTAAGAGCATTGTAGGTTTTTTTGCTTTTAGATTTTTCCTTGATAACATTTTAGTTACCGCATACTCTTCCGTCATCAAATAATGCAATATTTTTTTGTTACTTGCGAAGATACTTAAGAGCCAATTATTTACAAGGTGGGATACCTCCTGAGATCGGCGAACTCATTCATCTGACAATCTTGTATGTATCTTTAACACAACTCTCATACCATTTTTGTTTGCCCTGTTATTTTTTTAACTAATTACTATTAATTTTATTGTAGGGATCTTTCGAGCAATTTGCTGAGAGGAACAATACCTCCAACCATCGGCCGCCTAACTAATCTGCGTTTCCTGTGAGGATTCAGCTAGTTACCTTCTTATCTTTTTGGAAACTACACCTGATATTTTATTCATTCTATGCTGATATTCCCTTTTGTTTCCATTGTTTTTTTGCCATCTCAGAAATCTATCGACCAATTTCTTTTCTGGTGAAATCCCAAATGTGGGAATTCTTGCAACTTTCAGGAGCACCTCGTAAGTTAACTCTTGTTTGAAGCATTTTTTATTTCAGCAACAGAAAGTAAAAGGAAAGAAAAGAAAAAGGTGTTCACACTGAAGTTGAAGTTAGCTGCATTTTCATGTGCGCCAAAAATATCATTTTTTCCATGTGCTTATAAGTACATCTGCATGGATGATGAAGATATTCTGGTTATTTTTGAAAATAAATTTGGGAAGTTGCATATTTGTTACATTTACCTCATTTGTGAAAGCATGTTAGACTGGTGCTTAGATGATTTTATAATGTTTTTAGAAAAATCAGGACACTATTCCCTTAATTTGATTCAATTCTATCACCATATTGTAAACACAGGTTTGTTGGCAATTTGGAGCTATGTGGATTGCCGATTGAGAAGGATTGTAGAGGAACTCTGGGTTTTCCAGCGGTTCTACCTCATCCCGGTTCTATCACATCAGAAGGCAAGTTTATGATATGTTTTCTAAAATGTTTTTAGTAAAAACAGGATACCTGCTTAAGATAACTAATCCTAAGATCCTATTCACCGTCCCAATTTGTTACGCCTTATATCACAAATTATACTGAGCGATGGACAGTAATCACAGATGACTCGATATGGTTGTTATAGTTAGTAAATGACAACCAACCCTGACAAAATAAGCAAAATATTACTACATTGCCTGAAATTTTTGTACTTGTTCAACAACAAGTCACTTCATAATGAGTTCAACTCCACTTAGTTTTACAAGCTAGCTCAACCCGCACTAACAGGTTCATTAGTATTAGGGGAAAATTTGACAATCTTATTGTTTATATCATACTAACATTTCAGGGGTCTCACCGATTGCGACAAATAGGACATCACATTTCCTTAACGGTGTCATAATCGGCTCAATGTCTACAATGGCCGTTGCACTGGTTGCAGTGCTAGTTTTCCTTTGGATTTGCATGCTGTCGAGAAAGAGAAACTTTGGTGGTAAATATGTTAAAATGGATAAGCAATTGGCACAAGATGCAAGTAAGATTCAGAAGTTCTTTAATTTATCGTATCTGTAGATAGGATAGTATATGCTGGTACCAGATACTACAACTGTGTAACTGTTCAGTAGATTGATTTTTGGAACTCTCAGATAAGCATTTTGATCATACATGGAACCAAATTGAATCCAAATTACGAAAAGGTATATTAACAAATGGAGGTTCTTCTGGTACCAAAAATAGAGATTAAAGTGAGCTAGTAAAAAAAAAAAAATTAAACAGGCTTTACTGATATTCACTTGGGGAGCTGTGAGCCTGTGACTGCACAACTGCTTATGTTTCCTTTTAAAATCCCTTTTTAACTCTTTCTATCATTTAAATACTCTTAATAGGCACTAAGCTTGTGACCTATCATGGCAACCTTCCATACACATCAAGTGAGATAATAAAAACAATCGAGCTACTAGATGAAGATGATGTGGTTGGATCAGGCGGGTTTGGTACGGTTTACAAGATGGTGATGGATGACAACAACATGTTTGCTGTAAAGAGGATTGAGAGGGGCCGGGAGGGACGGGATTGGAATTTCGAAAAAGAGCTGGAGATATTGGGAAGTATTAGGCATATTAACCTTGTTAATCTGCGGGGCTACTGTAGACTTCCTTCTGCAAAACTGCTCATTTATGATTTCTTGGCCTTAGGCAGTTTGGATCGTTATCTACATGGTACATATATTATTATGGTTCTTTTCTTTTAAACAAGTTATTATTCCTTACATATTTCAGTAGACCAACTCAAATGAGAATATACACAATATTTTACAAGTGACAGACATAATTACCGTCACTCCTATAAAAGCTCCAGCTGATATTAGTTGGGACTTCTACTGTTGCACATTGTTAAAATTTTTGTAATTGCAGAGGGGGGACAAGAGGATCAACCCTTAAACTGGAATGCACGGATGAAAATTGCACTGGGCTCTGCCCGAGGTCTGGCCTACTTGCACCATGATTGCTCTCCTGCAATAGTGCACAGAGATATTAAGTCAAGCAATATTCTTCTTGACCCAAGCGTTGAGCCCCATGTGTCAGACTTTGGCCTTGCAAAATTACTTGTGGATGAAGATGCACATGTCACGACTGTTGTTGCCGGCACATTTGGTTACTTGGCACCTGGTAAGCATCCAGTTAGGTTCTGTTCCTTTTTTCTTTATTCTGTTGGCTCTATATTGTGGTGGTCAGATTATCATTGTGCTTTCATCCATTACCGCTGATCTGTACCAGTGTGGTACAGTAAAACTGGAACTGTAATTATAAGTTACTTAATGTTTTGTTTGTAGAGTATCTGCAAAATGGACGTGCAACTGAGAAATCTGATGTGTACAGCTTCGGAGTTCTGTTGCTGGAGTTGGTTACTGGAAAGAGACCAACTGATCCAAGTTTCCTTATAAAAGGATTAAACATTGTTGGCTGGGTGAGAAACTTTTTCAATATTGCATGGTTAAAAAACCTAAGTGCCAAAATCTCAGTATCATGACTCAATGACTGTCATGATTGTTTGTTCTTTTTATTAACTTTTTTTGCATTTCTTTTTTCTCTCAAGAGAGATAAGGCTCATGCACTCCCTATAATTTCCACCATGACCTGTCCCACTTAAAAAAAAATGAATCCCAGTCACCTAACCTCATTTATGAAAGTTGTTTACTCGAGACTAACTTTAATATCATCATTGTCCTTTGTTTTCAGTTAAATACACTGACAGGGGAGCATCGGTTGGAAGAAATAGTGGACGAGAATTGTGACGATGTGGAGGTGGAGGCAGTAGAAGCAGTGCTTGACATAGCCGCCATGTGCACCGATGCAAATCCTGATAGACGGCCATCAATGAACCGGGTTCTAAAGATGCTCGAGGAAGAGATCTTGTCGCCTTGTGTCAGCGAATCCTATTATCCACACCTTGATATATGAAGCGATACAACAAGTATTTGATGTGTGATGTTGTAACTGAGAAATACCGGGGGTGCTTCTGTTGCAAATCTATTTGAGACCCCATTTTTGTAGATAGTTAGGAATTTCGGTTTTTATGTGCAAGGCTGGATTTATTCGGCTCCCTTCTTGGGAGGTTTTTGTAATTTTAATGAACATACTTTTTTTCTTTCTTTTACTGGCATCCAAGTTATTTGGACCAATTTTAGTGGTTTTGTATATACGACGACCTTTTTTTAGTTATTACATGTTAGCCTTCTGCCTCGTCATCCATTAATTACTAGCTTAATAAATCTTGGGTGAAGAAGGCTATCTAAATTAGAAGCTATATGCGATGTATACACATGGTACTTGGCAATTAACTAAAGGTCCAAGTATCATTCTCCAAGGCATCTGTTTCAATAAATTATAAATATAAATGTCTAGTACAACTACCAACTTTAATGATCTTGTTCCCTGATCTTTGATTCTTTCTACGCTTTAAAAGCCCATGGAGAAAAGCGCTTTTTCGTAGATGAAGAAAGATACTTCGTACAATGGACCCAATACAAAGAATTTATATAAAGTAGGTGGTCACAGTTTACAAAAGTGATCAGACGGAATCATGGAAGGAACAAATTCATGCTTAGTTCATCTATTATGTTAAGATTCATGTAGAAATTCATAATAATGTAACACCCTGCATTTATGCGGTCCCCTTATAACCAAACCAAAAGAAAAGGAGGTATAACCATTATCCAAAAATTCTAACTGTTAATTTTTTTTTGGTGATGAAATAGAAAAATAAATATAACCATTATCCAAAAATTCCAACTGTTATTTATTTTATTTTATTTTATTTTTTGGTGATGAAAGAAAAAAATTAAATATAACCATTATTATTTATTCATCATCACAAAAGACAACAATCTTTAGTTGTCAATGAAGGTGTAACAAATTACTGATTGCAATTGAATGATGTAAAATAAAAACAAGGTAAATTTGAGAACTAACATTTTAGTCTAGTAACAAAATTAATGTTCTCCATATAAAAAGTGATATATTCAAAATCCGAATGAAGAATTATTTATAAACATTTAGATTTGAATAACTTAACCTTTATCTTTATCACAAAAAAAGAAATCATGGTGAAAATGAAATAACATCGACCACATAAACTAACAAAGCACAACCAGTCTTTAAACAATTACTACAGGTAAAAGATGGTTTTTTAAAATGAGTCAATTTGACGCAACAAAAATGGTGTAGACAGTGGAAGGAATTATTTCATGTGATAAAAAATAGTTCCCTCCCAGCAAATTGTTTATCAATGACCTAAAATCAAGCCGAACGAAAACATGCATGGTTTCCTGATATGATTATCAGAGCATACATAAGATCCAAAAACAATATCCTATTAGGAGATGAACAAAAAAAAAAGGTAAAATGCCACAAGGTAGGAGCTTTAACCACAATTATTACATCAAATGGACTTGAAGGCCTGTGATTTGATGCCAGACTTCTCTTCCCTATATAAATAAAAGATGTAAAACAAAAATTAGCAACCCAGAAACATGATAAAAATGGATAGAAGTTATAATTAGGGTATCAGGCTTAACAATTTTGACAAGTCACAAAGCGGACAGCATGTATATATATTTAAAAATCACCGGAGTAAATTACTTTGTAAAATTATTAATTTTCTTTATCACCTTGATGTAGTATGCACTCTATCTAAGCTCCATCGCTACATTTCCCATTAATATTAAACCAAGATTTCAAGAGCCATTCATGCTTTGCATTGGTTTATCAACAAAACAGAAAATAAACTAGAATCAAATAGAAATTATAAATTATTGACTAGACCAATTAAGGTCTACACTGACATGTATTTACTGGTATTGCACCAGGCTGGGTGCACTGATGGCAAACTGACTGCGCCAAACCAGAATCAGAGGTTATAATTGCAAATTGGTGAAACCAATGAGCAACATAAGTAATTTCACAGTTTCCATAAACAATATTGCAAAACTACTCCCGTAAATCCAAAAAACTTAAGTTGTGCTTAATTTTTAGAACCCCAGAAAACTTATATTATTTCAAAATAGTATGGAACAGCAGTATTCAATTATATTCCAGGTGATATCAACTTGACAAAATCCAAAAAAAAAAATGCAATTAAAAGCAATCCCTCTAGTATTCATGGATAACTTTCTTGAACAAATTATATAAGCTGCTAGCAAAAATGGGCGCTTCTGCATGCTCTTACAAGAAACCATTAAATGCTTGCAAACGATAAACAAAAGGAGAGAATGCCCAATGAAATATAAATCTGGTAGAGCTAACTCACAACAAAATAAATCAGTATTGAAATGCATAATACGAATGTTCCTCAGCCTCTCTTGCACCGATTGTCAAAGATGCTAAGCTTAACACTATAATTAAAAGAAATAGGAATTCATGGTGGAAAGATCAATAGATAATAGTTTTGCAGAAATAAAAAAACAATCCAAAATAAAACAAAAGCCCGACACAATTACAACACAGAGACCTTTTAGGCCAAAGTACCTATACCATGATCTCTTCCCCAAATAACTTCTCATATCAATCTAAATCATTGAACTCATGATGCATACACTAACAAGACCACAAAAAACAAAAGCAAAACAGAACGACCACTGAACTGCACCGGCTTTTAGAACCAGTCCAATATGAACAAAACATAACATAATCTTGAATTGGGACTGTTTAGCGGATAGGTCCCTCATACATACGTACATACATATATACATACAAGCAACCAACTACACAATGAGGATTATCTAGCCCTAAATTGCAAATCAGCAACGATAATCTCCTCATCAGAGAATCTAAAACCTAAGTACTAGGGGTAGACATGAGAGAGAGAGAGAGAGAGAGAGAGAGAGAGGCTCACGATTCTAGGAGGAGGATTTGTCGGAGGGGGGCTGGTCGTTGCGGAGGAGGAGATCGTCATAGGGATCACGGCGGCCGGGAGCCTGACTGATCTGTGGGTCCCAGGAGAGCTGAGCGTTGAATCGATCGAAGGTCCAGAAGCCGTAGGGACGGAGAGGGAGGCTCCAGTTGGCCTTGGTCTTGTCGCAGCGCTCCTTCATGCGGTAGATGTGCTGCCTCTGCGCCTCGTCGCGCTGCTTCGGATCCTCCATTAGACGAAGGATCAGGTTCTCCGCGAACTCCATCACGAACTTCATCTTTGCTTCTTCCTTCTTCCTCTCTCTCTCTCTCTCTCTCTCTCTCTCTCTCTCGATCGGTTTTCCGAGTTCCGATCAGTTTATATCTATCGAGACAGATTTGGAATTGGGACGGGGGATTCCGATTCTTCGCCGATGAGACGGGATGAGAGATGTTATGAGGTAGATGGGTTCGTTGGGCCTTTATGGGCTTTTATGGGCCTTAACGGGCTTTTATGGGCTTTTATGGGGCCTTAATGGGCCGTGCTTTAAATTTTGTAATGCCTCTCTTCATATACAAAGTTTTATAGTTCCATTGGGAAGAAGGAACTGAGCTGAGCCAATTCTATATTTCTATACTTTTTTTTTTCTTTTTCTTTTCTCTTGGTAAGTGATTTGGTTAAAAGAGGATCGTTAGTACTTAGACAATATATTAACATGTGTGGCAGATGAGGGATATATTTCTAATTTTCTATTCTTTTTTTTCTCTTCCTCTTTTACTTAAGCAAGACAAAAAACACATCTTACTTCCTATCAGTCACAATTGGATTTTTTTCAGATTTTTCCTCTTCAGTGCATTTGTCTGTTCTTTTTTTTTTTTCAAATAAGAAAATTTGTATCCACAACAAACAGACAGTTTTTCTATTACATTGATTTTTTTTTAATTTAACTTGGAAGGGATAGAGGAACTGACAAATACTTTGAAGGCTAAATTTGTGACCTAGAAGTTTTAATTTGAATAACAATATATGGATAAATCGTTAAAAACACAAGCATGATAATAATTTTCAGCATAGAATTGGTCAAAAGAGAATCTTTAGAAGAAATGATCAATTGCATATTAAAAAAATAGTCTTAATATTGTGTAGGAGTTTCATGTTCAAAACACAATGTTTGTCTTGTAGATGATTTAAAAATTTTAACTTTCATGTGTTAAAAGAAAATTCTCTAAATGTTATTCAATTTTGCAGATGTGACAATTTAGAATTAAGAATTAAAAGAATTTGAAATTTGATATTTGAAAAACCTCAAAAAAGCTCGAAAGGTAAGAGTTTTTGTCCAATAAATTTCCTAAGTACTTGAAACCCATTTATTCACCCCCATATGCTTTTTATTAGGCATCATGCAATGCTTTTTATGTAAATAAAAATTAGTAAAAGAAATCCAATTGAGAATAATTATTACAAAAAAAATCTTTTTGCTTGCATTGCTATGCAATTTTTGTTTTCTTGGATAAATTCAATACTGTTAAGTTCAGTCTCGCTAGCACGTAGAAAATTTTGCATAGCAACAAATTTGTATATCACTCTTGATCATAAAGAACCCATTCATCAACAAAATAAAATTATGAATTTCACCAAATAAAACCTTAGAATTATTTAAGCCTATTTTAAAAGCTACTGAAAGACAGATTATTTGCTATATACTAAAGAACAGTTCTCCCATTTCTTTGGTAGTTATTATTTATTTCATAGAAAAATACGTATCGCTTTCTTAGGCTTAAATAAATCTATTGATGCTTTATAATGTCAAGGATAAGCAATGAAAAATTCAAAATATGAACTATAATTTAAAGATAAATAAATACAACTTAAAAAATATGATATTTTCTTATTCTCTTCCTTGGCGTGTTCACTGACCTTGTATTAGCAGCTTACAAATAGCACACGACAGAAAAGAGAAAAAAAAAAAGAAAGAAAGGCCACATGGGCATGATATTGATCCCCAAAATATATCATTCTGATTCAAGTACAAAATGCCATAGCACAATCACAACATTACCAACACATCATACACGACCAAAATCGACCTGTATTGAAAATAAGACGAGTATCATATTGTTGCCAAGTAGCTGAACAAGATGTTCCAGAAATAGCAGGAAGTCCCTTCTTTCTTCTTAGCCGCACTCACGACCATTTTTTTCGAGGTCAGAACCAAAAAGTCTTTCCTACCCCTTTACCTTCTTGTCTTCACAGTATTTGATCACCACAGAAATGTTACAATAATGGCCATTAGGTAAAGCATACACCCGCAAAAGGAGCTTATCAGGAACACTGAGAGGTCTATGTTTCCCAAATCTTCAACTGGTTCCTTTGCTTGTCCCTCACTCGTCGTAAGGGGCTGGAGGTGCCAAAATAGTGTATAACTTTATCCCAGAGGGGAGGGTCCCACAAACTCTTTGGCAGTAGTAAGTTAAAACTAGACCTCATCAAATTAATTGCCGGCTCCATCTTCTCTTCTGGTGGACATGTCTGTGATATGACAAGCAGTAAGAACTTAATCAATAAAACCACATGCCTAATTCCAGGAATTCAAACAAAGCAAGAGAAGTTGCTAATACCATTACATATGTACTATACCTGACTGTCATGGTTCTAGACCAGCTGGGCTATCTTTTCTTATTTTTCCTTTTGGTGCCTTTTGAGTATAAGGTAGTATTAATTGCTGAAATAAGCCTTAAGCATTTACTCTCCAATTACAAATTAAGCTAATATTGACAATTACATAATTTATTTGTCTAACTCTTTTTTTTTATTAGAAAAGATCTTGATAGGGAGAGATTACCCAAGAAGATTGATTTCTGACAGATCAGGAAAATTGACTTCAGGTAGACTGCCGATGTTGCTCCGCAAGCTCATGTTCTTCATAAGAGCAGTGAACATTTTCCTCAATTGCTGTTTGACAGCAACACCATCTTTTTGCATTTTGCATTGCAAAGCAACCACTTGGATATATTTCCCTAGACCAACTGGAACAAGGTCCCCTATACATGTGGAGAACTGCACAAATCGAAATCCAAAATTAACTTGACCCAGTTAATCAGGGAACCTAACCCACCCAACCCATACTAAGTTCCAACACAGAAACTAGACCTGACAAGATGCGCCTGATTGCAATTTCCATTTCCAGGAAGAATCCTTTTTGCAGGCAGAAATTCTTGGCTAGCATTGTTAAATTAATACTTCGATGCTAATAGCATGTTCTAGGTACAATTGCATTAATGGAGTGGGCTTTACAGAGAAACAAATTATACTGACAAGTATAAAAGAGGGGGCGAGAAAACCTTGAGAATATTATTGTGACTCCTATATGCCAGAAATTGATAAGAGATCAAGCAAATAGGAAGAGAAAGCTGTTATTTCGGATCTGACGGTAGCAATCCAAGAGAATGACTAGGGTCAAGAGAGGACCTTGAGAAGCTCGGGCCTTTTCCTTCCAAATATGAAATAAGAGAGCAAATTTAATTGCTGTATACAAAGATATTAAGATAGATCGCATTTTGATGACTCCTTGGAAATTGCTTTCTTGGTGAAGCAAAAGAGAGGAGAAACCGCAAAATTAAGGAAGGAAAAAGAAGTACACAGAATGAATATTTGTTGATTACTTTCAAATCTGTTAATCTGAATTAAACCTCACAATTGGATGATTCAGAACACCCACTAAACTAACTTGATCCAATGGACAGGAACCCTCTACCCCCAAAAATCCTGTTGTTGCTTTTTTCATGTTTGCTAATTGTGATCCTTGGAAATCATATATGAATCAAGCAACAATCAAATCTTAATTCCGTTGGATATTCAGTACCCATGTACCAGTTGAACCAGCTTGTATGTACAAAAAAGGTTCCTCGCATAGATAGCAGAGATTTTAACAAAATTACTTGAAAGAAAAACTACTTACATGTTAAACAATGAATCAGCCAAAACATCCATGAATTTTTGCTCCATCAAACTCTCGCCCACCCGAACACATTCTCACTCTCTGCTTAAATTTTTTTTAATTTCTCGATTAAATTGCATGCAGCCGCAATTCAATGCAAAATGAGCCTCTCTTGCAACCCTAAAGTGCTTCCTTTCAGAATGTATTTATAGGGAAAAGAAACCTACTGGTGACCGTCGGATTAAGATGATAAATGAGCGTTACATGTCCCATTTGTAGAAAGAATTTATAATAAACCATTGGCGCCTACAGTTTGCACCACCTTGTGAACCTACAATTCGTAATCGAGGGCTTGTTCAGCAAAATGTGGAATAGGCGAAAAAAGGAAAATAAGAATAGAAGATATGCCCGTATTCGACTCGAGGCAAAGGAATCTATTCTTCACTATTCTTGCATTCCAATAGGCCCAAAATATCGAAATAGCACCCTTCTTGTTCCTTACTACATTACCTCCTCCCTGCCATCCACCCCCCCCCCCCCCCAACCCCAACCACACACACACCCCATGTGCTTGGTTACAATTTTGTGAGAAGCCAGACCTAACTGCTGGATTCATGGTTTCTGAGTACCTCTCCTGCCACCTTTCAGTTACAACTAAAATCAAATGAAGCCAGCACCAATGATAAATAGAAAAATGCAACAAAAATTGGAAGGACGTTCATAATTCGTTCAAAACCTACTGAACCAGAGCCAAATCGAATCTAAATCGGAATCATTCTCCCAAACATGTACAGCGAACCTTCTTCTCTCACACTCACAGATAAAATTAACGAATGCATACGTCTCATCCATCTCTCGGAAATCTTGTCAACACCTCTTGCAAAAGAGATCTTAGCACAAACTACAAGACACCAGATAGAGAGGTTTACAACAGGAGGCGTCGAGTTGTTACGCGTAAGACATGGTGCCTGGCTGATATCCGGGTCCCCGATCTGCTCGCCATGGAAGCGATCGGTGCTCCAGGAGTCGTCGGAGCGGAGACTCTACTGAGAGGGAGGAACCGGAGGCTCCAGTTCCCCTTGAACTTGGTGCAATGCAGCATCATGAGGTATAGATATCATATACGAGTCCTTATCTGCTACTATTCCAAATGGATATATACGATCCTACTATTTTAATTCTAATCGTCGGATCAAAACGGACGGATCAGATCGGCTCAATTTGAAATTTAAGGGTTTTTTATAAACAAATTTGATCCGTTCGTTTTAATCCAATGGATCATGTTAAAATATAGGGCCCTACTTTTAATAGGCGATTTCATCCCTATCATATACCACCGCTGTGCTGAGTTTCGCGCGTTCATCTTCGCCAATAACCGCAGGATCCGCAAAGAGCGAACTCCAAGTGGACCGAGTCTCACTCAAAAAGTTTATTATATGGCACGTCTTGTCATTAAATTTAAACATGTCTAAAATACTAATATAATAATATTTTTTTGTATATAAGAATAAATAATATTCAAAAAATTGAAAAAAAGAAATAGTTAAAAAATTTTAAAAATAGAAAATTTTGATATCCGACAAAATTTTGATATAAAAAATTTATTAAACAATTCAAAATTTATCATTTAAAATTGATTCGATGAATTTTGAATTAAGAACACTATAAAATCCGATGCTTTTAAAAACACTCTAACTTTACTCTATTTTGATGAACCCCATATTTTAGAAACCCTAAACCCCATATTTTAGAAAAAAAGAGGCGATGCCATCAGACTAAATGGGCAGAATAAACGTTTGATACAATTTTTGGGGTTAGGGTTTGTGAGTCCATATTCTCTGAAGAAAAGGTCACCTCAAAGAAACGGAAAAGTCCCCTCACGTCACATGTGAAATTCATTATTACCAAGAGCGAAACTAAATATGAACCTGGTACAAATTTTGACGAAATTAAATCCTAAATAAATTTTTATTTATACATGATTTACACTTGTAGACGAAGATGCAAAAATGACATGAAGCAACATGATTGGTAAAATTTAACTACCCCATACAACAGTTAGCTGGCCTCTTAACTAATATTACTTTAGAGATTATAAGGCTGGACTGAGAGAGAGACTGTTCCAGCTAAAACTGGAGCCCCACAGTGCTAGATGAATAGAGAAGATGAAGAAAGATTAAATAAAAGGCACAGTTAGATGAATAGAGAAGACAAAAGACTAAATAAAATGCTTGGTTGCATATGAACATAACAAGAAGAAAAACATATACATAATATCAGAATGGTACAAGCAGCACTGAGGTGTCTAAGACTGCACAGAATCTCAAGTTCAATTAGCATCACTGTTTTTGTTCCCTCCACAATCTTCTCGAGCATTCTCAGTTGCACTGGATGAGTCGCACTTCTGTAACTGCATTGGTGCCATGCTCAATTTTACAGCCTCAGGTTGTTTAGCATTGTTGTGTTCATATATCTCATCAGTCTTTCCTTTTTCCTTAGTACTGCACGCACCTGTTGAATCATGCAAGAGGTATTGGCATTTAAGCACCGAAACTTTTACTAAATAGCCTGCATTTACCAGATGGTGTAAAAATCCTCCATTCATAAGCAACCTCAAAACTCTCTCTGCAGTATCATGAATAATTCATGTTCTTAAAGAACCTGGATCGGTCGACCTTTACTAAGAAAGTAAGGTACCCATTATTTGGAAATAGGTATAATATAGTGTGTTCCTTTTTATATATATTTTTGAAAAAAGATTAAAGCAAACCTGCTGTCTCGATATCAACTTTTGATACTGAAGGTTGAGAAATAGGCAGTTCAGAAGTTGCTGGAAGGCCTGTCATTTTTATCTGAATACACCACATTAGTTTCTAGGTCAGAAGAAAGTCCATCCATTAAACCGAGATGATTTCACAAAAAAAGGTGCAAAACCTCCTTACCTCCATTTCATCCCTATGCTTAACAACCAATTCAGCTTCATGTATCTCATCCTTGTCTCCCTTTTCCTTACTGCCGCCTGTATCCAGTAACCCATACAGAAGTAAGGCACGTTGAAAAGCAAGTTGAAAAATAACACTTCATTGTGAGAAGGGCCCCAACCGTTTGATTTAGATATCAAAGCAAGTTTATGAGATTCTTTACCATTTCAAACTGCTATCTTAACTAATGTTTTGAACATAGGCCAAAAAAAAAAAGACCTCATTATCAGGAACTGAAGCTCACCAAAACACTTTACCTTCTATCACCCTAGCATAATAATGTGCTCACAAAATTTGATTATTAAACTTTGTTTGATAATTATTAACCTCAAGTTGTAAAACACTCTAATGCAGTTGTTGCAACTTCAAAGTAACAATGGTATCTGCTTTTAACTTTGAGCCTAAAGAATACAAAGATTACCACTTCTATTTTCCTCTAACAATATTCTTTAAAAAGCATAAAAGAAAACGGGGATGAATAAAACACAAGAAATTCTGAAAGCGAACCAGCTGTGCTAGTGATAACATTTGAAGGTGAAGGTTGCGAAGCAACTGAAGCAGATATGTTAGTAATTGCTGGAAGCCCCCTTTTCGTTCTTATCTGCACTCACCAATATTTTCTCTAAATAAGAACCAAAGTTATCATAAGCAACAAACAAATATTTACTAAGATGTGAAAATGAAAGTCTACCTTCATTTCCTCGCAATATTTGACAACCATAGATATGTTACAGTACCGACCATGAACCAAAGTATAAGCCCACAAAAGAAGCTTTCTAGGGATGCTAAGGTCCAGGTTTCCTACAACATCCTGAATGGGTTGCACCTGTAGTTGCATGCCATCAGTCATCGGAACAGGTTGAGGTACCAGAACTGTGTACATATTAACACCAGCAGGAAATGTTCCACAAGAGCTCTCCCGATAGAAGCTATAACTAGACCTCATCAAACTGACTGCCTCCTCCATTTTCTCCTCTGTCGCCTGCCTGATTTGCACATTTTTTATTCTGGACAATCTCTCAAACAAGTTCATGTCAAGACCTTTTGACTTTTCTTGCCCTTCAGGTGATGACATCAGGAGGTCATCAGGCTGGAGATCCACATAGAGCACTACATCGTTTCCTGACGACAGAACACGGTCATCAGTGAGGTTGGTGCCAGCTGAATCAAGGACAGGAGTGATTGATGCAAGTTTTATTAAAAGGCAGCGACACCAGGCGAGAGAAGCATGCTTGCAGACTCTTGAAAGGTTGTTGTTGGAAAGCTTGGGGTTTTTGAAACGCTTTCGAATTTTCTCATTTATCGTTTCAAGTTGATGCAGTCGTACATCACTCTCAAGCAGCTGGATGAACTGGTGAATATAACTGTAGCAATGAACAATAAGAATAATATACGTAAGCAGTACAACTTGCCAGGCATCATTCCACGAATTGGTCAACAAGTAAATAAATAGTAAGCATTATAGTAAGGATAATAAGAATACAGCTTGGCAAGGCATCATTCCAGGAATTGGCAAAGAAGTAAATCATGGTATGCATTATGACAGGATCTAAGCCAAATGGAAGCTATTAATAAGAAGCTATAGAAACTTGTCTGGATATCCCCTGGTAGATTTCAGACTAAAATAACTGCTTCCAATCTTTGGCTGGACTGTTAAAGCTCAATTAAGCTCAATAATATTTTTCCTAATACACAATAAATCAGTCAAGGATACAAATTTGGTTTCATAATTTACCCAAATAAGTTGGCCTCTGATAGCTGGGGACAACTGACTTCAGGTAGACTGCCAACCTCACTCCACATGCTTGCATGATCCATAAATGCAGAGAACATTTTCTCCAACAGCTGCTCAACTGCAGCAGTATCACTTGCATTTTGGATTGTGGAAGTAAGAACTTGAATGTATTTCCCTAGTGCAACCGGAACCATGTCCACTATGCACAGATAGAACTGAATACAATCAAAGCCATCCACCAAAAACAAATATCAGCATACTAAGTAGCACTTGTTAGGACTAAGATGAAACAAAATCCAAAATGATGACTTTTTGTATCAATGACATGCATGACAAAACAGGATTTATGATTACAATACTTTTTGCGCCCCATAAAATATCAGGTATATCAAATATGCCCCTGAAAACTGATAATGAATGAAATATTTCATCCTCCCCTTTTGATGAAGAGGAAGACATCCTAAACAGTCATAGAAACCAATTTTTACCCAAGATACCCCTCTGTTTCTTATTTATTTGGAGATAAAAAAAAAGTGAGGTAGATGGGGTAGTTTTGGATTTTTTTTTTCTAAATTAATGGGATTGGAGAAAGTCCAGGTCCGTGCTAGCTTTGATATGATTTAGAAGCATGAATATCAATTCTCAATTTTCAAGATTTTTAAATTATTTAGAAAGTGGCATATACCAACTATTTCTGTCTATTAGAGTGACATGACTTGTTTTAAGCTAAAAAAACATAACCCTACCAAAGATGACCAATCTGATTTAACCAATTACTCAATATATTTACATTTTGTGGGATCACATGAATTTACTCCAATAAGATTAATAGATCACACAAATAAGAACATGCCACAAGTACAAGTCACAAAGAACCAACTATTATAGTTTGCAAAGGGGGATCCAGCTGGTTAGTACTATGAAACCCATAAAGATAGTTTCTTGTTGGACTAGATTGGCCTAATTGTTCTGAGACCAGAAAGTTATATGCTACTAATTCACTGTTACATCTATAATATAAATCTACTACTGAGCTAGCTGATACCCTTTTGTCAGTACGAAGATAGCTGTAAGCCCTCTCTAGAGTAGACAGGTCACGGGTTTTCTCCAGAAGGTTCAAATAAAGAAGCATATACTTCCTGATACAACTGATAAATTTTCGCGAACTTTCTGACAAGCTGACTTCCAAGTTCTTTTTGCTCCCACTAACACTCAGATGCTTCCTCCTGTCATAAAAGAACCATAAGAAAATTGTTAGGAGCTTTCTTCAAGAATATTAGCCATACAACATACAAGTATTTTTAGAAATAGGGGCTTCATGATGGGTTTACCCCAGTCTGATGGCAGAGATTGGGTATCAACTCAAGCTGAAGTGATCCAGCAATTTGGTGCAAAAAAGTGGAGCTCCAGCTCGAGTGAGCGTCATTTTCTGTCAATCTAAACCTTGCCCTAATGTGATCGAAAGAGCTTATCCCAGGTGAAGAGAGTCAATGGTCTCCAAAGTTAAATACTAGTCTTTGCAGGAAAAGCTAGTCTGTCAGGACAAATCTATCAGAAATCTCTTCCTAGGCTACAATCAATATATCTGATCCTGATCAAGGGTATGGAGAGCATACAATGAGAATCATAAAATACATAATGGTCAAGGAACCCAACATAAGTAGGTTAAAGGTGAATGGCTGATCCCATCTAGCTTTAAACTTCTGCATCTAATTCAAATCCCAGTCACAAGTTTAGAAAGGGACTTTTTGTTCCGGATCTTTGGCTCTGAAAGCAGAGAGAAGCCTTTGCTAGCCTGTCACCCCGACTTACTTTCACTTTATTAGTATATAGGAGAAAGTGGTGTGGAAGGAAGAAACTTTCCTGGTGCATAGCCTTTTCATTCAATAGCAACGCGATACAATGTAGCATGCCTGCCTGATTCTAGACTGAAGAATATTTCCAACTGAAACAAGTCAAAAGAGCCACTAGCCGAAGAAGAAGAAACTAGTACATTTCTTACGACTTCTCTTTTGTGCCAGGCAGTAAGGTAGGAACTAGAATTTGGATAGGAGAAGGGAGACAGAGATTCAATGGCGGACACGAAGGATGTGGGCCACATAACTGGGCTATGCACAGCTACTTAATATATTAATATGTCCTGAAGAAAAGAAGGATTTTCTAGTGCAAGAAAGAAAAGAAGGCTTTTCTAGTGCAAGACGAGATTCCTAATTAAGTCGATAGATGGGGCAGATGGGTTACTTCTTCATGAGTTGTCTAGCTCTAGACTTACCAATTTACCAATCATGTTAATTAGAGCTTTCTTTAACTGTTGCCACTTTTCAGTTAACAATAATTGAAATGCAACTGATCCATAGATGAAATTCTATCAATTGATGTCTCCAACAGTTTTAATACCATAATACGATCATAACTGTGAAAAAGAATATGAGCAATGTTTTCTTTGACAATTCTCCTTCGGCACCTTACTACTGCATAATGTAATGACAATAAGGAGAAACTCTCACCTTCCCCTTTTTGCCGTGCCGTCAATCTCCCACATGTTCACCGTGAACGAAGATCGTGAAGACTTGAAGCAGAACGAGAGCTCGTCTCTGGCCCTTTCCAAGTCACCAGCACCTCCCCTTCTATGCAACCCCTGAGCCATCTTGTATCTCGCCTTGTGGAAATGTTTCAATTCTCCCTCCACACATATACCCAATGCTGAGATACAATCGTCATAGAGTACCAGCCAAACCTTGTCCAGTAACTTGGGGTCGATAATTTCTTTCTCCTTTGGTGAATCAATCATGCTGGCATCTAATTTCGAAGGATTGAGATCATCTGCTTTCCAACCAAGCATGCTTAATATGGTCTCCTTTGTCGAGTCTTTATAGGCATAAGCAGCAACTATCTGGATAAAAAGTAAAATTAATGCACAAACAGGAAATAAAAGCAAGGGCTAGTAAAAGTGAGATTACTTTCAATCTATTTAACTACAGGAATCATTTTTTCTACATATGAAGCATGCATAGATATTTCAAATTTGCTATTGTAAAAGGTGTTATTGAACTTGGTAGCTAACCTCACTGCTCCTGGAGAGCACTAAATTCACTGTTTGGTTAATTTTCTTTCATTTCTTTCTTAAATCAAGTACAGAAACTATACATATGATATTAATCCGCTTCATACAAGTACAGAGACTATATATATGAAAAGGAAAAAACCTGGAGGACATCGGATTGCTTCCCTCGAGTATAAAGTAACTTCAGACGTGATGCATGAAGCCTATAAACCGGATCAACAGCAGTAGGGTTCAGTTCTCCAGCTTTGGCATAGTATGAAAATGATCTGGCAGGAGAGTAACCCAACTTTTCACAGAGCTTCCCAAGGTAAAATGCATGAAGCCACTCAGGTCTACAATTTGAAGTTGGAGAAAAAAAGTTATTATAAGAAACTACAGTAGCCAAGAGAGGCAACAGTAAAAACTGAACCCCAAACTCGCACCTTTTCTGTGTACTCATCAAAACAATTGATCCTGTTAGCTCTTTGGACAGTGAAATAATTAAGAAACTTTTTATGCTTTTCGTAGTAATTACAATGCAAGGGTTACTTTAGTCATTTTCAGATACTTAGAGCTGTTTTGAATGAAATATAGAACTCTTGGGAAAGGATTTGGGGCCAAGAAAAGTAGAAAAACAGTGGAGAACATACTTCAGTGCAATAGCCTTCTCAAAATGCTTCATTGAACTACAACAAAGTTCTATCCATGTAGCATCCTCGGTGGGTATCACTGATCTTTGATCATAGGATGGCACAACATTTTGTACACTATCATAATATACCAGCGCCAGTAACTCATTTATTTCGCTCTGAGAAAGAAACCAAGATAATAATTTGTTACTTACCTTATGTATTTCAGATCAGAGAATATGAAATTAATGCTTCCAAAAGAAAGACAGTACCTCATCAGCAGGAGTACTTGCTAAGACCAAACTCATTAGCAAGCATCGCCTACTGCACCTTCTCCCTGTATGAACCCTTTCATGCAGAGTTGTATTTTTCTTCCAATCAGATATGCTCATGTGCTTACTGCCATCATTCAGTAGCAGATCCACTTCCTGCAATTCAGATTAATACCATCATTACATCAACATGCAAAAAAGTTAAGCAGATACACTTACTTTGTTCTAGGGGATAAGTTTTTACAATAACACCAGCTATTAGCATCAGCTCCTGCTAGGCTATAAAGCAATTTTAAAAAATGTAAATGAACAAACAACTAAGAAAGCACCTTGGAACAGTTATGGGCATATGCCCCATTGCATGTAGGTAAAATGTAACTTATTAAGCTCGAGGTCTGAGATACATGTTCGAATTAAACTCAGGATTATGATTATCAAAAAAACTGAAAGTAATCATGTACTACCTCATCATAAATATTTGCAAGCTTCTGCCAGCTCTTAAAGCGCAAAGGATTGTAGAGCAGGTCATACTTCAAGAGATTTGCATTTTGTTCCACGAACTCTTCCCCTTCCTTTTTCAGCACAAACCCAGCATATTTGTCTGTAGCACTTGTATCTTCAGCTTGTGCAATGAAGTAGTAAAGGTTACTATACACCTCCAAGTATGGCTCTGAGCTGAAATCGAAACATACAAAGAAAAAGAGAATAAGACCACAATATTGCAACTTGTAACACACAATTCAAAAGAACTAATGGCTATGTTTGTAAGAGTTATGCTATTGTCCTGATTCACTTTTGGAGATCCAAAGGGATGATCTGAGATGATGATGTAACCTAAACATAAGAATCTCAAACAATCAAGATAGGTACTAGTTGGAAGCTAAATCTTGAAGTCTGACAATAGGATCCTATGACATAGTATTCACAATAACTAATGTTATCAGCATAGCATAGAATTTCTTTGATTAAATAGAAGTTTCTGATTACAAATAGCCATGCACAGATTGCCTTTGCATTACAAGATGCCTATAACAAATATAATGACCTACATGATAATTGTTGCATAGAAACCTCTGATACATTAAGCAACTTACTAAGAAATATCTTATGAAACAGCTCGTACTTGAGTAGAATTATGCACAAAAAACATCAAAATATCATCTGGTGTTGCTGCAAGATGAGAAAGCTCTCCTATACACCTCAAAACATAGGTACTCTAAATGAATATGCTCTTCCTTTACTTTGTTTGTAGAAATTAAGTACCATCCTACCCACCATCCTCCTATTTAATAATCAGGGAAGAGGTTTGGGCATTCTTAGACAAAGATGTGAAAGCAAGGGTTTGCATAGCTATATGTCCTATTTCACATTAAGAAGTGACAAGGTCACTTGTTAAGGACAAGAATGCACATGAACATGACCTTAGTACTTACCAGTGCTTTCACATACTTAAATTATACTAAAGCGACAAAGAGAAAGCTATAGCAACACAGAAATCTATTGAGTACAGATCGATGAAGAAGGTCAGGACCTCAAAATAGATAGTTTTTCAAATTCCTTCAAGCTCGCTTCATCATGGAAAAATATGTTCATGATAGCATCTCTGCCTCCATTGGATTCATAAATTTCAAAGAGCTTTTTTTCGCAAGAATCTGGGCCATCTAAGAATTTATCAATAGCATTGCTTGCCAGCACCTCATTTGGTGGCTGATCGAAGTGTTTGCGGATAGCTCTCAGCACCCTCCTCAGTTTCACCAAACCAGATCTCTGAAAAACAATAATTATAATAATTGTGCAGAATGTGAATAATATTAGTAGGTCATAGTTCCAGAACACAAAAGATAATAGCAATTTGATATCACAAATGACAATGGGTCAAATTTGGTTGACAATTTGAAAATAAAATCAGGTCCAGTCCCACCCAACTCACAAAAAAAAATTAAAAGCAACAAGCTTCATCCGGACTCAAACAGATCGAGCAGAAGATATAGAGTTGCCATTTGAGGCAGCCAAAGTAAAGCATTATGGGTCTTGTGACTTGGTAGTCTTCTGGTGGAATCAGGCACGGGTAGGCCTTTCCTTTTATAGAATTTTTTTCATTATTTATTTCATGCTCATCAAACTTTCAGTGCTTAGTTCATATTTTTGGTTTCTAGTAATATATTAATACTCTGGCACTAAGTTAATGTCTTAATCCAAATTAAGGAATTAATTCATCCTTTCCAGACCAAAGATCAATAAACAGAAATGATGACCCCAACCCCACCACAACCCCTCCCCACAAAAAAAGAAGAAAAGAAAAAAAAAAAAAAGGAAAAGTAATAGTATACATACAGATAATGTCTTGGCATATGGCAGTATATAATGAAACACATCAGCACACTGCTCCTTGGTTTGATAGTCTCCACGACTAGTATTTTGATGTGTCACTAGATCCTCCTCACTGGTTGAATCCGGGTTCATATTAAGCCCATAAAGACAGAAGAAGCTCTGATCCAAGGCACCGTCAATACATGATTCCAGCTCCTCCATCTCTGCACTCCAACAAAAAAGGTACCATAAGCAATTATATATTTGGCTCTCAGTACACTTGTATTTTTTTTTCATTCAATGCAAATACTGAATTTTAGCACCATTGTCTTCCAAATCGTGATCCTTGGTCTGTTCATCATGAGGTGCATCTTCCTCTACACTGTTTGTACCTGAGTTGAAGCCATGTAATTAAGTTAAATCTCTCATAACCTTAGACTTGCCTTAAACCTTCTTTTCCAATCTGTGTGGAAGGGAACATACAATGAAGAGATTTTAGAGACAAAAGGTGATTGATTGCGAACTTCAGAAACGCCCCTTCCTCGCTTTTATTGTCTTTACCAGCACAACAAAGCCCATACTCTGCCAGTAACTCGTGCAGTGTCACAATGAGATCCACCTATGGCCAACATATAAAAGACAAGATCACACTTCAAATTTAGGCAATTTCAGGTAGGCTCCTGCCAAACATCAATTATTAGATTAACACCCCCTCCAAAATGAAAAGGTATCAAAAAATGCTTAGAAGCCACTAAAATACAACATACAATGCTATACAAAATTTTTGAAAAAAATGATATCATTCTTCAAGAAGAGTAAATGACCCTCTTCTCCAATTAGCTCCATAAATGAGAAAGAAAAGGACATCACAGAAATTTCAAACTATATAGAAGATGATATAAAATATATGGGAGTTTAATCTGCAAGTGGTCAGAGAACATAGGGCTGTAGGGGTGTATATAACATTTCAATGTTTTGAAGAGGCAGACACTACCTGCGCCTTGATAGTGACAGATGGATTCAGGTGCTGAAGCTTACAAAAGGAAATAGCCGCATCTACAAGGCATGTGCTCTCTATCTGTTCTGACTTGTTCACAAGTGATCTTTTGGAAAGGATTAACTTCATACAACCATGTACAACTGTCAGGAGCAGAGATTGTATATCGGCAATTATGCGTGCCAAAGAAGTAGAAGTTCCCTGCACAGACTGTAACTAGTGAAGTGCTATAAATGTTCCTGTTCCAGCTCCTGATTGCGACAAAACTTCATACATTTTTTGACATTATCATAACTAAAATAGAAGTTCCCACTATCTGTCTCTCCAAACATTCACAATTTTTGAGGACAAATACTGGCCTTAATCAGATTTCTTTTTCTTTTCAATGAAGTAGGCATCTGATTAGAAACCAAAGTGCTGATCATTTGAACTGGAAAAAAGTTAGCATCTGATTCACAATATATAATAATTGATGTCCTTAATTTTTCAGTTTTATTTTTGTTGTATTTTCTCATATCCTTTGCTTTTAAGAATTGGATATGAGAAAATACAACAAAAACAAAACTGAAAAATTAAGGACATCAACTATTATATATTATCAAATCCAAAGTTTGCAATTATAAGGAAGATTAAACTTACATCAGAGTCACCCTTGCCAACAAAGGATTTGACCAGACCCGAGCTTTTGGATAAATCTCTGACAATCCCAACAATCTTTTCAATCTGCCTTGATTTCACACTTTCTACATTTTCCAAATCAGAAGTTAATTTATCCATACCAGCAACAGCTGTCAACAGTTGTAGCTTCCTCTTGTGACACTCCAAATACACATCTAATTTCATTTTTTCTTCCTTCTCACATGCTGATATTAACAAATCCAAAGCAGATACCTCCAAGGCAACAGCCTCATGACTTTCCGACTTCACATCCTTGGTAGAAAAAAGAAGAGGAGGGAGCAACTTGATACACTCTGTATGTGGCACCTTTTTTATTAGTTCATTCTCATCCCTCAGTAGAAAGTCAAGCTTGATGGAATTCAGTTCACAATTTATCCTATCAATAGTTAGTAATTTCTCATTCATGCAGTGAGGTAAAAAGACAGGCTGTTTTAGAAGAGAGATGGCACGATCGAACTCATCATAAGCCCTCCCTTTGTCACCTGATGCCAGAGAAAGGCAACCACTAATCCAATAGAAACGTGCCCAGAAGGATGAGACGTCATCACTGCTTTCCTGTTTAGCAGAATTATCATCTTCTTTATCAGTAGTATCTTTGTTTGCTGAGGTACTAGGTATTTCATTCACGACAGTATTGTCGGTTTCACTATCGTCTTTGTTCTGGGGGGCATTATGTATTTCCTTCAAAATTTTATTAGCATTTGTGCCATTTAATAAGCCTTCTTTGATGACAGGCTCAGGGAGGTTAGAAGCAACATATTCAATGATCTTGCAAATATGGTAATTTGAATCAGAGAGGAACTCTTCACGTCTCAGCTTGTTATTGGGACGTGATCCCAAGTCAAAACATACCTCAGCAAGATACATATGGCAGCATTGGGTCCTCTTCTTACCCCACTGCCTTGTCAGCCTATCTAACTCAGGCAGTTTAACAAAGTAATCCCGACATGGAAGTGCTAGGTCCGCAAACTCCTCTAGCAACAAATTACCTAGCTTAACAGCATTGCACTTTTCTGGAATTAGTTCTATGAACTGCTTCACATCATTAGCCTCGATCTCAGGTGTGTACATTGAAACATCGGGAGCTTGAAAGCTAGGGCTTGAACAGTTGACCTCCTTAGTGCTTGCTTGTTTTAGTATGAACTGTTCAAGGTTCTGGGAAATAACATTTGTGTCCCTTCCTGATTCAAATTCGTCTTTCCCTGACTTTCGGCTCCTGAGCCTCTCAAGCCGTGTGCTACGCCTCTCATGAGATTGCTGCTCCTTGTCAGTAGAACTTGCTTCTTTCTCCTTTGCACAAGGAGTACTACCAATTATGTTTTTGTCCATGTCATCTGATTCTTTAAACATGCCTCCATCTATATAAACTTTAACACTGCAGTAAGAATGCACGTCGGCTGAGGTTAGGATGCTAAGGGTTCTGTCCAGAAGAGCTGACCATGTGGCCTCCGTCAACTGCACATCAATGTCCTGTCAAAGAAAATTGGTGTATGGACAGTTAGGATCTTCGAAGATGCAAATTCTGAAACTAAAGAAAATTCACTAAAATCTTTAATGTATATTTTTCATCATTTTCCTACAACTGGAATCTCTAACAAAACAAAAGCAAACGATTTAAAAGGAAAACCAATTTGATACAAACTTCTCAATGACTTATTTATTTACCTTACTTTATCAATAATAGGTAGGAATATCGCTCAATTTTCACAATTTTAGTGATATTCCAACTTGCAGTTTAGGTTACATCAATATGTATTCTTGCCGCACTATTTTTACTGACACATGAACAGCTGCATTGTGACACAAAAATATAACACACATAATACACAAAACATATTCCTCTTACACAATATCTCACTATTGAACACATTGTCATATAGACACCTCAATAATTCCATCAGTTTAATCACATAACATTTATTTAGAATCACATGCAAGCTTTACTCAATTTTGCAATGATATTTAACTTGATAGGTTTAAACCCTACTGGATAACCTGTCTAATCCTTTTCGATGTGCTGTTGGGCAGATCCAATTTTCTCTTAAACTTGAGTCTGGGATGCTTCGGCTCCAGTTTGTCAAAACCATGAGGTCCTGATTCAGACCCTTCAATTGAATTCTTCACATGCATGGCACGGGAATGAGAAGGCCACTTCTCAAGTAACCGTTTTGACAGAGCAAGACATTGCACATCATCTCCTATAGCAATTAATACTTCCACGAGTTTTTCCATACAAATCCCTGCATAACAACAAGGAGTCAGTGCATGGATAATTACTCCTTAACTTTTGTTTAATTTGACAGTATTGGCTATTCCGAAATTGACAAGCCAGAGGGACCACGTCTATCGCTGTGAGAGTGTGCCTACTGTGCGCACGTCATGTGCTTGTCCTTTCCTTTTTCTTTGATGAAATTACCTTGTGTTGTTCACTTGATAGGAATTGTACACTGTGTGTGTGTGGATACCTATGTTCTATTAGGGTTCTTCAAGGTTTGGTTTAGAGTTTAGGATTCCTCCATATTTTACTGAGTCACTGGTAAGGAAAAAAAAGAGTAAGAATGAAGGTAATTAGTCCTTACTCCAAGTAACGCAATAAAGTGTTTCTTGTTGTTTAGTTATTAGCTTCAACACCCAAAAACTATTTTTTAGTACATAATATTGTTGCCCCCACATTACATATTAATGTGCATATCAATTCCATCACTAAAATGTTAAGAAACCGGGCCATTCGATAATCATGAAAGTCGTGATACTAGAAAAAATAGCGTGTAACAGAATTTGCAAAATGGAATAATAGATCACACAAAAAGTGCTTACAATTAGTTGGGCTACATCTGAGCCCTTGCTCAAAAGCCCACCTTGCCATGCCAAGTGAACCCATTGAGCAAGACAGTGTGCCAAGCTGGTTCCATACAACAACATCATCCCAGTCAAGTTCAACTGCTTGAAGATAGCATTGCATTGCATTTTCACTGTACTCAGGTCCTAGCTGAAGGAAAACACTTGCAAGGTTCTTCAAAGACAAAAACCTAGGCAAGACCAAGAATTCAAATAAATCAATAAAAGAATTCTATCTTGTTGCACAATGTGAACAAAATGTTACACTCTGATGACTTTCTGCGTGTTTCATCTGAGAAAGTCTTATCCTGAAAAAAGATTCTTCTATTTTTCTGCTTATTACTACTCGGTTTCTGAACTTCGCCTTTTTTTCATTAAAAATAGTTCAAAAAAAAAAAATTGAAGCCCAATAAAAGTTAAGACTTTCCCAAGTAAAAGACTGAATTTGACAACAATTAAACCTGTAGATAATTTTTTCAGACGGTGAGGCTCTAGATTGAAAGCCTTAAATAACTTCTAAAAATTATCAAATTTGAAGATTTAAATATAATTTCGACATAAAATTTTAGGACATACACCAACTTAGCCTGAAATTTAAAATAAGTCACTCTAACAAGGACCAATTAATATGATCTGATGCCCCAGTAAGGAAATTGTGATGTCTTATAGCTATTAATCTGTTAAAGCCTATATATTAGCTTCAAAATTGCTCAACAGAAACTACAAAACACTAACTACTAACCTTAACTGACGCATATGATGATCACCATTATCTGCTTGAATATCTGATATGAGCGGGTCTTTTAATACTTCTTCGAGCAATTCCCGTGCTTTTGCAAAATCTTTTTCTTGCAATTTGAGAAGACTGTCGTGGTACTTTTGAGAAAGAAAGAATTCCTGATTTTATAGAATTGGAGTTATTTAAAAAGCTGTTGAATTACGAAAGAATTTCAAAACTTAGTGAAACTCAATCGTTCTCCCAGAAGCAAATTTTTAGTTTTGGTTTTCTATAATAGCTTCCAACTTTTGTTCCTATCCATGACCAAAATCAAGATGAGTTTAAAATCAATACAGAAACCGGAACTTTTGAACTTGTAACTTAATTGATTGGAAGCCAACAAACATGATCTAAACTAAAATTGCACTAAACAAACAGCATGTCATGCTGGGGGGAAATTCTCCTGTTGTTGCAATCTCTTGTTGCTAGGGTTTACGAATTACGAGAACAATTTTCTCACTCCTTGAAACAAACAGATTTTCACTGAAACAAGTGTACAAGAAGCGCTACTGAACTAAATAAAGTAAAAATTGAGATGTAGAATTGTGAGACCTTGGCTTCTTTAGTAGGAGCAAGGGGTTCCCACTGTTTCTCCGAATCTGCATCGTTTATAGCGGCAATGGAGAACTGTCAAAAGAGAAAAACACTTCAAATGTCAGCAAGCGCAGATCATATGAAAGAGAGACAAATAAGGAGGAGGAGGAGGTGATGATTAACAAACCATGGCATAGGAGAGATTGAGAGAAGCTTTCCTCTTTCCTCTTCTTGTGCTTCTCTAGCGATGGAGGGGAAGAAGAGAGGGCTCTCTCTGTTCCTTTTTTTTTTTTTGCTTAGAACTCAGATTTTTCCGATTAAAACCCTGCATTTTTCGGTAATTGCAAATTGACCCTTTCGTTTCTTGGCGAGGAAAATTGAGTGCATGAACAATTGGGATTGGAGCATCTTCGTCCTTCAATTACAATTAGTTATAATTGAAGGGAAATTATTAAAGAAAAATTATTTAAAATAAAATAAATTTTAGTCACAAATTTATATTTAATAAACTGAAAAATAATTTGTATAGTTAATAATAATGCAATTAGTTATATAAAATTTTTCATATAGAAATACGAAAAAGTTATACTGTTTTAAACATTATTTAATACCTTAAATATAACAAACATAATTTTAATGAAAAGAGAGAAAATAATAATATGGCATGGCTAAGAAGTCTTGAAACTCAATCTCTTTTATAAAGTATAAATTAAATTTTATTTGTTATATTAACAATTTTATAATTTTTTATATCAGTTTCATAATGTTTTCATCTTAACAATTTTTATTTATTGACGTGATAATAAATTAATTTTCAAAATTAAATGAGAGTAATTTGCAATTGTAAAAATGAAAATATTCATACCACTCGCAAAGCAAGAACAAACAAACAACAACGCCCAATAAATACATTCTAATTGAATTTAATACATAATATTCGATGTATCTATTTGATTTAACATGAATAATATCAAGAACATATAAAATAACAAATCTCGAGATGTTATCAATGAGTTTCTTTTTAAGAGTCGTAAATTGATAAAAATATATATATATATATATATACAAATAAACGAACTACAAGTTCATTCTAATCGAATTTAATGCGTAATATGAGATGTATTTGCATGATTTATATATCAATAATGTCAGTAACACATAAAAAATATATGGATAAATGCATTCTTGTTGAATTATATACGAAATATATGTTATATCTCTTTGATTCAGCTAGAATAAATTAAATAAGAGAAATGCTAGGGAGATACCATTGTTGATGATACGGTCATCGATACTGATTTTATTATTTACATTAAATGAGTTATTATTTATATCAATGATTGTATTATGCAACTTGTTTAATTCTATCATTCAATTTAAATATCACTAATATAAATAATAAATCACTTAAATTGAATAATAAAAATACTGTACAAAATAAACTATATAATAAAATTATTAATATAGATAATAAAATCAGTATCGATTATTATATCAATAACGGTACATACATATCAGCTCCCAATTAATAAACACTAAGTATTTATCTAACGGATTTGCATTTATTAAACCCGTTATCAGACTGCTGAGTCAATTTGGGCCTTGTACTCGGCCCAAGACCCGATAACACCCAACCCACTTAGAGCAAGGGTAAAAGTGGAAATTTCGGATTAGTACCGTGTCTAGAATATTCGCCTACTACCAAGGGCAAAACCGGAAATTGCGCAGACATTCAGCTTTTTAACTCCTCTCCTATTTTCTCGCAAATCGCTGCTTTGTCGTCTAGGGTTTCATCGTCTCATCTCTCTCTCTCTCTCTCTATCTCTATCTCTCTCTCACACAGCCGTCGACATGGCTCGCCGTAGCTCAGGTACTTTTCTCCTCTCTCTTCTCTCGATCTCAAGCTCTCTGAAATCATTCCGTTGTTTATGTTTAATTATCAGTCCCTGGTGTGCGTATTCACCCGAGTTTTGTTTCTGCTCCGATGAGATGATAATTCTTGGAAGTAATTCCGTTGTTTATGTTTAATTATCAGTCCCTGGTGTGCGTATTCACCCGAGTTTTGTTTCTGCTCCGATGAGATGATAATTCTTGGAAGTAGATGAAAAAGTCTATTAGGAGAAATGTAGTATATGCAGGATTTGAATAAGTCAGACAATTTATGAGCTCCATTTTTGCATTCTTGTTTCTTTTGTAGGAAGATCAGCACCCCGTGCTGCTCCCCGCCCCGCAGCGGCAAGAAATCCACCTCAGCCAGGTAAAATATTTCTTTATATACCTTTGTACTTCATTAAATATCAGATATGCTGAGCAAATTGTCTTCCTTTTGTAGAGCCAGTACTAGGGTTTGATCTCTGACTCTTGTCTTTTTCTTGACTTTTGCAGTGCATCAGAGCCCACCCCCTGCTCCAGCTCAGACCCAAGGCGGTGGATCTATACTTGGTGGGATTGGATCGACCATTGCTCAAGGTAAGAAATTTACTATGGAATTGTTTTATCTTTTTGAGCAAGTCAGAATAACCATACGAATTGTCAAAATATCTTGTGTGTGTCCTTGTATGAGGGAAAAAGGTGAGTTGTGGCACCTTTAGTTGTAAGAAACACATGGTATATACCATTCTATATGTTTTTGAAGGAAATTTTTCTCAATTTGTCGAAATATGCATATTATATTTGTGATTGCTAGGGGAATAGATGAAACTGTTTGTATCTGTAAAATGCATACAATTGTTAGTGTTCTTTATTTCTTGATCTTCTACATATACTAATGTTATATGTATTTTGGGTTAACATCATGTTGGTTACTTCTAAATGGCAATCACATTAGTTAAAACCCTTGTTAACAAAAAGGAAAATCAAAACAAACAAACCCACCATCAATTGAGATAGATTTGCAATGTAATGAAGTGTTTTTATATTTATATCCTAGGTGTGGCTTTTGGAACTGGTAGTGCCATTGCTCACAGGGCTGTTGATGCTGTCATGGGCCCACGTGTTGTTCAACACGAACATGTGCCAACTGAGACTCCTGCTGCTGCTAGCCCGGCAGTGAATAATGCAATGGGCAATGACTCATGTGGGATCCACTCAAAGGCCTTCCAAGATGTATGTCACTTTGTATTTCTTCATTTTCTGTCTCCTTCTGTGTACCATATTATGACTGTATCAGCTATTAATTAGTTAATTATCAGTACTGTTGTCCGTTGACCGGTTTGTGTCAGCCACAACTACACTAAATGTACAGTATGATAAACAGAAAAAATAAACCAATTCTAATCACGTGTATGGTTATATTAAGTGATTGTTTGTTCTTTACAGTGCATCAACAACTTTGGGAGCGACATCAGCAAGTGTCAGTTCTATTTGGACATGTTGACTGAGTGCCGCCGCAACTCTGGTACAACCTTGGGGGCATGAATTTAAACAATCTCTTGGATGGATATCTTCACTTCAGCTTTATAACTTCTGAATAATTGGATTTCATTGGTGCCATTGTTGGCTATTAAAGTCTTTGAAGTTGCAAACTGTTATCTTTCGTTGTGACAGCTTGTGGACATTGTTTTGTTTCTGCTGGATACTGGAGAAATTATCCATGTCATGTCTGATACTCTATGCCCTGATTATTTCTTTTACTGTTTCATTTTAACTTTATTTTAGTAGTGAGCTTCCCTTTGCCTTGACAGTATTCTTAAACTATCAGCTGCAATTTATAATTGTCTCAGCATTCAAATTATCTTTGGCATGCCAAAACGTTGAGAAATATCAAGTTATGCAGTTACTGACCGTAGGGTGATCAAATCTAAAATGAGGGCCACGTTGTCCGTGCAGTTAAGTGGATAAATTATTCAAATTTTTGTTTGACAACAAATATAAGTCGACTCCATGATATCAAGTTGATACATTATCAAGTAGATGATATATCAATGAATGGAAGACAGATTTTTTTTTCCTTTTCTGTGGAGCTCTATCATTTTTTTTTTCTGGATAACAAAGGCACAAAAATAGCAACTCTTTAGGAAATGTCCATATCAGTTGACATGTACAAATTTCTTGATGCCCTATCAAATAAAATCAACACGCTACAAAATATTACATGCACATAGAAAACAAGATGCAATCAAATTTAATTGTTTTAATTTTGTTATTTGAGTTTCAACTTTTGTTATTAAAAATTTAGAGAGGAATGACAAACATAAAAGATGAAGGCACTAAAACTTTCCATACAGTTGCAGTCTACATCTATAACTGATAACTGACAAAATAGCCATAGTCATAATGCAATTGTAAGCAGAATAGCACAAGTAGGCATGGAAATGATTACAACAAAAGAAATCTGCACTCTACATCCTTATAACTCCAAAAGAAAGAGAAATAAATAAGAATGAACTTGCTATCATAAAAAATATTCTGAAAGATACACAATTAGGCAGATGCATGCCAGTTGCATCATCAACAAAATCGCATCTGCACAGATCATAAATCACCTAAGTAACTCTATGACCAACCTACTACAACAAATGCATCCGCTCAACAAATGCATTCTGCAACCACCTATTAAGTGGCTCTCCACATCCCACAAAACAACCCGAATTACTATTAGCAGCAAGGAACGGGAATGCGAAGAGATTCAATAAATTCTCAATAGATTGCCTAACCAATGATGCACCGGTGACACGGCTCCTCCTGCCCCACCCTGTGACAATATCTATTCTCTGGGGCCCAGTGCCAGAGACCAACAATTGCCTCCTAAACCATGCCAGAGTTCTTGACATGGCTATGATAGCTGTCCCTTCTGACATCAAATGGAGGTTGATTAACCAATAGGATGAATTCTTCTCCTTGACTGAATCAGGGTAAACATTTCTCTGAGCCGCTACCTCCCAAACAAATCCCGCCTCCTCTTTCAGACCGGAGCGGTGAAGGAAATCTATAACCGCATCAACCAGACCCCTCTTGCTTTCTCTATCCTCTGTATGCATTAGGTCCAAAAAATGACCTGCATG
Source organism: x Bolboschoenoplectus mariqueter (assembly GCA_037678475.1). Lineage (NCBI taxonomy): Eukaryota > Viridiplantae > Streptophyta > Magnoliopsida > Poales > Cyperaceae > x Bolboschoenoplectus > x Bolboschoenoplectus mariqueter. Next base: position 878,087 of record CM075239.1, on the reverse strand, counting down.
GTCCCGAATATTTTGTCCACCGGGCTCTGCATCGGGCAAGTAGACTAAAAACATATGTGCTGGGTGGCCCGTAACAGCCATCAACTCACAACAAACACCTTTATGAGGGTAATGGGTCTCGGTACAACAGCTCAGCAGTAGAGTGTAGGTTTGTAGAGAGGGAACCAAACTTAAGCTAAGCATATTTTGTAACACATTGTAGGCATCAGCATACCTCTGGGTCCTTAAGAAGGCACTTAGGAGAGAGTTGCATGTTGGCACATTGGGCCTCAATCCTGCATTGAGCATTGTCTGGTACCAAGACATGGCCTTGTCTACATTGCCCGCTTTGCCCCATAAATCCACCAAGAGGCCATAAACAGGTTCGTCAGGGACCCAATCCTGTTGCATCTCATTAAAAACAGTCTCTGTCTCCTCAAGGTGACCGCATCGTGCCAGGACCTCAATTACTATACTGTAAGTTATCTTATCAGGCCGAAGTCCCGCAGCTTGCATATCTCTGTACAGCTTAACTACACTAGTGTAGTTTCTTGCTTTTGCTTGTAATGCGATCATGGTATTGTATGTCACGATGTTTGGCACACATCCCTTTTCGACCATCTCATTGAAGAGTTTGTAGGCTGCTGCTAGGCGGCCACCTTTGCCGAGGCAGTTCACCATAACACTGTAAGTGAAGGTGTCGAGCGAGAGACCCGACCTTTGCATTTTGCGATACAAAGCCATGGCAGCTTCTAAATACCCAGCTTTAGCATGTATGTCTATAAGTGTGCAATATGTTACTCGGTCAGGTTCGTGACCTGCTATTTGCATCTCTTGAAAAACCCTAACAGCCTCACCTATGTAATTGGCTCGACCGTAGGCGTGTATCAAACGGTTGTAGGTCACAACTGATGGTTGACATCCATCTCGAACCATTTCTTCTAGAAGATTTCTCATTCCACCCAACTGCTTTGCCTGACCAAGAATGCCAATTGTTGTTGTGTAGGTATGGCAGTCGTGTTTGAATCCGGGTTGGCATTTTAACCATTGGAAGAAACCAAGAGCAACTGAGGGATCACGGATTAGCTTCAAAACTTGATTTGCTTGATACGCATCGAGCTTACAATGGAAAGAGTCCAGGGCCCGCTCTGCCACTGGACCCCACTTGAGTTGCTGTAGTGTGTGGTAATACTGCTCAACTACTCGCACTGAGTTCATGGACCGAAAGTTGTTGTTCCGCACAAGACCACCAGCATTGGGTTTCATTGTTCCATATTGGCGAGACTTGTTAAATGACCCAGCATTGACATTGCCCTGATAAGCCACTTTTCTCGCTGTCAACTCAACTGGAGTTTTGCCTGAACTGAAATTACCAGAGTGCAGTTTCTCTTTGGGTTGACAATCACGCACTTCATTTCTAGCTTCTACATGTGGTTTGGGTGGCCAAATAGCTGGCGGTTCAATAGCACTCTGACGGGTCTTTGAAAGACCTTTTGAGGCACTTGTCTTATTTTTTGTGGTCCCACCACCAGAAGACGACTTATTGCTGTAAGAGAAATTCTGAGAAGAATCAATTGAACTACTTTGTTCTGGCACAGTTTCAATATATCTAGAACCAATTAGATCAGAGAAGCCCCCAGAACTTGTCACAGCCGGCTTTACGTAGTGGTTAGCTGCATGCTTAGGAGGCTTTGCATTATCAGTAGAGTTGATTTTGCTATTTACAACAGGGATAGAGGGAACAGCAGCATGTTGGGAAGGAGCAGATGCATCTCTTTTTGATGGAGCTGTAGGAGCATGTTTGGGTTTGGTATGATCGATAGACCGTGAGGTGGTGGCAGCCGCAGGGGTAATTTGTCTCTTTGAAATAGAAGAGTCGTCGTCAGAGCAGGTGCACGAGGCACCATCTGCATTGCCACACCGGGACCCACTAACATAGAACGTCCGGGCACATTGTGTGAGAGTTCCGAGTTGCTTTGCACGAAGCATTTTCTGCAATTTAAATAGCAAATAATTGATAATGCATTCACCACAGTAGCCTGATCGGTAGTAGCTGGGTCTTTAATGATGTATACATGAAATTAAATTTACAAAATTGCTACACAAAATAAAAGGTAACTTTGCTTCAAGTTTAAGGCTTTCGGAATTTTAAGCCCCGATCCAAGTTAATTCGTAGGGAGAAAACAGAATTCAAGCTTATTCATAAGGAGATAAAGAGTAAGCTCAAATTAAAGCATCAATCGATCCAATTCCAAAGTGAATTCAAATTTCAGGCCTGTCCCTTTACTTCCACAAAACCTAAACGATACATATCAGCGTTAATTTCAACCTAAAAACAAACAAACCCCTAAATTCCGTAGAAATTCATCACAGAGACGGAGAGAGAGAGAGAGAGAGAGAGAGAGAGAGAGAGAGTGAGTACCGCTGGCGTGGAGAATAGAGAGCGGCGAGGTCACCTGTTACACTCCCGCCGCCTCCGCCGCCGACGACGACGATCGAGAGAAAAAGGAGGCAGGACTACGAATCGCAGAGGGGGTAAAAGTAAGGGGTTTGGAAATTTAGGCCTTCGTGTTTAAAATAGAAACAATAAGCCATTGAATTGAATTAAGTGTTTCTCTATATATCTGCCACACTACGTCTCCTGGGAAAATTTGACGATTCATTTTTATAGAGGTCCAGATTCTCTGTTACAACTCCCTGTAATCAAGGCTGTTAACAACTTATTACAAATAACCGACGAGTGCGTCCCGTTAACATCAGCTTTTACTGTTTCTTGGTAGGACCCATCTGTCAGTTACTTGTAATGGGTTCGGTTTTGAGGGAATATGTAACAGAGGATTCGGAGGTCTATTTATCTCAGAAACTGTGACTAGGGATCTCTCCAGTGACCACAGGAACAGAGGATGTCAGACGTAGACTAGAGAGGTCCCCAACGTAGTCTAACGAAATGTAGTAAGCTCTCCAGTTTTATTAAACTGGAGAGAATACTGGCTCGGTGCAGAATCCTGAAACAGGATCTCGAGGGGATACTCTGGCTTGTCTCTCAAGTATATGAAAGAACATATAAGATCGATTCTTTTGTGTTACTTCGTGTAGCGAGTCGTTGTTTAAGACCATTTGATAGGCATGAGAAATTAGAATTACGCATTTTATTTATCTAACGACAACAGAACATTTCTCTTCTTTGTTGCTTTCTTATACTTGTATGCAATACTTTGTTAGGAGTTTCACTTATCAATTTTCTGATGATGTCACGTCAAAGAAGTTTCACGTCAAGGAAAAAGATGTTCTGATGATGTCACGTCAAAGAAGTTTCACTTATCAATTTTCTTTTTTATTTTTTTTGTTCGAAAGATAAATAAAAAATGCGGTCGTTGGATGTACATCATGTACTGCTGTTAGATGAAACTATATTATCATACACCTTAATATTTACACTAGCATTTATCTTTCAATGTATCTTTTATTTATCAATCTCGATTTTTACTATCAAATAAACAATTTATTTTGACTTTTTTTTAGCAATTTTCATTTTTTCTACACAAATTACAAATATAAACATGAAGAAAACAATGAAACCGCAGCTATCATCTAGTTATAATTACTTAGAAAGTTCATTAGCATTGTTTTTTGCATGTTTTATCAAACTTGGAGCTAACGAGCGCTTCAATGCATTTAATTGTAGTTAAAATGTGTGCAAAGAAAATTTTAAAAATTCATGTTTGTATTATAAAAAAAAAAAAACAAAGCACTAAGAAAGGATAAAAATGGCCTTCTGAACATCGTTACGGAGCTCAAACATGGATAGCTGGATTGAACTTATAAATTCATACTGGGTATAGAAAATTTTAAAAATAATTAACAGTTTGTATTATTCTCTGAATGCTGTCAGGCAACTTCTGATTAAATTTCATATGATTAGTTATAGTTTGCGCAACTGACACTGATATGTTTATCAGCTGTAGAAGGTTCTGTGATTATTTGACAATAATTGAGATTTGAGCTAGTTAAAAGTAATTGAAACAGTGTTTCATGTGCTATCTGCCATTAGTACCTGAGCAATTTTAAGAAATCTAAACTCAATTCAGAATGGTTTGCTATGACATCAAAATTGAGACAAATAAGAAGCTGAACTACATTTACATGTAATTAAAATGATTGCATGAAAATTTTAATAAGCTCGGATTTAAAACCATCTATCCCGGAATACATGCAGGAAATAACAAAGATGAAAACCCAATAATATTGTCTTACAAAAGCGTCAACTACCAGTTATTCATCTTTCGGCATAATCAGATTGGAACAGATATGAAACTTGGTTACATTAAAATTAGACATCTGCGCCAACGGTATATTGCACCTCAAATAGAGACACATACAATAGAAAAGCAAATCAAAATACACAATTAAAGGAAAAAAAATGAACAAGGCCTGACGAGTAAACAAAACAAGATAAACTTCAAATGATGCAGGACCTCATGCAGCGGCAGTGGTACTGGCATAGGGTAAAAGGATAATTTCTACATTGTCGTGTACACCCTGAAGCAACAATTCACCGTCATAAGAAACAATTTTCCTTTTCTTTGCAGCTCTTAAGGTCCCGACCAATGCCTCAAAGATGTTAGCGCATCTGTCGTCATTAAACAGCACTCCGAATGTCACCTAAAATTGTTCAATTTACGAAACTAATTGTCATTACGGATTGTACAATAAACCAAATCTTGTTCTAGGTGCAAGATGAGGGTGTCCTTTTTGCTGACGCTAATATATACTGTTAGGTACTTCAGTCTGGTAATTTTACAGTACAAACAAAAAGGTTAAAAGCCGTTAATAGAGCAGTATTAAATCATGTACTGTATTAGTACCAACCCTGTGTACCATCTACCGACAACATATGTACAGATGAAAATAATAATTGTTGTAAATCCAAATCAGCTAGATGTATTCATTGATTTATTCTTCGTTTGAAATGAGGGAAATCCGTTCATTATAGACAGTCGAGAGCACATTTCAAATGTATGAATTCATTCGATGGTCACACATGCAGATCTGCACCTTATTTTTCAGAACTGGCAGTCCAGATCACAACTATACATTAAATTTTTAAATTAAGGAGTTCAGCGAAGAGTGACATGAATCTTTCTATCTGAAATAGACGATCCAGAACTACCAGCAACCATCCAATGAAATCTTGTGCTGAGATGAGCTGAATCATTTTTATTTCTTCTGACATGCCTAATTAGTTAAGAACAGCTAAAGCCCCAAAAGATACATTCACATCATCCCCAATTATGTAGTCTGATCATCCGATGGATAACCTTTCGGAATCAATGCAATTCATTATGAAATAAGGCCTAGATTCCTCACATTTTTGTTAAATGAAATTGAGAAAATGCGGATACATTATAAAAGAAACAGATCATTGAAACAGAATAAAAAGGGATAATAATGCATCGCTGATGGAATCCTCCTCCCTCTCTGCCAATCCCCATTCCCAGTTCTCGTCTCTCTTCTCTTTGCTCTTTAACTGATTACCTCTAGATCAGCGATTTCTACCAAAATTATACACCGAAAGCACCAAATGTGTCGAAAGAAATGTTAGATTAAATCATCAGACCTTGTAAGACCCGTCGGATTGAGCCTGGCCGAGACGCAGGATCTCTTCTCTGAGCCGTCCGACTTCCTCCTCTACATTCATGGCTTCTCTTCTTTCTCTCGTCAAACAACGATGGAATGCTGATGATGGAGTCGTAAAATAAAGAATTGGGATATTTTTGATGGATAGAGAAACGAGTTTCAAGTTTCAACAACGATAATGTCTTTTGAGATTCATCCAGCTCTTGTGCTTTGGTTGGACAATTATTGGTGCGACCTTTTCTGGGCCCCGCAATCGCCTAAATTTAAGTTTGGTCCTCGAATTTTTGTAAAATAATCAGATTATGATTTATGCCCCCAGCGTTTTTCCTTTGCACAAAGTTTTTTTTTTTTTTGAGGAAAAATATGCAGAGACCCCGTTTGATGATTTAAGTGTTTTAGGACGCATTAATGTATTAAATAAAGATAATTTAAGATAAAATAAATTAAAATATATATGAAGATGAAGTAAAGTTAAATTACTAAATTTCATTTTTAATATTTTTTGCTCTCATTATTTTATTTATTTATTTCACTACTATCAAATATTAATGTTTTAAAAATACTTATTTTGTTTTAATTTTACTTTATTTGCCAAACAAAGAGAGAATTTTTAAACATCCGTCGGAGACATAATTCCGTATATTATGTTTTCATAACCTCAAAATTAGTTCCATATTTTCTTCCAGTTCTATAATTTTATATTTGTTCTTTTAAGACAAAAAATCTCATATCTATCCTTCTAAAATATTAATATTACATATTTTCGGATTTGAAGTTAGATACATCATGTTTGTCTTCTTCAAATAATAAAACGTGTTGTTTTTTCATGAGATTATGCAGGATGTGATTCTAAAGGCACATGAACCAACAAAATTATTTCACGGGAATTCATACTCATGAAGAATTATTATGAAAATACAAAAATAATTATTTGATTGTATCATGAGAATTATTATGAGATTGAATGATCCAAATGCAATATATAATAAGCTCAGAGAATTTATTTATAGAATCAAGTGGCAAATTGGTAGTAGCCGTTGATGGCGCAAATATAAGGCATTCTTTTTTTCTTTTATTTTTAAATTTTCGCTCACTTTGCATTCCTATGATGCTGAGACTTGATTCAGTTACATTATACAAAGAATATAACAAACTAATAATTCACTAATTACATAGCTATATATTTCTCCAAGAACACGATAACCACAGTATCCAACCACCATATACTTTACCTCACTGATTTAACTCAAGTGAAAAATTATAAAAAATATAAGAACAATAACCCAATGATAACTTCGTCACACGACATAAAGATCTTCGATCTACAAATCTCCAACCGAACCAAATCCTTTCCGGACAACTCCAAATTCAGCTGCAGTAAACCGGCGCTGATGTGGGTTTATATAGGAACGGCCTGACATTATGGGTCTGTCCCGAGGGGAGTTTGTAAGAGAACTTGACTCCCGAGTGCTTGTCACCTCGGTTGGTACAGTGGTCGCTGAAGCTGCTAATCGGCCGTGCCAGACATGATTCCCACCGATCGCTTTCTGGCATCGTCTCAGCAACCGAGTAGATGCCTCTAGAATTTGTGAACGCCTGGTAGTTGATCACCTCTCCTGATTTGGTGATGCATAGCACGGCCACCTCTGCACCTGTGAAAGTAAAAAATAAGATCTAGTTTTTGTGTTGTCGCTGTTGGCAAAATTTTAAAATTTCTTTTATTCAATGAGGTTAGTTTCGTAAATGCAAAATGAAAGAAGAACACATTTGCTGATTCTCTGGCAATAATAACTGGCAAGATAAATCGGTTTCTCTGGTATTCTTTTCTTCCTCGTCATCCTTTCTTCTGCTCTAATTTTTTTTCATTTTTCATCCTTTTACTTCCTTTTGAACTATCAATTCAATTAATAAATCCAGTGGTTATAAATTTAAATATGTAACCATTAAAAAAGAAAAAAAGCATTTAGTGCACCGTACTGTTTAAACTGCTGGTATATGCTAAAAACATCAAAGCTAATCTTTACTTCAAACCTGCTCTAGAACTATGCTTTTCTAGTCAATCTCTAATCCACAAACACATTTTCTTCTGGACTTTTGTTGATCGAAATTGCCCCTTGCAAGTGCCGGTTAAATCAGTGATTGATACCAATTAGAAATGCAAAATTTCAATCATCTTTGAATAGCTTCTCAGTAAGAGAAGCCTCAATAACCATAATGCTGTAAACACATCTGAAATCAAACTGATTTCTCATCAAACAAAACCCTAAACAGGTGATTTTTTTGATAAACATAAGCTCAAAGCCCGATCCACGTCACAGAACCGTAGATAGGTACAGTACAGCTGAAATTGAATTGGGGGTTTGTTTTAACTCGCAACGAATTGTAGATAAATAAATACTGTCAGAAACAACGATGCAAAAGGGAACGAGGGTTAGGTCGAGAAGAGAAGGGGAGATTACCTTCAAGGACATGGTCCTCTGGACCGACGGAGGAATCGGCGCACACATCGCAGACAACGCGGCCGCGGATCTCACCGGTCCACGCCTGAGCCGATCCCAACACGAACAGCAACAGCACCAACTCCGCCATGGTTGCTCTCCATGGATCCATCTTTACAATTACCCCCCTTTTCTCTCTCTCTTTTTCCTTTCGCTTCGACCTTCGCTTCGAGAAAGAGCTAAGTTCGCTCAGCGTCGCTATCAGTGGTTGGAGAGACTATGAGAGTCTGAGCGCTGTTTCGACTTGTTTTAGGTAACAATCCACCAACCAATAAACAATTAAATTGTATATAATTATTATTATTACGGAAGCTGATATATAAATCTCATAATTGATATCGTCATGATGTTTTTTTTATTCAGATTAAATAAATTATTATTCGTATTAACGATTTTATTATGCAATTTATTTATATATTATTTTTATTATTCAGCTTAAGTGAGTTGTTATTTAGATTAGTAATATTTGAATTGAATATAAAAGTATTACACAAAATAAGTTGTATAATAAAATCGTTAATATAAATAATAATTCATTTTATATGAATAATATAATCATAGTATCAATGATAACGGTATTGATGATATCTCTTAAATATTTTCCCATAATTATAATTACATTGATGCTCCTAATTTTTCGTTTTCATTTTAATTTTATAAGCATTTGTATTTAGTTGATTTGATTTATCAGGAATTCATAGAAGAAATAGTTGACGAGATATTTACCAATAAACCCATTTGTAGTCGACATTTACAAAATGGCCACGCTTCATACACAGGAGAACCATGTTTTAAATTTAGTATTTAGTATGACTTATAAAGATGAGTGTTAACACTACCTCAAAAAAAATCTCTTATTTTTGTCTCCTTAATTATTTTACTAATTATAGCAACAATTAATGGTCCCCAACTCAGTGCCCAATTATGTCCATAGGTATTAATACTTATACCGTTCAATGTTTATATCTATGGTAACACATGTTTATACCTATACTAGGAGATATTTAATCAATAATCAATATTTGTATATTTATATTTGCACAAAACTAAGTGTTTTTAGTTTGTATATATTGATGTTTATACTTAAATAAATTGCGTTCAGATTTGCACAATACACGTTATACTTGTCTATTTGATGTAATGGTTTTTATACTTTGACAAAATTGATATGCATATTTATATAGTCATGTATTCATTATACTTACGCATATAATTGTTTTATACTTACAATGCACATTGATGTTATACAGACTAATGTTTAATTTATGCATGTGTTTATACTTATATAAATATGTAGTTGTACGTACACATATTACTGTGAAAAGAAGAAAAGAGCGAGAAAAAGCATGTTAAAAATAGAAAAAAAAATAAAGATTTGTCAAAAGAGGAAAAAATAAAAATATTCTACCAAAAAAGAGAGAGAGAGAATGAAAAAGTATCTAGTATCTTATCAAAAAGAAAATGAAAGATTACCCTTCTAAAAATGAATATATGTAGTGGGGAATAAATATGGGGGATAAATTTATGACAATCAAAAGATTTTCTCTTAATAAAAGATATAGCGTCGATTTAGCAACTCAATTTCAGCGCGAAACAGCGGAATAATGTATTATTCTGATTGAAGGAAGTTATCAAATATAAAATAACAAATTGAAATAGTTATATGGATAAGCTATTTTGTTATTCGGACCCATTGATAGAATAGCAGAATAATACTCATTTTCGGCACTCGGAATAACAAAAAGTTCATAATTTTTTATCAAACGATATTTTTACTCTTCAAAATAATTTGAAAATAGCACTTTTATGTTCACTCTTTTAAATATCACTATTATATCACTTTTGTACTTTTATCATTCTAATGACGCTATTCCTTAATTTTCCAAACAAACCCGTAGTGCCTGGAGGCAGCAGCACTGGACCGGACAAAACCAAGTGATGGATTAATGATTTAGGATATAGTTAGGGTCTTCCGTGCAAATATACCTTTATATGATAAATTTTCGGATTCTAATAATAAAAGAGGCTTTGATTGAAGCTCTATACATATTTTTTGTTCAAAGCGCAAAACATTCGCTTATCCTCCTCTCCTCTCTGGTTCTCTCCAATGGCAAGATATTCTTTGGACGGTTCCTTTAACACACACCGTTAATGTTGCATCAGACGGTCCAAATGGAGTCTAACATTTTACACTAAGAATCGGGAAAGACAGGGAGTGAGTTATCGGTCAGATTTGAACCTCTGATCTGATCAAACGGTTCAAATGCAACACAGATACTAGTCCCGTTAGTATTAGTTCCCGGGCAGTTGAAGAGAGAGAGACCGGTCCATGTTGACCTTGACCGCGTCAGAAACGGGCAGCTCTTATTATTAGCAGCTTCTTTTTTCTCTTTTCTAAGTTTCCTTTCTTCCTTTCTTCCTTTCTTCCTTTCTGCCGCAACGCGTTTTGTTCAAGCGGAGAGGAGAGGAGAGGAGAGGCGTCGATAGGTATTCGAAGTTTACCTTGGAAAAGAGGCGGAGATCTCTTAATTAGTTCGCTTCCTCGCTCGATTCGATCTCATGGGAACTCCAGAGTTCCCCAATTTGGGGAAGCACTGCAGCGTGGAGGATTGCAAGCAAATCGACTTCCTTCCCTTCACCTGCGATCGATGCAACGAGGTACAATTTTCTATCGATCGAAACTCTACCTTTTTAGTTTTTATTCTACCTTCCTGCTATTTCTCTTTAGAAATTGTCTTAAAATGAAAAATTGCACGGTCATTGATGTGTATCTGGTTATAAAAGTAATGGTTGTCTGGTTAGATTCTGTAAATATGAAATATTCTTCAGGAATTTATAGGGGTCATTGATGGGAATTTCAATGAATCAGTCACCAACTATTCCTAATTCGGTGTGATCCAACTAAAGTTCATCATATTGTGAGAGATATAGGATGATTTAAAACCAAGCCTCTTTGAATTATATAAGAGTTATCTGGTTATAACTAATTTTAAACTATTTGGTGCTACCATACCGGGGCAAGTTCTTTAAAAATCCTCTCCTTTTACATCAAAAGAATATAACAGTAAGCATTTTCTAAATTCCCTGGTAATTAGCACGCGTTTGCATAATAATTTGGAAATTGGATTAGTACTCGTCAGGTCTTTCAACTTGTCTAAACCTCCCTCGTATATCGGGCCTAGTGCACACCATGTATATCTGATTATCCAGTTGAGGGTTAGTACTTATCCGTTTATTTGAGGGTTACTGATTGAACTAATGCATATAATTTATATCAGATTATCAATTTATTTGTTCCTGTATTACTTGTCCAACCTAAATTTTTTGTATATTTTATTTATTGCAGGTGTTTTGTCTCCAGCATAGAAGTTACACCACACACCAGTGTCCAGTTGCAAACCCACATGACGTGACAGTTGTGATCTGCCCACTTTGTGCCAAATCTGTTCGCTTAATTCCAAATCAAGACCCGAACATAACATGGGAGTCACATTGCAATACCGACTGTGATCCCTCCAATTACCAAAAGGCGACCACGAAAAGGAGGTGTCCAGTTCGAGGATGCAAGGAAACCCTCACCTTCTCCAACACAATCAAATGCAAGGACTGTTCGATAGACCACTGCTTGAGACACAGATTCGGGCCGGATCACAAGTGCCCTGGCCCAAAGAAACCCGAACCCACATTCCCCTTTGTTGGTATGCTAAGTAGAAGTCAAAAGAATACCAAAACAAACAACTCATCTTCATGGTGGAATTCAATTCGGGCCTCTGCTGAGGCCGGCATGCAAAAGTTAACCATTGCAACCAATCAGGCCTTTTCAGTGGGACCGAGTAGTAGCAGTGGTGGGGCCCTTGTTGAGCAGTGCACACAGTGTAATGCGAGGTTTTCAACCGTCTCGGCTTTGATCGAGCACGCAGAGAGAGCTCATGGGAATAACTCCAGGTTGGGCCAAAAACCTATGGTGCTTGATATTTGTCCAAAATGTAGCAAGGGTTTTAGAGACCCAGTCCTGTTAGTAGAACACGTCGAGAGAGATCATGGTGGAACCTCCCGCAGATAGGAGACATGCACTTATAGAGGACGACAGATTGAATTTGATTTGGATTCTGTGATTCTTTACTCAATTTATGCAATCATATTTGTGATGCTTAGCTAGGTTTTCTGTGATTTTTTTTTTTGAACATGATTTCCTTCTTTGATCGCGATTGTAGTCATGATATTTTTTACAAGTGACTTCAACAACAGAACTTCTATACCCTTTTCCATTACTGGCATTATCGTCAGAAATTATTGGTCTGTATTTACTTTCTTTCATACTGCACATGTTGAACACGGTTTAATTGTTCTTTCATCTTCATTTTATTGTTTTTGTCTATTTTCAGGTTATAGTTGTTGCAGATAATTATCAGTTTCCTCCAGTTTTTCCCTCAATCTTCATAGATTTTTTGGCGTAATGGTCGGAAATCCTCCGTCTTTTTGTTACTATCATAACAAAGAATGATTTTGGCCATTAGCCTATAGAAGTGGAAAGCAGGTTATCATCCTTTGCTTGGTTCCAGTAACAAGAACAATGCACAGACAAAAAAACACATACACACAAACAGCATCTAAATAGGATAATTTAGTCAGGTTTGCTTGCTTGCTTGCATCAGGCTAAAGAAACCTTGTTGAATCCTTCGACGAATTTTAAAGCGCAGAACAGAAGAATTAGTCAAGAATGGATAAGTTACATTGTACAATCAAAAGAAAAAATATGCACTGCTTAATTAGATTATAATACACGTGGATAAAATACAAAAAAATAATTAATAAATCATAATACTTCAAATAGTCCAGGAGATATCAATTGGTATAACCTACTACTATCACAGATTGACAAATCATTATCACCAATGATGGCAAAGTTTGATACTTGTGCTTATCCTACATACTGAGAAGGTAAGAATATTTAATGAATGAAAATAAATACATATCTATACACACGAACAGAATTTTCCTAGAAAATTATGTTATCCTAAAACCCTTCAAGGCTTCTTTCTATTTTGAAAAGAAACAAAGCTCATTTTTTTTACGTAGGCCTCTGAATTCTTAAGCCTGAACTATACAATAATCACCTAATAAGTGCCTCATCTTGTCTTGAGCAAATACATGAGCAATCGGTTGTGTTGGTATCCCTTCTCACAAGGCGTTTGTCACGATTAATCATCAATTTAATTAGGGGCAACTTGGAAGAAACTTGCCGCCAAATCTCATTAACTGTTCCATTGGGGTCCTCATACTCAAAATAATGCTTCACCTACAAAAGAACGGAAAACACTTAATTAGTTTCAGTCGAAAAAAAATACCTACTAAGTACCATATAAGTAACGATCTAGTGTAAATAGTTTTAAAATGTGCAAAAGAAAAATTAAAAAGAAAAAGAATGTACAAAACAATAATCGCTGTTTAATAAGCCGATTGTAAACCTAGATTTATTAAAGTTCAATAACTTTTGTGCTGGTCATAATTACTAACAACTAAGACATAATTGGTCAAGGACCATAAGACAACCTGGTACCCATATTACCAGAAAGATCTGATCCGCACAGTACCAATCCAGCTTAGCACTTCTATGATTTTTTCAAGTCTGGAACTTCACTTTTGAGACTAGACTAGTACTTTGCAAATCCAGCTTAGAACTTCTATGATTTTCTAAGCCTGGAACTTCACTTTTAGAAACTAGATTAACTTAAATTATCACCCTATGGAAGCACATAACAAACAGGCCTCAAAGCAAGTACTAATTAATGACAACTGCTGGTAAGAAATATTTTTATGTACCTTTTTAATTTCTTGCTGATACTCCAAAATCCTCTCTGTGCTCACTGTCCTGAGCATGGATGTCAGTGAACCAGGCTGAACTGCAACATTGGTCTCAATGAATATGGCGATTTTCTTATAATCAATCACATCTTCAAATGGCAGCTCGATGAAGTCGCTAACTACCACTGGCACACACAAACTGACAATGGCATCAAATAGACGGCACGCTGAGGGGGTGTCACCAGCTGGATGGAGACAGAACTTAGACGAGTGCATCCCTTGTGTTGCCATGCGCCGGCTCTCCCTTGATTGAGCTCCATGCTTGATAATCACATCCTTCTCGTTTTCTAGTATTTGGAAAAGAGTGTCTCTAATTTTCCCACCCTGAAAATAAAATGGGAGAAACTTGAGCGAAATATGGTTTTCATGTGATATGAAGACATTGGAATACTACTAAAATATGTCGTAAATATTAGCAGTAAGCCGTCTTTTACATCTAACTGAAGAACAGCTAAAACGGAACAAAGAAGAGTAAGACGAATATAATCATCAAACATGTATACAGACTGCAGGCAGATACACAAATCAGCCTTCCTAGGCCAATTTTGAGCTGAAATAGTACTTCAAAACTTTCAAAGAAACACAGGAATTGAATTTTGGTGCACCGGACAGAATTCTGATAAGGATTACGCAGGCCATTTTGGAAAAGAAACTTTTTTGGAGGAAGGGCTGTCATGTCATTTTGCTTGCCAGCTATACTAATGTACACGTTCATACAGACACATTATATTTTTCAGATTGAGTAAAGGTATGTCAAACAATATACTTCGAATCAAGAACAAACATCTGAAAACTTTTGAATTAATATTACTGAATTTCTTTAAACTTCAGCCATTTAACCATGGCAATCAAGTATAGGAAACCTGCGCAATTCTGGTCTATGTTGCATGCAATTAACCAAATATAAGATAAGAAAACTACACAGACATGAATAAAGCCTACCTCTTTCCGGTACCGATTTCCCATGAAGAAGAGAAGAGACGGTCTCCCCTCAACCCCAACTTCCCCTTTATAAGGATTAATCCTATGAGAGTAAGGAAGCACCACATCTTTAACCAGTGATGCCTGATCCCCTCTCAGCCTCCCGAAATCAGAAACAAGCAGCACTGCATTTCGAACCCGATCAATCACCTTATATAATGCATTCGGATCCTGACAGATTATCACATGATCCCTTCCCTTATTCCTTTTCCAGTATTCCTGTCCTTCCAACCACTCCACCAGCTCCTCCTGCATCTGCTCATCGCTGTACGACCCCATGGCAGACTCGTCAGTGGGCCGGATCGGGTTCACGATCAGGCTCAGAGAAGAGAAAAATGGAACATAGAAGAGATCAGCTTGAGAAGGGTCTGAAACCACTGCAATTGGTGAATCAGGGTTGCGATCGGTGCGAATGAGGTCCGCAAACAGCCACCACTCGGCTGAATGCTGGTGGCCGGGGTATCGAAGTTCAGTGTCAGAGGCGAGAGATGTCGAACGGTCGGTGCTCCTGCGTGCAAGGAGGTAGCTCCGAATGACGCCATAGGTGAACTTAGACGGGAGGTCATAGAGGTAGATCTTGGCAGTAGTAGCGGCGACGGCGGTCGAGGATGAAGAGGTAGATGCCACAGCCAGAGAGGTGGAATGGCGCGGCGGGGAAGAGAAAGGTATGGAGTGGAGGAGAGCGTAGATGGAGAGGATGGCGAGGAACGCCGCGAGGAACTTGGCGAGGTGAGAGCGGCGCACCATGCGAGAAAGAGAAAGAGAGAACATCGGAAGGGAGAAGAAGGTAGAGGAAGGAGAGGAGACGGGGCTGGTACGGATCTTTCGGAGCTTGCCACCTCGCTCGGACATGGCGAGATTGGGAAGGATTTGGATTGGGGGGGCTAAGGATTGGAGGAGGAGGAGATTTGCATTTCCTTCTTCTCCAATGAGTTCGGACTTGGGATCAGGCTTCAATTCAATGGCTTAAAATAGTTATTATTAACATCAACTATATATCAATTAACTAATAAAATTTAATCATTTTATATATAAAATATATTTTATTATGAACTCCTCTCGACGCTCTATTACTAACATCGTCATTCTCGATACAGATTTTAATTGAATAATGATAATAATTTATAAAATAAATTTGTATAATTCATTTAAGTTAAACTGTAAATTTAATATAATAATTATAGATCTCGTCTCTTTATAGAAAAATATATATTTAAATTTTGTAAAAAATATTAAAAAAAATAAATATTAAAATAATAGGAGATCTTATTTTAAAAAAATGACATCAGCTATCTTCCGAGTGAGCACCATTTGACTGTTCACACAAAACACATGAGTTTGATTAAAAGCTTTTTCAATTATAATTGAAATTTAATAGTAATTATCGATGGGTGTATTTTAAGAAAAAAGGCAGCTCAAAAGTGGTGATGAGAAAAACTAGACCCACTACTTTGAAAATAATATTATTATTTCTTTTATTCATAATTATATCTTTTGTTTTCCTTTGTTGAGATTATAATTATATAAATGATTAAATCTGGACCAATACATTTGATATTTGTAATTATGTCTTTCATAATTTATACTCTTTTTAAAATTTTTGTAGTATATCACATTCACATTTTTATCAATTTGTACCAATAAATACACCCACAATTAGTATAACACATTTCAATTTGGTATAGTTTTTTCTAAAACAAAGATTTTATGTTGTGTATTAAGAACCTAAAATTCAATGTAGTACACATGATGAATAAACAAAAATTCATTGTGATATTTCAACATGACAAGTGGGCATATGATATCACGGAACCTTAATTTTGACAATAATCAGCTGAAAAATACTTTTATGAATTTTCAAACTAACTAAAGCATTAACGTCTCTTTTATAAGAATTAATTACTGAAAAAGATAGCGGCAGATTACTGTCTATGTCGTCTTTAATTTTCGTGTTTTTTTTTTGTCTGGAAAAGCCTTCTTGACCCTTTCCCTCCTTATCGGAAAGGAATATTTTACCAGCAGCGGACACGAGAGCAGGTCTCCACTCTCCACTCTTCCATCCATCATCATCATCCTCCGTATATCTCCATTATAACACAAACTCCATAATTGTTATCACATTTTACGATCACCTATTGAGACCTGTCACCTGAGGCATGGCGTCTCTCCTCCTTCTCTTGTTTCCCTTCCTTTTCTTCCTCCAGTTCACCGGAGCAGCTGGCGCGACCGCTGCTGGAACCATAGCCTTCACCACGCTCGGTCGGAGCCGCTACTCCTTCGACATATTCTCTCTCTCAATCACAGCCCAATCCGACTCCATCTCTCTCAGTCAAGAGACGCAACTCACCGATGGCGTCTCAGTCAACTTCAACGGCTTCTTCCCCTCCTCAAACGCTCTCCTCTACGTCTCCGAGCGAAACGGGTCGCATCACCTCTTGCTCGATCTCCTCCCTTCGATCGAGCAAGTCACTCTCACGCCGCACTCGGCTTTTGGTGATTCTGGTAAGACTCACTTTGATCTAACACCACACCTCTCTCCCGTCTCCATGAAAGATCGACCTTCTCTTTCTGGAGAGAATTTAATCTATGTCTCCACACACGTGCCTAGTAATTCTCCAAGGAAAAGCTGGGCCGCTGTGTACGCCACCGACATCTCCACTTTGCACACAAAACGGCTCACCCCTGATGATGTGGCGGATTTCAGCCCGGCAGTATCACCGTCAGGTTACTGGACCGCGGTTGCATCAATGAGTGTCTGGTCGGGTGAGGTCGAAGAGTTGAACACTGACTTGTATCTGTTCAGAACTTCAGATGGTTCTCAGAGGACTTTCGTCGAACACCATGCAGGCTGGCCGTGTTGGGCCGACGATTCCACACTTTACTTCCATAGGAGAGATGAATCTGGATGGTGGGGTGTTCACAAGGCTGTTATCAGTATAACTGGTGATGTTGTTTCATTGATATCAATCGATCGAATCACTCCCACTGGCTTTCATGCCTTCACTCCTGCTGCCTCTCCTGGTTTACCGGGTGTGGTAGCCATTGCCACGCGACGACCCGATTCCAATTATCGGCACATCGAGCTTGTTGATTTGAGAAATGAAGAGAATTACTCTTATATAGAAGTGACCCGAACTGTGAAGCCCTTCTCGCACCATTACAACCCGTTCATTTCTCCAGACGGGTCTCGGATTGGGTACCACCGGTGCCGTGGAGCAAGCAACGGGAACCCGCCTTTACTTTTTGAGAGCCTGAGAAGCATTGTTCCTGACGAGTTCTCTTTGTTTAGGTTTGATGGGTCGTTCCCGTCCTTCTCTCCAGATGGTAAACATATTGCATTTGTGGGATTGCCTGGGGTTTATGTAGCAAAGACTGATGGTACAGGAAGCATTAGAGAGATTTTCTCTGGCAATGCTTTTCCGACAGCCTGGGATTGGAGGAGGGAAGGTCTCATCTATACTAGCTATGGCCCAGATTTTGCAAGTGAAAGCACGAGAGTTGACATAATTTCTATTCATATTGGTAATCATAAGGCAGAAACAGTGATTAACAAACTGACAACAGGAGGAGAGAACAATGCGTTCCCCTCCCCTTCCCCAGACGGGAAATGGATCGTGTTTCGGTCAGGCAGATCAGGTCACAAAAACCTCTACATCATGGATTCAATGAAAGGTGAGTCTGCTGGCCTGTACCGGCTCACCGAAGGCCCCTGGACTGATACAATGTGCAGCTGGTCCCCTGACGGTGAATGGATAGCCTTCTCCTCTGACAGAGACAATCCGGGTGGGGGTGGCTTTGCCATTTATATGGTGCACCCGAATGGTACCGGTCTCAGAAGAGTGGTACATACTGGGGAGGGAGGCAGAGCTAACCACCCAATCTTTAGTCCTGATTCAAAAAAGTTAGCATTCACTTCAGACTATGCAGGGGTTTCGGCAGAGCCAATATCAAATCCGCACCATTATCAGCCATATGGGGACATATTCACAATTAACATTGATGGATCCGGAATTAGAAGGCTCACTCATAATTCATATGAGGATGGAACCCCTGCATGGACAAAGTTTTTCGTGGAGCCGAAGGATGTCAGCGAGTCATTGAAGGGTTCAGCATATTGCGGGTTTGATGATTGCCATTGGCTCGATGTTGAGACACGCCAGAATCAGATTGGAGGCACATCGTGCTGAAATACATGTTTAATATAGAGTTTCAGGTATGTGTATAATACAAGTCATGTCCTTTATGTGTATACCAAATAATTGGCTATATCTCTGTATACATGTTCTTAATGAACTTTCATGTATGTATTAACTAGTATGGTTTGACTGATTGGTAAGTTTCTCTAGTTCAGTATAAACTAGTTATTGATGATTTGATATCTTGTGTTGGGCGTGCTCTCTGTGTTAAATTTTGTTGTTGGATTGCTTAATTAAATTCTGACATCTAATAAAGATATGGTTGAATTCATAATTAAAAACATATTTTTGTGCTAAATGATGTTACTTGGCGAACTTTTGATTGCATCTTTGTGTACAGAAAAGGTGTAGAAATAAATCTTGATCCATTTAAGCTATATACAACATATGGCATACAGTTCCAGTCAATTTTGAATTCTGTAAATAACACCTGTACGGGCTCTAACAAGGTGAAAAAAACGCCAGTCACCTACTGAGTAGAAAACATTGATTATACAAGCCGTGGGGTTTTATCTTCTTATCGAATTCTGTAAATGAGAGTTGGAACTTGAGACTACAAAATAAAAGAGAGAGGAATTGCTCTGACTCGAACAAAAATAATTCTAAGGTAAATTAATATCATAACATCAAAATCTATTCGTCGTTGTGTTACTTACCCCGCATGTGAGAGTCCGAATTATGAAAATCAAGGTGAGAAATAAATTTATCATTGCGGAATTCAATTTCGATTAATATATTTGCAAAATTCAAATTTCATAATTAAATATTCACAATACGAGAAACCTTTAATGTAGAGAAATTATTCTTGCGCGTCTTATATGTATTAAAAATATTTATACTAAATAAATAATATATTTATATTTGAATTTATAAGTGTTTATAGTTAGTGTAAAATGTGTTTATCATTTTTTATTTCTTAAATGATTATAAAAAAATTCAAGTTAAAAACTTGATTGTGCAAGTAAAATACAATTTGTATAATTTTTATTCCAATAATGCAAGATATAAACACTTTTATCATTAAATATAAATTCTGAAAAAAATATAAAATACTTGGAATGAAGTTAATTATCACTTTTATTTAATATAATATAATATTATGTTAATTTTAAGTGCATGCAGTTGTAATATAAAATTCAAATGAGTAATAACTTTTGGTAAACTTACCTCGAACAATTTAATATTGTGAAAGTAAAAGATGAAAGAATATCAACCATGATCCTCTAGTGAACACTTGATTTGAATTAAAATTATCTTGATCCATGTTGTCGGTCTTTCAGAGAGACACAATCCCGTTGATCACCGGATTCCTTAAACTTTCACGGTGATTTTTCTCTTATCCAATGGAGAGATGAAGAGAATTGGTGTCGACATTTTTCTTCTCTTTTCAGAAAACCCGAATATTGAGAGAAAATTTTTGTTTGTTTCCTCTTTAGAAAATTAGGGAGAGCTTTATTCAGAGAGAGGGCGGAGAGGGCGGTTCTCAAATATATCATGGACACCAATAATCGAAAGGTTGGCAAACTAACGGTTATGCTTTAGCGGATCCATACTAGATTCAATTTCTCTTCTATCAAGTTTACTTTCATAATCAGAAAACTGCCTATTAATTGTGTTCTCCAGGGACCAATAACATAATTGTATTATCACCAAATTTTATATAATTTAGACCATCACTAAATCATAAAGTCATTAATACGCATTATGCACATTAAAGACTTCACTTCTTATGATACATATTGAAACCCGATAAATAATACTTAATTTGATCACTTCATAATGGGTTTAATTAGATATTTGACAGTCTATTATTCAATGTATATTTATATCACATATAAGCCTATATATGTTATAATTAATAGAAATTAATTTCAACAAAAGATACCTTCCTATGATATTATGATGGATGGAGCCCAATATTCAGCATTCTTAAACTTCTAATCAAACATATTTTTTCACTAATTTTTTTTTGGAAAATTTATGTAGTTTACATTACTTTTATCATCATTTATAAGATGAGCCGCTAAGGTTATTACCTTCAAAATTTTGTTTTTGTTCAGTGTACATAACTCATCCATTAAACATTATAATAACGCATTTTAAAAGAATCGTAAACTTAGCACAATAATAATAATAATAGACATCACCTCTCTATAGAAAGACGCAAATTTAGATCTCATAAAAAATATTAAAAAAAAACTCTTATTTTAAAAAAAAACAACGCATTTTCAATCTGCCATAACCAAAAAAAAAATGTTTATAGAAATCAAAACTTTCTGGGCTAAAATCCAACAGTATATGTGTCAACTCTCAAGCCTTAGCCCATAACAGTTCCACAAATACGCCTTGTATATTTATGGAATCTGTTACATTACCTCCATTTACACATCTAAACACCTTCCGTTTGAGAGATTGTTTGGTTTCTCGTTTCTTTACGCCGAGCGCGTGCGCCTCTCCTTCTCGCTTCGACCGCGTTAGTTCGATCTGGTTTTTGCGCTTCGGATCTCCCGAGGTGAAATTCTCCTTTTTCCGGAGTTGATCGTTTTTTTTCCTTTTTCTCGTTCTTCTATATTTGATCTAGTTTTAGCTAAAATTAGTTGTAATGGTCAGAAATTGGTGGTACGGCGAATCGATTCAATTCGAGGGGAGATAGCAGGAATCAGTCAACGAGGTAGGAATAATTGCATCAAATTAGGTCAAATTTGAGGGAATTTAGGATCGGAGAGTTGATGGCGAGGTAGATTGGGTTTATGGGGAAAATTGAAGATTAGGGTTACAGAAATTAGAGGGAGAGATAGGCATAATTCATTGTCTGATTTATTTCATTTGATCCCTCATAGTGAAGTCATGGAATTACTCTGGAACAGATCCATTTACAAAACCTAAAGCACAATTCAAATATGTGCTGACAGGCTCTGACATTCCTTTTTATCTTAAAAGAAAGTATTTACTGAGGATTTGCAAAATTAAAATTTCAGCTGCTTTTGAATGGTTCGTAATAAAAAAATAGTTATCAGATGTGTTGATTAGATCCCCCAACTTGTTATTTTGAGTATGTTCTAGAACAAGAAAAATAACCTGGATAATTGTACCTTCCATTTCGAGCTTTGTTGAACCTCGAGATGTATCTGTGCATATTTGTTGATTTGTAATTATGAATAGGATCAAACCACATGGTAAACACACAGATAATACATATCATACATATAGTCCTCATATAGAAATATTTAATATATTTTAAGATGTTTTCTGTTGGAACCTGTGGATAACCCCGTTCCTTTGCTGTTTTCTCTCCTTGATGTTTATTTTTTTTTGTAAATATATTAGCTGATTTATGTGTCTTATTGTGATATAGATATTATTACATATATAATGAAGATTAACTTGAATTGAATGCATTAATTTTATATTGCAACTGTTCAATCTTTGATGCTTTTGTAGTTGCAGAATGTTTTATATTGACATCTAGCTATGTTTAATTTCATGCAGGTTTAAGTGCATTAATAATGAGCTGGAAGATTCCATTTTTCGGGTAAGGGTGAGATTCAGTATATAAATTGAATTAGGATATGCTCCATCTTATTTATTCATTTTCTCATTGTTGCTATCCCTAGATATTACTGTAGTGACCTTGTTTTACATTTCAAGAGCAATTGACAATAGAAGAATGTACACTATACTGAATCCAATGGCGGAAAAGATTTAACATGTAAAAGTAGAAAAGAAACTTTTTTTTTTATAACCAATACTTCAGTTGTAACCATCAATGACAAAATAAAGGAACTAATGGCTTTATAACCTCTAAATTCTAATCCAAAATGCATATATTAACAGGGGTTCCCAGCCACAATCGCCTCAGCAAAATTATCAAAATATCGCTACAGAGTCATGGTATCCTCCATCTGTGCTTGGTTCAAATTCTGGACCGTCGTCTACACCATCTGCCTCGTCCGCCAGTGGGTCCCACCAAAGGCCTCAGGATTACACCCGACCCCCATCACAAAGCCAGCTGTCACCGAGTGAGGCTGCTTCTGTAATTTCCCGCCTAAAAGATAAAAGGTAAGTTTAATTGAACTTCAACTTCTTACTCAATTTTATTTTTGGTACATGCTGTCTACTCATGTCTTTGGTTACTGGGTTATAAAGAAAATTTGGACTTGAAACTAGGTCCCAATTTGAACTATCTTTCTAAGTTTTGCTTTAATTCTGGTTAATATGAGGTTGTTTGCTTGCAGTGTGGATGAATTACGCAGAATTTTGAATGACAAGGATGCATATAATTCTTTCTTCAATTCACTTGAACAAATTAAAACCCAGAATAATGTAAGCACCTGTAGTATACCTCTTGTGATTATTTCTTCTGGATACTCTTTTAGCATATGATATTTTATTTTTATTTTATTTTTGTTTTCAATTGTAATGTTGTTTCTCATTTTTAGGTGATTTATGAACTTAGGAAGGAGGCAGTGCAACGTGCCAGTAAGTTCCTCTTTTTCATTTTTACATTATGGTGTGAATTACAGTTTAGTTTAGTTTTTATTAAGAATCTACCTAATAATATGTATTTGACAGGAGAGAACATGGAGAAGGAACCACGCATATTGGAGCTCAGGAATCAGGTATGATAAGTCATCTTAAGCATTTGTGATTTTTCTTAAAAGCACCCTGACATTAGTTCAGGGATGTCCCTTTTATTTCAGAACCAAACGCAGAAAAATTGAGTGCTATCGACAAAATTTTTAACTGTTAAAGTCAAATGTTGTTGAAATAAAATGGCAACTTACTACTTAAATGACCTGTTATTTGCTAGTACAAGACATGTTTGTTGTTACCTGCAAGTAGCTAAAATATTGGCTTTGTTGCAAAGCTACCAGTGTCAAAATAATTGATGACAAGTGCAAGCATATTTAATTCTGAGTTGAATCTATCTGAAAATAAAAACAGTGCACTATAATAAAAACAACCGAGCTAGCAGCAGCTCAGGAGAAGCTGGTTGATTTGAAGAGGCTGAAGGAAGAACTTCTACGGTCCCATTCCCCATCTGCTCTTCTTGAGAAATTGCACGGTAATAGAATTAGCATAGTAATATTTATTTGTCCTGCTTTTATTTCTGTTATTACTTATTTAGCTACTCATTTGAGGAATTGGATTTACTTGTTGTGTCATATGTAAGGACTGTTAGTTTGTTGCAGTTTCTGCCAGTAACAATACTAACCATAATGTGTCAGTTCTACTTCGAGGTACTCTTTTAGGATATATTCGTTCATATGTAGATATTCAGGCATCATGATAGCTCTTGTATAACTTCTATTACTCCAAATTATTCCTCAGTTTTGGGGTACAAAGTACGAAAGCGGTTAGATATTAAGTAGGGTTTGGCTGGTACCTTTCAACACCTAAGATTGAACGGACAATGAAATTCGCAACGCATGCTTTTCATAGAACAGTAGATCTTTGAGCTTTTGTGTGGAATGGCTGTTATGCCTCAAATTAATGGTAAACCAAAGGAAAAGGAAGAAATATGAAATAAGTATAGTTAGTAGACAAGAGCATAATTGTTGTCGTCTTAAGAAAATGTGTTGTTTTTTTTCTTGTATTCAGTTTTTAAGTGAACATTGCCAATATCAGCTCTCTAGGAAATCATCAAGTTGGATATTTATGACCCTTAAATATCACCTTAGCCTTCAGTTAGTATAAGCCCCCCAATTATGAGCAGAATTCATGACTTGACTGAACCTGACCCCACCTGTCCAAAAGATTTGCCAGATCCAGATCGTCACTGGGTCAGGTTTGGGCTTTGCATTTTTTGACCTGCTGGGGGGGGGGGGGTTGAGTACAGTTGGAGCTTATTGCTCAAACAAACCCATTTTCTTGGATTTTCTTTTGGGCAGAATTAAATAATGGCCTGGCAGGGGCAGATCCGGAAGTGATATATATTTTTTTTCTTTTGTTGGTTGGGGGGGGGGATAAAATATATAGGAAATGGGGTTGAAATCCATGCAATTTGTCGTACTAACAAGTGCTAATTACCACCTGAAACCAACTTGTTTGTCCTACACTGTATAAATTAGAATAATACATCCATGAGAGCTATTTTCTCCAGGTTGATCCTTGAACTGTCGGTTCAGGTGGGTCTGAGTCTGACCTGTACAAGAAATACATATAAAGTGTCAATTCAAGTTAAATGAACCTGACCTGATCAACCCAATCAGTTTTATGAATTTGTGAGTTGGAAGTCCAGCATATCTATTGTGTAAAGTAATGTCATTTTTTAATCAATCCATCTGGTTAAAACTGTAGATGCTATGAGAAAAGTAGATGATGAATCTGAGGCACTAAACAAGAAGCTTCTTGAAAAGGAGATAGAGTTGCAAGCATTTGCGCAAAAGTACAAGAAGCTGCGAGTCGCTTACCACAGACGAGCCTTGCTCCATCTTGCGGCCAAGACCACTGTGTGTTGATACTTAATTACTATGTAGTCAAATGTTATTTTAGATACAGTTGCTATTAAAATTTGTCTCAGATTGGCTTGTTTGATGGTTGTAGATGTAATATATGATAGTTTGTTCCTTCCTTTTATTGTCAATATCATGTAGGATGATGTTATATGCTAGATGTGGATGCTATTAACGGCCAAGATTTGCTTTTGTGAGTGTGGATATGTCGTGTTTGCACAAATCAAAAGCTAACTTCTAGAATCTGGATATTTCATGTTGCATGAAGTTTCATCAAAGGAAGGTCCAAAATTGTTAAGTACTCAAATGATTGAAATTTAGAGGTGCATGAAAATCTGCTCACTAGTATTGCGCTGCATAATTATCTTCTTATGGCCTGTTTGTTGAGCATTTTATGTATCTGCTTACTAGTATTGTGCTGCATAAATATCTTCTTATGGCCTGTTTGTTGAGCATTTTATATATTGGCACAGATCCAAATTTTAAACCCTAAACCACAATCTGTTGCAAGAAAAATGTACAGAATTGTTAATAGTAGGGAGGATCCTCCATTGCTGTAGCTTATTCTAGCCAGTATGGAAAGGAATATGCTGGCCAATAAATATTTATAGTTGTTCTACCCAACCAAGTCCACTGCTGGAAAATTGGAACAAAATATAACAATAGTAATAACAGGAATTTCCACAAACTAAATTTGTAAGATAGGGAAGCTCATGCAAATAAAGAGTAGATAACAACTAAGGAGTACTTTGATCAATACAGAAATTTAGAAACTACATGACCTAAAATAGCAGACTAGATCATTTTTAATTTTAAGTAAACAAGCAAAACTCCTCTCATGGCTGCAATAGTTATAATAGCATCATTGATTTGTTCCACTTGGAGAAGCATTTCTAATGTTAGAGATTATATGGATCTAACTAAACTGGGGTTCACCCCTTCTTGCTTCATTCTGTTCAACAAGGACATAGCCTTATCCATTTTTTCCATTCTTAATGTATGTTTCTAGGCAGTGTAAGTAGAACAATCTGGTTGCAAGTTGTCGAGTGACATAATGTCAAGGACATTCGTCGCATCAGTAAAAGCTCCAGTAGTTGCATAGCCAAGAAGCAAAATTCTATATGAAACTAGCCCGGGTTTACAACCTCCTTTTGCCATCGTATTAAACACTTTATGAGCTTCTTTGACCTGACCTTATTTGCAAAGTGAATGTATCAGTGCTCCATAAGTATATTCATTAGGCAAAAAGCCTTGATTTTCCAACTTACTGAAAACCCTAATTGCCTCTTCCCAACAGCCTAACTTAGAATATCCATTTATAATTCTATCGTACGTAACGAGATCTGGCATCACACCTTCCATAAGCATAACCTGAGGCAGCTTCTCTGCCTTATCCATCAACCCTTTCTTGAAAAAACCATCAATTAGTGTGTTATAACTCACAGTGTTTGCTGCAAGTCCCTTTGCAATCATTTGGCAGAAGTATTTCTCCGCTTTGTCAGCTTTGCTTTCCCCTTCTTGCAAAAAGCATTCATAAGAATGTTGCATGTCACGATGTCAGGTATCGTTCCCTTTGAAAGCATTTCATGTAGCAACCTCTCCATCTAATCCAGTTTGTTCCTCTTGCATAATCCATCAATTATAGTGTTGTGGGTCACAATGTCGGGTTCATGAGCTTCATAAATCATTTCATGTAGGAATTCCATTGCCATCTCGATTTGTCCTTGCTTGCACAATGCATCCATGACGGCATTGTAAGTCACGACACTAGGGAGGTGCCCTTTAGAAATCATGTCAAGCAACAACTCCTTTGCCTTCTCAATTTTCCCTTTCTTGCATAGCCCATCTACAAGAGTGCTATAAGTCACAGTATTAGGTAGAACCCCTGCGGCATGCATTTGTTTATACAAACCAAAAGCTTTGGCGAGTTCACCGTCCTTACTGAGACCATCAATAACCGTGTTGTACGTGATCACATCAGGCTCATACTCACCCACCATGCTTAACCATTTTCAGGCAAAGTTAGTTTTACTCCTGGAGCAAAATCCCTTGATAAGAATGTTGTACCGAAATCACATTGTGTACGCATCCCAGCTTAAGCATTCTATCGAGCATCATGTCTACGGCCTCAATCATCCTATTCTCCCTGCAGAGGCCCCTCAGAATTGGACTGAAGATCGTAGCGTCAGCTCTATGACCCTCTTTGAGAAGCCGTCCGAGAAAACCAAAGGCTAGGCTAACCCGATTTGTTTGTGCACAGCAATTGATCAAGATCCCATAGGTACAGACATCAGGGAGATCCCTCCGGCTCGGGTCAGGAGGTTGAAAAGGGAAAAGACAGTGGAGTAAGGGTTGGCGTTGGCTGAGGCCTCGGTGCGAAGCAATGCGGAAGAAGCTAATTGATGGAATGAATGGAGGGAGGAGGATTCTGGGCAGCCAACAAACGGTCGAACAGGTGAAGCACCTCTTTGGTGGACATGGCGCCAGAATTGAGACGATCTCGCAGGAGCTGCTCCAATTGGCAGGTGGCCATGGCTTTCAGCGATTCAATTGTTCACATTTTTTTTTCTTTTCTTTTCTTTAAAATTTGATCTAACGATGTTCGAATCAAAATGTTGTTCGGTTAGCTAAAACCCAACCGATCCGACTGAACAAAAATCATGAACCGAACATAACCGCTCCGACTTTGAAAACATAATGCTTTAAATTTTGAAAGCATGCATTAAAAAATGTGACTAATTTTATACGTCAGAACATCTTCCAAGCACGCTACGAAAGAGCAAAATTACATGTGTTTAGTCCTAGACATAATTATATCAAATTTTTAAAAATCAGAATAATCGTCCCTCATTCATTTTAAAAAAAAATTACAGAATAGAAAAAAATAAAATTCAACTTTTTTATCTCGGTTCCTGTTCAGTTTAAATAAGTTACAAACTGATGCCTCACCCCTCCTCTCCCCTCCTTTATTCATTTAAATTGCAGATTGTACAAGTTATAAACTTAACTAAAGCTTCATGTGACCAGCGCCACCTTTGAAGGAACCATAAAGGGGCCTTGACCTTCTGAAGCTGAAAATATCAGTAATTTGGTAAGAGCCAGGTGGCGGGCTCTCAATCACTTGCTTGCACTCTTTTAAGTGGAGCCCACCATAGACCTGCACGCTGAGATTTCTCTTCTGAGATGCCTCAAATTTAACATGGTTATTGAAGAACTCGACCACTTCTTCCTTTTTCAGCTCTCTGAGTGCAGCAACCTATGATTCATTAAGACAATAATTTACGAGCCACTCATAATGTTGTATTATGACCTTGAAGAATCTATCCGTAAAAAGCAAGTGCCACTGTGACCAATGCAGAATTGCCACCATTGTGAATGGTTCCCAATTGGTACGGTACAGAATTTTATATTTAGGACTACAGTAATAGAACCTGTTCTATCAGCAAATAGGAAGTCATGGCAAGAAAAGAAGCAAATATATACATAATTCAATCAGAAAACCAAAATAAATAAATTGAAACAAAAACCCAATTCTTCATTCAAACTCTCTCGCAAGTACCTTGCAGAACGCATTTGCTACTGTACTAGTCATAGATAAAAAAATCTGGTACTAAATCCATGTATAACTCACCTCAGACTCTTTTCTATCAAAGAGAAATGTCCCATCTGAAATCTCTTTCCAAAAAAAAGCAGCTTCTTCTCTCAAGTTCTTGTGCTTCTCCAATTTCAGATCAATTAGTGCATTTATGTTACTCTGCATTTTGTAAACTTTTACCTCAGCACCAAGAAATTAGCAAAACTGCATGGCGTATAAAAAGGGACAAACCTTAAATTCCTCGTCAGACATTTCATAGAGGGTACTCTCAAACATACTGAGGAAAGCACTAACTCTGTCATCAAGATGCGAAGGATCCTGAATTGACCAAAATATTGTTGTGTCAAAAAGAGAGAGATAATAGACTTGTGATGTTTTGATTTTATAGTTGTTACCAAAATAAATGACCTACCTTCACAGTAGACTGGATAATAAATTGAAGCCCATGAATTCCCGAATCATTTCTACACAACAATTCAAAATTATCAGAAGAAGACATTACAACAACCATCAACTGAAGCACACACCATACATAGAAAATATATATTACAACTTCATTGTCAGCTTGGAACTTCTATCAATAGCAATGGTATAGTCTTAGCGTTGTCTTTTTTTGTTCTACTCTCGGGTTGTTGAAGGCAAATGAAAATACAAGGTTGAGAATACTTGGGGTCATTTTCCACTAAAAAGCTTACAGTATTGATGTGATGCTCAAAATGTCTTTTGTTCCTTCTTAAGCATAGGTATGAACAAAGGGTTCTCTGGAATGAAGCTATTACTCCTATTATTTTAAGCTACTTCAAATTTTAATAATTATGACTTGAAGGATATTCTCGTCTTATATATGCTCCTCAAATTTTGATCACACATATTGCATCATTTTAAGAGTCCTTATACTTGTACCTTTGCCTCAATAAGGCTATGTAACCTAGTTGTTCAACAGTTCTAAGCTGGTGAAAAGCTGGTTGTTTGGCAACAAGAGCAAGTAGCTGAAGCCTCACATTCATTTTCATATCATCTTGATGAACCTAATGATCAAAATTTTTGAAAAAGTCATACAAAGCGTAAGGATCAGTGTCTTGGATTTGTGTACTTATGCATCTACATTTCTGCCCAAACTAATCGTAAAAATCCATTTGGGGTTGGGTTTGGGTGGACTCTTGTATTTCATTTTTCTTCTTGTTTTTTTTTGGGTTGGAGTTTTTTTTTTTTTTTTTTTTTTTTTGGGGGGGGGGGGGGGGGGGGGCTGGGGGTTAGTAGGCCATTTAATTCATACTAGTAGAGACACAGCTGAGTGCTTCACATCCATATCTGGTGAAATAACACCAGAAAATACACCATCACAAAAAACAAAATCTCCTGGTGGATGCACTGTATTACAATGAACATTAGGCAAAAGAAGCAAACAAAGAAAACCTGAATGTAGTTCACAATGGCAGAATTTTCATCACTTGGATTGGATCCCTCGATTGCATAGTAGTACCTCAAACCATTTTGAAGTTTCACAATTCTCTTTGTTGCATGTTGAGAAGGGAAAAGCGGTTTGCTTGGAGAGTTTGAAGCCTTGAATAGAACTTCCTCGATGTGTTCAATAGTTGATTCAGCTTCATTTGGTTCAATATTCCCTGTAGTGACATCAAATTGAAATATCAACAACAATGCTTGCTTTCGAAATTGAGCATCAAAGAAAAATTAAAAAAAATTCCTCGTGTTATCGAGCAAAGCAGAAATGCGCCTCCCCTCTTTCAATAACAAAAAGTTCACATTTTCAATCTTAATGTTGTCTGTCAAACAGAAGGCTCAAAGGAAGCTATAAAAAAGAAGCTCAATTTCTTTACTACAGAAGGTTACTTTTGTAACTTTCATCAGGCAACTGTTGTGTTTATGCAGAGAGCAACTGACAGCACCAAGATTATCTATTGTTAACAGAGCTTTTGCGAAAAATGGAACAGTATCTCTGCAATTGATAATATAGTAGGGCTTCGAACAAATTTCTGTAAAACCTTTGTGATCTCAATTTTTTAATTTTCAGTGCTGGCTGTACATAATGCCACAATACAAATTCTAGATCAGAGCAGCATAGTACCAACTGCATTCTATCTGTACCGGTGTTCAATACCAGGCTGTCATTGGTGTCAACATGCGTACTGGAATTCCATACATGAACCAATGGATATGAAGCAAACCTGATATGTAGCACTCAAGATAGGCTTTCCTGAGCAGTTGGGGTGTGAACAGTGAGAGATTGTTAGGCTCCAGATGTTGAAGAACTTCAAGCTCTTCATTCCAAGGCCAAGTATGTTCTTCCAATAGCAGAGAGCAATAGTACAAAGCTTGTCTGTATGGCGCGTGGAACTTATAGTTCTCATACTCTTTTCTAAGACATTCCTGAACTCATCAGAAAAAGGTGAAATAAATAAGTTGAAAGCTACTTGTTAAAATTATAAAGGGAGTATCTCAGACACACTCCAAAGTTTGTTATTAGTAACTTTCAGTTTCAAAAATCCTTATCTACCATCCGAAAAAGTGGGTGAAAAGGCCAGTATGATTTCGGAGAATGAGAACTGGGGTTATTGTTTATGAAGATTGTTGATCCCTCTCTAGAGTAAAATTGGCTGGGAAGTCGGATATAAGAGGAGAGAGACTTGACAATCTCTATGCTTTAGAGGTATATAAAATGTTTCTAGGGTCAAAGATATTTAGATATTTCATAATGGTGAAAATAAAAAATTCCAGTTTCAGTTTTCACAATAATCTGGGTGGTGGTATACAAGTAAATAATCTTGCAGTGGAAATGATTTTCACTACACGCCCACTGATAAGAGGGGAGAGACATGGCAATCTCTATGCTTTGAAGGTTATAAGATGTTTCTAGGGTTAAAAGATATTTTGATATTTCATAATGGTGAAAATAAAAAATTCCAATCTCAATTTTCACAATAATTTGGGTGAGTTATACTAGAAAATAATCTTGCAGTGAAATGATTTCCATTTGCTCACCAGTTTAACATAATTTAAAGAATAGACGGAAAAGATCACTTGACTTTTAACAATTTTACCAGAGAGGAATTTAAAATCGATACTTTAATAAAACTATGAAAAACGATCAACTTTATAATATTACCTTGATTACAGAAAACCGGTCAGGCCTAACTTCAAAATCACCAACCTTGCTAATAATCATGTCCAGAAGGGTCCTCATTTTGTGATTATAACCAACACAGATTATCTGCACAAACACCAGTTGGTTACAGTCTTCAGCAAATCAAATAAAAACTTTATTTTACGAGTCTTCTAGCAAATAATTAGATTTTATCTCAATGTAGATACTTTCAAAATCTAAGTCTTAACCTCAAATCCAGTATCAGTGTGCCTTATTCCATATGACAATCCAGCAACATCAGCATCATAAGCTGAAAAATATCAAACGATGATGAAAATAGAGAAGATCAGTAACAGAAAATCCTTAAGGAAAACTCAACCAAATAGCTTCATTCCAAAAGAATGGTTGACATTGGAATCAAAGTGCCAATTTAGAGCACTATTGCAACTCTTTTATCCTTTTCTAGCTCTATTTATCAGAAACTCATGCCTCATATCTTGCCTAGTGACAGTATTAAATATATGATGTTTTTTTGAGAGGCCAATCGGAGCAGAAGTTCATCAAGAATAAGACAAACTACAGAATCAATCAGAATGAGAATGGTTGAAGTACATTATTGCCTGCCTTAGGTGTGTAATATAGATGTTGATTGTTTTTAACAGACAAAAGAAAAACAACAAATATGTTCGCATATAAATATAATATTTCTCACCATATTCATTTAAATAATCCATGAGCAATCTAGTGAATATTTCAGTAAGGACCGACGCTTCAGGCGAGTGGTTGGATTCTGGGCAATTGAAATCTATTCTCACAAATGCTTTTGGTGTGAAGAACATGGTATCTGGCTTGTACCACAACCTTGAAAATGGTGATTTTCTCAACATACGAGGATACTTAGCCTGCTCAGATCAAATGAAATTAAGTGAACAATAAAACTAATTTAACAAAATAAAGACTGGATAGATAGTTGGGCATTGACCTTTTCCTGGACATTCTTCAGTGACAGGTCAGTCGCGATGAACACATTAGGCTTAGGTAGACTCAAGTTTTCATTAGGAGCTTTTTCCACCCAGTTCTGGAAAAAAAAATTGAGTCAAATCAATAATAACAAGTTAATTAAAACTGCAAATTGTTTATCGAACATCTGAAAAATAAAACTATGAGAATTCAATTCAATTGTTGTTAGAACAACCTAGAAAATATTTCAATAATTAATTTTGCCTGAAAAGACATGAAAAAGGTCGAGAGTAATAGCTTGGATGCACATGAACTGGGAAAAAGTTGAATTTGAAGTGCTCAGGTGCCTGACTAATGACATGTTAAAAGGTAATGGTAACTATTGTTTCAAGTATCATTGTAAAAATGATGAAATTAATCCAGCTACTAGCAGAATATGTGAGGGAATTAACAATATTTGAAGATGAGCAATAAACTTATAATTAAACAGGAAAGTGAGTGGCCTTTTCAAAAGGAGAGCTCACCTCTAATGTCATAATATCAAGCTTCTCTACAGCATACTGTGTGCCATACCATGGCTCAGTTAAGTTTGTACACCCTTCAAACTTCTTTGACCGACAAAATATCCTAAAAACTGTAAAATTAGAATAATGGCAATAAAAGTAGGATATGCAAATGATGTTACCATCTTTTGTGAGTCAATGACTGAAATCAAGTTCTCAACTTCCCTTTTTAAAATTATTGGCATGTAAAAGAAATACTGAGTTTCACCTGACATTGCTTGGAGTAAGCTCATTCAATATCTTTTCAATAGTGTCTGGAGCAAACTTTGAGGGGAGAGAAGACCCAACTAACCAATCTTCAGGAGGATACAGCTACATTAGCAATTACATAAAATTTTAAATTCAACTGAAAAATCAGTAAATATAATTCATTATAAGAATGACACTAAGTTGTCAATTACCTGCATCTTTAAAGCAACATCAAGTGCATAATGGATGGGAGGAATTTTATCTTTATAGTGGAATCCAGTCTCACGTATAGCCACAAGCTATGAATAAAATAAAAATCAACATAAAAAATCACTTCAGTGGATGCATTACGCAATTATCAGAATGTTGAGTAAGGATTTCATATAATACCTCATCAAATATCCACTTCTGGACTCCAGAATCTTGCAATAGTTTAATATACTTGAAAACCAAGCCAACAACTTCATCAACATGCTCTAAAATCCACAAAGAATGAAGAAATCAACAAGTGAAAAAAATTTACATATCATTCAAAATTTGACAAAGTACCTTGCCCTGCATCGGTGAGCTCTATACTGGTGTTGAAGAACGAAAATGCATAGCTGTGCTCCCCTTCACCAGCACTCAAGCTAATGGCCCATCCTTAAAATTACCACGTCAAATATTTTTCATTACAAAATAGATAGGTATTTGGCATACAAAAAAATATAGGCATGCTCTACATCCATATATCCGTAAATTTTCAAACTACAAATATAAGGATATGAGGGATACAAACCTACTGCCACTTGCTTTTTTTTTTTTTTTTTTTTGGGGGGGGGGGGGGGGGTAAATACCACTAACTTGTTACTTCAAACATAAAATCACGAGCCAATTGACCAAAATAAACCACTACATGTATTCTAAATTGCATTCATGTAATTCACACAATAAAGACCATTCTATATGGGCCGTTTAAGTAAAGATCAAAGCACTAACAAGACCACAATGTGGGCAAATACAATGTGCTGATTATTTCTAGTTTTTTATAACAACTCAGTAAAATGACACATATAAAGTGCAACCATTCAAAATTTTACCATTTGACAGGGAAATTTTGGACTGGACCATTCTATATGTGCTGTTTAATCACCAAGAGGCAGTGTCACAGTATCCCTTATTAACATAAACAACATTCAAATATTGGATGTCACAAATGCCCTTAAAAGCATAGAACTCATCCACTCTAGCTGTCACAACTCCATGTTCATAAAAGATGTCAATAACTACCCACTTTCCTCACTGCTCTTCATTATGCATTTTTTAGGAGGAGGTTCACATATTACATGAATAAAGTGTTGGGGTCTATACATAGTTGTCCTCCTTATCAAGGTATAGTTCCATAATATAAAAATGTTACGTAGGGAAAACTTGAAAATTCCGAGACTAACAGATAGCCACATAAAGATATCACAGAATTCATGCTAATGGTATAAGTAGCTGTACATTCAAAACCAGAGTGTTTACCAAGCTTTTTTAACACACTAAAGAGAGAGCCCTCTCCTTCATGGCCAATTAGATGGCTCAGATACCCACAAGGGCCTTCCTTATAGTGGCGTATACCAGGTGTTATTGGCCAAATAATCTTCACCTTGTGACAATCCTTTATAGGCACTGCTTTAACAAGAATCTGTCATATTTAGGCAACAGATAATCAGGAAAAGGGTTTCTGTTACAAACCTTAACTAAATATCATCCAAACTATATATAAAATATCTTGACCTGGAGATGTTCACTGGAGCAAGGTTCACCAGAGAAATCAAATGGATTTCTTGAAATATTTCGAACAGTCTCAAACTTACTCTCAACTAAGTTCTGAATGTCATCAAGGTTTTCTACATTCCAATTAACAAAAATAAGTATCAAAAATAGCAAATATTGAGAATTTAGATATGAAAAAGGGTAAGCAATGGTAGCACCTTTCGCATAGACAACAAGTTGCATCAGGTTTGCAGAATAGTTATTCTCATAAAACTTCAGCAATTCAGACCTAGTATCCATTCCTTTAGCTTTAGGTTGTACCTCTAGGGTCTCCCAACTTCCTGTAGCAACCAAAAATAGTTAATAATCAAATGTAAATCAACTAAATTATTATAGCAGATGAAAAATAATCATAAAAGAAAGCACAACATATAGTGAGTTTACCGGTACTGAATTTATGATATGGGTGATCCCCAGAAGAGAGATGCTTTTCAAGCTGAACAATGTCACCAAAATATGAGAAAACTAGTCCTCAGATAAAAAATGTAATGATAATTGCATAATACCAACAATAAATCAAAATTACCTGATGCATTCGCCAAACATCAGCCAACAGATTTTTCTGGTGCTCTATTTTGAGTGTTAAAAACACAAATAATATAAGAATTAAGGGCAGACAATGCTTCTAAACATATCCTGAAAGAAAATTTAATTTAAACAACACTGTTGACACTTACCAGAGTCAACAGCTTTTATCTCCCTAATTGTGGCATCAGCTGACATTAGTGGCTTGATGAAGAACTGTGCAAATCTAAAGGAAAGAGGAGGAGAGAGAGTAAGAGGCAGGATTAAAGAAAACAAGTAATCAAAGATAATGATGCATAGAACAAATACAATAGAAGTAAAGGGATCAACTGACAACTAGTAGATTGCGACACATCATGACAACAATTTTTTATGTTAATAATTCAAATACCGAAATTGATGATAAATTCTACAAAAATTATACAATATGGAGTTCATGTTATGAGGAACTTTTGTTTATGTTACGAGCAATACTTGTTCACCAAACATTATACAATATAGAGTTCATTTTGTGAGCAACTTTTGCTCTACGTTATGAGCAATATTTGTTCACCAAAAATTATACAATATGGAGTTCATTTGGTTCAAGATGAAGAGATGAAAAATCAACACAAATAAATTACAATGATGACTTTTAGACATCACGATCTCATACTAAATGAACTTTATTTATAACTTCTAATGAATACACATGCTGTGAAATAGAACAAGATCAATAGTTCAGCTTTGTCATTCAAAATTTTATATTAAATCATTAACATGACAAAACACTTTGCCAGGATGTGTCATAGAAAACATTGCAGGCAGATTCCTCCTAAATAATAAAATACATACCTATCTAAGGCTTCCTCCAAACAATCAGCATTAATGTCAAAGTAGAAGTCGGTGTTCTCTGATGATGTAAATGCATTAGTAGAACCACCATGCTGACAAGACAAACAAACCAAAAGACAAAAAAAAATATTCATCCAAATTAGTGCCTAGATTATGCCAAGAATGCATAATGGTATGAAATTTTACTCTCAATGAAAACATGAAGTACTTCTGCAATGAATTTTGAGTAACTGTCTTCTATTGGATATTTCTCGCTTGCATAAAATAG
Source organism: x Bolboschoenoplectus mariqueter (assembly GCA_037678475.1). NCBI lineage: Eukaryota > Viridiplantae > Streptophyta > Magnoliopsida > Poales > Cyperaceae > x Bolboschoenoplectus > x Bolboschoenoplectus mariqueter. The sequence goes on along the minus strand of CM075239.1, from coordinate 840,639 downwards.
CATGTGCTCTGCAACATAAAAGGAAATACACATCAAATTTATCAAATCAACTGCAAGTTTCAATCATCTAGATGCAGTAATGAAACATGAAAGGTCCTGGTACAATTTGAATATAACCAAATCTTTTACCAAGTACAGGTCATGTTACACTTTTATCAAGATGTATATACCGGCAGAACTAATTTTTACATCAACGAACAAAACTTGAAGAAAAGATACAACTAAGGATGTACCAAGAAAATGTGCAAGGCCTTCTAATCCATCTGGATCACAGTAGTAGCCAACAGCAACATTCATTGAAGCTGCAGCCTAGAATTTAAAAGAATGTAGAACAAACAATGGCACAGGAAAGGATGTAAAGAAGAAGGAACGGTGATACTATAAGAATTTAATGGAACTTGTGTTGCTCAGAATTAGTGTGCTTTGAACCAATACTTCTAATAACTCAATTGAACTCAAGTTAGCTGAACCATGTAGTAACACTTATCAGCTCAATTTTTGTCAGATCATCTATTTATACTTAAAAGATATGAATTATTATAACCTTATAACCTAAAATTATTACTAAACAGCATTTACAGAATCAGAGCGTCAATTCAATTTCATTCACATTTCAACAAACAACTTTCAAACATCGCTCAATCCAATCATCATCAAAACTGGAAGGACTGAGAGAGAGAGAGAGAGAGAGAGAGAGAGGACCTTGTCAGTGTCAGGATCGCTGATGAGGCAGACTTCCAAGGAATTTGGAAGGACAACCCTTCGATACTCGCGCTTGTCGTTGCGCGGCTTCACGATCTCCACCTCCGGTTTCTCCACCGCCATTTTCGCCTCTCTCTCTCTCTCTCGCGCGCTTGCTCGATGGTGGTTCCTCTATTTTACCTTTCTTCCTTTTCTCTTTTTCTTGGAAAACAGGAAACTGTGGGTTCTCAACCAGAACAGTCTACTCTTCAACGCTCCGTAGTTTGCAACAGTGCTCCTCTCCACAGTTTTCGGATTCGTATCCTTTCTACGCTGTGCAGCTCCTTATCCGTCCGATTTTATCGAGATTCGTGCAAAGTAAATCTGAAAAACAAATCCCTCTATAATCTACCTGTTCGTACGCTACATTATATGCAGTATACAGCAGAACATGAGGAGCCTATAAGAGTCGCGGGTCAATCGGATTATCCAAGAAAGATCACAGCCGTCCATCTTTCAAATGACGGTTCAGATCAGTTTTAACAAGAGAACTAAAGATGATATTTGAACCTTTTTGGATCAGATGTTCATGTGATGTGATCAATGAAATGACTAGTCTGCTTTGAGATAAATTAATTAAAAAAGTAAAAAAAAATAATGTTTAAACCGTAGAAACGTTAACTTGTAATTTTAAAAATAAATTAAAAAGTATAATTTAATGTTATACACATTATATATATGAAAAAAAATGAAATTTAATATAGATTTCATTGTTCATCACAAAAAAATTACAATGTTTATGTTTAAGGGTAGTTGATGAAACATTAAATAATATTTAAATTTTATGAAAATTTATACACAAGCAATCCATAAAAAACCAATATGTCTGTAAATTGTTTTGAAATGATTTAAGAAATTATTATCAAGATTGTCATGATAAGTGATTGTCAATGAATCTTAATCTGTTTTAAATCATATCTTTGTTGTAAATTTTTATGAATAAACATATTTTTATTCTAAAACCACTACAATAATAGTTTGTTAATAAAAATATTTTATTCAAATTTTATCTTTGAAAGCTCAAATAAAAGCTCGATTGAGCCACCAATTATTTTTGTTTTCAAGTATTTTATAATATTAGTAAAATACCCGCATGATGAGGCGGGTATTTTCTATTGAGAAACCTTTTCTTATATCTCACATTTTGCACATCTTATTTGTACATTAAAAATATTTATATTACATAGATAACTTATTTATATCTGAATTTATAAATATTTATACTCAGTATAAAAATTGTTTATCATTTTTTTCCTAAATGATTATAAAAAAAATGAAGTTAAAACTTTTGTTGCACAAGTATAGTTATAACTTGTATAATTTTTATTTGTAATAATACAAGATATAAATATTTTTATCATTAGATATAAGTATTTTCTGGAAAAAAAAAAAGTATAAATCTATTTGGGATGCAATAAGAGGTGTAATTAAGGGGTGCATATCACTCCTCTTTTTTTTATTCTCTATTATTTTCTCTTTTTTTAATCGGAACACTATATTTTTGGATACTAATATTTTTTATTTTATCATTATAATTTATATAAATAAAAAACCAAAAAATACAACTACGTTATATGTGGATCAAAATATAACTTAATATATAAAATAGAAAATTTTCATATGTGCCTCTTAATCAAAATACATAAATTTCTTATGTTCTCTTAATAATAATTAAAAAATATTTGAAATTAAATCATATAGATATTAAATTATAAAATATAATGTCTTCAATTTGTGCCCTTATCAAATTAGAAATCTATCAATTGTGAAAATTTCAGTTCACTCTCACACATACATATTTCTTTAAAATTACATACCACCTAATTTGTATTTGTCTATTCATCTAAGCAAATAAGAAGAAAAAATTGTCCAAAAGTAAATAAAATATAAATTGCTTTTAAATCATAATCATTCAAATTTATTATTAATGAATAACGAGCAAGCATACTATTGAAATATAAGGATATACAAATAATAATCAGTTTATAAACAATGCTATAGAGCTATATTTAATTCAGGTTTGCTTGAAAAATAAAAAATAAAAGCTAAAAAACACAAAATGCATATAGAATAATAAATATTACACTGTAATTGTGATGTTAGCAAAAAAATTATGATATTTTATGTGATTTTTTTTTCTTATGATACGAAATAAAGGGAATATCACATATTACATGATGATATTTTAGAAAAGATTGTCCTAAAGGTAATAAAAGAAATAAAAATTTGAAGCATAAATTAAAGATAAATGCAAATATTGACATAAACTTTTGATACAATAACAAATATATGTATGTCAATTATCAATTATTGATTGTAAAATAAAAAAAATTTAATTATTCTTCTTTTTTTATCTCAATCATAATCTTCTAATACATAATTCGAAACAAAAATTTATAAGAAAAATCTAATTTGAAAATGAAAAAATCGTGGAGAGAGAGAGGCACATGAGCTTTTGACAAATATTTGGACAATAAACTTTCTATGTTCTCCAAGAATGCATATTTTTGGCAAGCAATAATAGATAAAAGAGAAAATTTATTTGGTAATTTTGGAGAGATGAAATGAAGAAAATTATATAAAGTTTTAAATAATCATAACCATCCCATTGATATCAACTCACAACTATTGGATAAATGATTTTTTAGGTATAAATAAAGTTTGAAAATAACAAAAGTAGAGAACTCCATTTCTTAAATGTTTTATATAGTAGTATAGATAATGATCAATGAGTCGTGCATTTCTGTGGTCTTTTTATGTTCCATTTGTTTTTTTTCCCCTATATGTGTTTAGATTAATAATAGCAATATTATGGGTTGAATTTAATGCTTTGTACTATGATATATCTTGAAAGCTCAGTTCCAAACCTACTCTTACCTACTCTTAATTAAGACGCAATCTTTAATTAAATCATATCAAGCAAGAAATTTTTTTTGACCATTAACAAAAAATTTCACATTTTAATGCGTACAATAATACAGTGAATCTTGTTAAATGATGAATCTTCCAAAATGATATCACCCGTTATTCTAAATAGGAAGGTAGGGTCTATTATTTCAATCAGAGCCATTGAATTAAAATAAACATAACAGATTATTTAAAAAAAGATTCATAAATTTCAAATAGAACTAATCGGACCCGTTCGTTTTGATCCGACGGTTTGAATTAGAATACTAATTAGAATAGTAAAGTCCTACTTTTCATTTGAAATAATAACATATACGGACTCTTTGAATCTTCCTTCTTTATCTAGTTTGAATTTTTTGAGAGTCTATTTTTTCCAACATAAACATGATTAAAAAGACTAAATCTTACTTCATTTTTTACATCTGGTTATCTTCAACTAGCTCGAGTATGTAGGATAAAGAGGAAAATGGTTTGGGTTCTAATCTTCTGCTGCGCTGCATAATATACGGACGGATGAATTATAATTTTTTTTTAATTTATTTTGCACTAATCTTGATATGATCGAGTGGACAATGAGGATACGAAATCCAAAATGCTCAAGCTGTTCTGATATAAGTCAAATGTCACTAAATTAAGCAGCAATTGATACACAGGATATATAAACACCACAGAGAAGGAACATAAATAGTCCATGCTCCAAATATAAAAATGTCACGGTACAAACAAACATCCACTGTCAACAACAAATGGTAAAGAAAAGAACATATGGTATAGATAATGTTCAGGTATTTGTGCTAATACCTTCCCAAAATAACCTGTGCAAATGCAAACCCTAATATAAAACACAACACCAGGCTCAAATCAGATAATGAAAAGGTAAAAAATCTGGTGTCTAATTAGAAGCAAAGTGATACCAGGAGCAACACAATGCCAAAACCAACTGAGAACCCGGTCGAAGTGGCTCCATTAGAGTTGGGAGCCGGTGCAGGAGTGGCCATTGTGGGGCTAGCTGTTTCGGAACCTGAGGCGGGAGCTGGGGCCTCAGGAGCCATGGAAGGGGCAGCAGAGGAGGTTTTTTTGACGTCAATTTCGATCTGTTGAAAGCGTGAAACGAAATAAATATATCAGTTTTGTTATCACAAAAAAAATGGAAGTAATGATGCAATATAAGTCTAGTTGCCATTTAAAAGGCTGTAAATAAATGTAAAAAAAAAATTCCCCAATTACCTTTAGTATATGGAATAAGCAAAAATTTTTAATTTCCTAACTTGTGAGGAGAAGTACTAAGAATATTAAAAAAATGTGATATATGAAATAAGCATCACCTTTTGGCCGGCGGCGCAGTGACCAGGAAATCCACAAAGGAAGTAGTGAGGGCCCACACTCTTGAGCACAATCGAGTCGTTGCCGGTTGCGTAAGTGGCGATGGGTGATGCAGCATTGCACGATTGGTAATCGGCCTTGCTCACCTCCAACAAGTTGTGGAAATTCTTGTTGTATGTAAACACTGCATTAATTAAGAGATATCATCAATTCGTCATTAAGGATATATATAAATTTATTTTGAACTACTAAACCCCTACATACAATTCTAGTTAGAATTAAATGAGCCAAATTAGGTAATCAATTATAAAATATGAGATCATGAAATTTCCATCTTATCAGAAGCTCAGAACTAAGTTACCTAATTGCTGATTTAAAAATTATTCAAGTCAGAACCAAGTTTCCTATTATTGAAATTTCAGATTGTACATACCTAGAACCTAGTTCAGATTACATGAAAATAATTTAATTAAAGTCCGGTCTATATAGGAAAGAAAACATTTTTCAGGTTCCAAACCTTTTTGGTGCCAGTAAAGAGGGAAAAAGTATCCTTGATATAAAAAGAAAAACAGAGACAATAGAATTCAAGTCTACATTCAACATCTGGAACAAAAAAGAAAAAAAAAAAGAGCATGAATGATACTCTTTTCATGGTTCAGGTTCATTTCAACGAAATCACATTTCATCTTTTCAAAAAGTAGCTTTCATTGCACAAAGGCCTGAAGCATTTTCAATTTTCAAACCAAAATAAAGACTTCTTAAACCAAATAAAAATAATTTCTTTTCTGTTTGATGCATGATCAGTTTAATAACAAAAGGAAAAGGTGCAGCATCGAAACCAGAAACTATGTTGTATGATATATGGACCAGATACCTAACAAAGCATCTCATAAATGACAAACAGAATGCATTTATTATGTGATGGTACTTTGGAGATGTGTATTTCTTGATATAGGATTCTTAACTAATTGATATATTAATGGGTATTTATAGACACAACACAAATGGAGCTTTTATGTTATGTCATGTTATATGAAATTTTTAAGTAAACATACCCCATAAAAGTGGAAGTTGATTATGCAAATAATTCATAATTAATTAATTAGTTGTAAATGTACTGTCATATATAATGCTCATCTTTTTTACTTAGACTAACCAAAATCCAAATCTAGTCTGAACTTGATTCTTTTTTCTTATTTTAATTCTTACCAGTATCTATTTATTGTTAAAAACTGTCTTAAACCAGATTTATTTTTTCTTCACCACCAACCCAACATTCACTAGAGGGGCCCACACAACATGAGAGCGCATGCTGTGTGTATAAATTAGATATAAGGTCCCACATCTTTGACAAAAGTATGTTGGTTAGATGCTTCCAAAGAAATTAAAAGCATGTGAAAGAAGATAATGTGGTACAATACAATACAATGGAAAAGGTGCTAAAACTCATTTGGTGTGAGAAAGTAGCAACAGAAAGAAAAAGGTACAGCCAGCTAAGGCTGTCTTCAAAAAAAGAAGATCAGGAATGAAAAGAGAAATAAGAAAAAGAAATGGTACACATGTGATGTGTGTCACAGTCTATTGTCTGTACCTAACTTAAATTACATCTTAAATTTAACCAGATTTAATATTTAGAAGACTTATCTATTAGTTATTAATTATTTTATGTGATGTATTTATTGATTTGACCCTAAGATTCATACCTCCTCAGAATTTCAGAACTGATTTCTGTTTTTCAAAAATATATACAATAAATTGATAAGAAATGGAAATTAAATTCCTATTTATTTGTCACAAAAGGACTACACCTGACATGACTGGCCCACAAAACTGGAAAGCACCAGCTGGGACAATTAATTGTCAGAACTGGAAACCTAAAGTGGCATCCAGTTTATCCCACAAAAACAAAGAAAAAAAATACTTCTCAGACTGGGCAATCTTGTACTCTTGCACAGTTTCCTTTCTGGTAAGAAAGTATTTTTTCCCTTTATTTTTTCTGACAACATCTTTTTTGAAAGATATCTTCTGGTAAAAGTTGCATTAGGATTAAGGAGTAGACAAATATAACATTCTCTCTCTCTAAACACATTGATCTGCTAAAATCCAGATTTGATTAATTAATTAATTAATTAACCTTCTTGATTCAATGCATTTTTAAGATGTTATTAACCTACTAATTCAAAAAATAAATAAGAAATAAACTTCACAGTGCTGTAAACCAATAAACAGCAACCTACTAGTTAGGTCAAAACATTACTTCACAAAAAGGGAAGAGCAGAGAAAAAGGTTTCAGAACTGTATCACCTAATGCTTACGGACACGTGGCAAGCACCAAATTAGATAGCACAGAAAGAAATCATTCCCACTCACAGCAGAGGATCCAGGGAATTAATATACTGACCCGTGACACGTATCCTCCGAAGTACTGTACCATGGGCAGGGGCAGTGAAAACGATCCAGACCGTTCGATTTTGACCAAGGATAGATTTTTAGGAGATGGGCAGTTTCGACATCGGTGATAAACGGTCCGGATTGAAAAACGCTGCCCATTTTACGATATTGTACATTATTACTTCATCGGATGTGAAATCGATGGGAGGTACAGATTAGATGCTCTCAAATATATCTCAATAGACAGTAAATATATATTCTCATCATATTGCATTAACCATGTAATCAGTAATAATCAGTAACCAATAATCAGATCAGGTGTAAATAAAAATGTGCATCTGTGTATACTATGAACACCCATTAATTTCCTGGCAAATATAAAAAATGTAGCTACCTATTTATTCAAAGGGAGCTGATACACAGATACGCTTATTGATATCATCATCGATACGGGCTTAATTATACACACTAAATGAGTTATTATGCATGTTAATGATTTTATTATGCAAACTCATTTTGTACAATATTATTATTATGCAACTTAAATGAATTATAATTCATATTAATGGCTTTATTATGCAAATTTTTTTTATACAGTATTATCATTATGCAACTTAAATGAGTTATTATGCATATTAAGGATATTTAAGTTAAATAATAAAAATATTATACATAATAAAGTCATTAACATGTATAATAACTCATTTAATGTATATAAATAAGTCTGTATTAATGACAGTATCAATAATAATATCTCCATAATATTTTTCTTATTTAAATAGTCTTTGCCATGGGAAAAAGGGAGAGGGAGAGTTTGGTCACTGAGTCCCACAAAAAAGTGGATTTTAATTAATTATTGGACTGATAAGTGATAATCTCTGTAGAATTTTTTCTAGATTACCCGGATTTTATGCCAAATAGTAACAATGTCCTTTTTAAAAAAAATAAAAATAAATAAGAAACTATAATGTACTGTTGTACAAATGCATCATTTAGAAATTAGAACTCTGTAAATGCAAACACCATAAATCTAACACCAATTGTGATGTGTGTGTGTGTGTTTTTTTAATGGAGAGAGATATAAGTTCAAGTTTTACAAAAAATATTTGAAATGAAATGGATATCAAGACTAAAGAAAAGCATTATCAGAAAACTACATAATAAACACAAGGATTCATACTTTTTTTCTTTTTTCAATTTTACATCAAAATAGTTTTAAATTCAGGAATTCACATTTCAAACAAATTTTTTGTTGTTATTTTTTATAGAATTTGGACAACACAAATAAATTAAATTTGTCCAATGTACACACATGATTGTGATGTTTTAACTTTTTGGAACTAACAAGTAGAAAACACCAACAATAATTAGCAAAAAAAAAAAACACCAACAATTAAAATTGCATTAAAGCGCAATAAACAAATTAATAAGGTCAGGTCGTTTTTTCATCCTTGAAAGATTTTGTCGTTAAACGAAATTTTTTGTGACAATATAATATTTTCTAGAATAAAATTAGGACTATATTAAAACAGAAGTCCAAAAAAATTAAAAAGGGAAAAGAGATGCATGGCATTATAAAAAAGCAATTGTTTTGGAACGTTGATTGATTTTTATCTAATATATAAAGGATTAATTAGGTCACAAAAAGTAAATGTTTTGGAATTTTGATTTACTTTTTTTTGTTAAAATATATATATATATATATATATATTATATATATATAAGGATTAATTAGCTTTCTCCAAAATATTATACTTTCCATTATGACTCAAATTAAACATTGACTACCAACCTTCTATATAATGTTTGTTTCATATCAAAATAAAAATTAAATAATTTTCATGTTATAACTTACAAAAGCTGTTGTCATTTCTCCAATTAATCAAAAAAAAATGGCTCACAAACAAAAAAAAAATTTAACCAGAAAATTAAATTAAAGAACTCACCGGCGGTGTCGCCGACAGCAATGGTCTTCGTGGAAGCCCAAAGGCCATAGTTGACATTGCCCATGATTGTCCATCCGGCCGAGTCGCCGACCTTGAAAACCGCTCCGGCCGAGTTCCCGACCAAACCTAGAAGCACCACCAATGTTATTACCACCATGTTCAACCTCTTCTCACTCTCCATGCTCCTTCTTGATAGGTGGTGAGAAAGCAACAAGTGTGTTTGTGTGTGTGTGTGTGTGTGTGTGAGAGAGAGAGAGAGAGAAGAGATGGTGCTTTTAATTAATTTTCTTCTTCTATAAGGATCTCTTTATTTCTTGAGAAAGTGGAGAGGGGTATGATGTGTATGAGTGTATATAAAACCTATGAAAATTTGGTGCAATTCCAATAATGCCCCACTGCCATTAATTAGCTGGTGTGGTGGGATCTGTTTTTTTTTTTTTCTTTCTCTCTCTCTAGGTATTATTTAGTTATTTTTTGACAGTGGATTATGTCTATTGATCAACTCATTAACATATGGTATAGCAATTGAGCATCTCTTTCTAATTGTTTTGTTAGAAAAATTAAGGCTATGTTTTTTAACAAAATTTGAACCGTTAGAAATTTTATTTTTTTTAGAACAAAAAAGTGACTTTGAAAATAAATGGCATGTGTGACTCCATTCCACCTGCTAAATATTTATTGATTTTAATATGATATTTACAATTGTTATTTCAGAAATATGAAATGCTTACTTATTTGTTAAATTAACCAATATTTTTTAAATTTCACATCAAAATTTGTAATGTTATCAATTTATTTGCAAGTGATATAAATATCTTTATCGTTGTAATCACAAAAAAAGAATATTTTCTTTATTAATTAGATATTATCATGTTAGTGAATTAACAATTATATAGATTGAATATTGTGAAATTAATATGTACAAAATTATTAAATTAACGATGTCATAAATAAATTCAATTTCTACACTAACTAACTAACTAACAGGTGTGAGATTAAAAGAGAAACTTGTTAGATTTTTTTTTTCATTTTATGTAGTTGGTCAAAAACAATGGAAACAATATCAAGTATTTGGGGGCAAATTGTCGGAATTAATTAATTAATTAATTATAATGTTCCTAAATTTAAGGAGGAAAAGCATGGGGCTCAAAAAAATATATGAAAAAACCCGGAGGTTTTTAATGAAAATCCCCACCTCATCACATTAATTAATTTAGCACTGCAATTAAGAGAGCAATAAATAACTCCCCCCCAAAGGCTATGTGTTTTTAAATGCAAAGAGGTTTTCAAAAAAAAAAAAACAATGATATTAAATAAATTGTAAAGAATTGAATATCATAACAGGTTCAGCATGAAAGGTGATATAGTACTAAATATAAATAGAGGTGATATAGTACTAAATATGATCCTATTTATGTGGACATGTATCTTTCCTACCACCGCAATATATTATCAATTTGTGTATATCACATTATATATTATCAATTTGTGTATATCACATTATATATTATCAATTTGTGTACATCAATTTGTGTATATCACATTCTATATTATCAATTTGTGTACATCAATTTGTGTATATCACATTATATATTATCACATTATCTATTATCAATTTGTGTATATCACATTATATATTATCACATTATATATTATCACGAATCCGATATGAAAATTATGAATGGAAATCTCTCAATTTTAAACAAATTGATGAATTATTACTTCAATTCAAAAGGAAAGAAAAAGTAAAAAAAAAAACGGTTTTTTTATTTTTAAGATAAAAATGAAATCAAATTTTCCGATTTTAAAATAAAAAATTATTCAATTAGATTACGGACATGAACTCTCCGACTTGTCATACCAAAAACATTATTTTAGGGTTATTTCTGCTATAAATTAAAATTTATTTTATAAAAAAAATGATCAAATTGAAATTAATAATTATAAGTCATTAATCATTAATTGGTAGGCTAAACTTTGGTTCTCAAAAATTAAGAAGGGTTGAAAAAGTAAAATAAAAATTATATGGGTGAGATTGATGTTAATATATTATTTTCCTAAAATGAATAGGAATTAATTAAAAGGATACAAGGACCACCACTTTTTGGAATGTAATATATATAATGTGTTTTATAATTAAGAGGAGAGAGGGACCACTTTTTGTTAATGAAATGTTAATTTTGTTGACATCTATAATTTTGCACTGTCACCAGCTTGTTTTAAGCGGTTGTTACACAAATTTCGGTTGTGCCATCACTGTTTAAGTGTTCACTGTTCAGTGACTGTTCACTAGTATAAATTGAAAGATAGCTGATACACAGATACACACTTGATATCTTCATCAATACGAGTTTAATTATATACATTAAATGATTTATTATGCATATAAATGATTTTATTATGCAAACTCATTTTGTAGAATATTATTATTATGTAATTTAAATGAATTATAATGCATATTAATGGCTTTAATATGTAAATTCATTTTGTACAGTATTGTCATTATACAATTTAAATGAGTTATTATGCATATTAATGATATTTAAGTTAAATAATAAAAATATTATATATAATAAAGTCAGTAATATACATAATAATTCATTTAATATATGTAAATAAGTTCGTATTGATGACAGTATTAATAATGGTATCTTCATAATATTTTTTAAAATTGAAAAGATAAAAAAAGTACATTACATCACAGAACAAATAATGAAATAATTGTAAAAATATATTTCATATTGAATTGTAAAAATATTTTATAATTGTAAAATTATAAAATATTTTTTTATAATTTAAAATAATTGTAAAAAATATATTTCATATTGAACTTTGTTCTACTCTATACAATTTTCCGGCTCCGTCCATGTTTTCAAAGCTCCAGATAATTAAATAAAAGGAATTAAAATATTCCAACATGTTGTTCACTATCATATACTTACAAGTCTACAATAATTCCTTAGTGATGATCAAACTTAATTTCAAACAACAACATATTCTCATTCTCTTATGAGCATATTTAACAATAAAAGAACTATAAAAGATGCGTTGGTCAGTTGGCTACTGATTGCTAGCGCCAAGTTTACAGTCATCAAATAGTTGAGAAATGAGTGGGGGAGCTTAATCGGCTTAATTAGCTTAGCATCGGTGGCTACTTAGTTAGATTAGATTAGATTAGCATGATATGATATGAGAGGAGATGAGAAATGAGAAAGAAAGAGGCGCATGCAGGGGATGGAGACAAAGAGGGACAGATGATTTGACGCTTGATGATGGGTTAGTTGTTAGAAGAAGAAGAAGAAGAAGAAGAAGAGGACGGAAGAATGGGAGTGAAGAGAAGCAGCTAGGAAGCGCCAGGCACATGCAGATGCCAACACTAGTCGGCCCCCCGCCTCACGAGCTGTCATCTGTCCCATTCCCATCAATCAATCGTCGCCTCTCTTACTGGCCTTTTCGGAGGAACAATGATAAAAAAAAAAAGTGAGGGGGTGGTTCTGTGTGTGTATATCAAGCTTTTAAAATACGTTTAACGGTTCTTAACGATGAGGCGAGCAGTTAATGGTTTAACGTTTAAACGGAATTAAACGGACGTTAAATTATAATATGGGTATTTTTGTAAAGTCTTTTTTTTTTTACATTTACAAAGAATAAGTTATGTATATTTATACTTAATAATTAAAAAAATAATGAAAATAAGCAAAAATAATTATTATATCATTAGTGAGTGTTTAATCTAATTAATACTACAATATTATCACATCATAAAAGATTAAACAAAAATAAGAAGTTCTAAAGAGTTGGACACTATAAATTATATTTTAATTTTTTCAATCATAAAAATTCAATATGTTTATTTTAAGTGTTTAAAATTGCTCATAATATATAACTTTCACATTCAAATGAATTTAATAGTATTTAATCACTTTGAAATAATATAAATAAATGTTTTATTAGGATTAAAATAATTTAATTCTCAAAAAATGATTAAAACGGTTTTTTCTCAAATACTTAACGTCAAAGGGTCTAAAAAATGATTACACGGTTTAAACGGAGTATAAATTTCGTTTTTTAAAAGCTTGATATATATATATATATATATATATATATATTTGGTTAAAAAGTTTTATAATGAAATTAGAGTAATTATAAATGCTGAAAATTTTTAATATAAGAAAATTAATAAATCGAATTAAAAAATGTAGAAAAATGTGAGAGAAATTGTGGGATGTTAGCAAAATGGACTTAGAAGGTCTATTTTCAGAAAACTAGAATTGTACTAGATAAGTCCGTTCCTAGCATGGAACTGAACTTGATAAATGTGATCTCAGAGCCTGGAAGTGGATTTGACAACCACGGTTTTAGAGATGTATTTTGACCGCATTTGAATTTATTTTGTTAAGTTCTGAAACCATCCCTCAAAGCTCGCTTCCAAACCTTAGGAGCGGACTTGCCACCCTTATTCCCAGACCCATCCCCACAATCCCTTCCCCCGAATATCTCCCTCCCTCTATAGCCGCACCCAAACCCGAGGATGTATTGGATTATTGTGGCACACAGACCCGTTATTCTATTCAATTTCAGCCGCGACCAAGCATTGAAGAAATTTGATCTATATCAGCTTTTACATGTACAACATATAAAAACCGATCACAGATTAATTACTGCACTTATAGAGCGTTGGCGTCCAGAGACTTACACATTTCACTTGTCAGTCGAGGAGGTTACAATGACTTTACAAGATTTGTGTTGTTTGTGAAGTCTGCCTATCAGTGAATTTTTCATTGTTGGCCCAGCAATCGGAGTACTGCCAAACTTCTCCAGGAGGGTCTTGGAATTGATCCCGACTGTTATGTGATACAGTCGGGGTTCAAGATTGAGTTGAAGTAGCTGCGGGAGAAATTTCCAGACTTGAATGCAGGTGCATCAAATGAAAAGATTGCTCGGTACACAGGGGCATATTTGTTAGATTTTTAGGATGTGTGGTTTTTTCGGATACATCCGGAGATAGCGTTCAGGTGATGTACTTGAGATTTTTGTAGAACCTCGAGGATCCACCGGTATACAATTGGTTTTTTTTTTAGTGCATGTTTGGCCCGTAAGAGAACAATTGGTGGACCATTGTTATTGATGTAGCATTAGGCTTGGACCAAATTTCCGATAGCTCAACTGAAACCTATGGATTTAGTTTCGGGTTTAGGGGGAGCTGACTTGGAGTCTCGACCTCTATTTGCAGTCAAGTGAAAATATTATCAGATTTATGAGGTCAGTCCTGCATCGATGGGGATTGGATTAAAATTTGTTATACTCACTGGCCTACTGATTTCTGGTAAAGGATGTACAACACTTGATTCAGCCGTGAGGCACTACTACTACCCGGTTGGCTATCGACAAACAACGCATCATTTCAATAGCTTTGCACAAGATTCAACTTAACATATAATTCAATCAATCCCATTTTTAAATATGTTATCTCGATATTCAATCAACCAAACATATACGGATATCACGGTAAAGAAAAAATAACTCATATATCCAATATTAACTTGATATTGATTTTTTATCAAGTATTGAGATTCAACTACATGTAATTCTTGATATATCATACTCACATAAGTCGTGACTTGTTAGTAAACATATATAATTTCAAACATCTTTTTGGTCGATCATATTAAAATATTTTGTCAAAAACCAGAACAGGAAGACTCACAATTTCATTCCATGACATTTTAACTAGTCTATGGAGGAAGGATTAATTTTTCTTTTTCAATTTGTATGAATAATTGAATTAACACCTATAATTAATTAACTATACCAACATCAAAAACCAATAGTATTTGTTCATAAATGCCTCATAAAATTTACTTCACACACATTGAATTGAAGCAGAGAATCCGGATTGTAACTTTTGTTTGTTATTATTGGAATTCCAGTTGGAAGTTGCTAATAAATTGCTTCAAATTAGATGTCGTTTCTTTCTCGAAAAGAACAAAAAAAAGAGAAAATAAAAATTGTTAAACTTAGGTTTCACTATTTTGGTGCAATCCAGTTAAAATGATTAATTGTGTCTTTACATGTAGTACCATGGTGTACATATATTTTTGTTCTATTTACCTACAGCTGGTGTTTGGCATGTATTATAGAATTGGAATTGATATAAGAGGAACATTATTTATTTTGTTTTTTTTTTTTTGCTTTGTTTTGACAGCTCTTTTAATTTTATTTTATTTCAACGCCAGCAAATAAAATCAGTTTGTTGTAATTAATTTCTCGTTCAATGGAGAACCAACCTTCATGAAGATTTTTTAAGATTCTATTTGAGATGGAGATAAATGGGGGATAAATTTATCACATTCTCTTACAAAGAATAATTTTATCTCCAAGGCTTTGTTTAGGAATAATTAAAAGATAAAATTATTATCACCTCTGACAAGCGATAATTTTATCTCCTAATTATTCTTATTTTATGCTCCCCTCAAATATAGTCTAGTTATCTCTAAATTATCCTCAAAATTATTTTGATACCAAACAACGCCTACGTAATAAGGTGTCACTATAAAATCGTTTAAACATGATTGAACGAATCCATTGACTAATGTTAAAATTATATCATTACAATAATTAATGGTAGGAGTTAAGACAACCTACATGCTGAAAGAACCAGATTAATATTATGGGTTTTTTTTTAAAAAAAAATTAATAGCAAGATTTGTTCATAATTAAATTTATCAAACTATAGCAAGATTTGTTCCTCATAGTATTCAAATTAAAAAAAAATTAATAGCAAGTTTTGTTCCTCATAGTATTCAAATTATCCTCCGTTCGATGTCGATTTATCCTTAAATGGAGATTTCATCTTTCTATTGTACATGTATAGCTTAAATTCACATTGTATCTAAATTCATAGCAATCAACACAACTACAAAGAATTCTCCATTTTAAGCATCTAAAATTAGACCGAGTCAAATACAAGGCCCAAATTAGGTGTCCTTCCATTTCAGCCTAAAAAAAAAAGGGAAGACACCAATGGGTTTCAGCCTAAAAAATGCATACCGAACTACCAATTCTCGGAGCTGCGAAACAATTTCCCATCCTAAAAAAATGATAACAATTGGCCACGAAACTCGGCCTGGTATGATACAGAGCCCCAAATTGCGTGCTGCTCCATTTCCACCAAACCTCAGCTCAAATAGATCCAACGGGCTTCCCCTCTCCACAATCACTGAATCACTGAATTACCAAAATTTAGCCCAATGAAAAAAAACCGTTCGATTAAATCAAGATTCGTATAAAACTTTTCTCTCTCGCTTTAATAGTCGTGCGAGTTATCAGATTTGATGATCCAACGGTGATTTTTCCCATCGGACCATATCCCCCCGTTCCCTCCTAGAATTGTCACGTGAATTGCACGAGCGAACTTCTAGATGCTCTCTGCTAGTGCTCCCGCTCGGAAGTGCCTTATCCAATTCTCTCTCTCTACTTTGCTCTCTTTGCTCAGGGACGATACGGATTCGTACACGGGTTTCGGATCCAAATGGCTGCGCTTCAGCCTTTTTCGCCTGCGTCGACTCATCCTCGCCTCTCAGTTCCTTCCTCCGTCTCTCGGCCTCATCGATTAGGTCTCGCCTTTCTCTCAATTTTTAGTACCTGTCGCATTCGTAGTTATCTGTGTGTGTGTGTGTGTGTGTGTGTGTGTGAAAACTGTAGTTCTTTTCTTAGAATTTGAGCTAAGTGAACAAGCATTGTTGTTTGCTAATGCAGAATGGTGGTACTTATCTGATATTTTCATCTGGACAGTTGTTTTGATTTTGATTGAACTGAACTGTGTTTAATTGATCTAATTAGCATCAATTTCACTGGCAGGATTCCATCACATTGTAAATAGCTCCATCTCAAGGTGCTCTTTTTTGAACTATGCAAGAATGCAAGAGGGAAAGATTGCATTCTTTAACTGTCCATCCCCATTTGAATTTTCTCAGAAGAGGCAAGTGCCTTTTGGTCAATACATCTTGTTTAATTTTGCTTTTTAGATATAGGTTTCATATTATTGTTCTTTTTTTAAAAAAAAAATCAGAGAAGTTGTTACACATGCTACCACTGAAGAAATCCAATTAGAGAGAACCAAAGTTGAAGGGGCTGCTGTAAGTGCACTTTATTTTTCTGGTTCGTCTACAGTAATTTATGGCTTTTACTTTTGTATTTGGACAAAATAAGTCACTAAGTTTTTTGTTTTTTTGACAGAAAGAAAAGATGGACAAGGCTATCGACGCAGTTAAAGCCAGTTTCAACACAGTTAGAACAGGACGATCAAATCCAGCCATGCTTGATCGAATCGAGGTATTGATGAGATAGTGAGTTATCTGATTTTATCTGAATCTTTTTTTGGGGGCAAACTCCCATCTTAAAATTCGGTCATCTGGAAATAGCTGCAATATATGTAAATATGTTCCTATTGTTCAATTTCAATTGAGGTACTCTCAAATAACATTCAATTTTGTGTTAGTTTGTTCAAAATGTTTATTCCACTGAAAATTGACAATTTCATCCCTGTTATATGATTTAACTAAAAAACATGCTAACTTAGTCATTTTGTGGGTCGTAAATTAAATCCTTGACTTTTGCACTTGGATTCATTTGAATTATGCTAAAATTGCCCAATATGACTTTTGGATTGTATAGCTGAAAATCAAGAAATATTCTGCTTTCCCGCACTTACTATCCGAAGATCATCAAAATCTGGAAAACATAATGAACTACCAAAGAACTTCATAACAAGTTATACTTATTGGAAACATTCAATTTCATCTGACTACTTTTACGCAAAGAAAAATTGCAGACTCTATACACCTGATCCTAACCCAAAGAAATTCAAAGGAAAGATCAATGCCCCTAAAACAAAATTGCAATTTTGTTATTATACTTGACACAGCGCCAATAATGGGCTTGGATCTGATAAGCAAGCTGAACCAAATAGAATCTAACACCATATGAGACAAATAATACCTTTTGGGTTTCATATGCCAAAGAAAATGCCACTGGACTGTATTAGCATGCACTGGCAAATCCATGGTGTACCTCCAGAGAATATTGGGCCTTGAGTGCAAATACAAGGAACTTTTGGTGTTATTTTCAAGTACCATAAAATTCCTGGGGTAATTTGCAAGAGCTCATTTTTCTAATTGTTCAGGGCTGTCCCTAGTAATTTGATCATGACTCGATGATTTAAACCTCGGTGCCTTAATTACAGGTAGAGTACTACGGAACTCCAGTGGGCTTGAATACCATTGCTCAGATAAGCACTCCAGATGGAAGCTCTCTCCTTGTTCAGCCATATGACAAATCTAGGTATAAGTTACTTAAAAAGTAGAGAATCTCAAAATTACAAAAAATTGAACGACGACAAAAGTGAATTGTGGGAAGTTCAGATAAATGCTTAAGTTTGCATGATAATTTCAGTAAATGTTTATATGGATGAATTATTACAATTTTCAGCCTGAAAGAAATTGAGAAGGCCATAGTAAAATCTAATTTGGGTTTGACACCAAACAATGATGGGCAAGCTATAAGAGTTACTTTACCTCAACTTACGTCTGAAAGAAGAAAGGTTTGCTTTTCTAAATTTATTTATTTTTCATTTTTACCACTTCGACCTCCTTTTAGTTGGAATCTTCCATTAGAAAGTTAGAATTAATTGTCCGGTGAGTATGACTGCCTAACATTTTTTTTCAAATTCTTTTTTTCTTTTTTGGCAGGAGC
The DNA here is from genome assembly GCA_037678475.1 of x Bolboschoenoplectus mariqueter. Taxonomy (NCBI): domain Eukaryota; kingdom Viridiplantae; phylum Streptophyta; class Magnoliopsida; order Poales; family Cyperaceae; genus x Bolboschoenoplectus; species x Bolboschoenoplectus mariqueter. Next base: position 821,578 of record CM075239.1, on the reverse strand, counting down.
TATTAAAAGTTGTTGGAAAATTAACTGAGGAAGGAAAGGTAAAAGCCCTGATGTAGATTTTAATGCTTCTTAACCAAAAAATAGCTGAACTTAACATTCTTCTCCTTTTTGGTTCTTTGCTACTTATGAGTGTCATCTTCAAGTTTGGAACAAATAATAGTATGTTTTATAATAACTTTTTGCCAGATGCTGCTGTTCTTCTGTTAACCATTACAGCTGTGCTTGATGCACTCAAATTATGTGATTTATATGCAGGTAGCTATAAGAAATATAAGGAGAGATGCTATTAAAGCCTATGATAAACTGGAGAAGGTTTGCCACATTAATTTCCTTGTTTCATTCATACATTACCGAAAAGAAATAGAGAATAAATTCAAAAATTCAAATGCTTAGTAGTAGTAGGACCGTGCCAAATTGGCATTACATGTGAGCCTAAAGTTATTTTTTGCATTTATTCTATACTTCTGTGTTTGTTAATATGTATACTATTTTAAAGTTATTGATCTTTTGATCTGGTCTTTATAGGAAAAGAAGCTCTCAAAAGACAATGTGAAGGATTTATCAGTTGACATACAGGTAAGTTACCTGATACTGGCCCAGATAAAGCATAACCATGGAAACCCAGAAACAAATTTGTACATTTCATTCACTTGTAAATATCAGAAATATGCAGGGCAATAATCAAGCAAATTTAGTGCATCAGTACATAGTCCAGTGCTCTTTAAAAAGTACTGATGTATGGTACTGGCCTTTATTTTATACATTTCTTTCTAGGATGTAAGGTAGATGATATTTTCTCCTCTTTATCCTAAAACTTTTCTATAATATTTGTAGAAACTGACTGATCAGTACATAAAGATGGTAGAATCTCTTCAAAGAGAGAAAGAAAAGGTAAAACTTATCACCTTAGTCTTTTGTCTGATTCCATCTTTATGAACATTGTATAATCATGTCATGTCAAGTAGCAATCAGGTCCAGCTTCTGTATATTTCTCTGATCTGTCCGAGTGCTTGTCTTTCCATTTCAGGAGGTTATGACAGTATAGACGGGAAATCGTGTTCTATGAGTATGATTAAGTTCATCTCAAGAGAGGAAGTGCAATTAAGGTGTGAATCAGATTTTTTGCTTTTCACTATGTTTCTTCTTTCTTGTTAGTTGTAAACTTGTAATGGGAGCAACTTACACACAATAACTAATTTTATCTTTTCCCTGTATGATGCCTTCTCTATGTCATAGATATATGTGATTTCTCTTATAACTAACAATGTAGAGACATTTGTTGAACTCGCCATCTTAAAAACACAAGCAACGCTGAAAAACCAAACATCCGGTGCATTTATTACTCATTATAAAATATATGTAGAACAAAAAATTAATTCTGTTGAGCCAACCCACTGCAGTTGTTTTCCCTAATTTGACGATGGAATTTTAGGAATAAATTAGTTTATGTACAAGTGCTTGCACCAAGTAGGGACAATCCCCACAAGTTACAACCTACCGTGAGCTATATAAACAGTATATAGAGGCTATATAACCAGATACGAGTTGGTGTCAGAATCTTAAATATTTAATGTAGGAAGGACATGCAATTCAACCTCCATTGCATATTTTACGGGCCCTTAACACTAATGCACAAATATAATTTAACATGCTAGCTGCCCCAAACTAAATATAAAATGTTTTATTGTGCGGCACATACAGAAACCTACAGATCAGAATGATATTTTTTTTTATTTTGTTTAGGTCTAGATGGCCCCCCTGGGCCATGTCATTCCATCTTAACTTTTAAAAATAATAATAATAATATCTGGGCATCAACAACAAAAATACCTTTTTTTATTCATTAATTTATTTTATTTCTCCTCTTTTCCTGCTCTACCATTTCTTTAACATTATGATGAAGTGGCCACAAGCCGAAGTGTTTGAAAAAAGAGATGGAGCACTTTCTGAAAAGAAGATGAAAAAGTTTTTTTTTTAAAAAAAAGCAGGAATTTGGTCCCTTTTCTTATATTTTAAACCGTCTTTAGATCATTTGTTACATCATGTGGTGGAAGCATATGCCATGTACTAACAGAGAATTCGATTCCACTATTTCAGTAAAGAAACCACCATCATTTGCTTGTTGAAATTGAGAATTGTGTTTTCTTTCCTTGGCAAAGTAAACGTTGCCTTTTGTCTATTTGTCCTTGGAACCTTGCAACAAAGGTCTCCTCATTTTACTAATTTTACACTATATATAATATATATGTATATAGTATTTGATAATATGATCGCCACATGAATCTTAAAGTTTACTAGAATAATACCTTCAAATTAAAAAATATATATTCAACAAATTTAAACAAATGCATACATTATCACTTTGAAAATAATCATAGAGTTTTCTATATGAAAGTGGTACCCTATAATACCCTAAAATACAACACGTTGTGTGGATCACCTCATGTAACGGCTTTAAATTTTATGTTTGAAAGAAAAAATGACTAATTCGAATCGCTTAATTTAATCTTCATATTAAAATCTTGTAAAATATTAAGTTTTTTACTATTTTTTTCATATATATATATATGATAAAGCTAGAGTACTTCCATAAGCATTTCGGTTCGAAACACTTACGGGTCAAATTTCATAAACTTGTATCCAAAACATCGATCTAAGTAGCTCAATAAATTCTTCATATCAAAATCTTGTAGAACACTAAAATTTATCATTTTTAGAGTTTTTGAACTATTTTTAATGAATTTTTAAAGATGACCATAAAAATAATAGTAAATATTAATATTTGAATGGCAAAAAATGGTCATCTTTAAAAATTCATTAAAAATAGTTCAAAAACTCTAAAAAAGATAAATTTTGATATTCTATAAGATTTTGATATGAAGAATTTATTGAGCTACTTAGATCAATATTTCGGACACAGGTTTATGAAATTTGACCCGTAAACATTTCGAACCGAAATATTTATAGAAACATCCTGGGTTTACCCACACACACATATACATATATAAACAAACATCCTTATAAATTATAATATTCATCAAAGAAAACAAATATACAATGATGTTTAAACTTTGCAATATATATATGCTACACAGAAACAGCAAAGGTTCTTGCCATTTATTCTTGTCAATTAGTAGGATTGTGACAAATTTAATCTTGCTTTTATCTATCTTTATTCTCTTCACAAGAAAACGACAAAAATCTGTCTATGACTAGCTAGCTAAGCTATCCTTATTTTATTGTGCATACTTTTGTGTGCATTTTGAGCTCATTTCATTCCGGTCCCTTTCACTCTTTCTTAAAAAAATAAAAATAAAAAGATTCGTAGCAGTTGTTGAAAGAATCCAATGAAATATAGAAATTTGTGGTCCTAAAAAAAAGAAAGAAAAACAAAACAAGAGATTTAAAAATGATAAGAGATAATGACAACGCAACATCAAGTTGTGTGAATTTATTTATATATAAAATGAGATCAGAACACTATTCAATACACCATGCATGCTCCATTCATGGATGTCTTCATATTCTCTCTCTATTTTTAATTTTTTTTTAATTTTTTTGTTATTTTCTACGGCTACCTTGGAACCCAAAACCTTCAAATCAAAAGATTTCTTTGCACTGTGTAAGGTCTTCTTATTCTTACTTTTTTTTTTAATTCCAAAGTAGTATGTAATACAAATGTGATCCTTTCTTCTCTTATTCATATTTGATTTTTGGTGAGCGTGTTCTTTTTTTTTCTTTTTAATTTTGGTGATGGAAGCAAAGTTTTTTTTTAGATTCTCAAATTACAAATTACCAAAATGTTCAAATCCTTCTCTCTTTCTTTTTTGCTTCCTCCATGGAGCTTGACATCCACATCATGGATTTTGGTTTTCTCATTTTCTATTTATATGTTATTTAATCCAACATTCCATGGTTGAAAGCATGATTCATAGTTAAAATATACATCCAAGTCTTTGTTTATTCTATTCTTTTTACTTATTCCAAGGAGCAAGATAATTTTTATTGAATATATTTTAGTTTTTTTTTTGCCCTTTTCTGAGAGTTTGATTTTTTGGGAATCTGTCTTACATGGATGAAAGCACATATTCACTGTTTGGTACTCTCAAAAAAGTAAATTGGAAGTTTGTGTTCATCAGTTTGTGTGGGTCCCATTGTCAGTAGGATATTGTGAAAAAAAAAGCATTTATTCAGAACTAGCAATATTGCATTAAGAAAAGGACATTTCTGGAATTAAGCATGAAGTGACTACTAAATGAATTTCCTTTTTTTTTCTTTGTGTTTATTCTCTCATGATTTTTAAGATTAATTCTCATACATATAATGGACTTGAGTTGCTTTCAACTTGTAACCTTTTGTGACCAAAAATATTTCCACATTACCAAGCAACCACATTTTGTTGTTTTGTGCTTTTTCATTCTCCATTTTGAAAATCCTATGCAAAATATCAAGCAAACTATAAATTAGTACAAAAATATATGAGATGGAAATAAATCCACAGAAATATTAGATAGTAATAAATATCTATCAACAGGAGGAAAAGTACAAGCAAGAAATGCTAAAGGCCTTTTTCTTTCCAGAAAAATAAATAAATAAATAAATAAAAATAAATAAAGGGTGGGGAAGCATTTTGCATGTCAACATCTTGGGCTGTGGGCCCAGTGGGCCCAGTGGGTCTATGACGATAGCAGTCACGGGCCTGCAAGTGGGCCCCACGGCTGTGTGTGTAGCTGGAAAAGCGTGTCGCCTAAGAGACCCCATGGGTTTTTACTTTCTACCCCTCCAATTTTACATTATTTATTTATGTATTTATTTGGATTGAATGTAAAATGTGAATTGTCCTATTTAGATAATTAGCTAATTTGCTTTTTTTTTTATAATAATTACTTAAATTAAGTGTCATACTTTCCACATTCTATATCCAAATACATTATTGATTCGGACTATTTGATCTCGATTGGTGTTGCTTTTGTGTCCCATATGGCAACAAATATATTGAGTACCAACATCATAATTAGTAACGTAGATCTGAGATCTCCTTTATTATTATTATTTTTTTTAATTTAGTGAGAGGACTTAGGCCTTTTGATTTTTCATATTTTCTCCATAGGTAAAAGCATTTGTCTTAGCTATCTAAATTAAACTAACACATTTTTCTCTCTTCCATAAATTTTTCTTGCATTTACTTTTGTAAAAATAAATTGGATAGATGCAATTTTATTTTACAATTTTTTATTTGTCGAAATATCTTTTTACTTGCCAAAAAAACAGAGTTAAAAGATGTCCATTTTTCTTGCAATATCATAATTTGTTGTCAATTTTGACAGGTCAAGGACATTCTTCATTTCATATTAGTCAAGAGGACTTAATAATATAATTGTAATGCATTCTACGAGATTATAATATTATATAGATAAGTCTATTTTAACATGAGATTATATCAAAAATTGAGGTTGTAATTTGTAAAGAAAGAGATGCTGTCTTGTAAAATTGCCCCAGAAATCCACGTGTGCCTAATTCCAATATGTGGGGCCCACTTGAATTGTTTGCATAATACATGGTGTGTCAATATATAAATTGGGACCCAATCAGAGCAAATCAGGCGCTTGATAGTGACTTGTAAATTTTGTTGCCACATGGGGGTCCCACCTGATTAAAATAAAATTATAATTATTATATTTTGTGAGTTTTATATAGTTTGAAGTTTATCAATCATGCTTTCTGTGTCATACTTTATATCCAAATCCTCCTTACGCAAAGTGGGTCCACATTTCGACCCACTCTTGGTTGGGAATGCACGTGGGACCCACAAAATTATAGAAAATTTTGGCACTTATCTTTGTTAGGGTTTGCTTGGTTTTTATTTTAATAAATTAACTTCATTGTAAAGGGAACAAAAAAGTAAAAAAAAAAAAATGAAAAGTTAATTCCTTGATTTTTTTTTATGTCCATTTAATCCCTTTCAAGGCCCAATTTTCATACTTACATAAAACTTGGGCCCTATGTAAATCTCGTTTCTTGCACGATATTAAAAATAATTCTAGTATGCAAAATAATAGGCCCACTTTTAACCATTTTAACCAAATACAAACAAAATTGTAATTTGTAAAGTTGTAAAGTTTTGACATCTTAAAATAAATTTCTTTCAAACACAATGTAGGAAAAGGTCATACATACTATTAAATTGTACCCTTTGAGTAATTCTATTTTATAATATTATTTTGATATTAGGAAATGATGACAACCAATCAATTACTTGTTCCACTCACATTTAAAATATATTATAATATTTTAACACATTACATCATTATAATTGGCACAGCAGCAGATCCGATCCAAACCCCCAAACATTACTAGTTTTGAAACTTCCATATGTTCACATGGAAACAGATAAAACCCCCTTTATTTTACAGAGGGCCCCACACCTGTAAAATAAAATTGAAACCAAACAAAAATATTAAATATACTTTGAGGATGAAGGCATCCTAGGTGGAAAGCAAGCAAAACAGTTCCATTAAAACTTTCACAAATTGAAAAGATTAGAAGTCAAACCAATCTACCAGTCAATGACACAACAAATTAATCAATCAATCAAAGGAAATTCATTGATTAATTAATTGGACAGAATTTCCAAGCAGTTTCAACTTTCAAGTAACAAAACAAATAAAGAAAGAAAGAAAGAAAGTATTAAATTTTCCAGTCAATTTCCAACCTAGTGGTCCCACCTTATAGCCCACCACGTGGCGACAAACCAATAGATGGGTCCAAAGGGTACAACGGTCCAGTGGATAATAGTCACACGTGGACCATAAGTCCCAATCTCTCTCGCTCTTTCTCGCTCTCTCTCTCTCTCTCGCTCTCTCTCGCTCTCTCTCTCTCTCGCTCTCTCTCGCTCTCTCTCTTTCTCGCTCTCTCTCTCCAAACCAAACAAAACCTTATCGTGACAGAGCCTCCTGCCTCGTAGCCTCACACTAAGCCACCCACTACCTGTCTTGTTAGAAAGGAAGCACGACGTGTCGTCCTCTCCTTTCCATCGCATTTATCGGTAGTTATTGCATTGGAGAGGATGAGTGCTGTTCGAACTGGAGGTGATACCGACTAAAAATCATGGGACAGCCGCTAAAGCGGAGAGAGAGAGAGAGAGATAAGAAAGGGATTTCCGACTCTTTTCCTGCGGGTCTCAAAGCGAACATCATCTCCAGTTATAATTCTGGAAACCCTCCATTTAAGCGGGATTTAACAATGGAACTAGTAATACGGAGGACGAGATATATATTTTAAAAAAAGTGCATCTCCAGTTTTCACAGAAACATGAGAGGATATCTGGGCCCCACCTATATACAGCTAGGGAGAGTATTATCCGAATTTCTAAGGAATCGTCTTACTACCTGTGAGAGAGAAATAATAAAATAATGAAATAATAAAATAATGATAATAATAAAGAAATAAATCGAGTTAATTCAAGGCATTCTTCTTTTCCAAGAAAAGAAAAGGAAAGAAATAACTTCACAAGATGCCCAGTGGATGTGGATGAGTCCAATTTTTTCTGAAAATTGTCAAGGGTAAATTCGTCATTTACCACATCGGAATTTGATGAGGAATAAATAAATGAATTTATTCAAAATATCTTTTTTTAGGCGTTCAGAGACCAATTCCAAGACGGCATCGATTGATCAAATTCCAAGAAAAGGAAGATGATTCTAACTTAGATTAAATTAAATTATAATCCAACAATGGCCAATCAATCCATTGAAATCTATCAACTATGGAGTGCTCTTTCAATTCAATTGCCTTTATTTATAGTAAATTTGACCGAAAAGAAAGCGACTTCAGTAAGTAAAATTGACTATTCAAAGTAGAAAAGGAACAGGGAAAATTAACTAAAGGACAAAAAATTAAATGCAGGATAAAATGATCTTTAATGAAACACATCAGCATTGAATTGAATTAAAAAAACAATCAGCAAAAGATTGATCTAAAGCAACATAAACTAGTCAACGGCGATCTTTGAAAATAACAAAAGGAAAAAAATAAAACATCTGGAAATGCTAGAAAAAAACTGAAACGAAAGAAAATCGGTATAAATGTAGTAGAATTCACCTCTTCACCAGCTGATTACGATCTCCTCCTCTTCAGCACTTCTCAGCTCTCTACCTCTCTCACATCTCCAAATTCTTCGAGCCTCAACAAGCTCAGAGCAATGGCGATCTAGCTCCGCAGTTAGAAACAGAAGAGAAATTGATCGATCGATCGATCGATCCAATGCCACACTGGATCGAGATCTGAGAGAGCAAAGAGAAGCACGATCCTTAGAGATTTTGCCTCCGTGGCAGCGTAACGAGCGCAAAAGAGGGGAAAGAGGCCAGGGGAGAGGGAGAGAGAGAGAGAGAGAGAGTGTGGTGGCTATGTTACTTACTACTGAGTAGTTGTTATTATTATTCGTTTATAAAGTAATGCAGATAGATAGATGGATAGATGGATAGATGGCTGGGGAAAGAGGGGAAAGAGGGAGAGCATGTAATAATTGTTATAATTGCTCCTCTCAAAATTAAATGCTCTTTATTTGTTTGAGTGGTTCCCCACTGAAGGAGGAAGGTTTTGAGGAGGTGGGGTCCACCCTCTCTCTCTCTCTCTCTCTCTCTCTCTCTCTCTCGCGCGGAGATGAGATGATGATAAGATTTGGTTGAATAGACCACTACAGCTTTTTTTAATTCAGTGGTCTACGTGTGCGGCTCCTGCCCGACAAAGGACGAATTTACCCCTGGTCCAGGCAACGGACCCCACGTGATGGGGATCGTGATGTGGTGGGTCCCGCACTAAATTTTATTTTTATAAGCGAAAAGGTGGGGCCCTGACTGTGCTGAATCGGATCACGTGGGAGAATGGGAATGTGTTTCCTTTTTTTTTTTTTTAATGCTCTCTTTTTTTTACTGCGCCAATGTACACACAGTACCCGGATGAGATTTCTTAATTGTTGCCTTTGATGTATTGATTTTTTATTTTACTTAAATATAAAAGGGGCGATGCATAAAAAGAGAATAAAGTAAATTTTAAAATTACAATCAAACAGAGCTTCTATAAAGTATTTTCTTTTGTTAAACTTTTTTGTGCTTCGTATATGTTATATATTTAAACAGAGCTACTATAATACAATAATAATAATAATAATAATATACACTTCAACAACAACTGCAGACAAATTACTGAATGGTGGGGCCCACATTTTACCTGCAACCTGATATTCGAGTCTGCTGAAAATGTGGAAAGATGTTGCCTGATGTTTGAGTCTGCTGAAAATGTGGAAAGATGTTGCCTCTTTTCTTTGCTCAAGCGTTTTTTAGTTTGGTTGCTTTTTGGTTAAGTTCTTTTGGCAAATACACATACAGCGACCTCCTCCTCACCTCTCATCACCTCTAGGCAATAAACAATTGAGTAACACATTAAGTAAGATGAAAAAGATGCACAACAAATTGACTCCGGAAGGGAGGAGGAGGGGGGGGGGGGGGGGGGGGGATCTACATTGGAAAGAGATTCCCATTTAGTGCTTACAAGCCAAGTCACACACCCCCTGCCTAAGCTCTATCTATCTACCCAGATGGAAACAAAAATCTAACTGCGAAACTGAGAACTTCAAATCCAAGACGTCTCATATCTGGCCAAAGCAGACAGCTGTGCTTGGCTCAGCATATACGTAGCCCAACCTAAATCAATACATTCATTATCTAAACATTAATTACATGCGCTTTTTTATTTAATGCACCGTTTGAAACCGCCTCTTGGGGATGTCACTTTTGCCTCCAAGTTGGGTTTTGAGTTTTGATGATGGTGTGACACATTGACAATTTGAAACAAGAAATTTGAGTTCTAACATAATGGCAAATAATAGAATTGAGGAAGAAAAAAATAATTAATCGTACCAAAAGTTTAGAAATGAAAAGAGTTCTATTGCACTCATTTTGTCCACTATCCTTACACAAAAGTCCTTAGACAACAAACTAAAACCCTCCTCTCTCTGCCTGCTTAGAAGCTAGTTATGTAACTTACAAGTTTCCAAAGAACAATAAAATTATCAGCATAACAACAGAACAAAGCAAAGAGAACAAAAGATGTTAATTTTCTCCAAAATTCTTCATTATTTTTCCACAGCCATGCTATGTTTTTGCAATCACTGCTTTCCTCAACACCTCATAATGTCACTTTTTTTTTTCTTGGCATACATCTTAATTGAGTCTGAATCCACCTGGAGAATTCTTCTCTCAACCAGTGCTGCTGCCCCCATCATGTCCCCCCTCCATTATTCATTCATACATCACTTTTCTCAATTATTCGCTTTAGTCAAGTACCTGTCAAACCCCTTCCAAGGTAGCTGCCTCCAAGCATGCCTTTTTTTTTTAAGGGATACACCTGCTGACTCAATTACCTGATGCCGGCTTCTGATCATTTGCAGGCTTAGAGACGGACACTGACGCTACCGGCATATAAAACGAGGCCGGAATTCGCTGGTGGGCCCCTCCAGCTGCAGACTGAGCTGCAGCACTGTGAGCAGCGTGGAGAAGTCCAGGTGCCGGCATCCGGAGAACAGTGGGGCCAGCTGAGGGGTTTTGCTGTTGCTGCGTCTTATCAGATTGCCGCTTCTGATGATGGTAAGTCGCAGCCACCGCAGCAGCAGCATGAGGCTGCCCCTGCTGAGCATACGGGTGGGAGAAGAATAGTTGCGGCTGCTGGCCAAATGCTTGTTGCTTGAGCTGGTGCTGTTGTTGTTGCTGCAGCTGGGACTGGTTATGTGATTTCATGCTCGAGTGGTTGGCAGAAGCCATGGAGGGATGGCCAAGGATGGATGGTGCATTATGATGGTTTTGCTGTTGAGGCACCTTAGTGCTCGAGCTCGACGGGGAGTTCTTGGCTGAGTGCTGTTGCGGTGGTGTCAGTGTGGCTGAAGCAGTGGGCCCAGACTTGGATACAGATATGGACGGTGGGCTGCTGCTTGCACTATTCTTTGATGCTGATTGAGAAGGTGATGCACCAGCCATGGCAGCAGCCAGTGAGCGTGAAAGGTCTGTGGGTGCCCCCTGTTGGTTTGGCCCGGTTGGTGCTCCCTTCAATGAATTAGCACTGCCAAAGGAAATTTGAGTCTGGTGGGTGGAGAAGGGAAGGCTCTGTTGCATATTCCGGCTTTGCTGGTGGAGATGGTGGGAATTGTTCTTGCTTCCAGCCTGAGTTGCCGATGATGGGGCCTGGACAGCAGAAGGTGCAGGAGTCCCGGCCCTTGAATTGGGACTCGGCTTCCATTGTGGAGACTGGCCGGGGCTGTTGCTGCTACCACCCCCTCCTTGCATCAATGCTTGAGGGAAGGTCATTAGGGTAGAAGGGAAGCTGGCCGTGTTTGGAATCCGGTCATACCCAGCTGCTTGATTACTGCTTGGTGCAGCAGATTTGGGGCGAGAATTAGCGAGCTGCTGTTGCTGCTGCAGGGCATGTTGCTGGGCCTGTTGCTGCTGCTGTTGATGCTGCTTATGGATATGAACCAGCATATGCTGGGGTGTACCCATGCTCGGAGGAACAGTTGCGGCAGATGCTGTGGTCAAAGCTGGTGTTGTGTTAGCAGATCTGTTTCCAGATCCATGGCCTTCCCGATAAGCTGGGATTAGATTGAGAGTCCGTGAAGAGTTATCACTGGTATTGTTACTGGAAATAGAGGGACCGGGATGTTCATTATCCTTCTTAGAGAAAGAAAGAGGATGCTGTGCCTCACCTGAGGGGAATTTCACAGAAGGGGCCATGTTCTTCCTATCTTCCTCTGCCACTACAATTCTGCTTGTAGAATCGCCTGACGCAGACTTGCTATCAGCAGGATTATGCGGCTTTTGATGTTGTGATGCCACAGCAGCATTAGGCAAAGAGCCCATGTGGGGATATCCATGCCTTGCCCCATCAGGATGGTTTTGGAAAATGTGATGATTTTGCACCATGGAAGCGAAGTCCAAACCCACAGGTGCCCCACCTGGACCAGGGAAGGCACCGAATGGGGGCATTGCAAAAGGCTGAGATGAAGAGAGATCAATCCTTGCATTCTGGTTGCGAGCTTGGGGAGGAGGCTGCTGCGGATGGTCACCAGACTGTTTCTCACCATGGTTGGCATTACCACTGCTCAATGCAGCCGACGAACCGGCAGAAGACATGAATGCGAAATTCTGAGGATGTACCGGCATGGAGAAATTATGGCCGTAGAAGCCTTTCTGAGATGGGGGTACTTTGTTGTCTTGGGCAACAAAACGATTGTCTGAGCCTTTGTCACTGCCATCCTGGGGCCTTGTCTGAGCACCAAGCATATGAGACCGGTTGTCACTGAACCCAGATAATTCCTGAATGTGAGCCTGTTGGTTTTTCTGCGAGGAAGATGATGAACTTGATACCCCCGTTTTCTGCCCCTGCTGTTGAGTGTGAACAGGTGGCTGCTGAGGCCCCGCACTGAGTGCCTGCTGCTGATGCGGCGGGGCTTGGAGCTGAGATGGATGGGGCATTTGAGATGGATGGAATAGCCCGTTCAAAAAGGGTATTGTTTGGCCCGGTGCACCACCACGATACAATTGAGGTGCTCCAGTGTGTCCGGGGACAGGGAATGGATATGCACCATTTGGTAGTATGGTAAGACATTGAGCATCAGCTGGTGACAACCCAGCAAACCTCAAGTTCATGGTAGGTGCCGGTCCCGCATTCCCAGAAGTGGTACTGGAAGAGGTAGAGGCTCCTGGAGGCATTGTACCACCTCGGTTTGCCGCAGCAACTGCTGCAGCAGCCACAGCAGCTGCAGCCTGTTGCTGGTTGAGAGAAAAGAATAAGGCTTGAGCAGGCTGCAAGAAAAAGTAGGAACAAAAATAATCAAGTATCTTTAAAAAAGTCGCAGCTCATTTAAATACAACAAATGTACATACAAGCCAAAAGGTCATTTTCAATTCAAAAAGATTCTACAATATATATATATATATATATATATATATATATATATGAGAAAAATCAACATAACACGTTTATGAGAAAACCATGTGAGAGAAATTCGGAAAGTTGTACAAGACAGAAAAATACAGAGAGAACTCCAGGGCCATCAAAAATTTCAACAAAAGATCATCCAAATCCAACAAAAGTACAAAAATTACATACCATCATATTCGCCATCGGTCCTGATTGAGGTTGCTGCTGAAGAACAACTTGCGGCTTGCGTTGGGCTGATTCTGTTGATAAATTATTAGCAGGTGGTGCCTTCTCCTCTGGATGACTTCCCGGGAATTTAGGAACTAAATTCGCTGGTGCTCCTTTCGAATCCGGCATTGACCCGAGATTTCTCCCGGGGAAGTTCCCAGGAACTTGACTTCCCAGCAATGCTGCCTCGGAGGGTGGGACCATACCCATGTTAAATGGCCTTGCACCATAGATTGCCGGTGAAGTGGCAGCTGCAGCGGCGGCATTAGGAGGCCAGAAAGGATTCATCTTGGCAAGTCGCTGGTGGTAGCTTATGAGCTGAGCAATATAGCAATGTGTCCCACACCTCTTAGGACGTTGAATTGGTGAAGGTACGAGCGATCGAGGCTGCAATGTAGCAGTTAGAGAAAATCAGGAGAGAGAGAGAAAGATAAAAAAGAGATATATAAATTAGAATCACAACACTCACCGGCAAATTATTAGAAGAGCCTGGATTTCCGCTCACTGGAACCAAGCCGGCAGGCAGAGGAGGAACCTGACTCATGAACCTAATATATTGGAAAAATATATATATCTGAGGATCAATGAAATGCACTCAGATTAAAACGCAAAATGATTTGAAGAACATAAAGGGAAGAATGCACACCCAAAAGGAGGCAAATTTCCAGGCCATCCTCCGACAGCCATTGGCATAGGCAGAGTACTTGGAGGCACTAAAAATAATATGAAAAGAAATAAGTGAGAAGAAGAAGAAAGCAATTAACAATGAATCCTTTCGAGATCAAAAACAGAAGACAGAAAAAAATTCAACAAAATGGGAAAAAGAACAAATACCAGCTTTATCTTGTCTGTTCTCCTTCTCCACTTTAGTAGTAGCTTTGGGTTGTTGGCTCTCAGACTTGTTACCAAGTGCTTCATTTTTAGGTTTCTCCAAATCCAAATGGAGGTCAAGACCAAGACCTCTCTCTTTCCCCATTGATTTCTTAGAACTACTAGACTCAGCAAGGCTCGTCTTCTCTGACTTTCTGTGATCCTGGTCTATCTGGGTTGTTGATTTCTTCTCATCTTCTTTCTTCTCAGTGTTGTTGTTGGCCTTAGATACCTAGAAAAAATAAAAGGAGAGATTTTTGTTTGTTTGAGAAAAAAGTAAAAGGAGATAAGAAAGAACCTGTGAAAAAAAGTAGCAAAAAAGGACAAAAGATGCCTACCATCTCAACCTCAGGCCCCTTCTGTGCCTTCTGATCTGCATCAGAATTAAAGAATCCATCTCCTCTCTCTGGTGATAATTTCCCTGGTGGAGGGGCCTGAAGTTGTTCGCCCAAAAGAAAAGAAAAAGAAAAGAAATTCAATGAGAAAAAAAAAAGTAAAATAAATAAATAAATTCATAAATGTCACTTTCAATCCACCATTGCTGTATCCAACTAATTTTGAAGACTATTTCAAATAATAATAATGAATAGGGAAAATCGGATATATACCCACCATGAGATCAATGCTGAAATTGTGTTCACGAGTGGCGTCAGAAGGTAGATCACTGCAAAAAAAAAAAATTAAAAGAAAGAAAAGAAAAGGAACCATAATTAATTAATCCAACAAAAATACCAAAAAACCCAAAATAACAAAATACGGAAAAAAATTCCCAAAAATCACAAGAAGAAGAGAAAACCAAAACAAATGAAAAATTAATATCAATCAGATCTGAAAGCTCACATCTTTTTTGAAGCTTCCTCTCTATTATTGCTGACTGTAACAACAGCAGCAGGAGCAGCTTCCTTCTGTGGGAAGAAAGATTCTTCCCGGCTCTCCAGCCGATTTAATCGATCCAACTCGGCACCGGTCGACGGCTTTTGTTCATGAACAGATAAATCAACTTTCAACTCTTGCTCATGGCACGACTCCACCGGCATGGCCGGGACTTGTGTTTGGTACCCATTTTTAATGGCAGGAGACTCAGGATTTTTCTCTCTTTTCGGTGAAGGTGCCTCTAACCTCACCTTAATCTCTATCCCGGATTTATCAGCTTTCGATGTGCTCGATACAGAGGCCAGGGTCTCATCTTCCTTCAAATTTCTCGGTCTTTTCCTCTTCGGAGCTGTCGTCCAAAGCAAAAAAAAAAGTCAAAAAAGGGGGGGGGGAAATCCCGAACAAATCTCATGACAACAAAAATAATCTGTTATTAAGCTTTGCAAAAAGCGAAAAATGCTGAATTGAAAAATTACCAATAATAGGCATAGAAGAGGAATTGTAATTAGACTCAGGAGGTGGGGGAAGCGTTTGCTGAGGAGATGATGCTCTAGATTTTGACTCGGCCGATTCCTTCATCTCTTGCTTCTGATTCTCCTGCTTGAATTGCCTCGTCAGACCAAACAACACCTCAGCCACCTCAATCTCCTCTTGTATGAAAGACGGCTGCTTTGAATTGGAGACCTTCGGTGGCGTCAGCCGCGGCTGTTTCGGCCCACTCATTGGCTTTTGCTACAAACACAAAAAGGAAAAAAAACAAATCTGTAAACTAATCAATAAAATGGGGGGAAAATCTCATTAGAGATACGAGACGTACAATTTTCTTGCGGATAGTGGCGTTAGAGCCGGATGGCGAGATCTGTTGTGAGGTCGACGCCGGGCTCATCCTTGAAGGAGAAGATGATGCTTGCCTCTGTGCAGTTTCGAACCACTCATTCGACGTCCTTTTTCGGCAAACTGAAAGAAAAGAAAACCAAATAGTATGAAAAGGAGCTTGAAATCAACCAAAGACTAAAATTTTCAGCACGGTGAGAATTCAATCCCGTACCGGTTCGAGCTTTACGAGGCACCGGCACACCAATCATCTCATCTGCTCGCCACCTCGCCGGCAGTCTCAGAAGACTCTTCCTCTGCTGTTGCTGGTGGTAGCTGTTGTAACTTTGGTTGTTGCTTCCATGGTTGACATGATGGTTTTGGTGGTTTTGGTTGTTGTGGTGGTGGTTTGTCCCTTGAGAAACAGAGGAGGTCGAAGGATTGTGAGATCGACTCGGCATGGACATATCGTCTTCTTCTTCATCATCCTCATCTTCACCGAGGCTCTCATCAGAGCTGTCGTCTCCTTCATCCCGACCCCCATGGAGGGCCATGTTCTCCCGCCTCCGCTTGCCTCGGCTCAATCTCTCCCTTTCTCTGTCACGGTCTCGCTTGCTCACACGGTCTCTCAACCGGGTGGTTGTCGACTCTGGCATCTCTAAAGTTCCATCTTCATCTGTTCAAAAGGAGCTCAAACGTTAAAACCAAAAAAAATAAAACAAGTTTGAATCTGAGTTCGACAAAAGAACGAGAAATTGAAACCAGATCTGAAGGATCCAGACCTGGAGAGTCTCTTGACCCACCGCTCCTCGGCCGCCGACGCGACATGCCGTTGTTCAAAGCCATGGCGTTACTTCTTCTCGCCTCTCGGATCCTCTCCATGGCAGTCGGATCAGACCAGGCTTTCCTTCACACTTAAAGAACTCGTCTTTCGTCTCAATCTCAGGCGATAAACCCCCGATTTCCCCAGATTCCAGCTCACTCCGATCAATCCGTGGCCAGCTGGATTTAGATGAAACCCGCTAAATCTCTAGAATTTAGCGACTTATATGTATCTCTCTTTCTCAGATCTCTCTCTCAATCTCCCCCTTTTCTTCTCTCCTCTACTCTTTTCTCTCTCTCTCGTTCCCTCTGAATCGCTTTCCCAACTCTCTCTCTTTCTCCTCACTGCTGCCTCTCTCCCTATCTATCCATCCATCGGTTTTGTTGTTGCGCTTCTGAGATTTAAACGGATCAGATTTTTTCTACTTTTAGGATACCTAATCCAAGCCGCCCGATCTCTTCCTCAAATCGGACGGTCCAAATCGTGCGGTGCCAGCGTGGCACGAAATTGAACCGTTGGATGTACATCTGGGCTCGTGACACCGAACCTAGAAGCATGTGGGTCCCACACGCGTCGCAAAAATCTCGCTCCCTTACGCCACAAACGTTGCGCACATTACCCGCTCGCCGGCCCTTTTTCTCTTTTTCTCACCCCCACGTGTCGGTCATATGACGAGAGATATGAATCACCTTCGTGAGGTAACCGGCTACCGCCAGTGGACCTCTTAATTATCCTCTTTCGGACCTTTCAATCACATCCCTGGCCAGTATTTTTCTATTCTGGCCCCTTGATTGTGGGCCTCACAAGGGGGTTAATCCGACGGTCGTGATTTGTTCAAAGTTAGTGGCTGTATTTGTTTACGTGGCACTAACCTGAATCAAGACCTCTCCGGTTATGGAAAAAAGAAAATCTTTTATTGGCTACGGAGTCTCAGTTACTTTTTGACATGATCCGCGAGCACCAGACGCTTCGGGAAGGGGGAATTTACAATTACTGCATCTTTACATCCAAGTCCGACACTCGATACAGCGGTTCACATTAAAAATATGGACCGTGTTTATTTAACATAAATCGATCCGGTTCGGAGTTTGGGGATTCTTACAGAACCTCGCTGGGGCCCACCCAGAAACGACCTTTTTCGCTCATGGCAACCGACGTGGCATCTCGATGACGTCACTATGTACCGCTCTTCCACCAACCTCACCGCACTGCTCCTTCCCACGGTCCCACATCGACTAATCTATGGGGCCCTCTCCATATTCTACTTACTTCTACGTAAGATCGCGTGGCGTCCGTCTATTGGTTATCAAGCAATCCGGTGAGATTGTTGACGAATTGACTAGCTGAGTTGTGAGGTGAGAGGTGAAAAAATGCGGTGCATATATCTTCTCATGGCTATCTTCTCTGGTAAAATTTCAACGAGTCTTTTCTGCAGGTGGGTCCCACACTCGTGCACTGAGCTCTGCGCTTATGTGATTTGCGCTTTTTTATTTCTTAAAAAAAAAAACTGATGTCCTACTCAACAGATCCATCGGTACAAGTAAAAAATCGTAAATAATGAATAGTAAAAATATCTCAATTTAAATAATATTAACCAATCTTCAAGGAAAAAATCATGAGGAATTAAAATAAGGTGAAATGATGCTTGCCTTGTTTGCATCTAACATTGCATTTAAAAATATTTAATAGTACAAAATTGGTATTTGGTGTCCCGGTAAATGCTTAACAAAAAATTAATATAATCATTTTTTTTTCTATTATTTATCATGTAATAGGTGTTGTGGTCCTTTGAATTATGAATTTTGGTTTGCTTATCCTGTTGACGTGTATTATTTTTAATTAGCATTTTTTAGAATATTTTTAGTACTAATAAATAAATATTTGATCTTCATTCTCGTGACATTATATAGTTTGACGTGGACATCGATTAAGTTATTAATTAATTATATACATTACATTATTGCAATGCACATAATTTATACAAATATTGGAATGTGCCTTTGATGTCAACTTCATTTCCTTTGAGTGCAATGATATGGATTAAAATAATATATAAATTAAAAGGTAAAATTGACATATTTTTATAAATTTATGTCTTATATACTATTAAATTTATGTCTTATAAATTTATGTCTTATATACTATTAATTTTGTGTTGAATCGTTCAAAATTTTAGATGTGATATTTTGGCCCATTTGAGTTAATTCATTTTATTATTCTAGCTTCTAAAATTTTTTAAAGACATCATATTTAATTGAAAATATTTGATAATCCATGTCTAACTTTGAATGCATGTATTTATAAATTATATTGAACTCGTATGTTAGAACAGCTAAAAAATAGTAAAAATATTTTTTATGTACAAAAAATAATAATAAAAGCATTCCTTATATGCTCTATTATCCAATTACTTGATTATATATTTAAAAAGTTTTTTAAAATTGTAGACACATGTATTCAGAAAATAAGAATAAAACTAAAATGAAGGATGTAATTTAAAAAAAATTAAATCCAGACAAAAAAAAAGTTCCTTTGGAGGAGAAATTGACCAATTCATGTGAATTTTTCTATGAATTAAAGTTCTAAACTCTAAATTAATAATACTAAATTATCCAATTTTTTGGATTAATGCTAATTCCACCTATATTGTTCAAAAATATATTACACAAAAATCTAACTTGATGTGAAAACCCCGATTTTTTTTATTTAAGAAAATTAATATTTAAAATTAAATAAATAAGAAAATCGGATGAGAAATCATAAATATATGAGGAATGGATCTCCAAAATCCGTCTCCAAATGTACTTTCAATCTTTCTTTATAAAAAATAATATTTTAATATGGGACGAGATTTTAAAATTAATCTTAAACCCCGTCCCTTGGGAACAGATTTTGAAAACCTCGGGTTGAGTTTTAAACATTTTCTACGGACTTTTCTATCAAAAATTATGTCTGTTTCAAATTTGATACGCGATTTTAATAATTTTTATAAAAATTATTATTTTATTGAGAGACGGATTTTGAATATGATTTTCTTATTTATTTAATTTTAAATATTAATTTTATTAAATAAAAAAATCGGCTGAAAACCTAGTGTCAGGATAAAAGTAATTCAAAAACGGTGCTATTATTATTCATTAACCACATTAAAAAAATATTCAAACAAATTTCTCTTTTTCTTTGACAAAAATTGAACAACTACTCCCAATTCTAAATCCAAACAAAGTAACTCAAGTAAAAAAAGTGGATCCTATAATAATATCAAGCATTATCTTAGATAAAATATATATTAACCAAGGCAAAAAAAAATGCACCAATAAAATGGTTTGTGAGTGTATGTGTGTGATATTTTGTTTTTTTTTTATTTGATCATTTGGAAGGCAAAAAAAATAAAAATAATTCAATGATATTATTTTTCTTCTTTTAAAGACAATTAGGTGGTTTTATGCTTGTAAAGAGATAAAGCAACAAACAAAGGAACTTTGTCATGAAAATTATAATACTCTGAAGTTTATTTATTTAATTAGAGGATAACAATAATAATTATTAATTACATAGTGCCTCAATTATTTTTTTATGTGTAGATATCATAAGGCTATTGGTATCTTATTATTTAGCCTTTTATATTTTGGTATATGTGCTTTGGGATTGATTCAACTCACAAGAGATTCCTCTATCATGAAATTTTTAAAAAATGAAATAAAATTAGTAGGTTTTGTTGGTGGATCCTTTTTTTCATTTGTTTTGCTCCTAATTGTAGTATTTATTTAGCTTACTAATTTAAATATTTTAAAATATAATAATTAAAAGTAGTTATTGTTATAGATCAAATTTTTAGTAGTTAATGAATCAGGATTGTTAATTTCAGTCTGATTTATTTTGTCTATAATATAAATTTTGATCTGTAATAAAATTAAATTAGTCATGTAATAGTTGTACATTGGACGGTTTAAATCGGTTCATTTTATTTTGAGCTCGGAAAAAAAAGAGTTAAAATTACAAAATTTCAACCTTTAGAAAATTTATGAATTTGTTATTATAATTAAACGTATGGAGATAAATCCAAAATTTCTTTTTCCAAAGAAGGATAAGCATTATTTCCTTTTTGTGAGTTTACTAATTTTCTAAAGAAGATAAATCAACATCAAAATGCATGAAAATTAAAATTTCAAATGCATTTTTTTTGTCATTTTTAGATATATTTCTCTACCAAAAATTGGGAAAATTTAGAAAGTAACTTATCACCATGGATAAAATCGAATCATCAAATTTTCAAATTGGTTGACAGACGACTGCACAACAATTCGTCAAAAATCTAAAAAAAATATTTATGATTTTTATTTTAAAATTTTATTGCCACAATTATAAAATAAGTTAATTATTAATAAAATATTTTATTTAATTTTCATCAGGATCTATATTATTAGGTGAACTCAAACAATAGTATGCAATTGGATCCTCAACAATAAAAATATTCCCAAAACAAAGCATCTTTTTTTTTTTTGCAATCAAGTTTGTGAGAATAAAAATAAAATTAGAGATCACAATAATTAATTGTGCCTTTTCCTAAGAAACCAGATTTTTTTAATATTTTAAACATTATAAACAATTGAAAAATGATAATAGTAGCTTCCTCTAATGAATATAATTAGCATTCCAAAGTGAAACAACATATATTAATATTATTTACTCTAAGATTTGCATGTATCATTTTCTCATGTTTGCAAATCTTAAGGATTATAAAAGAAGGATGCCATGACCATTTAGATAATTTTTTTAATTTATTTTGACGATTCCTTTTTAGAGAAATTCGGCAAATACAAATTAATTTTGGTACAACCATCAACAATCAATTAATTAATTATTGACAACCCTAATTACTAAATATTAAAGTTAATTTTTAATTATCAATTTTTACATTTTTTTGAAAATTCATTGCATAAAATTGTCAAATAAATACGAACCAAAAGTAAACAAAAAGAAAAGAAAATATCTGCAATGCAATTGCAATTGCAATCATCATTGATAAACAAAAAAATATATAGAATTTGGATAATGGTTTCTTAGGGATTCCTTTGATAATGGCAACAAATGAGGGGGGGGGGGGGGTCACATGATCACATAAAATAGATTAGGTCCATAAACAAAGCATGACTGTTGAATAATTGCATAACTGCCCACTTTATGCTATAAAAAAATTTATATGATAAGGTGGTACTGAAACAATAATATTTTATGTGGTTTTCTTCTTTTCTATAGAGAATTGAGTATACTATATTATTAATTTATTATTAGTGTTCTAACCTCACAAGTATAGAACAACACTGCTATTAGTCAAAACAAAGGTGTCACGTTCAATTGCTAATATTTTATTATTATTTATTATAAATGTTTCTATAAATTAAATAATTCAAGAATTGTACCAAACTCCACGTCATTTCATGAAATATTTTATTGAATGATATTGATTACTTAAGAAAGAGGGTTTGGGTTTTTTGGGGGTAACTTGGATCTGCATAAGAAAATTGCAATTAAATAATTTTATTTTGCCAACCCATAACAACACTATCCATAGGATTTTTTTTTTATTTTAAGAACTAATACATCAATTTTGTTATTTTTTTATAGCAATTTTCAATAAAAAAAGTTAATTATTTATAGTCCAGGAATGCCACTAGATTTTGAATTTTCAAATGTACATTAAAAAAAATATATCCAATGAATTTTTCATGTTATATAATGTTTGAACAAAGACTTGTACATATTGATTTTGTCGTGAGTTGACGATGAAAGAAAGCAAATAAATATGAGAGTTGGTGCATAACACTTCATGAATAAAAAACGGAAATTAATTGATATAATAATGATAAAATTATAACATTAGAAAATAACTAGCATTAATTGTTATAATATAAAATGACGTTTTTGTTTCGGAATTAAAGTATAGTCATTTTGCTTATATATAGATTTTTTTTTTCAAATAAACACGAAAGTTAATTTTAAATATTTATAATAAATCATCCAGATAAATTTTGAAACTACAACGTCTCATACTCAAAATATTATCTTAATCACTGTACTAAAAATTAACTTTCAAACTTCTTAAATAGATTTTTTTAACACCAAGATATTAATCTTTTTAAAAACTATATTCATATTAATTTATGGTAATAATATGACTTGATATTTTTTCTATTCATCGTTAGAAACTATGTCCTTAGCATGTTTTGTTCACTTCACATTTTATACACCACCTAACATATATATTTCTAGGTCACATGTAGTAGCTTCATGTCAATATATTTATGGGTGCGCATGATGGTGCTTCAATTAATCTCTAAAAAAACATTAAAAAATAATACAAAAGAACACCAACTGGACCAGTGCCTAATATAATACTCAGCCTAACAATAAAACAATAATTAACAACATCTTAAATAGTTAAATGTAGATCTTCAATTTGGAATATTTTAGTAGGCTTCTGTTTATTATGATAATATTATAATAATATAATAATATTCAAGAAGCAAACCTAGCTTCTCACTGGACCCTCCCCTCTCCTACTTAAAAATCCAAAAAAGAACAAAAGGGAACATTACATAGAACCCCCTGAAATTTCATAGAATTAGGAGAAAAGGTACCTCTAGTACTTATCAGTGAAATAAAATAATCTCCTTACCATGAAAGGTCTCAAGGTGTCAGGGGAATATTCGGTTTAGTACCTAGCTCCTCAACTATTTATAAACTTGTATGTTTGCTAGACTAGTATAGGACTACAACTGCATTGTAAATAATATTTTAAGAATAAAGTCAAATGAAAAAAGAAATAGGCTATGACACATCCTGAAATTTTTTTATATTTAGAAAAGTGATAAATATTTTTTAAATAAACAGAAGAAGAAATTTTTTTTATGCACTAGAGAGAACCCTATGGTTCCTTTTGTTTTTTTTTAAAGAAAAAACCTTTTTTCAGCTCAAGAAACTGTATATTTGATACGGTTCCTTAAGCTTCTATATTTTCTGAATTTTCTGAAGAGAGAGACGCGAGAGTAGGGAAAGAGATTGAGAGAGCACTCAGGAGAACGAGACGAGCTCGGTAAAGAGGAGAGAGCTCGGAAGGACGGAGTGGCGAGTTCGGCGGAGAGGAGAACAAGAGAGAGCTCGGTGAGTAAATTTTTTTTCTCATCTAATTTTTATTTCATTTCAAAAAATAATTATAAATTTTTTTTAGAAAATTTCATAACTATTAATTAGGAGAATGAGATTTAGATTCCTTTTAATTTAAAAAGATATGGATGAAAAATGAAAATAGAGAATTATGGAACAAAAAATAAATCCACTTTGTTTCAGAGCCAAAAAAATGTTCTACGAGTATACAAGAATATAAAAAAATACGAGATTTTTTCAAGAATTATGTACAATATAGAATAAAAAAAGGTTTACAAATTGGTACCAAGAAATATTTAGAAAAATTAAAAAAACTTTGAAAGGAGAACGCAAAGATCTATAAATCTACAATTTTGATAAAATAAATAATTCTTAATATTTTGAATTTTTTTATCGAAATTTATTAATTTAAATTTGTAAGAATTAAAATATAAAATCGTGAATATTTATTTCTTATATCAAATTAATTAGAATTAGTGAATTATTTATGATTAGTAGAAATGGGAGCATGAAATTGTTATTATTTATTTTTTACATCAAGTTATTATTGTGATATTCATTTTTTAAATTATATAGTGTAAAATTCGAAAAGTTGTAACCATAAAATTTTGGTGAAGTTTAATTTTTTATTTTATTGTAGATTAGTTAGTATTAATTGTTGAAGTATTAATTTAAAGTGTTGTTAATTGTTATTAATTTAGATTATTTAATTTTGTTAAATTATTTATAATTAGTTTATTATAAAATTGTACGTAGTGAATAATGACATGAGCAGAAAATATACAATATTCGTATATTTTGCAATTGCCCAATAAACAACACAGATCGTTGATAATTTCTCGCACATTCATTATTTTCAATAAATTGCTCATATGTATTTTAATATAAATGTAAAATTGGTGCAACCCACTTTGGTAATGAGAGTTACTACTCATAGCATTGGAATTTCTTATAATGAAAAGATGGATCAAGCATTGAAAAGATTAGGTCTGTGTTAGCTTACAAAAATAGCAGATTGTCATATAAATAGGTCTTTAATCTCTGCTTTAGTTGAGAGATGGAGATCAGAGACATATGCATTTCATCTTCCTGTAGGTTAGGTGACAGTGACGCTTGAGAATGTTAGCTGTCTCTGGGCTTATCTATATGAGATAATCAATATTATTTTTTAAATTTGATCTATAATTAAGGTATAATTAAAATCTAATTTTATATTAATTTTAATTTTTAGGTCAATCGATCATTGGAGTCAGTGATGATGAGTGGAGCAGACTTATTTTTTATTGCATAGGTATCGACTCAGTATTTACAGTGAATGATCCAGATTTCGGACCTTGGAAGTTCAAATACAAAAATCGAGGTGAACCCGATGAGCCAGTGACCCATTCAAAATTTCATTTAAGACTTACTTGATTGCGAGATAAATTTCAAGAATTAAATGACAATGATAACGATGAGGTAACTGCACATTACACTCGAACTTATTGTGTAGATTTAATGGGTTCTGTTATGTTTCCGATCATAGTGCGGATGGAGTCCTCACAATGTATTTTTAATTTGTTGTGAATTTACAGTGTCTATCGGAATACAATTAGGGATGTGCGGTCATTAGTTTTCTATATTGAGAGTTGTCTTGAGGATGTCTTGCGAAGACGACAACATTGGCCGGTCCTAT
Source organism: x Bolboschoenoplectus mariqueter (assembly GCA_037678475.1). NCBI lineage: Eukaryota > Viridiplantae > Streptophyta > Magnoliopsida > Poales > Cyperaceae > x Bolboschoenoplectus > x Bolboschoenoplectus mariqueter. The sequence goes on along the minus strand of CM075239.1, from coordinate 796,160 downwards.
GTTACTTCTTCAGATGTGGTCATGGACCCATTTTGCTGTTGGTCGACCTAATCCTCGATACGACTATCCTGTATTTGGTAGAGACAAATATTGAGGCGAGATATGCTTTTGGTATTAAGTGGGCGCGTTTATATTTGTATCCTAATAATCTCCATGCAGGTGGTGTTGGACATTACCGTGATCAGTTTGAGCGTTTGTCTAATCAGATGGTTAACTGGTGCTCATATAGGGAGTATTATGGTCTGTTACCTTTTCGTGTCCACAGAGACTCCTCCCTTTGGTTGGCTCGTAGACCTTTGATTTATTTTTTGATTGTTGAGTTCTATTATTCGGACGGAGTCATACGCTAATTTGGACTATGCCAGACCGTTCCTCCTCCAGATTCTTTATCATGGGACATTATTAGCGAATTGCGTACCTATCAGCATATATCATGTATTATTATATGTTTATGTATTTGATAATTATCATACTTATTTTATTAAAAAAATATTATTTTTGTGTGTTTGATAAACTTTATAAATTACAGATCGAGGCGCTTGCTGGTTGGTAAATTGGGATACCGTGCATAAGGTTTATATTGATGAGCCACCAACTTTTGTTGATGAGAGTAGACCTTATGATGTACTTATGTTGCCGATATATTCCCATTAGTATCATACGCAATGCATGTCCACAATTTGGTACGAATTTAAAAATGACGATGCCTTAGAGCAGCCAGTGTCATTGTTAGTTACAAATGTTGTCGAGTTGACATACATACCGCATGGTCACAAATTCAAATATTTGGTAATTATCATACTTGTTTGTAGTAAAATATATTACCGATTATTTTAATTATGTATTTGACAAATTTTTTTTATCTTTTTAAGGCTTACCGAACTATACGGCACACAACACAGGGAATTGCATGGTTAAAGACTCGAGAAAAAAAACAGTTGGCAAGCTGACTCTACAAATGTATCGTGGCGCCATAAGGGATCTCGAACATTCTCATATCTATGAGGGCATATTTACGAGAGCAAGTCTGCAAGTCAATGTTGATGACATTAGTGTCGATGACGATGTTCCAAAATTCATAGCTAGTATGTCAGTTGAGACCGATGATCCATCGTTCTAGAGTGAGTTAATGTCAGGAGATATTGGATCCTATTCTCAGTTCTTTATCGACCAGATTAGTCAGTTCGATTTGTCAATGCCATAGCATGCTCGTCATGACTTTGAGGTAGGACCATCCACTACTATTGCTCCGGATGATCTACCGAGACGTGAGACTAGAGCACCAACACGATACACTCCTCCTACTACTTCGATGACACATCGTTGTTGATTTGATTTGTTGTTAGTTATGTATGATTTTTTTTTAGTTATGCATGACTCTATTTTTTAGTTATATTTTAGTTATGATTTTAGTTTTATTTTTTTATTTTTTTATTTTTTTATTTATGCTTTGTAATTAAAGCAAAATTAAATAGCTTCGGATTATAAAATTGAAAACAAAATAAAATAAAACTCTATATAACCAAATACTATAAATTCATATTGAAATCCATCATAATTAAAGCAAAATAAAATTAAGTTCTACATAATTAAATACCACAAGTTCATAATGAAGTTCATCATAATTAAAGCAAAATAAAATTAAGTTACATAATTAATTTCGTCATAACCAAATAACTTACAATGAGAATGAGATGAAGATGCTGGTTAAAATGATATAGCGATTTGTTCGAATATTAAATATCTAAATAGTACTAAAAAGCTTGAAAAATAAGAACATAGAAAAATAAAAGAGGAAGAAGAAGAGAGGAAGCAAATGGAGGCTGAAGGATGAGTTTCATGAGAAAGTTGTTGAGTTAAAAAAACGAAAGGAACTGTAGTAAATATACGGTTCTTTCTAGTGTATAGAAAAAATTTCTATTCTTCTGTTTATTTAAAAAATATTTATTAGCTTTCTAAATATAAAAAAAAATGCACATCCTGTCCAAAATAGGACGAAATTTTGTTTAGAAATGATGTCCAAAAAAGAAAAACCAAAGGAGGGCACAGTTCTACGATTATAAATATATAAAGAGAGTTCTAAAATTTAGTATTCACGTTGAGGTTATTTAAAGATTTAAAATCTTATCTTTCAAGCTTTTAACTTGCAGATAAGCTCTTAATTTGCTCTTTGTATTTATCATGATAAGACGCCTTCTCTTTTTCCATTTAATGAAGATGTATTTGATGCAAGTGAAAAATAATTTATAAAATAATTCAATTCGGAGTTCTCCCTAAGAATTTTCATGCAACTTATCATTTTAACCTTATATTATATGAATTGTTATCATTATGAAAATAATATTTGATGTAAGTGAAAAATAATTTATGTCTGATTGTAGTTTTTCATAGAAATTGTTTTGTTATAAAAATTATATATTTTTTTTGTAATAAAGGCTTTAATTTTTGGTTCTGTCATGGAAGGTAATTAATCATAAGAAGTAAATCTGACAGCTTTTTTTTTTTAAATCAAAATCCATCAAACCAAAATCCCCAAAAAGCTAGATAATGGAGAGCCGTAAAAGATCCTTTTGGAAATAAAATAAAAGTATAAAACAATCATGTCTGTGTGAGAGAGAGACTTCTCCCAAAAAAACAAATAAAACTAATACTAATAAATTGAGAAAGAGATGGACAGAAAGGATTGCGTGCAGTTTGGGGTTTAGGTCCCTTGAGAGAACCACTGGGGCAGACGAATACGATATGTATACTCGGTTCCATAATTAGAAATCGTACTTAATATATCACACCTCTCATAAGGATATTTAATCTCCAAAGCACGGGTTGTCTATATTTTAAACTAACAGTGAGTATAAATAATTGCCGCCCAAAAAAAGAAGCAATCTCTACAGCGCCTGGATTGAATTTAATATTGCAAACTGCATGTAATTCTTGCTATGATTCATGAGTAAACTAATATCACTTGAAAAGAAACTGAGCAAAGCAAATATGAGCTTATAAAAATCTCATAGGAAACAAATTTTAAAAACTGTAAAACAAGAAAGTAATATTTAGGTTCAAATATATAAAGATTAATGGTTCAAATTCATGATTTTACAATTGATTCAATGATTTTTGAAGTTGATCTCACAAATCTCCTTGGTAAGATTATATTCATACTATTTTCACTCGTGATTCACGAAAGTATATTTAAAAATAATATATGTATATATATAATAAATTCCACGGAAAGACACTTTATTTCATTATTTGCCTTAAAAAGGAGTTAAATATAAGTTCCAACAAAAACCCTTTTAATATAGTTATCAGTATCACTTTGTTATGCAATGGCTGACAAATAAAATCAACAGAAAACTCCGAAATTAAAATGCAAATGTAAATAAATTGTCAGAAGTTTGGACAAAGTCAGAAGTCAATGCTAACTTGTATATTTTTACAACCGATATAATAATTTAACAATCCTGAGCCTCAGACAAATATATGATGTAATAAAAGGATGGCACTAATCATACCTTCACTGAATACATCTGAATGTCAAAGTTAACACTAGCTCGGTTCATAATCAAATATGGATAAATCAATCAGCTTCTTTGAAAGGAACAGATGAAGGCTCCGACAGCACCAAAACAGCTGCGAGCACGAACTGATGTTCCCTGTACAGAAGAATCAATACAAAGGCGAACCCTAGAATTTTTTTTTTCAATTTTGTTTCTTTTAAATGTCTTCAAATATCCTTGTTGTTAGATAAAATTTTTGGGTATCAGAGCTGACCCAAGATTGTTCATGTGGAAGCTGTACCATTGGCCTTGAAACTTCAGTTGTTTTTAGTTGAGGATAGCTTCTTTTTGTTAAGTTCCAATTCCTGTTGCTTCCTTAGGTAATTTTGAGCTGTAGATGTCACGATTTTAGCGAAGAAATTGACAAGCATTAGCCACACAATCGTGTTCCATACCATACTTAAGGAGAATTTCCATTGCTTTCCCTGTCATAAGAAACAAAAAGTATGTTGGTATAGATCCTATTGTAGGTTTCGCAAATTTTTCAATATTTAATAGGAAAAGAGATGATTATTAATCAGTCAAAAAGTTGTACAGTATCCAACAAAAGCTCTTTCAATTTGACACCATTTTCCTTGATTAAAAATACCAAGCCTATCTCACGGAAGATGCCATACTACATATCTTCTTTGATTTACATCATTTCAACAACGTCACCAATACAGAGATTACTGCTTTTTGTTTGTGAAACTCATCCGGCCTCTAATATATCAGTTTAAAGGCCAAACCGTTTCTTATAAGAACAGCACAAACTACCGACAAAGGATCAAGTCCAAAAGATCAACATAAAATTCAGAAACAACATCCAAATAATACGTACCTTTGGGATAGGCGAAACTGAAGAAGGAACTGGAGCTGACAAATATTTCTCTTTCACCGAGTGCAGCTTAGTCATCATTTTGGGAAGCACATTTTCCATACCAGGGATGTGACCAAATACCCAAATCAGCCTATTCTCCACTAGCTCCAACAATTGGTTATTAACTAAGGCTATAATGAATACAGTCTGCATCAAAAAAAAGAAGGAGAACAAGATACAAGAAGTTATTACATTGTGCACTAGGTTATTAAATAACTTTGCTTATATGTCTATTAAGGCCCATTAAGATGATCCAATTTCGCCAATAATCAATTCAGCAATCATGTTTTATCTCAAATGAAAACTAGCTTCAATTTACCCCCATATGATTCTAACCTGTATGTGGGTCTTAATAATAGCCTTTCCGATCAAGGTAGCAAAGAAAAACTTCCAGAAGGGGATGCCAAACTGCCCGCACATTATTCCCGCAAGATCAAATAGAGGATTTGGCACCTGTGAACCAAAAAAAGAAAAATAATTAAATTGCTACTTCGGCATTAAAGAAAGTTTTCTGTTATAAAAAAATGTCACAAGTGCTAACCGAAGCGAGTATTAAAATTGTGAAGAAGTTGAGGTGTTGAGAGTGTGAAAATAGCCACCGTTTGGCTTGATCCAGCTTTGCAGATAGACCTGACTCTCCCTCTTTAGAAGAACTCACATCAAACTCCTCCATTGCCTCTATTTTACTTCCCGACAAACTTGCTAAAGTTTAAAAAGAAGAAGATAGATGTCAGTTCCCATTCATCTCTATATGGTATAAAATTGTATGGTAATTTAAAATCTACCCTATAGAATCTTGAAAACATCATTCACACTATTATACACCCTCCAAGCAAAATAAGAAATATCTAACCCACCTGCATACTTCTACAATACATGGATATATCAGCACTACCCCTCTCTCATAATTACCTCAGGCAATACCAAAACTACCCTTCCATTCTCCCTTGTTCATGGAGAGCAAAACAGCAAGGCTTAAGGTCATGTGAAGGTCAGGTCTTTTAAACAAAAGAGACAACAAAAGTATATAAAAGGACGTTACATGTATGTTTTTTCAGCGGTTACTTTTAGGCTTAAATATGATATCTGAAAAATTCTGTGTTGGAGAATGTGAAAAAAGATACCTGCTCTTGAAATAAAATATGGAGGCAGTTCACCAAGTGCAGTACCTAGGCCCCATAGAACAGCTTCAAGTTGAACCTGAGGTAATATTTTGCTAAGAGGTATCTTAACCAACGAATCAGGTAGAGATGTAAACAATGGAGGCCCAAACTCTGAGCAATCCTTCTCAAGCCAAGAAGGAGCTGATTTGAGCTGAATGGTGTCGTATGGGGCGGTTTTAAGGTCAACCCGGCCACAATGCAAAGCTTTGATTGTGAAAAAGGCAATGTGGGGCCCCAAGTACAGAACAAATGTGTGCAAGCCAGATCCTGAGAAGAGAAAATTAAAGAATTGATACAGCTTGATTAGTGCTATGTTGTGAGATGTAAGCAATATTCCATGAATGCTTTTTTTGACTAATTATGTTGCTTATTCATTATGTAGTTTAGGTTCTTCCTGATTCTGTACACACTATTATTATTCCAATTGTTCTGAAATTTTAGGTTCCAAAGGTACCAGCTACTAGTCAAACTAATAACAAGAAAGGTAATATCCCAGCAAAGGTAAAACATCACCATCAAAGATATAACCTAAATGCACTAATGATTTAAATATAACTAAAGAAATCAAACATCACCATATTTAAGGACAGTACGTTTATAGTATGAACAGGGAACTAAGAATTTTAAGACCAAAAGAGAGGCAAACCTAGACCAATGGATGATGCCACACCCAAAGCTACCCACCACAAGCAGAAACTGGCATATCTAAGAACTTCTTTCACATGCTGTTTTATTAGAAGAAAGAACAAAGTTACCATCAACAAAATTTAAGAAGTTCAATTTGACAAGCTGGTGTCGCCAAAATAATACTATATGTAAGCTTTCTCAATGGTGAATCATGTTTGTTAAGGAACTGAGTTGGATAAATTTAATTTCAACCTTTTATAAATGCAACTACCTAATCAAGATCTCTGTTGCCTACAAACACAAACTACAATTGGAAAAACCCAATACTGTTGGGAATGAGAAAACAATTCTGCCTACCACAGTTCTTGAATTCAACCATACAATGACATAAATATTAAAAAAAAAATCAAACAATAGAGAGCAGCTTTACCTTTTCGTGGGGCCCATCAATTACAAACAGAGCAGCGCCACAAGCCACAACCAGGACAGTTAAGACAAAAAAGAACGTGCAATGCCTAAGGATATAAAGAGACCAGCCCTTCAAATACTCCACTGTGGCAAGAATGAATAAAGATAATGTTCTGATGGGATGAGTTGTTAGCGTCAAGTTCTCCCGATCTGAGCGTTGCTTAGTACGAAGCTCTGCACAGAATGAATTTAATAATTTAATTTAGAATAAAACATTATACCAACTAAGTATTATTAAGTATTTTCTTTGAATTGGTCATATGGATATATTTATGTTTTTCTGGAAATAAGAATTGTTAGGTTCTTATATGAAATAATTGACAAGATCTTTTCCTACAAGGAAAACAGCCAAAAAAGTATTAAACACACAATGATGGGCACAAAGACGTGACAAGAATAAATGTGCATTAAATTTCAAATATTACTGGTTTTAAGGATACATAAAATAAACAAATAATTCACGATTACATACTATTATAAGAAAATGAAAACGACTGATCAGAGAAAGGGAAAAAAGGGAAAATAGTAGTAGAAAACACCCTTACAACTGAACACAAAATTCAATAATAAACTATCAAATATAATTAAGTAAGATGCCAATCAGCAGGCATAAACACCATTTCAAGCCAACAACAATTATGTCTGTATTGCAACAGCCATTGTTTCACCCTAATTTTCATTCCTTAATCTTAAAAAAAAAACAATACCATAATGTTTAACGGCTAATAACCAAACAGTTAAAAAGTTTACTAATATATGGACCTCAGAAATAACAAATCGGAAACGCATTTAATAAGGCATTTCCTCTAACGCTTCCAATCCAAATTACAAGTGGCTTGAACTGGGAGGTGGTAGTCGCCGGGCCCATTACTCTATTGAGGGTTGAGATGTTCAAGCTCAATAATGTTATCCGATCAAATCCGAGCTCTGATGTTCTTTTCTCCAACTGACTTCCCAAATTGTCATCATTCTTTTTTTGTCAAAACAATCCGATTTAGCAAATAAGCAGGGCATAAAAGGTCAAAACAAATCGCTTAATCCAGATTCAAACTACCTCTCCGCATCGGTTTTCTCAAAAATTGAAAGGAATTGTCGCAAACACATGGACTCAAATAACAAAATCATTCAAGAAAGAGGAAGGAAACGAACGAACTAACCCCAGATTGCAGGATCCTCATCCCCGATGTCCCTAATCGACGGTTTTCGGTACAGCTTCGATTTCCTTCGCCCCATCGCAGAAACCTCAGATTCGTTCTCGGAACGGCATAAGAGAGATCAGATCTGACTTAATGAAACCCCGATGTGGTAAAATTAGTGCGTGATACTCCAAATCAGGAGATAACAATGGCGTTCCTTCTCGTTTCTAGGGTTTCGTAACTTGATCGCAACGCCCGCCTCACGAGATTACTTGAGAGAGGATTGTCGCAACGCAGCGTTTTCCCTCTTTCCCGCTTTGTCGGTTTCGGTTGCTCAACGAAAGAGGGAGAGAGAACGAAAGAAAAGGTTAAAGAAAGAGTGAAACGAAGGGATTTCTTAGTTAGCGTTCCGCTTTTGTTGTTGAAGAATGTAACTAAATGAGGGATTCGTACTCTCTGAGAGGGAATGAAATCACCTATTATTCCAATTTTAGCCATTGGATTTAAACGAACGGATAAGATTTGTTTTGAAAAAATCCCTAAATTTTAAATACAACCAATCTGATACATCCGTTTTTATTAAACGGTCCGGATTGAATAGGAGGGTCTCTTTTTCCATCATGCATGATAGCAGATACGGACTCCCTCTGAAGGATGCTATTTGGAGGGGAAGGGTAAACAAAAGCTTGCTATGGTTAGCTATGGGTACTCTGAAAATGTACACGGGATGTTGGGTACAGGTTGGATTGGGTTTAGAATTTAGATGGAATGTTGAAGCAAATTTATTTTATGTGTATTATGTTGGTTGTTGGTTTGTTTGAGTTTGTTTAGATATTAGAATTTTTATTTATTCATATAATTTTGTTAGTGGCTACTGGAAAGTGGTATGTGATATGTTATTTCATTTTATATTTTTATTTGTATTATCACTTAGCAAATGTCATCACTTACTTTATATGTTTTTAGATACCATATGTAAATTAATGTATGACAACAAGAATAATTTTTTACTTCAATAACAATTATTAACGTACAATTTTATTAAATTTCAAAGTAGTATTTTTTAATATCTGCATCTTTGTTATTTAGGTTGTCCTTTTAATAGATTGAAAAGCAACGAAGTTAAGTGTGTTCCAATCGGATCAATTGACGACCTCATGAAATTTCCAAAATAAGCTTTTAAAATCATATAAATTTCTAGCTTTATTTGACAAGAAGTTCTAAAATCCTCTTATTTGACACCAATAGATGAAAATTTTGGTTATGTCAAAAATACAATAATAGCTAACATAATAAAATTATTGCAATTTTATCATGTGATTATAATTAATAATGATAATGTCCATTGTTCTTTTATCAAATATTTGGTTGGTCTATTTTTTGTCAAGGATAAAATCACAAAATACACCACAAACATAATCTACATCTAACATCTATGTTACTAATAAATACAAACTAAATATAGTTACTTTTAAAGCAAACAAAATATAGACCGTTCAAATCAAACCAAAATATAGGGCTAAAAATATATTTTGACGCCGAAATGACAGAAAATCTAACATGAATACTAATTTAGGTACACACCAAAATGCACATAACAAGCTTGGTTTTTTTTCAATCACAACCTTACATACTTTGGATGCATTTTTTAAATTAAAATTTTGGTCTCGGACTTGCTTACATGAAAGATGATACAAAGGTGGAGCCGTGGGGGTCTGCACTTACTGTGCATATACTGTATAGAGAGTTATTATAAATAAAAAGTGTGATAAATTCACGTTAATTTTTGTATTTTAATCTTATATTTTACAAAATTTTAGATACGGATTTTAATTGAAAATGAAATATTTAAATTTTTCAAGATTTCGTGCTTCTTATTTTATGTATATATATAATATAAAAATATTTATATCAACATTTAAACATATTTATATTAATATTCAAACGTATTTATATTAATATTTAATGTTTTTATATACAGAATAAATACATTAGATCAAAGATCGTAGCTATTTGTCACGAATCGTGATATATATTAAATCACATTATTATGAACTACAATATTTATTATTAACGATGAAATCATAAATATAGAACGATATGTAAAAAATTAGAGAAAATGATAATTTCTCCAATAAATAATAACTAATAATATTTCCTCGAAATAAAACAAAAAAAAATATAGTTCCTCAAAATCTGGATATGACTGATCCACCCGGCGCGGTTATAGGAACGAACTACTGTGCCAGGATGAAACAATACGGATCTTCTGTGGCTAGACTGTACAAGAATAAGATGCAGCGAGTCAAATCAAATGAAACCACAACCAAAACAGTAAGTTCCTCTATAACATCGTTTTATTGTTTCGCATTTACACGGGCCCGTTTCCTCAGCAACTCGCTACACGGTGTGGTATTCTACCTGTCACTAGGAAGTCGTCAGTTATATATAAGACATTGGTCGTTAGTTGTTTATTTAGCACTTCAGATCTGGGGAACGCTGAACCGTTGAACCCACATGGCCACATCCTTTTTTTTTTATTATTTCTTTCTTGTTTTCATGTTATCAATTCTCATCATGCGCTTTTACCTATTTCCAATTTCAAGCAGAAAGTGCAGAACTAAGAACCGAAAGTTACTTGCAAAAGATGTCTTTTCCTGTAACCCCACTTGCATGCGTGCATAGTTGCAATCCTACCTCACCCGCAATTACTATCCAGGACAGTAGATATTCTAGAAAAGGGACTTGCCTAAAATTTTCATAACCAGATTTCAGATTTGGGTCCTGTCTAATGGGTCTTAGTAGGCCTAAATTTAAGCTGATATCAGAGAAAAAATTGCCTAGAGGCAAACTTTCCAAAGTAATCCAAAATTTCAAATGCACAGATTTTTTTTTTTTTGTGAAATAAATGACAGCTTGCTTAATCTAACATAACTAGATAAGAAAATTCAATGTTTTCTGTTTTCACTGTTTTCTTCTGGAAACATTGTAGGGATGACTAGATAAGAAAAAAAATAGTATTAGAGTGTCAAATAATATATTTGCAATACTGATGGAGGTAAGTAATAAATTCCAGACAAATGTGGACCATCCAACCCCTATAATTGCTGGAGTCCTTGTCTGAAAAGTTTAATATTTTCAACTGGCGTTGTTACCTAATTTCCTTTTCTCATTCTCTAATAAGATGTGTTTCATAATCATCAACCAAGTGAAAAACCTGCTTTTAAATTCATCAGTAAAAAAATAATAAGTAACTGAGGTCCATAGTCAGATTTTTTTCAAGTACAAGTACAATTTTTAGATCAAGTGGTACTCAAGTTATCATACAAAAATGAGCCAAGCAACTAAAGTTTGAATAGAAGCTCCTGAAAAGCCTCAGCCCATATACAATCTAGCAGTTATCATCAAATAAAAAAGAAAAAAAAGAAAGAAAAAAGAAATTGGTTCCCTTGATATCTAATTCTCTTATGCTGACATCCATCAAGTTGTTTTCAGTCTGCTAGCCAAGTTGTGTTGAATCTTTTCTTTTGCATTCTTATCCAATGGATCTTCACCAAAGTAAAGATCCAAGATCGACTTGCACAGAAGCTTGCTCTGAATTCGTCCCACCTCCTTTCCATCAACTGCATACAAACACAAATGCACACATGCACAAAGTTTTTGGAAATATAGTTACAAGTAGTGCTAGCAAACATCAACAAAAACTTAATCTGTCAACGGAAGCTATATATGTTATCTTAATGTGTGATAAGCGTCACTATCCAGGTTTTACCGAGCAGTACAGATCTGAATCAGGTATTACCAGCCAACTCTTTATTTTCTAAATTTTTTATTTTTACCCACTATCCGTGTTATTGGTTGATGATTAAGCATAAAATTGTTGTATAGGTATAAATGAATGAATTGCAACAATTAGACTATCAGTATTGACTGCCAAGAAAATTGATTCACTGCCAATGGTAATAGCATGTACTAGAGCTAGCAATTATAATAATCCCTGATATTAGAAAAGTTGAAAAGAATAATTGATTTACAACAGTCTGAAGGAACCTACTCCTTGTTCGAAGAACATTTCCTTGTTCCCTTGAAAGTTCAATTACGGACCCCTTTGGTAGTTTCTGGTCATCCTTAAAGAGGGAGACAAACCTGCCGAGTAAAAATCTCAACAGAAAATTAGCAAGGGTAGAGTAGAAGACAGAAACGAGACCTAATTTTAAAGCAATTTTATTCGTCTCGGATATATAGCATACTTCTTTAGTAATTGATCTGTATCAGATGGATCAGATGCACTGAATTTCTGGAGCCTAGTACCGATACTTTTTGCAAATGCATTGCGAACAGAACGAATGCCCAGTCTCCCATACACTATTTGAAGCCGAACTGTCATTCGAATGTCACTCTCTAAGGCATCAGCTATAAATTCCCTCTTATCTTTCAGGTCCGACAAGGAGGTGGTACCGTATTTCCCATTAAGCTTTTTTATGTCAGAGTCGTCAGCATAAACCCCTACAAATCCAAAAGTGCTATAAGCATATATAACATGTATTGCGCACGGACTTATACAAAATAAAGTTCTTAAGTGATTTAGCAAGATAACGAGAAGGCCTGCTGTAAGTCTAATGCCGACTGAACCAGACCCAATGAAACCTTGATTTCCTTTCTTATACCATCCCTTCTACCAATTCAATACCCTATACTTTTCCCCCCTCCTAACATAGATCCAATTATCCTTCTAAATCTGCCAATTTCTACAAAATTAACCCAAAACAATTACCTAGCATGGAAATCCCAAATTATTCCCCTCCTCCATGGCTATATCCAATATGAAGAATAGACATACAGGTACCAATATCAGTTTGGAGTGTGTCATGGCCACATAGACATGAGGGAGGGGAATGATTTAGGATTATTGTGCTAGGTAATTGTTTTGGGTTAATTTTATAGAAATTGGGAGATTGAGAAGGATAATAGGATCGGTGGGAGGAAGGGGAGAAGGTAAAGCCATATATGTATTGAATAGAGAGTAAAGCTAGGGTGAGCTTAAGATCACCAAACCCTTTGACAAGCTTAACTCAAAAACCCATTGAATCGACTTCAAACGACAAATCCAAGTTACTCAATAAATTCTTCGTATCATCATATTGTAGAATACCGGAATTTTCTAACTATATTTTTCAGATTTTTTTGAAAATGGCATATTCTCAAATAAAGCATTCATTATAATTTTAGAATCATTTTTAAAAATCCGAAAAAAATAGTTAGAAAACTCTAAAAATAGAAAATTTTAATATCCTAAAAGATTTTTGTATGAATAATTTATTGAGCTAACCGGATTTGTCGTTTGAAGCCGTTTTGATCATTTTTTGAGTTAAGCTCATCAAAAGGGCTTGGTTAGCTTAAACTAACCCTAGTATTACTCTTGAATTGACATAAGGGACAACGGAAGAAGAGAAATCTATGGAGGTCGGAGGTATGTCCATGGCTCTGATACCATGAAAGATATAGAGAAGAAGAGAGATAAAGGCTTAATTCATGTCAACTATGTGTATCACATCTCGGATTATGCTTTATATAGAAATCTTGATTAAACCCTAACTCTACAAAGTAACCCTAGTTAAGAATTGAATGGCTGAGAGCATCATGAGGAGGAGTAGTTAGAGAAGAACTGGTTGGCTGTCCATTGAGGTACTGAACGGACACCTCCATTCGTGTGCTAAAGCCCTTTTTTTTTTCTTAGTTTCTATTGAGATAATGAAACAGTATCCCTTTGTTCAGAAAATTTGAAGATGATAACAACACAAACTCTCTTAATTAAATCAAAATAGCCCCAATTGACGAACCAGATAAGAACAATAATTGATTAATTCGGAACTCATGCTATTACTATAGATCAGCACTACATTGTATTAGTTCCATGCAGAGATAAATTACATCAGAAGAAATCGCAAAAACAAGAAGAAAGAAAACAGCAATTACCAAAGGCATAGACATCAATTGACTTGAGACCGAGCACATTAGTCCTCCTGACTCCGACTCCAAGCAGCTGTCTTCTTCCATCCACCTCCTCGGGAAACACCTCTCCAGTCTTCGGTTCAACTGGAGAGAAGCTCGCATTGCCGAGAGAAAGAGAAGCCCAACCAATGTGGGAAATATCCCCTTGACGCGAGGAGTCGGTGAGGGAGGAGACGGCCAGAGAGAGGCCCAGTGCTGACGCGGCCGCTAGAGCAGCGGTGGCGAGAAATGGAGCGGAGGAGGAGGCACGAGAGAAGGAGAAATTAGGGAAGCGAGGGAAGTGAGAGAAGGAGAAACCGAGAGATGAAGCCATGGTGGTAAACTGGCTACTGTTTGTGCTACGAGAGTGTACGGAGCTTGTTTTAATTGCTGTATTTCTGATTCGGATTCGGATCAGTTGGTTGGGGCTGGGTGCTGTGTCCTATTTATATGTATGAGATATATATGTGTTAATGGACGTATCGTTTCGTATAAATATATATCGTATTATATTATATTTTTTTTATATTAATATTAAGAAAGATATTTTTAATAATATAATACGTTTTAACATGTAATGTCTATATATATTTGAACGTATTTTAATTTTTTTAATTAAAATTTTATTTTTAATTGTTAAAAAATATTTAAAAATTCAGAAAAAAAAAACAGAAAAAATAGGAAAAATGGAGAAATTTTTTTATAATAATATATTTTTTAAAATATGTTTGTAGCAATACATTATAATAATTATTTTTAAAAATTTTATAGATATGTTTAGTCATGTTATGTACCAGCTAAACACTTGAACGTGCCGTGTTGTGTTCAGTGCAATTATTATTTAACACGACACTTGTAAGGATATAACACATCTGAGCATGCGTGTCGTGTTTTGGCTGTGCCTGGACACGTACTATCTGTGCCGTGCTCACGTGCTACGTATTTTTGTTAATACACTAGTAGGGGCATACCCGTTTGATATCGTAATGAGTTTTATATTAGTGTTAAGAAAAATATTTCTAATAGCATGACACATCTTGACATGACATGCCTATACGTATTTGGACGTGTTTTATTTTTTTTAATTAAATTTCTGTTTTTAATTTTTAAAAAATATTTAAAAATTCAGAAAAAATAAAAAATCAGAAAATAGGAAAAATGGAGGAAATTTTTTTATAATAATATATTTGTTAAAATATGCTTGTAACAACTATTAAAAATATATTATAACAACAATTTTTTAAAATTTTATAGACATATTTAGAAGCGTTACATTCCAGCTAGGTATTTAAATATGTCGTGCCGTGCTCAGTGCATTTGTCGTCTAACACGATACTTGTAAGGGCATGGTACATCTAAATATGCGTGTCGTATTTTAGTCGTGCCCCGACACGTGCCATCCAACTCATGTGCCACGTGCTTTTATTAATACACTAATTGTGACATACCCGTCTGATTTAAATCAATATGAGCTAATTGTTGATATTATAACGAGCTTTATTATTATATATGTTAAATGAGTTATTATATACAGTAATGATTTTATTTTATAATGCATGCTTGTAATTATAATATATTCATGATGTAATTTTTATGATTGTACGCTTGCAATTATAGTATAATTATTCGTACGGTCTAAAATCTTTTAATTAAAGTTGTATACTACAAATTTTTCTTTTTAAATGTTATGCCTATATTTTAGTCTCCTAGAATATTGTCCAAATTTAACATGCGTCTACTCTTATCTTTTTTACCCTCTTTCGTTGTTACCATTTCTCTTTCTTTCTCTTCGAAAAGCGATTCTTATCTCTTTTTCTTTTTTCTCAAAAAGTAATTCTCGTCTCTTTCTCTTTTGTTATTCTCATTCCTCTCTCTCTTGCTTTTGTTCTCCTTGCTTTATCTCTTTTTTTTAAAGATTGACAGATGCTACCAAAGCTTATATTGATAAAGTTAAATTAGAATTATAAATTTATTCAAGGCTACCTATTCAGCTATCAAGACAACCTATTTCAGAATTCTAGGTATATTTTTTTAGCAACAAACTAATGATAGAATAGAAAAAGATCAAACAAATTAAGGAGAAATTTGCAATTAGATCGTTCACATTGCATGAAAAAAAGATATATATAATTGGAGATGAAACTTCTTATCTCGTAGTAATGACAAGCTGAGCTAAGCAATAGTCACTTGATTTTAGAATAAAACCTAATCCATTTTATTCCACATGAATGAAAAAAAGAATGTACATCTTCTACGTCTTACTCTATTCTTATGAGCACTGTGTTTGATTTTTCTAAAAGAGAAACGTGTTTTTACCAATATCCGAAATATTTTAAGGGAGCTTAGCGTGGTTATCTAAAAGTATTTGAGTTTTTATTGAAATTGTGCTATGCTGATATTATTAGTTAGTGTATATATCTTGTAAGATCCCATTGTCATATCTCCTAAAGCATTATCTTTGAGTGAGTATTTGTCATTTCTCCTTTTGGTGAAACGCCACAGACACAGAAAAAATATCTTCACAGACATGAGTAGAGTTACACTTTTATAAATGAGATGAGCTTGAGTGAGCATATATAACTATTACTAGGCTATTTATTAGCAAAGCCAAGGCTTGCTCAAGCCTTGAATCAGCCTTGCTTTATCCCAAGTTTTAAGTTCCAGTTGCACTAGTTCTATTATTGACTCATGACATTATGAAATGTTATTATTTTTTAATTTTATACAACAATGGATGGATAATAATTTCATGCCATAAAACTTAAGTGCATATGACACACATTTAGCATATATGATAACAGCAGTCATATTCATAAATTAATGGCAAAAGTGTATCAAGATATGTCCTAGGCAAGATGCTCTTGACTCAAGCTCCTGCTTGGCTCATTTATGTAAAATTCAACTCAATTTGGTGTTCATTTATAAACCTTTTTGGGAAATTTGGTGCTCATTCAAATTTTGATTTGATCAAGCAGTTCACCAGGCACATTCTGACCTTGCCACCTCATGCAAACAACAAAGAAAACTGGCTAGTAAAAACGTGCAATAAGAAAATTTAGCGGCCTACCGAACAATGAATACGGTTAACAAATACGGATAAATTTTCAATATTACCGTATCAAACATATTCTTTTTTCTGCAGACTGTCGGTGCTTACGCCTATAATGAATCCGTAACGGAAGCCATCTGTGCCATGTTTGGGTGGGAAAAAGACCATCTTGACCCCTCAAAATGCAATGACGAAATGATTGATTTGCCAAAAGATGGAGGAAATTTGGATTCAGAATTAATTGAGGAGGCCTGGAGTGTCCTTTACAATGACTGCCTCTTAGCCTTGGAGAGTTGTCTGCAAGGAGAACTGAAGCACTTCCACAAGGCTAAATACATGATTGCTCAAGGATTTTATAAGAGGGGAGATTTAGGCGACTTGGAGAGGGCCGAAGATGAGCTCTCGTTCTGCTTCAAGTCTTCACGGACTTCTTTTGCGGTGAATATGTGAGAAATTAATGCAACTGCTAGAAAAGCAAGGTAATATTTTCATACTTGCAACCCCTCAACACTGAAACACACACACACAACCAGCACCTAGAGAAAAGAATTAAAAAATGTAGAAATGGGAAAAGTTTATAAAATGTTCTTGATTTTTTTTTTTCAAAAGTTAGGAGTTGGAGCTTTTCAATTTGTATATACATAGCAGTACATTTTGACCTAGTGTACTTTGGAAAGATAACATTTTACAATTTGTTCTGTTGTGATTCTTGTATTCACAAGAGAAAGGATGTAAGTGTTAATAGGAGCAAGATAAGCTTGAGGCTAGCTTATCAGAAAGTTCCCCCAAATTTGTCACTTGTGTCAGGAAGTACTTGCTGCTTTACTTGAACCTCTTGGAGAGAACAGGCGACATGTGTACTCTAGAGCAGGCCTATACGTATCTTTGCACTGACAAAAAGGTACAAGTAATACTTACTATATAAATCTCAACACAACAGTTAAAGTACTAGTTGGTACAGTATGCTTTTGACTTGTTGGGATCACTGTTTCTTCTATCTAATAATTAATTGCTAAGAGGGGCAGTTGTTAATGACTGAGGATACTTTGATATTCAAAATAATTAATTGCTAACAACTGCCCCTCTTCATACTCCACTTCAAAATACTCCCTAACTGCATTATGTAGAAAGGAAAATTGAACAAAAGAGGGGCAGTTATTTATTTATTTATTTTGAATAAAGCAGATAGAAATTAGATGTGCTTTAGTTACTTAAAAAATCATTACATGTGCTGTTTTTTAGAGGGAATATGTAAGATATCTTTCATTTTTACTGTTACTTAAAATTTGATATTTTCATATTTCAAGTGGTAATAAACTGGAAAAATCATTACAACATTCATCTAGGATACATCACCTTTAGCAACTAAAGATGAGCTCTTTCTGGAATTTTGTTTGTTTGCATCTTAGTTCTTTTATGCCCATGTAATTTCCTAATGGATCTTATGCATGACTTCGTTTTCTGCAGTTCTCTGTGTGCATAGGGGACCTTGTTCCAGTTTGTCTAGGGAAATATCTCCAAGTGCTTGCTTCTGCAGTGCAGAATGCAAAAGACGATGCTGTTGTCAAGCAGCAATCGGGGAACATTTCACCGCTCTTATGAAGAACGTGAGCATGTGGAGCCACATTGGAAGTCTTCCTGAACTCAATTGTCCCGATCTGTCGGAATTTAGTCTTCTTTGGTAATCTCTCTAATCAAGTTCTCTTCTGGAAATAAATTAATATTTAAACAGAATAGCTATGTAATTGTTAATATTAGCTTAATTTTGTAATAGGAGAGTAAATAAATCAAGGCTTATTCCAACATTGAGTACTAGTTTCCACTAAAAAGGTACCAAAAAGGAAAAAAAAAGAATTTAAAAGATAGCCCATCTGGTCTAGAACCATAACAACAGGTATAATAACATATGTAATGGTACTAACCATTTTTCCTGTCTGATTTGAGTTACTGGACTAAGCATGCAGGTTTTTGGATTCCTCCAACACAGATAAATTTTCATACCTTTTTGTGTCACTAAATTATTAATTCTTGGTGCTTGTCATCTTACAGATATATCCACTGGTACATCCAGATATTAGAGAGAGAGCTCCAACTCGATCAACTCGAATTGATAAATGAAAAAATTAAGAAGTGCATCAATAACACCAAATTCTCCAACAACTTAACAGAAGTCAGCAAGCATGCGTCTTTCTCCTGGTGCTGGTGCCTTTTGATGAAACTTGCATCCATCAGCGCTGTTCTTGAGACAGCCGTGACCAACCTTAATGACAACCAGGCTACCTCATCAGGAAATGGCATCATGCTCTATGCCAACCTCCAGGCTACCGTATCTGTGTATCAGCTCCCTTTAATTTTTAATACCAACTTTTGTATTTTCTTATGTTTTACTAGTTTCTATTTCAAGCTCAGGACCAGAAATTGAAAAAAAGGAAAAACTTTCCCACACTTCAGCCTTCCAGTTTCACTTATCAGCTCCACCTTAGGCATGTTTTTTAGCTGCAAACCAAGCTAATTGTGTATCGTTTGATAGATCCTGAGCCTAAAGTGTTGAAATAACTGTAATATATATAGCAACTAATCCAGATGTTTAAACAATTTGAGTTCTGAACTCAATCTGATATTATTTGTGAGAAGAATAAATAATGGTCATAGCACTTTCACTTCAGATTTCTATTTGCACTTACCAGTACCTATTAATAATTTGCCATTCAAAAGTTTTTATTTGGTAAAATCTTTTCATTTAAAACTTCAGCAGGTACCAATAATTGACACTTCTGGAATCTAATAAGAAATCTTTGAAAAATATGAAAGAAGTGAAAACCAATCCATCAACAAAATTTAAACAAGCAAAACAAACAAGCTTGAAAATACAAGTGCTAGCAAGGTCACAAAACCACATACAACTTTAGCACATATCTTAAAATAAAGAAGAATGGTTCCCTTAATATCTAATTTTCCAATCTCGACATACATCAAGTTGTTTTCATTTTGCTTTTCAAGTTGACTTGAAATCATTTCTTTCCAAGGGAAGCCTTTGAGAATAAAAGATCAAAGATCAAGTTGCACACAGCCTGGCTCTGTGTTTGTCCCACTTCCTTTCCATCAACTGCACATAAAAACACACACACACACGAGAGAACTTACCAAAGTATACTTACAGTCAATGCTACAAGATAACAAAATAAATCCGAGCTGTGAATAAAATCTCCCTATGTATCTAATTTGTAAGAAGCATTGTAATCTTTGTAATGTGCAATTGGGCAGTAAAAAATCTGTACCAGCCAGTACCAGTTAATGCTTCATTTTCCTGTAGAACTACTTTTAACCACTGATATATATTAACAGTGGATAATTAAGCATAACAATATTGTATTAAGGATAGAGGAATTGCTATAGTTAGACTATCAGTATATACTGCTAAACTATTGGTTCAGTACTAGTAGTAATGGTGTGCATCAACCATTAAAAAGAAGGGTTCCAATGCATCCATTTTTCATGCCTCCAATCAGCCTTTAAATCTGAACCACACATCAACGTCTAAAAGAAGAATCCAGATTATTTCATCTTTGATACTCCTTCCCCTCCTTTCTCCCTTCGTTACCTAAGCCACCAGGACAGTTTGCCCTCTCACTAACATCTCTCTCGATCTCCAACACACTAAACCTTTCTCTATATTCCTCCCTTCCTCTCCCCGACTCAAACTAACACCGGTTTTGCACATGCAGTCTGTTTCTAAATTCTCATTTCCTACAATCATACCACAAAACCCACAACATCATGTAAATTATATTATGCACTATGGCCCAATTCAGCCAAGAAAAAATGGGATAAACTCCATCAGAAAGTTAACAAATGCCTCATATGATTACAAGAACTTGTACGTAAGTTTTAACCAATACTTGCAATCAATGTGAAATATAGCATAAACTTCAGTGCTTCAAATTCAATACTAGTTCTATCTAGCTTACACTAAATTCAGCATCACAACTTACATATTTTTCTAGACTTAAAACAAAAGAAATCAGGGAAGATATACTGCAGGTTAGTTAATAAGCAAACCAGAAATTGAAACAAATAAGTATGAATGACTAAATGGAAATAAAAAAAAATGACTTGAGTACAGTTGTAAGAATAGAGTCATTTTCAATGCGTGATTAAGCAAGCACAGTCATCCAACTGGAAAGGGCTATGGAGAGAGGAAGGCACAGACTGAACATAGAGGAAGAGAAAAATTGGATAGGTTTGGATGCAAAGCAAGCCATACAGTGGAGGTTGAACTAAACAAAGCTAGAGAGAGATGATGGCCTTACTGAGGGATAAAGTGGGGGCACTTGATGAATTTGGATGCACAGCTGAGATATGATGAAGCAAGAAAAGGGCTCGATTAGTGTAGAACTGGCAATGCAAGCATACAAGCAGAGAGCCCAACAATGTGGAATGGGGGCAAGAGAGGGATCAAACTGACAGGTGAGATGATGCGCATTGTCGGTCTAAATTTTTGATGTACGGTTCAGGTTTGGAGATCGATTGGAGACATTTGAACCCTCTTGAAAAAGTTGAGAAAAACAAATGACTTAATTAAAACAGTCTGAAAAGAACCTACTTCTTAGTCGTAGAACATATCCTTCTTCCTTCGAAAGTTCAATTATGCCCTTCGGTTTATCTTTAAAGAGGGAGACAAACCTGTGAAATAAAATACTCAATACCAAATTAGCAGGTTGACAGAAACAAGTCATAATTTCAAAGCAATCATTCTAGTTACTATGATATCTAGCTTACTTCTGAACAAATGGATCTTTTCTCTCCGATGCAGTGAATTTCTTGAGCCAGGTACCGAAACTGTCAGCATATTTGTAGCAATATTTATAATGGTGCTGTGCCTGAAACATTATTTGAAGCTGAAACGTCATTGGTATGTCGTTCTTCAAGATATCAGCTATGACTTCCTTATCTTTCAGCTCTGACAAGGAGGTAGCACCATATTTCCCATTAAGCTTCTCTACGTCGGAACTGTCAGCATAAACACCTATAAATTCAAAAGAGTTATGTACTTATGTATTATACACTATAGAGTCGAAAGAAAAAAAAAATGTTAAGGGGTTTACCAAGATAAAAAAAATAAAGCATGCTGTATGAAATTTGTGGTTCATTTTCAGTCTAATGCTAACTCAACCAGACCCAATCAGATTATAATTTCTTTTTCTCTACAAGATTTCTTCATTTCCATTGAGATAATTTAATAACTAGTCCACTTATTCAGAAATTTTGTTCAGAAAACTTAAAGATGAGAACTTTGTCATACACAACAAATTAAATAACAAATACTATCTTTCTTTCCTTTTTTTTTTCCTTAGAAAAAGTGAACTATAGTTCACCAGATTTCATTCAGTTTCAAAGCCCCATTACACAGACACACACTACAATAGATATTAATAGACATTAATTAGGGACCCCACACTGACCGGTACCACTGCTTGGTACACATCTCTTCACCTACCCCTAAATTACCCCTATCTTAGTTCCATAATACCATACTGTCATTGCATAGCCATTTAAAATTACACACAACGGATGGTTCAGAAACAAAAGACTTATCACAGAACCACAAAATAAGACCTAATTCATGTGCAATAAAAATACTATCTGACCTAAATAGAAGAAACTAACACCATAAGATAACCACATAACGAATTATAGTTGATTAATTTGGACAAAATCCATGCTAGCACTAAGACCACCACTACACAGTATAAACTCCATGCAGAGAGAAATCAAATCAGAAGAATGCCTAACCAAAGAAAAAAAAAAGATGAAAAATGAAATTACCAGAGACCAAGATACAAAATTTCTTGTAACCACGCCAATTAGCGACCCTGCGCGCAACTCCAAGCAGCCGGTTTCCATCATACACCTCCGGAAACGTCGCTTGAATCTTCGACTCAGCCGGAGAGGTACTGGAAACAGCGCCGGAGCCGGAGCGAGAATCGCAGCAGATGTGCGAAATGGTGAGGGATGAGGCGACGAGGGAGAGGCCCGGCGATGAGGAAGCGGCTAGAGTTGCGGGAGCAAGAGACGGAGAGATGGAGGAGGCGCGAGAGGAGGAGAGGTTAGGGAAACGCGAGAGGTGCGACAAGGAGATGGCGAGAGAAGAAGACATGGTTTACGATCGATCTGGTTTTCCGAGATGAGAGAGGAGGACTGAGGAGAGTTTCTGTTTCTGTTTCTGTTTCTGTTTCTGTTTCGGTGTATGGATCATTGGATCTTGGAGTTTGGCTTGGAAGTGAGGGAGGGAGGGAGGGAGGGAGTGTTGTGTTTGTACTTCGAATGTAACGCCTTCCTTTGACCCGTTGACTGAAACTCTGAAATGATTTCCTACAAGCATTCACTTCATTTTCGTTTCTATGAGAGTCCATATTCTCCCAAGTGGGTATAAAAAACGAGCGGTATTGTAATGTATATTGTAGTAGACCGTATTGAGATTTGTATATGATGTTCTGGAGAGGACATATTTTATGAAATAAATACTTCTCATGTGAAGTATATCAGAGGATGTGAATTCTTTCGATGAAGGGGGAGAGATGGATCCTTGACAATAATAATTTAATAAACTTGATAATGAATTTTTTAAATAATTTAAAAAACTATAAATATATCTTTAAATTTATAGATTAATTATATTTCAAATTTTATGTAATTTAAATGTTATTTGATACTTTTAAAAAATATTAAAATTGTATTTCTTTTTATATCCCAAAAGTTACCTGTTTGAAAAAAAGATCCATAAAAGTAAAAATCATGTGTCATACCTTTACGATTGGTTTTGCATTCTTCCCAAAATTCTTGTACCTAAAATCCAATGTTTTCAGACATCAACTTGAGGTATGTAGCATTAGAAAGAGCCGCAAGAAGCTCGTATCCACTTCGTAGGTAACTAGCAGGAACAAAATAGCGAAAATGCAAATGAGCTGTACTAGGGATGCCATGTTCTTCAACAAAATTTTTCTGAGTACATTGACATGTAAATAGAGGAGGCTAGGAACCGAGAGATGGATTTTAAAACTTGTGTCGGTGCAATGATCCTCAACAATCAATTTCTTGAGAATATGAGATGTAATGTTAATGGAGGTTTGGAAATAACACCATGCTATGACCATGTCTGGGCAATAGAAAACTGACGGGGGCTGGGGACTAAGTACGTAATCAATCCATGTCTTGGTGTGCTCTGGTTCAACATTATAATACTCCCAATCAAGTCGAAATGTTTCAATCCGGGAGATCCGTCTATGGTCAAAGAAAGAGTTCACAAAGCAGATGAATTGGTGTCTAGAACTGAACTCGACACGGTTAAAGTCGAGGCATGGTAAATATCTCCACAGGTTCCTCCATCTTTTTGACAGTACACAGGTTTGTACCGCTTGCCGTGCCATCAAGAAAGACATGATGTGGTGAAGGAGCTCATCACATAGGCTACTTAACCTATCAAATCGCCTCAACTCCACACATGTTCTTTTGGTTGTCATTTGTTCTGGTCTCAGGGGCATTTCATCAAACAGGTCTTGTGCTTGTTATCGCATGTCATGATATCAAGCTATCAAGCAAAGCCCTGTCATGGGAACAAGACAAAAGGCATTATTTCGCTAAGATGTAACTCAAAAAGAACGATTTTCATATCGGGCAATTGGGATTTACATGAATTTTACATGGAAAACACAGTGCAAGTATAGGAAACAGCATTAAATCTAGGTACAGCGCCAAATTTGCAATGTTATTACCTGGCAACGGTGGTATGGGGAGAACCAGGCGAGGTATCTAGGCTTCTTCCTTAGAAGTTAGAAGAGAAGAATTATAAGAGATGATCAGAATCAGATGGTTTACTTTAGAAATTTTAGTGTGCAATGTTTTCTTGGGAAAATAGTTCAAATTTTGAACTCAACTTGATTATAACCTTATTGGGTTGAAAATTGTTTTAAGTTGACCAACTCATAAACCCATCTTATACATCTCATTTTTTATATGCAGCTTTTGTGGGTTATATGAGTTGAACATATTGTAATTTTAATTGAATTTTCTTAAATAAACATGTTATTGTTTTATTTTAGATTTAATAAATTAATAATGTTACAACTAGAGAAAAAGATAAATGATAAATTAAATAACACAAGGATAATTTAATATTAATAAATGGATAAAGAAATAAGTAATTAATTATTTAATTGACTTAAGGCAGCAAATTTTTTTATTTATTTTAAAATTAAAGATTAAATAATCACAAATAGCATTCATAAATTAAACAAATCAAATAAAAATAATTTGATAACAATGACTGAAATACAAAATTCAACTTCTATTAATTTCAATAAGATCCAATTCTCATAACATAATAATAATAATCATGTTATTCATAAAAAAATATAGATTGTTCTTCAATGGAAAGAATCTTAGAAAGATAAATAATAAATGTATTTGTCATTGATTGATTTTCATGTATGAGTAATTCATTTTATTATTTTCAGTAAAATTAAAAATTAAATATTGAAGAAAATATGATAGAATATTCAAAATGGGTGAGTTGGATTAAGACGGATTTTTAGAACCAAATATACAACCCGATTCGACTAACGGGTTAACTAAAGTTCAAATCTATACCCGACCCGACAACATTTTAATTTCGACGGATGGGTTGAGTGGGCTTATTGCTATAATATTATTGCATTTTTTTTTCAAAGACTTATGTCAATTTTGTTTGATATTGTTACTATTAGCTGTTGAGAAGTTAACTTATTTCAATACTTTTTTTCTTTCCTGTTGTTACTATCTTTATTTTAACCGAGTTAAAATTATTGTTTCAACTAATTTGATTTATTTTTCTTTCTATGATTCTTCTACAAGACCAAATGAATTAAAGATTGTACTAATCATCTCTATTGTTTGATTTTATGAGAAGAAAAGGGGAATTATTTCATTGCAATTATTGATAATCCCATGAACCAAATATGAAAAAGGAGGCCCGATAATATCAAAATTCGTACGAAAGTTTCACTCTCATGCTTCAATAATCGTACAAAAAATCAGATTTGTAATTTGATGGGCGTTGAAAAACTCTCCATTCCATAAACATGAGGTCATATTTGACTCTAACAGTATAACAAATAACTTACAAAATCTGACACCTAGATCTTATTCAAAATCACTATTATTCTTGCAAATCGGAACGCTACAAATCTAAGAAATAACATCAAATTTCTCCATGGTCTCCAAATTAGCCTTCAAAGTGCTTCTCAGTTCCTCTGTTTGCTTATATAGGAACAAGCAGCACTTGATAACTAACATCTTAGTTAGATTCTCACGCCAGATTCGGAAAGACGACATCTCCGATTCATTCTCTAGATTGCCATTAAGCTTCTGTACATTTCAAGTTAAAAAAAAAAGAAGAGGAAACGTTCAAAATGAAGAACAATTTGTTTGTTGTGAAATATATAACCTTTTATCACCACTGAATGGGTATCATACCACCATATAAATAATGATCTCTTATTGTCTTTTGCTTGTGTAGACAAATAGTATTAGCATTTAGTAGGTACCACTAGGGGTTCTGATTTTCTGCTGCGCAACACTACGTTGAATAATATATAGACGAATGGAATATAAGTTTTTTTTTATTTTTTTTTGAGATTTACATTGCACGAATGTTACCGCAATCGGATGAACAACATACTAGGGGCCTTAGTATCTTGAATGTTGTTTCCAATTTTTGCTCATTGTTGCAATAACTAAAAATACGGCTGAAGCTTCAAATACACATGGTGTAGTGCAACAGAGGAAATAAATCCATACCACTAGCCTAGGATGCCGGTGCTTCTTTTGACTCCATATTTTAAAAAAAAAATGATGTCTAGAGAAAAAGGTTTTTTGCTCAAAACACTACAAATTTATGCTTACGTGCAAATAACATGCATAATTTGTTGTCAATTTAATAATGAATAATCTAAACATACACATTGCTTATCTAGAATCTTCAAACAAAACCATTTATTTCTGGAAAGCATGAATAAATCTACACTTTTAGGAGAAGGGGAAGAACTAGAGAACAAGAATCATCAATTCAGTTTAATGAGTTACAAGTGAATGCATTTAGATTAATAAAGTATGAATATGGTCCTTTTAACCTTTTCTTCACACCAATTTTTTGCTTATGTTGTTTCCAGTGTAAAGACCATAATTTATATGTTCAAATACAAGAAAGAAAAAGGGTTTTATTTTCTCAAAACCCAAAACATTGTAAATAACAATCTGAAAATTTTAGGGGAAGTTCTGTTAATTTAAAATTTTAACTCCAAAAGAGAGAAAAAAAGGTACCTCATCATGGCCCAAGATTAGCGTCTCCAAATTAGGCGAAAGGTGTACAAAGTGAGCTATGGGAGTAAAGCTGGCGGAATTATTCCAATCACCAACAAGGTACAAACTCTTGAGATTGTAGAAAACCGGACAATTAGGCAATTCTTTTCCTAGCATATCCTTTAAACAAACAAGAGGGAAATAAAAATTGAATAAAAATGATTTCTTATTTCAAAGAAACATTTTTGTTCCAACAAGGCTGTGTACTATTTGGTAGTAAAATATAGGTTAGAAAGTACCAAAATTGTGAATTTGGTGCAATTTGACATTATGGTAAACAAGAAATTGGTTATAAGCATATGCTGAAGTATCTCTGAAAGAATTTGATCCAAGAACAATTGCCCATTTCCTCCGGTTGGTTTGAGGCAAGCACATAGCAACATCAATGAAAGACAATGTACACTGAAAAATATATTTTTTCAAAAAGGCATAAGAGAAGTAGACGCACCTTTACTGCTGATTGTTTAACACAACAAAACTTGTAGTTGTAGGTTTTCGTCCCGATCAAATCAAGATATTTCACATTTGAGAGGCAACTGAGGAGCTCATTACTACTTTTATGGTAACTTGCAGAATCATTGTCGCAAAAACGAATTCGAGCCTTGACTAAGGATGACATGTTCTTCACCCAAATTCTCCCAAGAATTGCATTGGTAACATGTAAAGAAGTGAGACTAGGAATAGAAAGATGTATTCCAAAAACTTTACAAGAGAGATAATGAATGTCCAGATGCTTGAGACTGTGAGAAGTAATAGTGACGTCGGAGTTTTGTAAAGTACAATATTCCATAACTAAATCTTCAAGAACGGGACATCCTGAGATAAGATTTGTCATAGATTCACCATCGGAAATCACCGAAAACAGGATGAGCCGTTTTAAGCTAAAAAAGGTTATGGTCTTTGTCAACAGGAGCAAAAAGTAATGCAGTTCCATCGTCTCAAGAGAAGCCCATGTCAAAAGGGATTGAGGCAATGGTTTATTATAATATGGCCAACGAGAAAAGTCAGAAATAAATAACATTTGAGGCTTGAATTCAAGTGCAGAAGAAATCCATTTTCTCGTAAGTTCTGGTAGGCTATAACCGGAATTCAAACATTCTTTGGGATCCCAATCAAGTCGAAATGTGTCTACCCGGGAGGTACTTCTTTGGTCGAAGAAAGAGTTAACAAAGTGAATGAATTTCTCTCTACTACTGAATTCATGACAGTTAAAGTCAAGGCACATCAAATATCTCCACTGGTTCTTCCATCTTTTCGACAGTACGCACGTTTGCACGGCTTGTCTCGTCGTCAATGAACCCATGACACGGAGTAGAAGATCATCAGGTAGGCTACTTAACCTGTCAAAAGTACTCGACTCCTCCCGTATCTCTTCCATGGTCATTTGTTCTAGTTGCATGTGCATCTATTCAAACACCTGATATGCGCTCTCTAATTTGGCTGATAACTTGTCTGATTATCACACATCCAGCAAAAACCTGTCCCAGGAAGAAGATAAAACATCATATATTTGACTAAATTAAGATGTAAGATTCTCAATTAAATCAACTTACTTGCGCCAAGGTGAATTGTTTATAGAAATGAAATTCCTAGACACATAAGTTTTATGATGTAGCTAGGTACCATGAAGTTACCTTCACCGGATGAGAAAAGAATGGCGAGAAGCTTTTGTTCTTGTAGATAGATCGCAAAGAAAGAAAGAAAACGACAGAGGAGGAATACCTTCTCTTGTATAAGTTTGTTCTCTTAAATCTGGAATCCAGTTAAAAATGGGTTTGACATTTTTAGAGCTTCCAAAAATATTGGTGAAATAATTATAGAACGGGCAAATATAGAAGGGATAGTTTATACTTCTGGACATATATATATATCTGGTAATTGTCCAATTCTTAGCTTATACCGACGCACTGACAGATGGGACCAAAGCACTGTATAATTATTGAGGAGCGCCTGTTCCACATGTGGGCCCCGGTACCAGTGACACGAAATGGCCATAGAGGATATCCTTTTAGGGGCTGTTTTTCATAACTTTGTAAAGAAACTAGTAGATCAAATTGAATTGGAAAATCAAGCTACAATTATAATTCTTTGCACACCCCCAGAAAATTCTTAATGAAATTCCCATGGCAGCAGATATGAAAAAGGAAAGTGGTTGGGTCGATACTCCCATTAATATCGTAATCGATACCGATTTTATTATTCATGTAAAATGAGTTATTATTCATGTTAACGATTTAAATAAAGGATAACAATTAATAATATATAATGTACATATAAAAATTATTGAATTTATTTTTTTAGCTGTGTAGATTTTTTTTCAAACTTTATGTAACTGAAATATAATATTGTATAATTTTGAATTTTTTCTCAACAAAAAAATAAAAAATATAACTCGGGTGAATGAGTATATTCTTTAAAATCAGAAAAAAAGAGCAAGTTTTTAAAAATATAAAATTATTTTAGCATTTTTATAAAAAAAATAATATTTTTATTAAGGGACAGATTCAAAATCTATATCTCAATAAAAAAATATATTTTATCAATGGACGAATTTTAAAAATTTATCCTTCAAAAGCAACAAATTGGACTTTTATTTTCCTGTTCAGACTTTGAGCTGAAAAAACTCTTGAGACTAGATGGGAAAAAAAAATTCTGTCCCAATTAAAATATTGATTTACATTAAAAAAAAATTCAAAAGTTTGGTCTCTGTATAAGTCGGGATAGGGTTTTAAAACCCGTCCCTTCTATTTTCTGAAATACACATCAAAGTTTCCTATTTATTTAATTCTAAATAATGTTTTTCTTAAATAAAAAAAATGGGTTGATTAAGCCCATTAATAAAACAACTTGGCATGTAACCATGACAAAAATGTTAGACTCGTTTAACAATTAATTCCATCCTGGTTTTGATTAATTTTCCTAACACAATATCCCTAATGGTAACCTCCAAAAATGCCCCCCTCTCACTTAGGTAGGAAATGAACAAATAAAAATATTTGGTGTTGCCAAAAACAGTGTTCCAAGCCTCATCTCATCTATCTATTAAGCCATTTTGTCACTATACTTACCAACCATTGTATATACATCTAGTATCAAGTGCCTTTTTCTATCCTATAAATACCCTAACCCTCACTTCTAAATCTCCATCCCAAAGTTAAGTGTAGTATTATAAAGAAATAAAATACAAATATGCCAATTTACTCCCTCCTTCCCCTTTCCTTGTGTCTGATACTTCTGTGTCAAGGGTCTCTTGCACAGATTAGCTTTGGTGGCCAGAGCCCATGGCAGAGTCAGCGTAGTTTTGCAGGACCGAGAGGATGTCGTTTCGAAAGGCTCGAGGCACTCAATCCCTCCCGGCGCATGCGTTTTGAAGCCGGCATGACTGAATACTATGAATGGAGTAATGAAATGATGCAATGTGCCGGCGTGTCTGCCTGTCGCCATGTCCTCGAGCCTAGGGGCCTTCTTTTGCCTCATTACAACAATGCACCATCCCTCATGTACATAGTCCAAGGTAAATTAAGTTTATTTTTTGTTAAATAAGAATTACAATAGCAACTTAGTTACTTTTTTGTTGGAGAAATAAATTCATAAAATTCTAACGGTGTCAAAATTGATTACAGGACAAGGGCTCATGGAAACCATATTTCCAGGATGTCCTGAGACATTTCAATCCTTCCGACAACAGTCAGAGTCCGAACAATACATGATGGGAAGCCAACAGAGGATGCGAGATGAACACCAGAAGGTGCACCGATTTAGACAAGGAGATGTCATCGCATTACCAGCCGGTGTCACCTATTGGTGCTATAACGACGGCGATATTCCTATGGTATCAATGCAAGTTTATGACACAAGTAACACCGCCAACCAACTAGAACCTAGAGAAAGAGTATGTCATGCAATTTCATTCAAGGAAACACTCAATAAACATTCAAATTAAGATATATTTAGTGTTAATTAATATCTGATACTAGTGGCTCAATATAACAAACAGAGGTTTTTCCTAGCCGGAAGGCACGAGAGCCCTCGAATGATGTCTCAAACCGAACAACAATCCTTTGGAATGAGGCAACTATCAGGCAATAACATATTTAATGGATTCAAAACTCGTATGCTAGCTGAGGCTCTTGGAGTGAATATGGAATTAGCACAAAGACTCCAGAGCCAGAACGACCCAAGAGGCGAAATGGTCTTTGTAAAACAAGGATTTCAGATGCTAATGCCCTCAAGAAGACAAGAGATGCAACAACAAGAGTACGATGAGAGCATGCGGAGTCAAGAACGGTATGGTGAGAGTATGCGGGGACGACGCAACATGACTAACGGCATGGACGAGATGTTCTGCACAATGAAGATAAGAAGCAACATAGATATGCCGTCTCGTGCTGACTATTTCAATCAGAGAGGCAGTAGGGTTGCTATGCTCAATAGCCAGAAGCTTCCTATTATGAACATTGTGCAAATGAGCGCCGCTAGAGTTGTGCTCCAAAGGGTAATAACAAACCTCCAAAAATAATTTTTTGCTAAATAGACAGCGAATATCAGTAATTCGTCACATTAATTATGATCTAAATTTAAATTTATTTCTGCAGAATACCATGATCACGCCGTACTGGCATATGAATTGCCACAGTGTGATGTATGTAACTGGCGGGCAAGGACGAGTGCAAGTAGTCAACCATCGCGGGCAGGCTGTATTCGATGGTCCGGTCCGTCATGGACAGATAATACTCATCCCTCAAAACTATGTTGTCCTCAAGAGAGCCGAGCACGAGACGTTCCAATGGGTGTCTTTCAATACCAACCCTAATGCCATGATAAGTCAAGTCGTCGGAAAGAATTCAGTAATGCGGGCTATGCCGCTACAAGTACTGATGAACTCTTACCGTCTCTCGACGGAACAAGCTAGGATGCTCAAGTTCAACAGAATGCATGAAATGACTATCATTAGTCCCATGTATCAAATGAAATCTAGTCAGTGATGAATAATTAGGAGAGTAATTAAGCAAATTAAATAAAGATCCCACTGATGTACTCGTTCAGTGGTGATTCTGACATTATTGAATAAATGTACTGAGAGCGTTGTTGTAGACCTCTTATGAAATAGAAATTAGTTCGTTAGCATTTTTGCCTTTATTTTATTCAAACAATGAATTCATACACTACTACTAAAATAGTAATTAGATCGTGAGTATTTAATTAAGTTATCTGATTTTCACTATAAATTAATTAAACGGGCGTCCAATTTAGAAGCAACTAAAAATTGATTAAATATGAAAAAAAAAACATACAAACAAATAGGTAGAGACATGTACAATCCCAATTAATTAATTGTATGTAAAAATCTGCTTAGTTTTACATTTTTACAGTGATTTAACATAGTAGCTTACTTGAATTTTTTTCATTAAAGAAAAAATTAGGAGAGGTTTTGAATCAACATTCTTTCAGAATAGAAATTAGCAAAATAGGAAGATTCTATAAACACTTAAGTTATGGTTTCAAACATTGATGATTAATTTTAGACCCCACTAAGTACTCACCAAAAAAAAATTGAAATTGAAATCAAGTGTTTTTGCCTTTTTTTTTTGTTGTCAAAAAGTCTAAATTTCTCTATCTCTGAAATTATGTTTGAAATTTTTTTTCTTTTTATGAGGTTGATAATAATAATTATCTTATTAGGATATATTTGAGATATATAAGATGAGAGGATATCTTATCTCCAAATAAGAGGGTTACATTTAGGGGTGAGATAAGATAAAAGGATTAAAAAATAATTTCTATCTTATATGAGAATGGACAAATGGCGTAAAAAATTATCCATTTAGCATTAGGTCATATTTGGTAGGAAAAAATACAGTATGAGAATAAAGTGATAATGATTATCATAATTCTTAAATAGAATAAAAGTAGTTGTCTCTTATGGGGAATAAGTTTATTGATTGAGGTATAAGTGAGGAATAAGTTTCTTATAGAATCACACGTCATGAGTGAGAATAAAAAAGAATTATGGCTCCATAATTTAAAGAGTCTTTCAAGGTAGAATAAGTTATTTCTCAAGTTATGAAATCGCGGTTCTCACAATTCATGGCAAAATTATAATTATTATTATTGTCGTCGTCGTCGTTATTGTTATTATTATCATCATCATCATTGTTGTTGTTGTTATTTTTCATTATCATGATTGTGGTTATTAATAAAGTATAATTATTTTATCATTATGCTTTAAATATTATTATTTTAATTATAAATATTGGATGATTATTATTAATTATTTTATTATCATTATGTTTATTATTGTCATTATCATTATTATTCTAATTATTATCCGTATATTATAATTATTATTGTTGTAATTTTTCATTATCATTTTCATTTATATTATCATAATTGTGATTATTAATATATTATCATTATTTTATTATTATTAATTATAAATACTTAATTATTATTATTAATTATTTTGATGGTTACTACTGATAATTTTTATCATTATGATTATTTTTTATTATTTTATACTTTTTAATATAATTACATTATATCGCACTATCATTTTTTGTTTATAATATATTATTATTGTTAATATTATTTTGTGGTTGTTATTTCATTATAATAATAGTAATTATAATAATTATTATTATTGTTGTTGTTGTTATCATCATCAAATTAATTTCATTATTTATATATTTAATATGATAATAGTAATATAAGTGTTATTTTCATTCTATTCTTCCACTTACTCAACCAAACAAAAATAACTTATGATGACATAATTTTACATAAGAAATTTTATCTTCATAACTTTACATCCCAACCAAACATAGGTTTATTTCTATATTTTATCACCCTATGAAACATATCTTACTTCTTATTTTATTTTTATACCATACATTATTGCATATGTTATATATGAGAGTTATATTCTTATCATATATTTAATATTTATCTAAATTTATGTAATTTACAACGGTCCATATTTAAACGGTCTTTGATGAAAATATCATATGTAACTTAAATTACATGAAATTTGAAACACGATTAATCTATAAATTGAAGAATATGTCTATAGATCTTTCTTTATTTTTATGATGTTTTTTTTTCAAATTTATATAAAATTCCATTGTCAAAATTGTCAAAATAAACATTGCCTAGTGATCCCTACCCTTAAAAATATATGTAAAACGGGATATAATAAATGTATTTTCAACGACATGAAAAGTTAATTTATTGAACCATCCTTAAATTATTTTTTGGTTAAGAATATTTTTATGAGAATGAGATGCAAGGAAATATCGCTCCAGACTCATGTACAAAATTAAATATGAATTTATGTATAGATTATTCTAATAAAGTGTAAAATTCATAGAAATTTAAATTTATATATAATTGATATTTTTGGATGTTGGGCATTAATATATGAGCTTCTTTTTTTAGAATTTGATTGATATTTTTTATTGTTTTTTACAGAGTTAATTTTTTTTAGTTTGGAAAAAAAATAATAAACCCTGTATATCAAAGAGTGAATTTTGCATAACTTTTAAGCGAAAAAAGATTTGTATTAGATGAAATTTAGATGATTTTTTTAATTCTTAGATGAGCCAAATTATTTCTCTATGATAATATTTCTTTAATATAGAGTTTGTTAGTGTTGATGCAAGTTATCCAATTCGGATCTAAAATAAGCCATTCAACATTTCAAATCTAACACAATGATAATAATAATGATAGAACTCGTTTATTTATAGAAATATATATATTTAAATTTCATAAAAATATCTAAAAAAATATCGAAATTTACCGGGGTTCTAATTGAAAAAAAAGAAAAATAATTGACTCTTTCCCTTTAAACAGGAAAAAGAAAATGAAAAAAAGAAAAGAAAAGAAAAGACTAGAAGAGAGAATGAAAAGAGCAAAGAAAGGAAGAACCCCCCCCCCCCCCCCCCCTCCTCTCTCTCTCTCTCTCTCTCTCTCTGGCGCTACCCTCCATCTCCATCTCCCTCCATCGAAACAATTTACTCGCCAAATTCAATGAAGTACCAGCGAGATTTCAGTAAGAAACCTCTCTCTCTCCTCGCTCTCTCCCATCTTACTCGCTCTTTATCTCTCAATCGTAACTAATTAACCACTTGTAGGGTTGTACCGGCTGTTTAGTTACTATACTTGTACCTGGCTCAAAAATGGTGGTTATCAAGTATCAACCCAACCACCTCTTAGTTCTCTCTCCGTGGATGCCTTCTTCTTGTTTCTTTCTTTGCTTCGTTTTTGTTTATTTATTTAATTTTATTTTGTTATGTGTTCTCTATTGTAGTTTAACTGTTTAAGTATACTAGATATGTGGGCCACAACCTAATTCTCTTAGTATCTTAAATGGTTGAAACAATTTATGTTGTTTTGTGTAATTAATTAAGGTAACCCATTAATTAATACTCTCTGGCCTCATACCATAATATAATTGTTTCTAATTTTCATTTTCACAGGAGCCGTGCAAATCTGATGTCCGGATCCTAATACCGGTGAAATTGAATAAATATTAAGAAACGTTAAGTCATGAACAACATTGAATTACCTGAACAATGTCTTCTCCAAATTGTTTATATGAATTATATTCGTAAGTACAAAAGACGCTGTCAAGACATGCTGATTGGCCAAACTCTAGACTTCTCTTGTCTCGACGTGGAGTCATTTCATAAGGAACAGTTCATGCTGATTTCTTCTGACGTGTTTGAGTATTTTGTAATCATCATTCTGATCCTCTGGATGAGATTTCAGTTGGACCCCTAATCTCGTAACATGTGAAATTTATGGGGTTTTGTTGGCGGAAGAATATGTTATCCCTGGTCGAGCCGGAGATAAGATTTTGTGGTCGTTACTTTGGGGGTGTTTGTCTGGCTAGTAAGGCAAAAGAATTCAGTGCCTTTTCAAGTGTTACAGAGATCACTTTTGATTTGGATGGAAGGCAGAGGTATTTTATCTCTTTTGTTGTCTAAAAATTTTCTTTACTTATTTAATTATTGGAGACCATTATCCTACTATGGAAAGAGATGTTTTAGCTCTCATGGCAATTTAATTCCTCATTATTTTTTTTCAACACAGCTTAGAATAAGGGAAAATTAGTATAAAGAGAGGTCAGTTGAAACTATCATTCAGTAATGTGTCTCTTGTTAGCAAGCGTAATGATGAAATTCCGTAAATAAGATATATTTAACTATTAATTTCATATGTTACCTGATGAAATATCTAATGTGGCAGATTGGTTATCAAAGAACTGGAAACAAAATAAACACAAAATGATCCAAGTGAGTCAGAAAAATGTAAATAGTATCATTTTGGTAAAAGAGGTACAAGAAGACTGAGAATAGTAATACTGAGTAAAGAAGGTCTACTGGTAGTGCCAATTTTTTACCTGAAATTATATTAAAATAAGTAGTTGTTGCAATCTCGGTCGACCAAAAAGACATGGGGTTATACTCGACATGAACCTGTTCTTTTCAACTGTCACAAACAGATAAAAAATCTGCATTCTTGATGACATGCATGTTGTTACCCATCAAGTGGAAGTTCAGGATTTTCGAACTGAAATTGCTACTCATTGAGAATTTGGTTAGTGGAGAGCCTCGTAAGAAAAATTATAGGACGCCTTGCCGTCTGCCTTGAGCATTTAATTTTGTATTTTGGTTCTGCTGTTGTATTGCTGAAACTTTCATTTGATACTTTTTACAATTCTCCATACATTAAAACACAATGTTCCTACAGATACATGCTAATTAATTGTATCCCTGGCTCATTAATGCAGTGAATAACTTACACCTCGTATAGTGGGATACAATGTTTCTGCTGATATATGCTAATTAATTATTGTTATTATATCATTCACCGTATTGGTTCTCATGCTATTTTCTGAGTTATTGTTTCGATACTTTTTAGAAATCTATTCTGATAAATATATACTCAGCTTCACCGAGTTGCTGGATCTGACATGTCAGCTTCCACCCACTTTCGCATTTATTTCCTTCTAGACTTCCTATTTTGGTCATGACTTTAATAACATTTTGCCCAGTTTCACTTTCAAATCCTCCTAGACCTGTTCTTTTGGTCATATTTTAACGTTTTATAGATTTTTGCCTTTTGGGTAATTATTTTTTCTGTTTTAAAGAAAGTTCAGTGTATCATTACATCCAACCTGTTAGCACAAGTTGATATGCTTATGTCAGTCTTTCTTTCATTTCCTTCTATAGCTTTTTAGGAGATATTTTGCCTCTTGTGTCCTTCCAATTTTGAGTAGACTGAAACCCTAGCCGCCTTTTTCCGTGGTCTCTCTCTCTTCCCCTAAAAGCCTTGGCAGCCACTGGCAAGTTCCTCTCTCTGCCCCCCCTTGTCTATTACTCCCTGCAACATCCAAACCCACATCGCCCCTTTCTCCAATTTATGTGAGCATATTAATATATATTTGGGTTCAGGTTTGCCTGTTTGGTTTGTTGGCTTAAAATTGTATTACTTGTTTAATAATTTTCTTTCCTATTGTAAGTAAGGTCTTTTAATCTAATTCCAATTTTTGAGTAGCACAAGTCATATAGTCCATATAATTAGGGTTTTTTAAACTAATTTCTCCTTAGATCAGTAGATCTTGATTTTTGATGGCTTAATGAATAATTGTAGTCAGTGACAGATCCAAAGAGTCCAACAAGCCTAGGCACAAATCTAATAACAAAGATTTTTCTTTTAGTGTTAGCTATTTAAGCCCAGGAACATTTAACATTTTGTACTTAATTTATCAAATTCTAAAGGAAAAAATATATAATTATTATTGATTTGAAAATTAAGGATGGACACCGGCCTGGGCTTGCCCTAGTATGGGTCTGCCACTGATTGTAGTATTCATCATCAAATAACAAAATTTTTGTTTTAGGAGATATCAAGAATTATGGGGAAAAATGATTCTAAAGATGTTTTTGGAAGAATTGGAGAAATTAAAATAACAAGTTTAGAAGGAAGTAAAGGGGCAGGTTTGAGTTCAGTTGAAGAAGAGTTTAATGCAAGTTCTAATTCTCATGACGAAGGTAATAAAGACCATGAAGACCAATCCCAGTCTCAAGTTGCTTCTGCTGGTAAATTACTCAAAAAGAAAAAAAATATATATGATTTGTTGCAATAGGTTTTTATATTTATATTAGTCACTTCATCTTATTATCCAAATTGTTTCCTGACAACAGGACTGAAGAGAAAGAAAAATAAGTCCAAGTGAGCTTCCTTCTTTATATCTCCTTTACTTCCCTTGTTAGTAGTAGTCTTTGATTGCTTTGATCAATTGGCGAATTTAACCGTACTGAATGATATTCGATTGACCACCCAGATGGTTGAGAAATATATAGAATAAAAATGTAATATTTTCAAGTTTTCCTCGTGTAATTTGGAAAAATTGAACACTTCATCACAACTATGTTTTGTGGGTGTATAATACATTTTATTAGACACCCTGACAAAAATTTCCATGTCAACATCTGTTGTTCCATGTATAAGATTATCCTATATATAATAAAACATGAAGGTATGACTATGAATAATATAGGAGGAAGAAAGGTCCTCTTCAGCAGACAGACCCACCATCTATCCCCGTTGATGATCTTTTTCCTTCTGGAGATTTTCCTGAAGGTGAAATCCAACACTATAAAGATAGGTAGGTTTTTCTTCTGTTCTTACTCTTCTTTTATTATTTTCTTTTTTGGAGAAGTTTTTGCAAATTGCAAATCATTATATTTGCACGTAGTACCAGTTATTGTCCTCGTAAAATATTGAAGATTTCTGCTTCTTCTTGGTGAAGCTCTTGTCCCATGTGTGGGCACACTTGTGCATTTATGTATTGGTATGTGTTTGCTTGTGCAGATGTGACATCTAGCTAGCTTTGAACTGACCTTTGTTTTATCTGTAAGTTATATTTGCAATGAACAAATCTGTTTAATGACATTTAATTTGCAATATTAGTAGTTGCTGGTGTGTCTGAAACATGATAAAATTATTGGTTATGAGTACTACAAACATTCTAAAAGAAAAATCTTTGCTCCAAGGTCATGATAAGGAGTTCAGTATTAACATTTCTTCTTTTTAACATCAATCAATAGTAACTTGTGGAGGGTGACATCAGCTGAAAAGAAGGAATTGGAACGCCTGGATAAATCTATTTACAATTATGTTCGCCAAGCAGCCGAAGTCCATAGACAGGTTTGTGATCGTTACTAACTATGTCTTGTCTGCTCTTAATGAACTTGTTTCTCGCATGCATCTCTTGCGGAAAAAATTCGAGACTCATGTTATGATTCTTTTAGTAAATTAGACTTCTGAAGACAACTTTTGCAACACTACAATGAAATTCCTTTAAAACTTGCTTAATTGAACTAAATTTCCAAAGGCATCTTTTGCAACACTAACGAGATCCTTTAAAATTTTGAAGGTGAGGAAGTATGTTACCAGCATATGTAAGCCTGGAATATTGATGGTAGATCTATGTGAGACTTTAGAGAGTACACTGAGGAAGCTTATTAAAGAGAATGGACTGAAAGCTGGCATTGCCTTCCCAACTGGTTGTTCCCTAAATTGGTATTACATTTCTTCAAATTTTATAACATTTTTCCTTGAAGAATTCTGTTCAATCCAATTTATATGACTTCATCCTTTTTTTCTTTGTCAGGGTGGCGGCGCACTGGACTCCTAACTCCGGAGATAAGACCGTATTACAGTATGATGATGTTATGAAGTTGGATTTTGGAACACATGTCAATGGTAAATATTTTATTATTAGTATCACTTAAAAAGTTTTCTTTGTTGCGATCATAACTAATGCTCATTGGTCCCTTTGCAGGATATATTATTGACTCTGCATTTACAGTCGCATTCAATCCCATGTTTGATCCACTGCTGGAGGCTTCCAAAGAAGCAACAAACACAGGAATTAAGGCAAGAAGTTCAATTTAGAGTTAACACTAACTTTTTAATCCTTGAAAATCTAAAGATCAGTGTTTATTTTTTAGGAAGCAGGAATAGATGTGAGGCTATGTGACGTTGGTGCAGCAATTCAAGAGGTCATGGAATCTTATGAGGTTGAAATCAATGGCAAGCTTTTTCAGGGTTAGTTTCTCATTCTTCCTTTCCACTTTTGTCCTTCTTTAGTAACTTAAAGTAGCAGCTTAGCTATCGAACTTGTGATTGTCTATTATTTCAGGATTTTTTCTTTTTTTTCTTTTTTTGAAAATTAAAAATTATATGCTTTCAAGAAGTCACATTTTTGTTTTGTCATTGTAGTAAAAAGTGTCAGAAACCTGCATGGGCACAATATTAGGCAGTACCAGGTACATGCTGGTATAGCAGTTCCAAGTGTGAGATGTAGCGACCAAATAAAGATGGAAGAAGGAGAGTTTTATGCAATCGAAACTTTTGGTTCAACAGGTTAATTTTTTTTTTAATATGGACTGATAAAGTGTAGTTCTATTGTCCAGGAAGTTCATTGATTTTTTTTCTAGGAAAATCTACCGGAAAAAAGTTTATATATAGGAGAAATTAAGTCTAGTGTGAGAGAAATGGAGAAGCACATTCAATTATACTGTCTCATACTCTCATTTGAGGTAAAAAAGAAAATGAATGGAGGGTTGGAACTTGCATCTCTTTGCCGCCTACAAAAGTAGAGACATCCATCAATTCAATGCAAGTTCACATTATCGAATGGTTTAACCACAATATTGGTTTGATTTATAGCAATTATTATGTAGGAGCATCCAATATGTATGAATATAGCAGTATTATAACAATTTCTGGATGTCTCCATATTTTGTAATAGAAATGAGAAAAGCCACAGCTTGTTGAGAACAACTTTAGGAAAACTGTTAAAAACAATTTAGAAAGGTGTCTTCTGTAATCCGTGTTACTTCTTGGTGGTTAGTTATCCTGAAATTAAATTCCTCGTAGGCAAAGGGACCGTTAGGCAGGATCTAGACTGCAGCCATTACATGAAGAACTTCGATGTGGGGTTCATACCGCTTCGTATGCAAAGAGCCAAGCAACTTCTTACAACAATAAACAGAAACTTCTCTACTCTGGCATTTTGCCAACGCTACTTGGACCGTATCGGTGAGACCAAGTATCAGATGGCTCTCAAAAATCTCTGCAATGCTGGTATTGTCAAGGTAACTAGTACTAAACTAGTGTTGTTGTTGTTGTTTTTTTTCTTTTTTGTATCTGTTTGCAAAGTTAGATCCAGTCTTTTTGCACATTTGTAAAGAAGGCAACATTTTTTTTAATCTGGAAATTACTTTTTTGTTTTTAGTTCAAGGTTCTACCAGGTAAAATATGAGTGAAATTGTTCAAAGATTTTCATGTCTATTCCAATAGGACCAGTTAAACAGCTTGCAACCACTACATATGCCTTTTATTCAATTTGGGCTAGTGCATATAATGACTATAATTAGATACAGGGCAAAACTATAAGCATTTTTTGGAATGCTTCTATAAACCATACAATTTTTAATCCTACTTGGTGCTAGTTAAAAAAAAAATCAAGATACTAGGAGTCATTTACAAATACCGAAAATACAGATATTTGCATATTTCTTTTCCTAAATTCCTGTCACAAATTTCATCAAATAATCTTTAGTATACTGAATTCCTAACTCGTATTGCTTTTACATGTTATTGAAGGCCTTACCCCCTCTGTGCGAAGCGAAAGGAAGCTATGTGTCGCAGTTCGAGCACACAATCCTGCTTCGTCCTACTTGCAAGGAAGTTATTTCTCGTGGCGATGATTACTGAGTCTCATTGTATGTCATTACATATTT
Organism: x Bolboschoenoplectus mariqueter; assembly: GCA_037678475.1. Taxonomy (NCBI): domain Eukaryota; kingdom Viridiplantae; phylum Streptophyta; class Magnoliopsida; order Poales; family Cyperaceae; genus x Bolboschoenoplectus; species x Bolboschoenoplectus mariqueter. Next base: position 754,096 of record CM075239.1, on the reverse strand, counting down.
CTGTTTAAGAAACTTATCTGGTGTCTTTAATAAATAGATTTATGCAGTTATGATGTGATGTGTGATGTGGTTGCCCGTAAAACTCGACTCTTGATTTGGTTATTTGTTCGGCTTGATTATATGTTGTTGATGGGATTGTTAGAAATTATTAGATGCGTTATCAGTACTTTGGAATTGGTTTCTGAATGTGTTTTTGCTAATGCTAGCCTTTGTGATGATTAAAAATGCTTCATTGTTCATGGCTATTTCACCCATATAGTTGTACAGGTTATGTTGGGTCAGATTTTTTGGTGCTAATTGTTGCGTTAAACCCTAGTTTTTTAGATGTTATTGGTTGTTGAGTTCACATCTACTTTGTTTTGGAATAGCCGGATAGGTATGGAGCAGCATAGGCTATTCTTATTATCCCATAAAAATTTGTTTACTCCATAGAGTGATAGGATTTTTTTTTTAAGATTTACTTGTCATGGTTTCTTCTTCTTTTTTTTTTTATGCTTCTAGTGCTTGTAGTTGAATACTTGGTGCAGGGAGGCTCTGATCCTTTGAAGAAGTTCTCATGTGAAATTTAGAAAATCGGCAAGGTCCTTTCTCTCTGTTTTCTTCCTTGTTTCATAAAATGGCACCATATAGAAGGAAGTTTAGATGAAAAAGATACTGGACTGGAACAGAAGAGATCAATTTTAGATTGAACCTTTACCAAATGCACCATATTCGTCACAGTGTGTTCGTCAGTGTATGAATATAAGCAACGGAAGAAACAAGCGAGAGAGATTAGTTACGTCGTTACTATTTAGGATCGTTGTTAGTGCTTAGTACTACCTATCAAGGGGAACAAAAACATTTGCTAATTTGTTGCATTGTTATTCTATCAAAGACCTTGAGTTTATATCATATATTGACACTTTTGACTGATTATATTTTTGATGTGAATTTGTCTTGTGAAAGAACTATTCACAATGTTTTTAATTTCGAAGGGAAGGAGCTGACATGACAACAATGTTACTTTAAAATTGCTCTCTTCACCATTAATATCTTACATATTAATTAAATTTACAGAATATTAAGACCTGGAATTATATTATCGTCTCTATATATTACAATAACATTTTTCTCTATAGAAAAGAAAATATTTACAGCAACCAGTCCAATCTAGCTCAAAACACTGAATTAAGAAAGGCAAAAGCATACTCCCCTAAAGACCAAGAAAAACTAGTTTTAGAACTAATATTACACAATGGAGCTCCAGAAAATGAATATATCAATTAATCCCAGATATGTTTTTGGTATATCAAGATGCATATCAATGAATACCAACACACACATCAATTTCTCCTGGTGGCTCTTAAAATGCCTTTGTTCTATTGAGATACATACTAAGCTTCCCTATGCTCTTCACATATGTGCGCAAAGTTTTCACCAGCTGATCTACTCTTTTGTGATCATTCTCATAAATAATCTCAATTAACGGAACATAATCACACTGCGATTCTCCTGTCTTTGTCTTTGAAGTATTCTTTCGAGCGGCCGGTAGTGGATATGGCTTACACCGGAAAATAGACAGCAAAATATTAAATTAGGCTCAAAAGTACGGGACAACACGGCTCTAAAGACTAAGTGTACCGAAAGCTCCGTCGACAATTTTATATCAGCTTCTACAAATAGGGTGTGCCTTTACCATGTTTAGTCACAAAAATGGGACTAAGCTGGGTTTAGGACAGTCCCAAATGCATATTTTCTGATTGGGGCAAAGAGAAAATCCTGTTATTTATGAAATAGATAACCAATAATTAAAAGACTCGAAGAAATTAGGAAAATATCAAGTATTCTTACCTCATGATGAGTCAGATTGAGCTTCTCCAAATTAGGTGTATGTTAATGGAAAAGAGCTATCAAGTCGAAGTCATTAATCATATAACCATCAAAACGCAAGCTCTTTGAATTCTTAAATGTCGGGCAATTCGACAATTCTTTCTTCAGAATAGCCTTCAAAAAGAACCAGCAGCAAAATCAGGAGTTAGTTGTATAGAGAATAATCCCCTAAACCTCAGATATTTGTATTAGAAAAATAGGTTCTGTAAATAGTTGTAAAAAAAAAATCACCTTAGCACCCCATCCTGTCAAAACAAACTCTAGATTTGTGGCATTTGAAAGGCCATTTAGAATATCTTACACTTGATTAGCAATATTAGCATTGTAAGAAAACAAGACCAAGCGAGCCTTGACAAGAGAAGACGTTTTTTTAACAAAATACGCCCCTTGCTAGAATGAATGACCAAAGATGATAGGCTCGGAATAGAAATCTGAATCTCGATTCGAGAATGAAATCATCTATGAACAAATGCTTCAGCTGGTTTGAAGAAATAACATGCGTGTCAATGTCACACCGGCTCAGAATAAGCTCCTCAAGACATAATCATCAACCACCGAAGCAGAAAGTTCTACTTTTTTAAGAGAAGGAAGATTTATGGTTTTAAAAACTTTATAAGTAAGACCGATTTCAAGCTGCAGCGTCATCTTCTCTAGCGATTCGCAATCAAAAAGCAAATCAGGTAGGAGTCTCAGATTTACCATCTATGTTATTGTAAACAAGTTTAAAACTATCTAAAATTGAGGTGCGTCGATTTTGTAACGCAGCAGTAACAAACCGTTCAAACTTTGTTTCGTACTTCGTGAGGTCATCATAATCAACATCATCAAGAAGAAAATCATCAAAAACAAAGTATAGATTTGGTACAAAGCTCCATAAATTTCTCCACTGTATTGATAGCACACATGTTTGAACGGCTTCTTTCGTCTTCAGAAATCACAGGATGTGAATTAGAAGTACAGGTAAATCGCTTATACTGTCAATGCGGATTTTAGGATTCTTCATCGTTCAATCTTTGAAGAAAGGAGATTCATTCTGAGATATATGCAAAACTCCTGACAAAAAAGTAACACCTCTTTTTTTTAAAAAAGAAATTCAATTCTGACAGATGCACAAAGTGATTAATAAAAGATGAAAAATATAAAAATAAGTGATAAATAGCAGAGGTAAGAATACTATATGCAAAGTTGGACTATTTTGTGCATGCTTATAAATTTTGCATCCGTTTTTCTCGAGCATTTTCTAAATTGTTCTATGACAATAGACCTCCACAAACTCTGTTATGCTGTTGATCCAAATTCAAATACTGAATTTTATTATCATCCATCTCCCCGAAAGGATGATTTCAACCTTCAATTCTATGGTGATAATGGTAATTTTAAGGGGATTTCCACTGAATTATGAAAAGCGGTTCCCTATCTGGTCCGAAATTTAACGATAATTCCGATAATTAACATAAGTGCAATAACAAGGTCATTATTTAAGAATAATTTGATCAAATTTTCAAATCTGGCAATCTCGATCTTCAAATCAGTAAAACTGGCAGTCAAAACAAAAATCACACAACAGTAAACGTCGATCTCATGCATCAAAGAGACTCGAACAATTCCTTTGGCCATACTCATGACTTACAACAAGTATCCACGATCTGAGAAACAATTTTGTACTACAATTTTGGGGAATCTGATTGAAATAGTTCGTGAAACACCAGTGGTAGAAGCGAGAGAGAGTTACCTGAAACCGAAGCGTAGAAATTGACTGAGAGACGCAGTTAATTCGATCAAGCAGCGAGGTAAATTTCGTGATCTACTGACAGGAAATGCTAGATTGGAGGGAGTCATAGAAGATCCATTTTCCGACGATTAAATGGAGCAACGGTCAGGGAGATCTGTGTCCTGTACAGGACAGGTCCAGTGGGTGATTCAAGCAAAGGAAAGAGACTGGAAGTCGCTGAACTGGAGAGGATGGTGATGTTAGTTAGCTGCTTTGTTTGTTAGTTAGTTGATTAGTTTTCATTGTAATGATAATTGGAATTAGTTAGTCACTGATCACTCTTCTCAGTAGTATATATAAGCTGAGAGATGACAGTTAATGATTGTAGAGAGATGATTCAACATTGTTAATAAATTTCCTTACTATTCATTTCTTGTTTTTACTCAGTTCTTCTCAATTCTTCCTGTTTTTCTACATCTAAACACAGAAATTCCTTCCGTTAAACAACATTAGCTTAAGCAATTGGCTTAATTGCTAGAAAATACATAACATCTACCACCTCCTTTCCTTCAAGGGTTTGATTTAGAAATTAAAACCAGTGATGCTCTGTCGGATGCTCGCAATCGCGATCTTCGCAAGGATTTCAATGACGCTGTCAATAAAGATTGGCGCGCGAAGCGGAGTTTCCCACTCTCAGAATCTGAGGGTGATTAATTACTAATTGATTAAAATCCCCAATGAAATCATCACCGTTTAACCGGTTTCATATTCGAGAAACACGAATCTTGATGCGTCTGGTTTATAAGAAAAATCAAAATATTTGGGCCTTAATTGAGTGCAATCGGCTGCTTATTATTATAAGTCATACCATAAAAGGATATTATGAACCCAATTGTATCCAACCCAAATTTAACAAATGCTCGTTAGGATATACTTCAGAGGAGGTTAATAGGGAAGAAGAGAGGAGAAAAAAAAAAAGGAGAGAATTGCTTTCTTCCTTACTCTTAAGTTTGATTCTTTAACTATGATGAAAAAACTATGTAGTTTCTATTTTGTCGTTCACTTCAAAAGACGGAACATTATCAGACAAATGCTCTCTCCTTGTCCTTTAAAGATGCGCACCACAAAAACATCACTGGAGCTGGATTCGACCTTGCTTGCTTCCAGCCTCACAGTGCCAGCGAGTAACAAAAAATCAGAGGAGAGAACCATTCGGGCCTTCTAAATGCCACCTTTCAATCAACTCATGGGCCTCAACTCCGTGCAATGAGACTCCTCATTCTGATACAACAAAGAGATATTATAGGCCCAATTATATCCATCCCAAGTTCAACAATTGGCGACGAATTCTCTTTTCCGATTCTCGGTTGTACTCGCGAGAAACCCTTCCGATCAGGGACTTCAAACCAAAACCCTTGTGCTGTGTTGTGCCACACTCTCATCTCCTCCTCCTCCGTCTCGCCATGTGGAGATTTCTACTACGGCGGGGTTTCGTCGGAGAAAGACAGTTGTTTCTAGAAACATCGTTGCCACTCTCGAGCTTTTTTCCTGGTGGCGATGCGTTTGCAAGCGGAGCAACTTCTCGCGCCTTTGCTTTCAGAAAGGCTGTAGCTGGCGCGTCCTTCTCTTCCACTCCAGCGAGTTTCAATCAACCTTTGTCTGACGATCTTAGAAAAAAGGAAAGTTTGTATGAACCGTTGAGCAATTTTGATGAGTATGCATATCTCTCTCTCTCTATATATATATATATGAATTTGTAGTTGCTAATTTTTAAATGCACAAGAATAGTAATCACAAAAGGTTATCTTTGTTGATTACTGAGCATGATGCAGTAAATATCTGTGCATTTGAGATTTGACAGTAACGAGTTTCTCTTGAATAAGCTTCTTTCCAGGATCGAAAGAGAAGAAGAGTGATTCTCATTCTGATTTAGATGCTACCGGGAGTATGGTAACTGGAGAGACAGCATCCGCATCTACAGGGGATGCATCATCCAGCATCACTTCTTTTATAGATTACCTTTTTTGTTATCCAGGTATTGTACAAGTTTATTGAGACGTTACCATTTCATGGATTCCAGTTAGGTTTTTAGGCTAAAAAATTTGGTTCTGTTTCCTTAAGACCTAATTGTCGCATCTGTATTATATCGTAGAATGTGTATCTGTGGATGAAAATGGAAGCCACATATTCATTTCTGACTGCTATCATAATAGAATCCTAATTACTGATATTGATGGGAAGATTTTGGATTGCGTAAGTACAATATTTTGCCCTCAGTGTATTCTCTTTTTTTTTCCGTAATTTCATTCATTTTAAATTTCGAAAACAGTCTGAAATTTAAAATTTCAGATAGGCGGTTCATCTCATGGATTTGAAGATGGTGATTTTGAATCTGCCATGCTGTCATGTCCTGCTGCATCATGCTATTCTGACAAAAATGATTGCCTTTATTTTGTAGATTCACAGGTAGAACCACGAGTCTTGTTATGACGAGAGTTTAGTTAACCTAATTACTGATTTTTGTTTCTTTTCTTTCTTCTATATTTTTTTTTTCATAGAATCATGCACTTAGAAGGGCTGATTTAGAAAAGAGGCTAGTGGATACAGTTCATCCTCCACATGTGAAAAGATCATCTGGCACGTGGAATTGGATATTAGGCAAGCTTGGATTTGGAAAAGAAGTACCTCTAACAACTCAGGAACTTGATTCCTCTGCTATTGAATCTCCTTGGCATGTTATAGAGATCGAGGATGATAAACTTTTAGTCATAGATCGTAGGTAAATTTTTGCTTTTACCATCTCTTTTATACTTTTCTTTCCATATTATATTTCATTAAGGAATCTATTATGAGTATGGCATCCATGGGTATACAGTTTCGAGGTTGCTTGGATCATTGGTGCTGATGATGGTCTGATAAGAGAATCTATAAGAGGTTTTTTTTTATTTTAAATTATAGTTATTTATGTAATTCTCAATTCAATAAATTACTAAAATGGTCCTTATTGTTTGGAAGGTAGCCCAAGTATTGTAAATTTGTGCGGCAATGCAGTAAAAGAGCGAATGTCTCTTCTTAAAGATGTGTATGCAAATTTTACTATGAAGGAAAGCAAAAATGCACTCTCTCTTTTTTCTTCCATAGCAAGTGTTAATAACCATGCTATCTTCGCGGACACAGGTTAGCATTTTCCAGTACATCACAGTATACTCATATCATGTTAAAAATTGTAAAGTATATTATAACGCTCGGGGAATAGAAAACAGAGTACAAGAAATACACTGAAATAGAAACCCTTAGCTTAATTTTTAAGTTAACATAAGAGCAGTGATATACTCTCATAATAGGGACCTCAGTAGCAAGTGGATTCATGTGAAATTTTTTATGATTAATTGACAAATTATGTTATGAACGTGATCTTAGGAGGTTGGTGAACAACTTTTGGTTAACTTTTCTTTTTCTTATTGTAAAGATAGCAAAAGGGTTATCAAGTTCAATTTGGAGTTGAAGTCCAGGTCTAGTCTTCGTTTTTCAAATTTTGGAGTGGTTAGTTTGCCCACATGGCTCATTTGCCCCCTTGAGAGAGTTTTTACCAGGTTAGGCTCTTATTTGTTCATCATATAAGGTCTTTGCATCATTATATTTCGCATTTGATAGGGAAAAAAAGAAAGAAATCGTATATTCAATTTATATTGGATGTTTTTTTGAAAATGTCCGAATTGGCAATCCTATCTTTCAAATTGGCCTAACTCCTTTGGATGTTTCTTTTTCGGTGTTTTTCTTTTATAAAAAGGAGGTTTTAGGAGTTTTGCATTGACATATTTTGGGTGTTGCATAATATCAACAGCTCGTTTATTTTTCTTGTTATTTGTTTTAATTTATTTGCTTTCTTTTGCAGTGGCTCAGTTGGAAAAAGTAAAGAGCATGTCCACTATGTAAAAGTGCCCCCTGGTACTCCACTGGACTACTCTTCTTATTATTATTAATAAAATAAGAAGTTTTGCAATTATGTATTATTTCTGTTCATGTACCATTTTAAAAAAGTGCTGCCAGTTTTGTGATTTGAGCTAACTTGTGAACAGGTAGATGCGATATAAGGGTGTCTGTTTGTGTACCGTATGCTACTGAACTGGTATCACCTCTAGATGAGAACTGTATATGGTGCCAAGTCAGAGGGTCTGGTTCAGAGATTTCTGCGTTATCACAAGATCAAGGTCAAACCACCAACCCTGAAAAGGTACTGTATTTACGTCTTTACTTCGTTTTTGAAGTATATTACATGAATGGTGCTGGAAGTTGAAGCAATTCCAAGTTTTGATTGCTGAAGTTCAAATTATGCATGTATATTTGCTCCTTAATGTAACCTGCTGTTTATTTTTTTCGTTTCATCAGTTCCAAGAGCGTTGTACAGGCATGGGTTTTGTGAAATTAGTTGAGTTATTTGGTTTATCTAGGAAAATAGCTTATGTTGTTTGCTCTAGATTATAGAAGTGCTACAATAGTTCAAATGTGATACTCACTTTCTAAAATAATTCCATGACGCTTTTCATTGTCAGTCCTGACAAACTTATATAGAAAATTATTGCTTTTGATAAATTTAAAGAGGTCAGTTTTATGAAAATGTGAACATGATTCCTTTCATCGTCAACCCTAGCAAATGTAAATAAGGACTCCAGTAATGTTAAAATCAACTTGGAGTACCAAATGGGAAGGCCGAAGGCCAACAAAGATTCTGTTTGAACAAGCAATGCAGCTCGCGAAATTATAATTTGAAGGGGAGGGAGAGAGATATATAGAGGTAAAGATAGTGGGGGATTTGATGCACTATGACTTTTCTCAAAGTTCCATTACACAGATTTATATAACAATAGAGTCATAACATGCATAATACTCCTGATCCTAGACTTGTCATGAGTTAAAATATATCACAATAAAGTAAACCTCAATTTGACTGCTGATTATACTAAAACCAAACTGATGAAAATTTCAACTACATGAACCTAAGGACAACTATCTAATTTATTTTTTTTTTTTGCCTTCTAAATTAATAACACAACTGTTCAACACCCCTCCACTTTTTGTTTTCCAAATTTTTGGGTTTAGGTTGGTGTGGCGCAACAGTGGTTTGATGAGTTGGATAATCTCGCATTTACAGAAATCCCGGATGAAAATGCTCCCATTAAGGAAGACAAATTAGTTTTGGAGAATACTATAGACAAAAAGAATGCACACTTTGATTGTGCTGTCCGAACTAGTCCTGGCACATGCGAGGTACATTATTCTTGTTTCTTTTTTACTTAACCCATATTTTTCAGACTTTCAAATAAGAAGGATTAGAGTACTTACAATAAATATAAAATAACATTTTTGGGTCCTTTGCTTACATCACTAAATGATTAAAGAAGGTTTAAGGAAAAAAGTGTCGACAAAATGTCCCTGATTTTGCATAGAAAGTGAACAGTTAAGTCCTAAAATCTAAATCCTCATCTGCTGCCATGGTGATGACAGTGAGTATTTTTCAGTACAGACCATTCAATCAAAATCAAATAATCCAGATTACCCTTGATATGTTTCCGATCATATAGATTCCATGCGTAATACAACATCTGCTGTCACTATTTTTATGGTAGCTTATATGGAGTTGTGCTTAATTTAGATAAATGTACTTAATTGACTTTAATTAATTTTTGCTTGGCTGAAAGCCTAAAAGTCAATTGTCATCCTAATGAATGTTCTTTTTCATCATAACGTGTTATGTGTCAATTGCTCAAAAAAATTATAGTGTATTAGTAGATCTGGATTTTCAATGAAACTTGCAGAAAGTGCCCCATGGCCCCATCTATGTTTGTTGTTTACCTTTATTTTTACTGATCCTTATTTTTTTTTCAATTAATGGTTGCTCAGGTAGTAGTTACCGCTGTCTTGTACATAGCAATCGAAGATGCATGCGGAAACTCTGGAGTTCAAAAGCTTTTTGATTCAGTTTTCTTAGAAAGGTTCTCAACTTCTCAGTGGAAGGAAATTGAACCCTTTTCTGAGAACTGTGAGGATTTACGGGATTTGGTGTTTTCCTGCCCTGTGCATCTTAGAATAAAGCTTGAATGTGGGGATTACCCAGCAGCCGACACGAATAGCGAGATAGTTTCAACCGACTCCAGCATAAACATAAAGGTTGCTTTATGATTGTATGTACACGAGAATGTCAATTTATGAGGTAAATTTTTTGCGCTCATTTCCATGAAGACCATACTTTGTATCTATTTTGCTGGATATGTCATCCTAGTCAGCATCAAATATTTAGATACAATAAACAAGAAAATAGACGCTTAGCATTATATTTGTGTAATAGGCATTTTTTCTTAGAAATTAGGATGAGCACTTCCACATGAACATAAATTGGGTGCTTTTGTTTTGTAGCTGTTGTTTTCTTTTTCTTTTCTTTTTTTTTTTTGAGATGGGAGTTTAAGTTACTCAACTTTAAATATTAATAAAAATGATTTCTTATTCGGGTTTCGAACTTATAGTAGTTGTTTTCAAGTGCCTTTCTAATTCGGCTTTTGATTAGCTTAAAAAAGAAAAAGAAAAAGTAGCATGGAGTACTAGTGCCGATTGCTATCTTTTGAGATTTAAATTACTGATTTGCTGTGTTAGGAGATACAAAATTAAGGAAGAGAGATCTGAAGTCTTTGAGTCTTTCAGTCTTTCTTGTCTTTATCATGCTTCAATTTTTTTTATAATAGACTGTCTCAAGCTAAAATAATTAATTACAGCTGAAAAAAAAACGTTTCTAAACGTGCTAATAAAAGAAGACATCTTCATTTTGATGGATATCAGAAGCATCAGAAAAGCAATATTCGGAAACCGTTCATGGCAGTATGGCACTAGATTCGTACGAATCGGATGGTGTCCAAAACAAATATTGAAACGTTGCCAGCATGCACATGATTTCCTCGTATAAAGCGATATAAGATCAATGTAACAGGTGTTGTGATTTGACTCTCTGGGAATTTTTTTCTAAAAAAAGGATTTGGAGTTTGTGTTAGTTATAAAAGTTCGCCAGATTGAAAATCATGCAGAACAAAATCTGGTCATTTTTTTGTGCAGATTAAAAATCACTCGATCATTGATCCCCACAGAACCAGATCATTTTTTAAAATCGCTCAACAAATAAACTAGAAATTGTTATAATAAATGTACGCATGGTGGCTTTTTATTAATGTTTTGTTGTCAATATTGTTATAATATTTTAAACAATAGAAAGCATCGAAACGATCATCAATGACAAATAAGCAGAGACTTTATTTATTATGAACTATTGCTATTGTCAAACTCGATTGTCTAGAAAATGTACACAAGCTAAGAGAAAGGGGGGAATACGAGGAAGTGAAAAAAAATTTATACAACTATAAATACATAATACTATGAAACCTCTTTTTTTGGTTTTTTTTTTTCAGAAAATGCATAGCATTGAGCCTAACTACTTACTCTCTACGATCCAACTGGTCCAGAAGGGAGTATTCGCCAACTCAATTCAACTCCTGGATTTGATGAAAGCAATTTATGAGATGGGTAAATTACAGTTTTGTTCTTCAACTATAATTCAATGCCCGGTGAAAAAAAAAAATGTATAACTAATACCTTGGGAGATGTAGAAGATGGTGTATCCAAATTTCTTGCCTCAGACTTCTCATTGGAGTACCTGCAAGGGAATTTTAGATGTCAGAACCATCATATATATAGTTATAAAAATCTACCCAACTTTGCCTTTTATTGTTGCATGTGTGTTGTGGTGTTGTGTGTTTTGTGTTGGATTGTTGGAAAAAGAATGCTTACGTGGAGAGAATGGTGACCCAAATCAGCTCAATACAGTCGACCCACAGGAGTCTCTGCTCAACCGGAATAACGCCATAAGTTATTAGGTGCGCAAATGGCCACAGCTTCCAACCAGCCTGCATTGATTAGAAAAAGGTAAATTTTGTTGTAAGAAGTGAAAAATGCAAAAATTAGAGCGATGTCATGTTTGCCAATGCAAAATCTAGAAAGAAGAAAAATCAAATCTCCCAGGCTAACCAGACTTTGACTATTGCTCTATACATATTTGGAGACAGGTAAAAGGGTCTGGTTTGAGCACTGTAATGTGAGACGAGCACACAGTACATCTGCAATGTTTACCAGAACTATGCATATTCAAACCCTCCCCACCCCCACCCCCCTCCCCTCAGGGTAGAGTTTAGCACCTTACGGGGAGGCATGAAATATTCCATGATTCTTGACAAAAATTGAGGTTTAGAGTATTCAGTTCATACCGTAAGCATAGGCCAGAACGTGGCTTTTAGTTCAGAGAAAGTAGTGATCGGTGATTCCAAGCGAAGTATACCCAACGCCAGGTAATAAATGCTGTTCCATACAACAGACCATGCTGTCTGATCAAACAGTACTTTGGCAGGAACGACCCACCAGTCGTCAGAAGGAAACAAAGCCTGCAAATCCACATTAAAAGAAAAGAATTTAGAAAAATATATTGCTCCGGGACTTGTTTTCCTTCAATTCGACCCACGAATTTTCTTTGGTTAGACCCATACTTGGTTATTTAATAGATATGTTTCTAGTGGTTTGTCCCCAGTTGATATATCATATCTTGCCACACTGCCACCAATAGAAGTAACTAATATGTGCCAAGCAGTTATAAATAATATTTAAATATTTGCTGCTCATTTTTATTTGATTTGGCTCTTTGAGGACGATGCTAAAAAATTAATTTGGAAAACTAAACTGAAATCTATTATCATAAAGACAAACAAATCAGTAAGACTTTGACATCTGTCGGGGAATCTTCAGGACACACATATACTGGTGCAAGTTAACAGGACCTATTATACATCGACTTAGCCACCTGGCCTAGCAGTGAGAAAATAGGACAAATAGGATCACATGTGTTACCTCACAGAAGTAATAGTAGTAGTGAGAAAGAGAGCCATGAAGCATGAATCCAACGAGTCCAGAACGGAACATTCTAGCACGGTCAAAGTCAAATAGCGGTTTCCCTTCATAGCACTGCTCAGTAAATATTATCTCAATGGATTAATCAAACAGAATTGATTAACCAAATTAATTAAAAATCAAAAGAATAGGATAGAATTATACCTGTGCTATCCAGTCACCAAGTGAGTAGACAATTCCGCTAATCATCATTTTAGCAAGAACAGGATTTGTTTTTAAGGCTTCTTCATATGCATTCCAATTATGTAGAGGTGCATATCTCACGATCTCAAACAATGTCCATCCCTAAAAATTTTCAAGTGCCTCAATCAATTATCTGTTCAGAATTGATATCTCTGAACCTAACATAACATTCTACTGGCTCATCTTTAAAATTTACCAGAGAAATTTCCTGTGTGTATAACCAATCTTTATCAAAACTAATGAGCAAGTTATTCACCAATAGGTATATATTTTTTTCCTTTTTCATGTTCAATGACGTATTCACCAGTACTGTCTCTTGTTTCAAACCTTACACAATTTCCAATACCAGTGTGTGGAAGTTCATGATCAATATGTAGATAAAAGGAAACCAAAAGAATAAACTTACATGCCAGTAATCATGATCAATTGTAAGAAGTTTTGTAACCGCAAAAGTACCCGCCGCAAGCACAATCGCAGCATTAATTGCTTGATCGACCATCTTTCCAATCTCCTCGCCTCCGTCGCTCGACGAACCAGAGCCAGAAGCACTAAATCCACCTCCTCCAGCTAGACCTAGCTGTTGCGAACCACTTGTGCTGGTGCTAGTCGAACCACCTCCATTGATAATTATACCTCCTTGGAGCTGCATCTCATCCCTCTGCTCTTCCATGTGAGCTGCCACGGCTGAGAGCACCCCACCGTCTTGCTGATCGATGGAATCAGCGCTCTGTACGGGGATGACATCGGCGTCATCGGCAGCGACTAGCGCCACCGAACCGCCGCCACGTCGCCGGAGAAGAGGGAGATGGAGAGGTTTCGACTTGGAATAGACGGATCTGGCGAGAGATGGTAAGAACCTCTTTGGTGGAGAGGTTACACCGTGTAGAGCAGTCGCCATGGCTCAACGCTACTCCTCCAAAGAGGAGAGAGAGAGATTTTTGGAGGATTTTTTATTATTCCACAAGAAAGAGAACTCGTGAATCATGATGCTACTTATTAGTTATTACTTAAAGCAAGGGGTTTCTTCCATAGGTCCCTCAAAAAACACTTTTTTACATACATAGGTCCGAAGAAGGACCGGAAAAGCTGCGTTTTTTTCCTTTTTCACACAATCAAGATATATTTCTGAGGGGTGAAAATGGTAAAGTCCGAAACTCACAAAATTTTATATTTAGAGGGTATATGTGAAAAGTGGGCACCAAATGATCTGTGCACCAGCGAAGATATACGACAATTTATTGTGATCACCATATTTTGTTCACAAGTTAATCGATGCACGAAAAAATTGTGGATGGTGTTTGAATTAGAGGTGACGTGGCCGATTTCTAGTGGTTGTAGTTGGTCGTATCTCTGTCTGGTAAAAAGCATCTGCTCCACAAGCTGTTATTGGACATGGATCGCTAATTTGCTACTATTACTACGTCTCCATTTTCGTAAAACAGAATTTCATACGTACCCTTATAAAACTTTAAAATTATATTTTCCTTTATCTAAAATTCATAATAATATATATATATATATATATATATATATATATCTTTTTGAACAATTAAAACTTTCATATTTATCTAATATACTATCTTTTATTAAAACTAATTCTACACTTGTAAATTTCTCATTTTTTCTTATTGTAAATAATAGATAAAAAATTTTGAAATTAAATTTTCAGTAAATATATTATAAATATAATTATGGAGCATAACTACCAATCATCAAAAATTTTAAATTCTTTGAAATTAAATTCTCAGTAAATAAAAAGGAGAGAGATGAAATATATTTAAATGTTTGGAGAGTTTTTACTGAGATGACATGAATGAAAGAAAAGTCAAAGATATAATAATTATGAAATATTTATTAAGTTCTTAGATATAGTTTTAAAACATTTAAGAACATTATTTAAAAAAAATTTAATATAAGTAATATAGAATAAAATTTTATGAATAAATACGAGAGTTTTAATAACTTGGAAGAGTAAATAAATTGCAATTTCGAATTTTGAGAGGGGTATATATGAAATTCTGCGATAAAACAATCACCACGCAATTTCATGTAACTGGAGAGATGACACGCAAGTTGTGTGTGTTTTCAATAGAAGATTCTTCTTTGAGAGATGTGAGGCAGCTTCTAGGCCAGCCAGCTCAGCATCTTCCACGTGTGCTCTCGTTGTCTGAGTTGCTGACGTGGATAGATTTCTTTTGCTGAACAAACAACTGAGATATTGGTTTATATGGTCGTAGAAATTCGAACCGCGAAAGATAGTTAGTTGTGTACGCTTTAAATTTGTTTGGAATCTAAGTAAGAAAGAGATTTTTAAGTATTTTAGAATAATTTAATATTGTTAAATGAGGATGATTTAAAATGAAATAAAATTAAAGTATTTAGGAAGGTGGAGTAAAATTAAATTATTAAATTTCATAATTTTTAATATTTTTTTACTTTTATTATTTTATTTATTTACTTCGCTACTATTAAATATCAATGTTTTAGAATGATTTAACATTTATTCCGTTTTAATTTCGCTTCACTTACCAAACGAGGGAACATATTTATTTTACACAAATGGCGAACTTTCCGGCCTTCATTTTTCTTCCTTTAATTAAAAAAGGGGTGGGGGATTCATTGACAATTATTACTTTGACAATTTCGAAAACGGATTTTCAAATAATTCTAAAAAAATCTTAAAAATAGAAAACAATTTATAAATATATATTTTTAACTTACAAATCGATTATGTTTCAAATTTCATATATCTTAAGTATTATATGATACTTCATCAAAATTATATGATATTTACAATGGTTCATATTGAACGATATTTGATGAAATATTAAATAATTATTAAATTACATGAAATTTGAAACATAATCCATCTATAAATTAAAAAAATATGTTTGTCAATTTTTTTCTATTTTGAAGAATTTTTAAAAATTATTTAAAAATTAATTGTCAAAATAATAATTCTAAAAAAATTCCCTTTCTGAAGAAAAAAGAAGGCACCATTAATATCACCTAAAAATAAGGACTATAAAATTTTATCAGAAGAATAATTGTATAATTATTCAATCAACCTATCTCCTAAAAGTTACAACTAAAGCAATTTGTTGGGAATACCATAATTCTTCTCAAATTTTGTGAAAGATAAAATGATGATGTTCTTAGAAGAATAAAAAAAACATGGTTAATTTTTATTCTACAACCTTGCTTAAGATATTTAATTATTTACAATACATCACACTACATTCCAAAATATATAATAATCATTAATTCACCCTGGTTCATTTATTTCTATCCGTACGGAAAATAATTGGATGAAATTATGGAAAATCACATGTTGACATGTGCAAATTGAATCCAATGTTTGTGATTAAATAGGAGAATGAATTTAGACACTTGACATGGGTTTGATTAGACAGAGACTATATTATTAGCTTTGAAATATACGGTTCTAGAATTACATTGGATCATCTAATAATTTCTAAAGGGAAAATTAATGTTTTAGTCCTTAATTTTTTTTAAAAATTAAATTAGTTTTTTAAATTTTTATTTGTATAGAGCTGGTCTTTAAATTTCTTCAAAAAAATCAAGTTAGTTCTTAATTATTTTTTCAAAAAAATCAAATTAATCCCTCAACTTGAAATTATATTAAATAAATCTCTGAATTTTTAAAGAATGTAAGTCTTAGTTCTTGAACTTTTAAAAAAAAAGGTAAATTGATCTCTGAACATTCATTTATATTTAGAGATGTCAGTTTTTAGTCCGATTCGATAGGTCGATCTCATCCAATTCAGACCGACCTTCATCTAATTTTTTTTTAACAATAACAAAAAATAGTTTAAATTGAAAATGTCAGGTTGACGTTATTTTATTAGTTCTTTTAAATGAGTTGGGTTCGTTTTGGTTCGGGTCAAATCCAATTTGACATTATATTTTTATTTCATTATTTCTTTCAATACTCATATTTGTTGTAGTTTTCACGAATCAATCAGGTCAGATTAGATAAGATTGATCTGTTAAGTAGTATCAAGAACTAATATCTTTAAATGTAAAAAGTTTAGGGATTAATTTAATTTTTTTAAAAAAGTTTAAGAACTAAAACTTATATTCTTTCAAAACATTAAGAACTTATTTATTATAATTTAATTTGAAGTTTAAAGACAGACTCAATTTTTCTTAAAAAGTTTAAGAACCCATTTGAATTTTTTGAAGAAGTTTAAGAAGTAATTCGTTACAAATGAAATTTCAAGAATCAACTAAATTTTTTTAAGAAAATTTAGGGATCAAAACATAAAATTTTCCAAAAAAATCTGACAGCTGAACCCTCCTGAATCTGCCTCCACATTCAATTGAGGTGCAAACTGCTCACTGTTGAGTGACCAAGAAAATCAACTGAAAAAAGCCAAAATAGATAAAGTGTTGATTTTTTTTTTTGTGTGTTGTTGTATCTCATCCAAGGATGTTCATAAATAATGCCAAATTTCTGTGGTTAATTCTTTTTTAATTATGATTTGATAATTGTAATTAGAAAAAATTTACATTTAACAAAATGAAGTAAAAGTGAAGGGAACTCTTTTCTTGAATTCATTCTGCCAAACATGTAGATTTTTAGATTGAGTTAGGGGATTAAAA
The DNA here is from genome assembly GCA_037678475.1 of x Bolboschoenoplectus mariqueter. Lineage (NCBI taxonomy): Eukaryota > Viridiplantae > Streptophyta > Magnoliopsida > Poales > Cyperaceae > x Bolboschoenoplectus > x Bolboschoenoplectus mariqueter. Next base: position 736,710 of record CM075239.1, on the reverse strand, counting down.
TCTCATTTTACTCCACCAAATTTACTTTACTTAAAAAAGTGCATTAATTTTACTTCACAAAGGTTTTACTTCTGAAGATCTAAACATGAATCCGCTTATGATACTAATGTTGGCATCGAACTATTTGTACTAAAAATACTGATGCTTTTTGTATTGCCCGATTTGTGTTGCGATTCATGCATGATTCGATCCGCTTTTTATTACACGAATAAAAATTAAGTATCGTCGCCGTTTATTCTTTTTTTAAAAAAAAAAAACTCACCACAGCATGTTATGTCTCTCAAGCACAAATCTACATTCTTTTTACACGATTCTTGATGCAAATTAAACGATACAAAAGATATTATTATCGATAACTCGATAGTAACATCAGTACCATATGCAAACTCCCTAAATATCCTTAGTTATTTCATTTAATTTGAGGAGAATTTGATCTTTTACATTAATTCCTATTTCACCATAAAAAAAATATAGTGAATTATATGCATTCTCTCCTATTACTCATAAAAAAATACAGTGAATTATATGCATACTCTCCTATTACTCATAAAAAAATATAGTGAATTATATGCATACTCTCCTATTACTCATAAAAAAAATATAGTGAATTATATGCATACTCTCCTATTACTCATAAAAAAAATATAGTGAATTACTCTCCTATTACTCATAAAAAAATATAGTGAATTACTCTCCTATTTCTCATTAATACAACTTCCTTAGAAACATACCAATCATACACTGGTACCAAGTACCAACAAAGAAGAGACAAGCCACTTCACATCATTAATTCACAAAGATATACCAATACTAATCCTAAATAAATACAGAGCCTCTCCTTTTTTATTCCAACCGTCTGATCCAACCTATCAAAAACCCAGATTGGAATATTCATCATAAAAATACAAGCAATCCAACATCATACTTCTATCAGTTTTAAATCCAACGATCCAGATTCAATTGCATGATCCTGCTATTATGCATCCAAGCATGATTTCAGGTTTGCACAAAGGACCACACAACCACATGATAACGTCATGTGCACCTTACCAAATTAACTCAGCTTATTAATTGATACCAGAAAACAATTTAAGCCAATTTTATCTTTTATATATTTTTTTCATAATTGAAGTAAAACGACCATGCAACTGCCAATACCAATAGCAAGTACATCATAACTAGAAAGATTCATAAAAATATGTATCCTTCTACTTCCCCATAATTAAATGTTATTTATTTCTGAATAACAGACACCATTCATACTCATTGACCAGTACAAAAAGATAACCAATGAATGATGCACAATTTCTTCAGCGGAAAATCTGGAAACAATGAAGGACACTCCACTTCCGGAATTTCCTTTTACATGCAACTCAGATTTCATAAATCTCTGTGAAATAAAAATAAAGACTACGCTTGATTGGTGTTAGGGAAAAACTTTTGCAAAAAGAGAAATGAAGAAGCAAATTACAACTCAAGCTTTAGAATAGTTGAACCATTGATCTCCGTTAGTAAACTACTTCACAAAATTCTGAAGGGAGTTAACATCACCAAAATAAATTAACAATAAATAAACCCAAAAAAAATGGGGAAATAAAGGGAATGAAAAAGAGGGAAGAAGAAGCTACACACGCTGATCAGTGCCAAACTACATTACTGATCAATTGTGTAAGTTTGATTTCCAAGAATTGATTCTAAGAATTCAAAAATCATAGAAAGATGAAGCACTCCAAAGACACAGAAGGGTTATCTAAAGACTCCTTCCCTTCGGTCCCGGTACCGGTCCCGGTCCCGGTCCCGGCCCCACTTCCTCCCTCTGACAACTGGCTCATCACCGCTGCCGCCTTGTTCGGAGGCAATGGAGGTGCTCTCCTTACAGGTACCCCGCGATTGATCCCCAATTTCTCCCCAGGTACACCTGGCCCCATCACCTCTCTCCTCTTCGCTCCCGGCGACAAGGATCTCCTCCCAGATCTCTCTCCTACATCTCTCTTTACACCATTTCCATTACCATTCAATGACCGATTTCTCAAAGGAGGACCCGGCGAAGTGCGACCGCTCCGACAGCCTACTCCGGTGACCACCGCCGGCGATGACCTCTCCCTCCTAGCGCCTCCTCCGCCTACAAGCTCGCCCGAGTACGACCTTCTAATGTAGCCATTACCTCTTGGAATTCTGGGAAGATACGAAGTAGCAGTAGCGGTACTTATCTCATCTCTCTCTCTTTCTCTCGTCGTCGTCACGCTAGTGGCGTTGCTAACCTCGCTGAGGCTACAGGCGTCATCGGACGGCTGAGGCTGCTCCGATCTGTCATCGGACGCTGGGATCTCGCTTAGTTTAGGTTTCGGTTTCTTATCCAGTTCATCCTTGCTGGTTTCCTTCTCGTCTGGCTTGAGAACTGGAGAGGAAGGGGCAGGAACTGGAGCGAGCTTGGGTTTAGGTTTGGTTTTAGGGGTTTCTGATAGAACCTCCTTCACGGTCTCCTCCTCCGGCGGCGGAGGCGGTGGCTCCCACCGAGGTTTCTTCAAGACCTTTTCCTTCCCATTCTCTTTCTCCTCAATCTCTTCCTTGCTAGAGCAACAACCCATTGGCAAAGCCTCAAGTCTCAAGAGCTCTCTTTCTTCCTTCTCCTCTCCTCTCTCTCTGATTTCTTCCTTGTTTTTAGCTTAAACTAGCGAACAGCTCCATTATTGTTCGTTTCCTTTCCTTTTTGGCTCACTCAAGACTAGACTCCAGTCTCTCTCTCTCTCTCTCTCTCTCTTCTCGGAGTTCTCTCAATCGATCGATCGATCAATCAAATCTAAGATGCATTTAGATAGTACTAGCATTAAATATGTCTAAGCTGTCTGCCATTGACGGGCCTTCTCTCTCTCTCTCTCTCTCTCTCTCTTCCTCTGTTTTCTCGGTTTTGGAAATAAGAGGGTTTTCGAAGCGGGAATTCGGTCAAAAAATACAATTTCTTCAGATCTTCTTCCATTTACAATTATGTATAATTCATGTACCGGGTCATAATGGAAACGTAAAGAGCGTCTGCTACAGTAATTTCAGGTAGAGAGCGGCCGCAATTTTAGTTCAAGCGTTTATTTTACTGTTAAGCTGAGACAGAAAAGTAGGTCGCGCGTGCTCGTAAATTACGAGCGATGCCACTGCCCGAGTGCCTGTGCCCGTGCCTGGCTATATGTCCTCCCCTGATTCGCGACAGTGTCTCTTCTGACAGTGGGGCCCACTTATTTGTCCACCGGCGATTTCCAGTCATGAGAAAATTTTCTGTTCTCTTATTCCATTATAGAATACCCCATTCTTCAATAGTTAAATTACTAATTAAGCGGTCGATACGCCATTGGCATTGAGGCGTTCACGTTCTTCCCGCGCTAATTCAGCGGCTGTTGCATGTGGTCACAGTGAAATGACAAAACTGTCCTTTCCAATTCCCAATTCGTATTGTTTGACAACGACAACACGCTGCGTTACAAAGAGAGTGCCATTGGATTCTCAGAGAGGTGTGTGAAAAGAAAAAAAAATACCAGAAAACGTACAAATTACTGCCACTGGAGAGGTCTCTTTTTTGTTTTTTCTGACAGATGATCCTGTCAAAGAAAATATTTTGTTAAAAGTGACGAGATTGAGTGAAGAAACCAACTGACGGAAGTTGAAAAAAAAAAGGTTTTGAGTTTTGACAACGTGTTATCAGATCTTAATAAATTTGCAGTTTTTGCTTTTTTTTTTTATGTCAGTACGCTTCGCGACGAGAGAAGTTATTTTATTTCGTTAGTAAAATTAAAAGAAATATTCGTGATTTAGTTTCTGCATTACAATTTAATTTGAGAAAAAAAATAAGTTACGATTCGATTAAAGAAAAGTACCAGTCCAAAACACGAAAAATTTGCGGGTCAACTTTGTTTGTTTGGCAAATTAAGGAATGATACTAGAATAATGTTATTAAAATAATAAAAGAAAAAAATAGTAATAGAATAATGATATTTGAAATCAATTATTCGGAAGAGTGAAAATATCTTTTGGTAAACAAAAATATGAATTTTTTGCTATTTTGTGAGTCAAGAAAGAGTGTTATTCACTATTTGAATCATATGGTCGAATAACTGAATAGTGTATTTATTTTGTTATTCTGATTCGTTTTTTTTTGTGTTTGATAAGTTGCTTTAGGCGAAATAATGTATTATTCCGTTATTTTACTTTGTAATTGATTTGTCAAACTCACCTATGAGAATTGTGGGGTTGAAATATAAAATCTCATCATCTCTTTTCTTCACATTTTATTGGGAAAAAAGTTATTTGATAAAATATATTTTTTTTCTCACGAGAGAGCAGTGTCATGGAAATATCTTTTTTTTTAGACATATTTAATCGTTACGGATTTACGTACGATGATATTCATTTCATAAACATAAAAACCCATAAATTAATTTGTGAGATTTAATATCCAAAAAATTTTACAAATATGTATGTGAATAAAATGTTGGATCATATCATGACAATTCTCATAGAGAAATATTATTATTATTTTTATTTATTTTCTTGAAGTTTATTATTACAATCATACAAATATATTATTATTGTTTTTCATATAAATATATATATTAATATCGTTCCAAACACTAATATATAACAAATAATAAAAAATTATATGAATAAACTATATTTCCTACAGTACGAACAGGCATTGTAACTATATATTGAGCATGTCACTTGACAAGTTAATAGCAGTGTATTGTAAAAGGAGCAACTGATACGAGTCAACGTTAACATTAATTGATGAAGAGACATAAAACTGACATAAAACTGATATGCCCCAAAATTCCATCTATTTCGCTGTATTTTAGGAAAAGAGATATATAGAGATAGGTTTATTAATAATATAGTTATCGATATAAATTTAATTATTCATGAGATATTATATATATTAGTGATTTTATTATGCAAATTTATTTTTGTACAGTATTATTATTATTATGTAACTTAAATAAGTTATTATCAATATTAATAATATTTAAGTTAAATAATAGAAATATTTTACATAATAATTTATTTAATATATATAAATAAGTTCGTATAAATGACGGTATCAATAATGATATTTCCATAACATTCTCCTTTGGAAATCAGAATCATGTCAAAGAGTATATGGCAATAATTTTGTCATGTTATTTTGCATTTCTTGATAAGTTTTATTAGGAAAAAAGTTTTAAAGTCATATAGTATTAATTATCTAGTTTTAGATTTATCAAATCAACATACAAACCAGGTGAGCATGATGCTGCGCCTCACGCACAAAAATTAATCATGAAATTGTGTCAATAATTGCTGCGTTGATAACGCGAGATAGGTAAATTAACCATAAAATAAGCAGAAAGGTTTGTGATTTTAATCTATAAACAACAAATTGTTTCAAAACTTAAGAAAAGTAGGGAATGAAAAAATTAGTTTGTGATTTTAGCTTCTCTTATTCCGCTCAAATACTGCACGAGGAGTTAGAGGAGGTGAATGGAGAGATTCACGTTCGTTATTATTATTTTTTTCTATGATATAAATGTGTCGTAATTTTTTTGAATCTGTGACATATAGGGTCCACAAAAAAATAAATAAAAAAAACACATCTTATAACTAAATTTGAATCGTTTGAAATCTATAATATATCTGATATCATAGATTTTAATGACAGTGGATAAAAACCCCTGAATGAGGAGGAGGGGGGTTTAATTCTACTCTCAAATTTCAATCGAAGGAGGTGAAAAAAAGTGAAAGTGGTGATAAACTCTCTATCCATTTGTTGGATATTTTATTAACCTTCGATTTTGAGGGGCAAAAATTTAACCTCCACCTCTACTTTCATTTTCGTCTCTCCCCCTTTTTTTTTCCATAAACTCTGGAGTACGGCTTTAGATATTGCTTTGTGCGGAAAAAAAAAACTAGGTCTATATTGTGTTTTTTTTTTTTGTGAAAAGTTTGTCGAGAGATGGGGAATGAGGACAGAATCTCTATCCAATTCTATAAGTAGAAGATAGTCTCGACGAATGAGCATGATACTCTGATAGAAGTTTATTAATTAAGTTCCAAATCTCACATATTTTTATGAAGAAAAATGTTAGGAAGATATCATTATTGATATTATTACTGATATTGATTTTATTATTCATATAAATATTTAAATTAGATGACTTGATTCCGTCTTTATTTCAACAAAAAAATGCGATGTTCCAACTCTTCAAGTGGAACGTAAATCATTTGGGGCTTGTTTGTTGTATTAGAATAAAGAAATTGATTAGAATATATCTTCTATTTTAATAGAATATGATTGGAATTGAATGAAACCGTGTAGAACTGAAAAAATGAAATTGAGATAAAAATTTGTAATGAAACTCCTCCTTGTTTTGCATTGCGATCTCTTTTTATTCCATGAAATAGATTCTTCTCGGTTCCACAGAAGACATGGAATAAAGAAAAAGTTCTTTTTTCTTAAGTCGGAAATCAAAATAGATTTAATTTTACTTTTCTACTATTTCATTATTATCGAACATAATTAAAATAAATTAAAAGATGATCAATTTTTAATTTCATAATTTCTTAATTCTTTTTGTATTTTATCCGGCACCGAACGGGCTTGGCGTGCATCTCTTCAAGCGAAGAGAGCTCTGGTTGCGAGGAGACAAACAACAATAGAGAGCATAAAACCACGGACATAGATGATAGAATCACTTACAGTCTTCACGATTTTCTGTGTCGAGGATTTTGATGAACAAAGTTCAGACAAGAAACTAGTGACCAGAATATCAGATATTGTAGTTCTACAGTGAAAAACTTTCCATAATTGTACATATATAAATTAATAAAGATGTGCTTTTATTTAGTCAAACATAATGACAATTGATCTGAAATTACTAACCTAATCGATAGTAGCGGAGTTGAAATTCAAAATAAAAAAAGGACTAATTTAATCAAAGAAATAAATCACGATACAAAACTGATTAAAGGGGTCATTTTATGGTTCAAATAATAACCGATTCAGAAAATATACTAGCTCTGTATAAACTTTTGGATGAAAAGGAGGTCATAGTCCACTGTAGCCAGAGCAAAATTCCGTCACTGCTTCGATGCATATTTCATTGTACGGATTTTTACAACGAAGATGAGTAGTAAAAAAAAAATTAAACTTTTTTCCATGTTACATTAGAATTATTGCGTCACTTTTCTTTGAGTCCAATAATGCTCTTTTTGTGCTGAAATTTTTTAATTATGAATTACGGATAATTTGACACCTATTCTAGAATAATATCTTTGTGCAAGAATTCTCATAATAACACGACAAAACTATAAAAAAAGAATGCATAAATATCATACTTGGTCTTATTCCAAAGAAAAGAAAAGGTTGAGAGGGAATGAAAGGGATATTGATGATATGTTTCTAATTTTAAGTCATGATTTTGAATATAGTTCATAACACAAGTATACATATAAATAGTTATAAATATTGAATGTATACAATACGAATTAAATATTAATTCATGTGAAGTCCTTCATAGAAACCTAGAAGGGCAGAAATAAAATTAAAATTTTCTGAGAGGACCTTTATAGAAAAAATACAAATACCGCGTCATTTTCAATTTTTCCTATCCACACGCGGTTACTAATTAGACAACAGACCCATGTTTTCTTTGTCGGCTTGTGCACCGAATTCATTATCAACTGTAGGTGGAACCGGTGTATATTCTTCCCCCACGAACCAAACGTTTTAATTCGAGCGAAGGAAGAGTCTGGTCGGTGGGTCCCACATGTCACAGGCCCACCTTTTTCACCTCCACGTGGTGGTGTTTGGTTTCGTCGCGTGCTCCATGTCGTGCGGCTCATCATCTCCTCTCCCATGCCTATTTTATTATTATTTTTGTTAACCCGTAAATAAATAATAATACAAAGCAGATTATTCTGGTGATTTTTTTCCGATGACGTGGCGAAAATTTAGAAGGGATGACACGAAGAAAGAAGTCCTGAATTCGTATCCTCTGCGGCGCTATACAGTGTATGGTATCGTATTGTCCGTCCGATTGTGTTAAGATTCGTGTAAAGTAAATCTCAAACTAATAATACTATAATCCAACCGTCCGCACGATGTACAGTACAATGCGCTGCAACAGAAGATCAGTATGGTTTTAGTCCTTGCATAGTAGTCGGTCTCTACTACTCCAAAGCGACATCTCACCTCCATTCCCACTCACGTTTTATTCTCTCTTTTTCCTCAATTTATTAAAAAAACGAATAAAATTGTTTCTTAGACCCGGAGCACCAGATCAACCATGTACTATTTCATTTAAAGATATGGGACCTACGAGTTAATTTTGGACAGAACGTTGTCGGACTAGTGAGCCGGGATGAGGGGCACATACTCCATTTCATCCAGGCAAAAGGTGTATTACAGGGAAGAAGAATTTTTATACGACTTTCCACGGAAAGCTTGCGTGGCGTTATATTATTGGGTATAGTTTGATATTAGAGGACAAGTGAAAATTTGTAGAAAATTGAGTGTTCTTGCCGAATGAAAAGGAACCTACTTCTTTCCGAGTCAGAAAAGAAAAGCTTTTGGTTTTGTACTTAAAATTTAATTTCTATAAACACACTCTCTCTCTCCCTCTCTCTCTCCTCTCCTCTGTTGAAGCTCGCAGTTCAAAGTTCGAGCGAGCAAGGGAGAACAAGCGTGGCGTGGAGTTTGCGAAAGAAAGAAAGGAGGGAGGGAGGAGCAAAATAGAAACCAAGCGAGATTGAAGGAAGATTAGAGTATCTGTAGTTTGGAGAGGAACAAGAAGGGTTCGATCTGATTTGCGTGGAAAGATAGCTGTGGTGAGAGATTTCAATGGAGAAGCGCGGCTACATGCTTCGTATCCTTTGTTCGATCTGCTCGTTGTATTGTTCTAGCTTGGAATTATGTTTAATTCTTTGTCGGAGTGGATATCTCAAGTCAATTTTGCACGTCGAGTCCTCTTAGTTCTTAAATTTTTTGGCTGGATTGGGAAATGGGAACGATGTAATGCAAATTGCTTTATTTGATGATTCCCAATTTGGGAACTTTGCTATTCTATGAGTAGTATTCCTCTGCATTTGTTGTTTAACAACCCACTTGTGTTATTTTTTGATAAATTTATCTTGTTTAACAACCCATTTGTGTTATTTGTTTGCATATTTTATCTACCTTTTTCCTTTAAGATATCACAAAACAGTAATAAAGGTACAACATTATTTGAACTATCTCATGTCTCATGTGTTGTTATTAATAGTTAGTTGATCCTTGACTGATTTTGTAACATAGATGAGTTTGTAGCACACTCATCAGATGTCAATTGTTTATCAATTGGGAAGAAATCGAACCGGGTGTTCATCACAGGTAGCGAGGACCGGAAGGTGAATCTTTGGTCAATTAGCAAAACCACCCCTTTACTGGTTAGTTTGTTAATCTTATTTATATATTTATTTATGTATATTTATCATTTTGTGCTTTCCTTTCCTGATTGTAACAGGAATGTTTTGTTTGCTTTAGTTTGGAAAGAGAGCATTAAGTCAATTCTTCTGTTGGTATTTTAAAACTGTTTTGTTTTGTTTTTTATAGTTTTCTTCCTTTGCAATTTGTCGGTTTTTAAATCTTCCCAACTATCTTTTATTTTATAATATGAACAACTCCAAGTGGTTGATTAAATTAATTGTTAATTGCCTTAGTTGAATTAGACTGTGGGACTGTTTGTATTTTATATTATTATTTCTCTTAATATGTTTTTTTAATCCCATAATGAGATAACTTGTTAGTTGATACTGGAATTCATGCCAAGAAAAAATAGTTGTGGTTTTAATCACTTCAACTTTAGTTGATAGGAGCTGATATACAGATACCATTATTGATACCATAATCGATACCGATTTTATTATTCATTATTATTCAGATTAAATGAGTTATTATTCATTTTAGTGACTTTATTATGCAACTTGTTTATATAGCACTTTTGTTATTCAACTTAAGTGAGTTATTATTCATATTAGTGGTATTTGAGTTGAATAATGCAAATAGTATCAAAAATAAGTTACGTAATAAAGTCGTTAATATGAATAATAACTCATTTTATATGAGTAATAAAGTCGGTATCAATTATGATATCTCCCAAACATTTTCCTTAGTTAATTCGTCTTCCTAGAAATTCCAGCATTAAATATTTGATTCATAACAGAGTTTGCAAGGTCATACAAGTGCGGTGGATTCAGTGGCATTTGATTCTGGCGAGGTCTTGGTTCTTGGTGGAGCTGTTAATGGTGCGATTAAGCTTTGGGACTTAGAAGAGGCCAAGAGTATGTACTAATTAATATAAATCCCTATGTTGAGAAATTCGAATTATGACTTTCTTGAGCAAGGTTTACAACGTTTACACTCAAGGGAAACTAGGGTTTTGAATAAATCCCATCTGTTGTTTACCTTATTTAAATTGCATTCCGTAGTAATTAGCATGTCGCTATCTATGTTTATAAATTAACTGAATGGTGAATGTTTTTTCCACGGATTTGTCAAGCAGAACAAGAATAACACCACTGCTATATTTTTTTTCACATTAACTGGAGAGCACATTTCTCTTTCTTTAATTATAGTGTTAATAAAAATTATAACTGCTTAGTATAAAGGTGGAACCCAACTGGTAATCATTTATAGCTGAAATCACTTCTGTTTGACAGTAGGAGCCCAAACTGCCAACAATAAATTAAATACGCATCTTGCAAATTTAATTTTCCAAGCAGTGAGATGCACTAATGACAATAAGATGAAGAGTTGGAAACCTAGAGGAAGTTTGAATTCATGAACAATAATGTTTAGCTATTTCTTCTTTTGAAAAATGAAAGTGTAGTTGTAAGAACTCTGACGGGGCACAGGTCAAGCTGTACATCAGTGGAGTTCCACCCATTTGGCGAATTCTTCGCCTCCGGGTCAGTAGATACGGATCTCAAGATATGGGACATTAGAAAAAAAGGGTGCATTCACACTTACCCAGGCCATACGCGCGCCATACGAAACATTAAATTTACACCCGATGGCCGCTGGGTTGTTACTGGAGGTGAAGACAATATTGTCAAGGTAATTAATGTTGAGTATTTAGCATTTGCGCACCTCCTTTTTTTATCTTGCTTGCAGATGCTCTTGACACTTTTTATATTTCACACCGCAAATCATAGATATGAGAAATGCAGTTATATTTGCAAATACCACTAACTGATGTCATTTGCAAAAGACACCTTCTGTTATTCTCTTTCAGCTTTTTTCAAATGAAGCCTTATAATAGTTGAATATAGATCAAAGCTAACATCCCCTTTTGCCTATTCTTTTCTCAGGTGTGGGATCTGACAGCAGGAAAGCTGCTTCATGAATTCAAGTATCATAGTGGCCACATTCGTTGCATCCAGTTTCATCCGCAGGAGTTCTTACTTGCAACTGGTACCCTTGGCCCCGTTTTCTTTAAATACACACAAACACATGCTGACATGCACACATGTAGAAGAAAATTAGGTTATTTGTGTTATAATTTCTGGGGCATTTTATGTCGATTAATATTTAATTGTGGCTCTGCTTTATTAAATCTGACAGGCTCAGCAGATAGAACAGTGAAGTTTTGGGACTTGGAAACATTTGAAATAATTGGTTCTGCAGGGCCTGAGGTACTTGGATCTTTTCTGGTAGCTCCATGTTTTTTTGAATATAAACAACCTACATAGTGATCTTATTCCAAGTGAATTGAAAACTTTAGACTTGCACTAATTGATGTCTATAATGGCAACATTGTATCCTTTTGTTTCATCAGGCGGGAGGTGTCAATGCCATGACTTTTCACCCAGATGGGCGAACCCTTTTCTGTGGTCTTGATTCCACTTTAAAGGTATGTATTCCACTTTATTATCTGTTGTGTTATTTTCTTTTACAAACTTTTAAGTTGTCAGTTTGTGGTAAATAGGTTTACTCTTGGGAGCCAGTTAGGTGCCATGATGTGGTGGATATAGGCTGGAGCAACTTAGCTGATTTGAGCATTTATGAAGGGAAACTCCTAGGTTTTTCATATCAGGATAGCCGAGTTGGAGTTTGGCTAGCTGACATATCTGTGAGTTTCTCTTTCTTTTGTTTCGAGTTCTATTTTATTAGTATATTCTTTATTTATCTTTGTTTTTTTTCTTTTTCATTCAACAGCTTATTGCGCCTTATGCACTTGGTGTAATGCCAAAAGCAAGCGATTTTACTGAGCCTATTGTTTCTTCTTTCACTCCAGTCAAAGATGAGTTAGTTAAGCCGCCTTTACTAAATCAGGATTTGGATTCTAAGTCCAAGTCCTCAGACAAACCAAGTATGTGTTGGTTTTCAAGGACAAGTTCATTATCCTAACACCTTTTGTTATTCCTTTCTCTCAAGTGTGTTATTATTATTATTTTTTCATTATGTTAAATTTTAGTAATCGAAGAACGCTTTTCAAGACAAGGTGCGCCTTCGATCAATGTGTCAAAATTGAGCCCAATGAGCCCAGATAGATCTAAAAGGGATAGTAGAATTTCAAGGCTGTCTACATCTACCCAAACCCGAGCCGCCCGTTCAAGCTTAGCAACGAGAAGCTCAAAAATAAGTTCATCTCCTGCAACTTCCAAGTCGAGTTCCTCTCCAGTTGTCTTGAACACTCCTACTTCTCTGAAGAGGGTTCCTTCCATGTCAGAATCTCCTCCTATTAAGGATATCCATGCAATCTCTACCTCGCTTTCTGTGCCACTTGTTGCACCTAGACGAAATGTAGATAATGAAAGAAAAGGTGCATCGATAAAAAATGTAGTGAATGAGAGTACATTTTACAATTCAGTAAAACCTCAAAAGTACCCTTTGTTAGATAGTGAGAGAGAATCTGCACCGACTGAACCTACACCATGTTTAATTTCATTCAACAACATTGGTTCTACTACTGGGAATATTACTGAGAGACTTGAGAAGAGCTTGTCACTAGATAAGAGTAAGTGCTTCTTGTAATCGAATTTTCTTCTTTTATCTTAAGTCCTGTTCATTTTCAGAAATGATTTATGTTCTTTGATTGTAGACGATGAAATGCCTTGCTCAACAGCTGAAACGGGACGTGTCAAATATGTTAGAGGAGGTACATTTTCTTACGCTACACTGTGTAGAATACTAATTCTATCTTTTGTTTGTGGGGTTCACTTATTTGGTGAACTTTATTCTGAGGTACATTTCCTTCTTTGATACATTTTTCTGTGATTTATTATGGCAGTTGCTATACAATTAGGGAAGACGAAGTCACTAGTTGAAAGATGGGAGAAGCAAGATGGTGGATCGACCGCTGATTCACCTTATACCGACCAGCCTTCGAATTGTGAAACTTCCTTATCTGTTTCTGTACGTTTTATCTCACATACATTCTATAAATTCTCCTATTGACTGAGTACCTGGTAAACCGGATATCTGACATAAAGTTCTTACAGTGAGATAAAAGGCAAATGAACGTGCATGCTTCATTTTGTCATTTCCACGTAAATATTATAATTCTGATATTCAGCTCATTTATGCAGACCAAAAACATAATGAATTTTATATAATGAAATTTTAAACAAATTATAAATTAGTAAGGGATGTCTGAAATGTCACTTGTGTAAATACTTGTACATTTTATCTTACTTGATAAATGTTGTGTCATCTTTGTACGGGAATAATAAACAGTATTTTGGAAAATTTTTGTTCTCTTCAGGAGGAGAAATTGACTGTTGATGAAGACACATTGGTATATAATGCTCTGGTGCAAAACCATGATGCTTTCATTAGTTCTGTCAAATCTCGCCTCACAAAATTAGAGGTGTGTTTTCCTCCTCCACCCCCCGCCCAAAAACAAAAAATAATTAAATGTCCTTTATTTCACTTTAAGAAAACTTGTAATGGTAAACTGCACAGGTTGTGCGACATTTCTTTGAGAAAGATGGCATTAAAGGTGCAATTGATGCAGTTGCAAAATTACCTGATCATTCTGTATGTTATCTTTTGATCTTTTGTTATTTCTATGATATCTGTTTTTACAAATTACTGATGTTGTGTTGTTAGGAAAAAAACAGAAAAAAACACAAGTTGCTGTTGATTTCTTTCTCACATATAAACTGAAAGTTCATAGAACTTGGATCCTGGTGTGTATAATGTTATTATGGTTGGTCTATTCTTCACCCGGGATTGAAGAAATAACAGGGCCACAGCTCCTGTTTGGGACAAAATCGTAGTGTTTAGTTGAATGTACTTACCATTAACTATTTTAGACTGTCATTTGTAAATTTCTAGAATTATTTGGTGTATTTCGTAGATGACATATTTAATTTGAAAAGGAACAAGGAAAATTAAGGGAATATTTTCTTCTATGCTTGCCTCTTTAATTCGAATACGGCATTTCAAAATTTTCAATGTAGGTTCAAGTTGATCTAGTTGGTGCACTAAAGGAGAAAAAGGAAGTGTTCAATCTTGAACTATTTTCAGGCTTGGTCCCTGTCCTTGTCGGTTTGCTAAGTAGCAGAACTGAGAGACATGTAGTGGTGTCAATTGAAATGATACTCGAGCTAATGAAGACTTTTGGGGTAGTTATAAAATCTACTTTATCTGCCACTTCACCTGCTAAGGTCGACCTTCAAGGCGAACAGAGGTGAATTATATACAATTCTGTTCCTATTTTTCCTATTATTTCTATAATTTTTTGTAAGGTGCCTGCTGTACTTCTTGTTTTTTCAAAAGTACCTGGAATTTCTGGTGCTTGAAAAAGATATCCATAATTAAAATAAGCGCCCTACTAGTACTTACAAAATATAGGAAACGGCGACTTTGCCCTTGATTCTATTGGGTCCAATGGGTTTTTATCTATCTGCTATTACTTGGCATAGATAGCATTATATCAATTGATAAGCAACATCTCTGTAAATGGGTACTTACACCGAACTTTGTTTATTTCTTTAAATCCGTGCCCCTATTAATCATTTGTCCTACAACTGGGGCAAATTTTCCAAAGGAGATCTAATTTGCGGTTAATTTAGAATACTTAAGTAGCTTCGTTTTAGAATAGGTGCTGTTTTACAAGGAGTCTTTGGTGCTGCTTGCAGATAAAGAATAAATTGTGTGTTTTGTATATATTTAACCCAAAAACTTGGTTTCGTACTTCGTTTCTAATGTGTTGGATGAGAAGATGGTGAACTAATTTGATAATTGGACTCCTTGCAGATTAAAACGGTGCAAAATTTGCTTTGGCCATCTGCAGAAGATTCAACCTTTGCTCAAACTTATTACTCAGTACTATTCTTTCTTATAATTTTCTTTTTCTGAAAAATCATAAAGAAGTCATCTTTTAATTAATTGTTTTTTTTTATCACATTGAATTTGATCTTGATTTGTTCATCTCTTGAAATTAATGCAGGAGGGGAGGTGAATTGACTAGGCTAGCTCAGGAATTGAATTTAGCTTTACAAAATGTTCAGCCTTGACTACATGTCAGATTTTTCACCTGATATATCTGTCAAGATAGAAGGTTCTTTTTTGTGTTCAAAAGAAGTACAGAATGTGGAAATGAGACAGATTTCTTTTATTCTTCTTAGAAGTATAGAAGTTTGTTACAAATTGTTTCTTCTAGTATTAGTTTTCTTTGTTTGACAACTATGGCAGCTTGAATCCTTTATGTCAATCTAGAAATTGGGTTGAGTAAATATATTTAAATTAAGTCAAGGAAACAAAATTATAGGATTCTGACTTCTGAGTTTGAATGGTGAAGGAATTTGTGGTTCTTGATTGGCCATAAAATTAGTTGCCTTCTTAGAATAATTCAACATTTTGTTTTGTTGACTTCTAGTTTTCTTTCTTACTTTTTTTTAAAAATTGAAATGCATTTGAACGCGTCATCCATTTACTTTTATTGCATTAAGTGCTACTTAATATACTTACAATGCGTTTGTTTATTTGTTCATAATTTAGTTACTTGAACCAAAGAAATATGAGCTCAGAATGTCAATAATTATCAGACTGATGATGATTTAATGGGCCCCTTTTAGACGTGATAAATATGCATTTATTAATATCACCAGAGCGATTCTGTAATGTATTAAAATTTTTAGTGATCATTACATTTTCTGAATAAATTGCAATTGTTAATCTTAGACTCATCATCACATGATTTCTTTTTCCTTTTTTTTTTTCTTTTGATCCACAAAAGAATTAACCATATTTAATTTCGGTGACCACAATATATAAACCATTTAATGAATCATCACATGATTTAATCAAAAGGAAAAAATTAAAGTCTAACAATGTACAAATTATAATTGTGTATATATGATTTCACCTTTTTTTGACCTTGTTGGATGCTAATTTTGTCAAGAAAGCATAATCAATTCTTTTCTTCAAGTAGGCGCAATGTATTACAGCCATGGGCCCACTGTGCAGTGGCACAAAAGGCATGGGATATTTGCAACAGTTCAACTGCTGTTCTCTATAATTCTCTTCCCACCTTATTCAGCTCATCATAACACATTTATATAATTTAATTCATTTCAAAGGATTCAATTCATGGAAAATTCCTCTTCTTTTTCATCCCCATGTCAAAATTATGTAGTTTTCATAATAATAATAATAATAATAATTATTATTATTATTATTCAATGTTGAAATTTTAGTTTCAAATTCATTCAAAATATTAATGCAATATCAAGTTTGGTTATCTTTTAGGAAGATAATTTTTAATAAACTTGTTATCTGACAACTGATAAAGTGCTTAAATAACCGACCACGCCGTTATAAATTTATATAATTTCTCAATCAATTTCATTAAAGATTGTCTTGCAAATAAATAAGAAGAATAAGACAAGGAGAAAGGTACCATTGAGCAGTACATGTAATGATTTATTTAATGAACTTAATTAAATACCTGTCGGTGACCTCACCTTCTTGACAAAAGAATTTGTATTATTTGTATTATTTGCTGCGCTGTATCGTATGCAACGAATTATCTGTTTAATCGTGTTGAAATTTATATATTATAAATTTCAGAAAACAAATTCTAATAAAACATTATTCGATTATGTTGAAATTCATTCTATTACATTAAAATCTATAAAAACGTATTATATAATATAATGCTGTAGAGCTGAAGATAAAAGATCCACAAATAAAACGGGCCGAGAGAAAGAAAAATAAGTACCGAGGGATCTGATTCAATTCAATTCAATTCAACTAAAATTATTCAACATCTTCTTTGTAATAATAATAATAATAATAATAAAACAGTTGTTTACTTGTTTTTCTTCTTCGACGACTTCTCTCTCTCTCTCTCTCACATTACGCGGTGCGAGCGAGATTTGCACCTCTTTCTATTCCTCTTTTCTTTCTTTTTCTTATCTCTACGCTTCTCTCTTTCTCTCTTTCTCTTTCTCTTCTAGTTCTAGCATCGATCATGGCGAACAGATACGACAAGAACCCCTTCGATGAAGAAGAGGAGGTCAACCCCTTCGCGGTTAGTTTCTTCATCCCTCTATCTCTCTCTCTCTCTCTTGAACTCGATTCTAATTTGTGGAGTAATTCGGATAAGTATGGTGATAAACCCTAGGATAACCGTGTCGGATTAAGATCCGACTTCTGTGCTCAATTGAATCTTGTACTTTGCTTCATCCGCAAGGTTAGGAAAGTTGTATGATTCTCACGTTGTTTAATTTTGGAAGAATTTGAGTGTACTACTTTAGTAATTGTTCTGGTAAAATTGAAGTGATTCGTTAGTTAAATTTGGCAGATTCCAATTGAATTACAGTCCAATTGATTTCTGTATCTACTGGCACAAGAAACTGAATAAATTTCTTTTTCCGACAGAATAATTCAAGACCAAGTTCGCAATCAAGTGCAGGCCCTTTCTACATGCCTGTAAGTTGCCAACTCAAAAAAAAAAAAAACAAATAGTTAATTATCAGTTAATTTGACATAAATTTGATGAATTAGACTTGATAATAAACAGAATCCGACTGCAAGACTGTCGCCGCTTCCACCTGAACCAGCTGGTTTCTACAATGACCATACAGTTGACATTCCTCTTGGAAATAGTCAGGTTTCTTTTATTTTAGATTCCAATTCTTGTTATTAAAAAAAATCATACATGTGTGTCTTTTGAGCTTTTGTTATTATGTTATCTTATGGTTTTTATGAATGCATAAGTTTAGGATGTAAAAAGTAAGGAGAAAGAACTGAAAGCAAGGGAGGCTGAACTTAACAGGAGAGAAAAGGTACTATATTTTCAATTTTGTGTTATTTTATCTTAAGATTACATGTTAGTATTTTTGTACAAGTTGATGGACATGAACTGCATCCAAGGTGATTTTTACTTGATTATTTGATGTAACTGTGCCACATAGGAACTGAAAAGGAGGGAAGATGCAGCAGCTAGAGGTATAATTATTTTTTCTCTCTGTACTATTTCATTTAACTGCAAAATCTGATGCATTGTTTACCACCTATGAAACAAAAATACAATTTGTACCAAAAGGAGTAATGGTATGCAGTCTCTGACAAAACAGTTGAAAAAAACGCCTTGTACTCCTCTTCACCATTTACTTCAGTAAGATGCCAAAATGCCTCTCCTCATGCAAATGAGGATAAAAGAAGGTTATTTAAGTTTCTACTAAATGCAGAAGAAGGATATAAGTGATATAGTCAACATTTAATTGTAAGGCATGCATGAAACTATTCTTTAAAAAGTAAGATGCGTAAAAATATCTGTCCTAATGCAATTTATGTATATGTACCAGTTGTCAA
This sequence comes from x Bolboschoenoplectus mariqueter, assembly GCA_037678475.1. Taxonomy (NCBI): domain Eukaryota; kingdom Viridiplantae; phylum Streptophyta; class Magnoliopsida; order Poales; family Cyperaceae; genus x Bolboschoenoplectus; species x Bolboschoenoplectus mariqueter. Next base: position 717,884 of record CM075239.1, on the reverse strand, counting down.
CCATAAATTGCCAAGAGAAGATGGAAATAGGGTTATTTGGGCACTTATTAAATGTAGTAGGGTACAAGTAATATATTCAACAATTTTAGAGAGCTATGTAACATACTTCTCGTTCAAGCTGTGATGTACATAATTTGATGTTATATAAATTTTAGTTTTAATGCATGAAATTATTTTTGTTAAACATTTTTATGTTCTTTTGACCTCACATAGTTCATTTCTATATGTTATCTTTTGTATTTTTTCTTTAACTCAGCTGGCATAGTACTGGAGGAGAAAAACTTCCCTCCCTTTTTCCCATTAATACACCATGACATACCGAAGGACATACCTATTCACTTGCAAAGATTGCAGTACATCGCCTTTGCCTCTTTTCTAGGTATATTTTCTTGTTTGTTGAACAAATTGGCGGCAGATTATTTAACCGTTGTCTTTTTATTTACTTGACAGCCCAAGATATGAATTTAGGTGTTTAGATCACAATCTAGTTACTCCTACAACTTGGTTCTAGTTAAAAAAAAAAATTTCAGAAGTCATATACTAGAATTGTTCTTTTTTTTTTTTTTAATTTTAGTCAGCTGCTCAACAATTTACGTTCTATTGCAAAATGAATTGAAGGTTGATTCTGGGATCCAATTTTGAACTTATGCAGGGATAATTACATGTCTTTTCTGGAATATCATATCTGTTACTGCAGCTTGGATCAAGGGAGAAGGTATTCTTGTTCGTTTTTAGAATTTTTTTTACTTGCATAGAAAGACTCTTAAAATGGGGTTTGGCACAAGAGCCCTCCAGAACATTTTTTGTTCTTGTGTATTACAGGAAAAAATCTTGTTTAATATTCATATTTCCAAGAGATCATGTCACTCATTAATATCTAATGTGTGTTCCCCTCTTTCTTAATAGGTGTGGGAATATGGCTCCTTGCTATAATATACTTTCTAGCCGGTGTGCCAGGTGCTTATGTTTTGTGGTATAGGCCTCTTTATAATGCCATGAGGTACTATTTTTTGTCTGCTTAAACTTTATATTTGTTGTTTTAGTTACAGCATGATAAGTACTTAGTACTCTTTGTTATCCAATATCGTAGGACTGACAGTGCTCTGAAGTTCGGATGGTTTTTCCTATTCTACTTGGTAAGTTTTAGTTACAGACAATGCACTAGAGAAGCAGGTTCTTCGATTATATTTGATTTAACTGGAAGGGGTAAATATTTTTCTTTTTCATTTTCTCTCCTATATTAGATTCACATCGGTTTCTGCATTTATGCGGCAGTTGCACCCACTTTCATTTTCAAGGGAAAATCTCTGACGTAAGATATTTCTTTGCTTAAGTTATTTTTTCGGTGGTTTCTGAACACCATTACTGTTGTATGATATTACCGATTCTCTTATGTTCTGCAGTGGAATTTTGCCGGCAATCGATCTCGTTGGAAATAGTGCTGTTGTTGGGGTAAGAATTTTTCTAACCTCTTATTGGAATTAGGATGAAGTGAGTTCTTATCATTTCCTTATATTTGCATGAAATTTAGTAATATTGGATTTCCATGCAGATATTTTATTTCATTGGGTTCGGGTTTTTCTGCATTGAGATACTCGTTAGCATTTCAGTCATTCAGGTCAGTTCACATTTGGAAAAAAAAAATTAAAATGTGCTCTTTCAAATTCTGGTAAACAATGTGGAAAAACATCTAGATATAAATTTTAATTTGTTTCTTCACATGAAATATATTTTTTCAGCAAGTCTACATGTACTTCAGAGGAAGCGGGAAGGAGGCTGAGATGAGACGTCAAGCAGCTCAGGGTGCTTTGAGGGCTGCATTTTAAATTGGTATAAATAGTGGGCTACATTGTTATTTTCATATCATGTATATGTTTCTGCCTTTCTGGAGATATTACTGCTTGATTTACTGGGGGAGTTGTACAGCTTCTTATAGGGCACTATTTCTTGCTTCAGTTCCTTTCTTTTTTGTTCAATTTCATTTTTTCTTTTTGGTTTTAGTGCTGCTTCTTTTATTATTGATCAGTTGTGTCTAGAGAATAGTAGATTTTTGTATCATTGACAAGTTGTGGTATCTCTCTAAATTGGTTTTGAGTTGGGCGATGACTTGGGTATCTCGTGCCTTATTGTTTTTTTTTTCTTATCAATTTTTGAGATTTTATTGGAGTCTTGACAATTACAAACCAAGCATTCATGTTGATATTTGGTTGAGTTGCGTATTCTCAAAACAATACAAAAAGACTACCAAAAGCTGGGCCTATTTGGCAGAGACTAGAAAAGGAATCTGCACAAAAATAGCAGATCTTGTGTATCTCTTCAGAACTAAGTTCTTAGTCTGGTTCATGAAAAACTAGAATTCATTTTCTTATATTCAAGAATGAAAAAAAAAAACTTGCATCTCAGAAAAAAAAAATGCTTGCTTCTCTTCTTTTCCCCTTTCTAAATTTATTAACTTGCACCTTTTTCTTTTCTTTTTCTTTGGGTTGAGAGTTGAGACTAAAAAATTTGTAAATATTTCAATTAATTCCTACAACCGATTTTTGAACTTGGGTTGAGCGACTTGGCTAATGAATAGTAGTGACTGCTATTATAAGATGGTAAGATTCTGGTCCTAAATGAAACAAAATATTTGCTGTTATCATGCTGGTTCTGACAATAACATTTTTAAATTAACCACCATGCTGTTATTTGTTGAAAAATTATTTTAAAAACAGCACAGGACTTACTGGTAAAAGCTCAGAGAAGAAGTTAATTAAAAATAATTTAAAAGGCTGATTATGTTAGCTTATTGACATGCTGTGAAATTGATAAATTCAATTGAAACATACATTATTTGCTGAGAAACAGAATTGAAAACCAATTTGCTCCAAAGAAGCCAACAGCTGACACCAAAATGAATAATAACTAGTGACAAACTTTTTTATTAAATTCAAAATTTAAAGTCGATTCCTAAATCCTAACAACATAATAACTAACAAAGTAAATTAAACAAACATAATTTGCCATTTGGTGTAATCTTAATCTTAATTGAATTTAAACTTTCTTATTTAAGAAATCACTTCCCATTTCAGAGAACAGAAGTATAATTCATGTATTATGTCGATCTTGATGTCGGTTTACATCACGAGTGACATGTGCACAGAAATAAATTGGCAACTCATAATCCCATGAGATCAGGAAATTATCAAATTGTATAATCAGAAATAAATTTGCCAGAAAATTTTATTTTGTTATCTTACATTTTTTTCCAAGTGATATCTACGATTTATGACATTTTTGTTGTGAACACATCACTAACTCTTGATTTAGATAAAAAGTTTTATTATTAGAATAGTCCACAAAAAGAAAACCTAAATTAATTTCATGTCTCTCTTTGTTTTTTTACTCCATTGTATAAATAGTAATTCAGCATATCTCCTATGGCCCTTAAATACGGTTTGCATGTCTTCCTTTTATTTATATCATAGAGATAAAATATATATTCCACACCAATAGACTTAATATTGGATATACAAATAAAAGAGATAAATGGTTTGTCTTTCTTTTATTTATTTATTTTCATAGAGCTAAAATAAGTATTGCTGAACATAGAATTGGTTTTTAATTAGCTTCATCAATGTTTTTGTCTTCCTTTTATATACTTTTATGAAGCTAAAATAAGTATGCATCAACAATAGACTTAATATTATTTAGTTATTTTTATCTCCTATGGCCATTGGATATACAAATAAAAAAGATAAATGGTTTGTATTCCTTTTATATATTTTAGTTAGTTTCGTCTCTTATTCCATGATTCATATAGATTCAGATAAATTTGTTGCACAAATTGTTATACAGAGCAAGAGATGATTTGGTCGGAGCTAACTCCGGATTTGCTTCACACCATTTCAAAGAAACTAGAAGATATATCAGATTTTGTCCGATTTCGCGCCGTGTGCAAGGGATGGCGCATCGCTGTTTCATCGTCAGATCCTCCTCCACAACTCCCATGGCTTCTCATGGGTCCATTCCATGGCAAAGAAAGAACCTTGCAGTTGCACTCGATCACCTTGGGAAAGACCCTCACCATACCCCTACCAGAAGGCGATGAATTTATAACCGGGTTTTCACATGGATACATGCTCTTTAAAGGATGTGGTGGCACATCATTTCTTTTCAACCCGCTGTCGAAGAGGAAACTCCCTCTCCTTCATGATCTAAAATGTTGTCGAGGTTGGCACGTCTTAGACTCCCTCAACTACACTTTAAGATGTTGCAGTTGTGGATTTTGTCAACCGTACGTTCATGATTGGGTCATGGTAGAAGAGTCAGAGTTAGGTGTCACTTGGTTCATACAGCGCGACACAAAATATTTTTTGATGAAGATTAATGCCACTACCGGCATGATCTTGTCCAAGATACCAATTCCTCCTGAGCCGACAAGTTATGATGGTGATACTACTTGTGCTATAACGGAGTCATTTGGAGATGTACTACGAGTGACATTCAAACACGACGCATTCTGTGTCGTCATCGGCATCGATGTCCATAGGCTAGATCAAGGAAATAAGGGCCCACACTTTGTCAGAACACACGACATTGGTGATAGAGTGCTGTTCTTCGACAGCCATAATTTGAAGTGTTTTAGTGTGAGGTCTGATGACATTCCCGGATCCAAAAGAAATTGCATTTACTTTCGGAATTATGGACGGAATGACGGAGAAAATGATTGTCTTGAATTTCCATACGAGCTATGTAGGTATGATTTGGAAGAAGATAGCATTGAAATCCTACCTTTTCATACCAAACAAAGCTACACTTGGTTGATGCCTAGTCTGTGTTAATTCAACTTCATAGTTGCACAATTAATTTAAGCCATGAACTATTGGGAAATCCATACTGAATTGTGCAATTGCAAACAATTAAATATGCTGTTACAGAGTTGGGAAACTTGAAAATAAAGGGAATTGACACATTATGATATTCTAGGGTAGTTTGAAGTTTGCTAGGAATTTGTATTTTTGCTTTATCAAGGTCTTTTTTTTGTATGATTAAGGTTCAATTTTTGTTTTTTACACTAGAAATATCCTTATATACTGGTCAAGTTGTATGCTTTTCTTTGTACTTCTTAAAAAAATTGTAGTGATTTCTACTCTTAATACTATTAAACTACTAACAAAAAAGGACTTTAAAAATCTATATAAAAGTAAATGACGGCAACTTAAAACCGAGTCGCTAGTTCGCTACTGGCAAAATGTCCGTATGCAACATTTTATTATCTTGCTGGCATGTAAATTTACCAGAAACAGAAAGTAGCAAGGTTTCTTTGGAACTTTTTGTATCCAATCAGTGAATGATGCAATTTCTATTTGAAATGCTGTGTTATAATCTAACATATGTAGCAACAAGAACTAATAAATTTTCTATTAGAGACCTCAATTAATTAGAGCATGGATTGATCACAGAAATAATTAAGCTATAATGTCAGAAAAAAATAGAGAAAAAACACATATGCTTTTTAACGGAGCGATGAGTATAGCTTGTTATGTACCGAGTAACGACGAAAGGTTAAACAATTTTAAAGAGTTCAATTTCGTTGTTAGCAAATTTTAATGTTGCCTTACTCAGCATAAAGAGCACTTAAGTAACAGAGATCAGAGGAGCCTTATTCGTTATTAATTTGACTATCATGTTACCATTTTAATTTGTTGTTATGAAAACATATTCATAAGTAAACATGCACACAAATTAAAATGAGCTTCTAAGTCTTTGTTTAATTAATTCTGGTGCAAAACAAACTTAAAAGATTATAAACTTCAAATGCTGACATATCTGTTGTTCTAAAGTATATCAAGATTGAGGTTTTAATTGATCATTTAATACACATCGAACATTGTTCAGAAGTCGAAACAACCTTGTTCTTCTTTTAAGGAAAATCTTTTCATAGGTGATAGTATAAAGGATCGTCAATGATATAATCACTGGTATAGATTGTTTGTTTAGTTTTTTAGTTTAGGATAGGGATCTCTTGACAATTATTATTTTGACAATTTTGACAATGAATTTTTAAATAATTTCGAAAAAATTTAAAAATAGAAAACAATTTATGAACATATTTTTTAACTTACAGATCGATTGTGTTTCAAACTTCATATAATTTAAATATTATTTGATATTTCATCAAAGACCATCAAAATTACATGATATTTACAACGGTCCATATTTAAAAATCTTTGATGAAATATCAAATGACTTTTAAATTAGATGAAGTTTGAAACACAATAAATCTATAAATTAAAAAAAATTGTTTGTTAATTTTTTTCAATTATTTAAAAATTCGTAATCAAAATTATCAAAATAATAGTTGTCAAGGATCCCTACACTAAACTAAAAAAACCAAACAAATAATCTATACCGTTGATTACAATGGATATCAGAGATGAAGAGATGGGAGAATAACAGCAGATATGGATCCATAGTATAAATAGCAATGATGTAAATAAATATTCCGATCAACTATACATTCGGATAAAGAAAATGATATGATGATTAATATATCTTTTCCTTAGTTGCAAAGCCAAAATAGATATACATAAAAATACAAAAGAAAAAAAATATGGAGAACCAGTTGGTCTCCTTCTTTATTTATTTATTTTTTATAAGCTTGTCAGAAGCTGCCAAGATATTTCTATTAAATAAAAAGAAACTACCAGTACTTGCATCATTTCATGATACAAAAAAAAAATTGAAATCAGTTCCTACTGTCATGCAAGAATGAATCAAGAATCTAAACTGAACTGTAGTAAAAGCAAATGGAACTGAAATAAAATCAAACTCAACTCTAAAACTAAACCATAACCAAGAACAGTCAATTCAAGTGATCTCTAGCAACATTATTAACCCAAAACACGTTCAGTTATTGTAAGATTACATAAATACATTACATTACATTACTAATCACACAACTAATCTTTTGCAAATTACTGAGAAAATTAATTAATACTAAAATTAAATCTAAACCTTATCGATCCTACTGCCCTCTCGAAGCGGCAGGTTGCGCCTTACCGTCCCGAATCGACCCGAAATTTCTACAAGAAATCAGCTTCCAGTTTATACTGGCAACCTTTGTCTTTTCAACCCTCTTAATCAGCTTCTTCAATATTCCATAATTGTTGTTTATCTTCATCCTCTGCCACAATAAATCCCTCCTTCCGACATTACTGATTTTGTTCTCGGTTTCGATTTTGGTTCTCAGTTCTGTCTCGATCAAGGTCTCGGTTCCGGGCTCATCGAGTGATGTCTTGAGGTGGAGCAGTTCAATGAAAAGCACCTTGACGGCAACTCTAAGAGGGAGGTTCTCATTTAGCGCCACATCACGGCACGCTTCTCGAGACAGCCTCCGTATGTCGACTAGTTGGCACAGCTGCTCCTTTTGTTGCTCTGATAGATTTGGATGATACTGCATATATGTACAGGTACATCAAGGTTAATTAGAAATGTAATTACCAATGTTTTATTCTTCTTCTTCATTTTTATATTTTTTTTGCTTTTTTATGTACACATCATGTGTTACTCCACAAGGGTAATTTAGTACACATTTTGAAACTTTTTTGTGTGATTAACTTTTAAAAAGAAAAAGATCAACATTCATACCTGAATATAAACATCAATTGCATGATAGAGATCATCATTAGAAGACCTTGCGCTTGCAGGGATCACACTTGCGAGTGACTGAAACTGCCGGAAGTTCAGATTCGCGTCTGTTGCTATTTTTATCAAATACTCATCAACCAAATTAGCAACCGCTGCAACTTTATCCAACTCTGGAGAATGAGCCTCCGTCGGATACTCCTCATCATGCAAATCGATTGTAATCTCACTTCCATGCATGTTCTCTTCCACAAATTGCTCAATGATCCTCTGGATGCAATCTATGTCATACTTGGATTCATTTTTCTTTGAGGAAGCGTACTTTGGCTCATATGGGCCCCGCAAGTTCGGCACCAATAGATCTTCTAGGGTAGATTCGTCTAATTGTGCACCGATCCTTTTCTCCAAACTTTGAATGCATGCTGCATTTGCATTATACATGAGGCTTGTGCTGAGAAGGCTAAGAAGAGTTTTAGTTGGAGTTACCCCTTTCTGTACTGGCAATAACGTGACCGTTTCTTCAAGCAACATCCTCAAATCATCTAACCATACACCGGTAGAATTCGGGTTTAACCCCGGGTGAACTTTGTTCCAATAATAAATCACCGCACTCGAAATATTTGCCGGGTCATGCCCCTTTGCACCCAATAAACCTACAAGTCTCTTGAAAAGAGGTAGACTCAAAGAGGAAACATCGTTGTGCCACCAATTTGAACCTGAACTGTTTCCTTTCGAAGGAGCCACATTTGCACAGTCAATTCCGTTCCAAGTCGGCTTTTGTTGCGGGTAACTCAACTTACCATATGTTGCCTTGCATGCAAGTGAGTCAAGGCATGCCGAGACAATATCCAGTTTCTCGGCAATGTGGAAAACATGTTCGCACGAGAGCAGAGCAGTGAGCGATTCTTTCCAATTCGAGAGGACCTTATTTGATAAGAAACTTTCAGCTTGAGAAATCAAATTTCCTGACATATAATCTTCGTTCATGTCCAAATAATATGCGGCGCAGAGAACCGGGACCACATTTGATGATGTCAGCACGAACTTCTCGCCGTAGCAGAACTTGGCTACGAGCTCAAAGGATGGGGTTCCACCTGGAATTTCATGAAGAGCAAAGTTGCAGAGATTGTGTTCTTCACAGGAAAATTTGCCGATTAGGTTTCGCAAGACGGGGCTCGCATTTATTAGGGGAAACTGCAAGCAAAAAAATGGTATTATTTTTGTTAATTAAAAAATAATTGATAGCACTACTAGTTTGTTGTGCATATATATATACCATTAGACTATTATAGTGTTATGTCTATAATATTTTTTTTTTAAAATAAGAGTTCCCGTTAGTTTCGACATTTATTTTTTTTTAAATATCTCTTATAAAATTTGAATTTACGTCTCTTCGTAGAGAGGCGAGACCTATCTCTACCGTGTTAATACTGCGGTTGTGTTATGTCTACAATCTTAAGCAGTATTTGATGATCAGTCTAATTTAGCATCAGAAAATTCTAACAGAACATAAATCAAGCCAAAAGGAAATAAAATTTGACTGCATGTACCTAAAAGAATATCTAACAAGTAACAACTTTCTTGTCAAAATTAATTATCCAATAATGAAAGGAGAAAACAAGAGATATAAAGTAATGAAATTTACCAACAAATTTTTATAATTATATAAAAAAAACGATATAATTACCTTATGTAGGAAAAATGAGAAATCCTCCACCTCTATCAATACATCGCTTCCGAGCTCTGTCCTGCATTTCCTACAAATATACGAAAAAAAAACAATAATCAAGAACAAGAAGCAATACCAAATTGAAATTGAAGTTCACAACATGATATTTATAATTGGTAGAATCTAGTACTAATTCAAAGATGGAAAAAAAAGAGGTACCAAGCGGTTTTGTCCAGGTGGAAAATTCCAGTTTTAGAGCCAATCACCATTGATATTGCCATATCTTCTCTTCTTCTCTTTCAAAAGCTTCCTTCTTTCTTTGTGAAGAACCACAAGAAGGATACTTTTTGTTAAAATTAAGTGAAGAACTCTCTCTCTCTCTCTCTCTGTTCCTTTTTCCTCTTCACCTTCGTATATATATAAGAAATATACAAAAGAAAATGAAGAGGTAAAAACATGTAGGTTAGAAATAAAATAAGCAAGTAAAAAAAGGCTAGTCTATGTTTGGATTGGAATTGGCGATTATTTTGTGGGATATTCTGTGACGTTTATTTTGAGAGAAAATTTGTTATGAGTTATTATTTCCGACAGAGGGATCATAGTTTTAAAGGTGTAGAACCAAAAATAGATTCTAATATGACAATGAATGTAAAAGAACAAATATTTTTTTAATATTGTTAGAATAAGTAGATTGGTTAATGACCATATTGATTATAGTAATTAATTTAATATATTTTAGTTGAATTAATTTAAGAGTATGACATGGAATTTTAGGAGAACTTTAGGATGTGTGTATAAAAGGAATTATATAAATATATGTAATTGTTTATTTTGGTTTTTTGATGTTTATATTTTAAGTCATTGGAACATTCTTTTTTTTTTGAATAATCTATGAGTCAAACATCTCAACTTTAAATATTTATAAAATTTTTAGTCGGATTGTGAACATTATGAAGCTATAACATGTTAAATTAAAAATGAAAATAAAGATATTAAATCCTTCTCATATTAATATGCCTCCAAGAATAAGCTTTAAATGTCACACGCATATATGCATTAAAAAAATAGAATAATGAAATTGGAAGGACAAAATTTGATTAACCAAATTTCAATGAAAGACAAAGATGGTTCAAGAAGAAAATGGTTTTTTTTTTTGTATTTTGCAACAATAATAGAAACCAAATATAGTTATTTCTTTTTCTTGAATTACCTAAATTAGTAATTTCAAAATTTTGATAAAAAACTAAAATATATTAAACGAATTTTAATAACTCAAAATATAAATTCCAAATTATAAAAATATATTTACATCAAAAGTAAAAATAAAAAAAATTGTGCCACTTTTTTTTTTGAAATTTAAAATTTGAATTATGAATAAGTAAATTAGTTATGATCATGATATCATGTCAAAAGCATGGACATCTGATTTTATGAAAAGTAAAAATAAAAAAATTGCTTTAGGCTTATGCATTTATCAATAAAAAGAAAAAAAAGAAATAAAAAGAAATTAGGTTTCTAAATTCATATGATAAAATGCTCCATTTGAACAATTCTGATGAAAAATTTTACTCTATGAAATATATTATGTCTCCAAGTTTTTTAACCTATTCCCCATAATATATATTTTTTTTTGCTGGATTCAATATTAAGTCCTCATTTGAGCAATTTTGGTGAAAATAAGGATTTAATCTTTTTCTCCTTATTTGTTTTGATTGGATGGCTTTTATATTATGTTTATTACTTCTTATTTTAATTTGTGTTTTTATGTGTCTAAGTCTAATGAAATTTTAAAAATAATATATTTTTTTGTTCGTCTGTTGAATTGTAACTAGTTTAGACATATTATTTATCATTGTATCCATCTTCAACATTTAAAAAAATATTTATTTGTGTAAAAAATTGTCTAAATGCAAACTTTTTTTTCAATAGAAATTATCTTTATCTTAAAAAAATAAATTTCTCTTTGGTAAATACTTTTTTTCATAATGAAGTTCAGAAAATAATTCATGTAATATATTATGCATGATTAAATTGAGATATCTTTGTGCATGAATGTTTCAAACATAAAAGAGTTTGTATATGTCAAAAATGTCATTATGAGAGTGCTTCAAATTAATTTTAGATTCAAACTAAACTAGTCAAATAAAACAAAATATTTGTCATAAAAACTTGGAATTTTTTTATCATTCAAACAAAATAAAATATTTGTGCATAAAATTTGGAACTTTTTGACATGAAAATACGTCAGTAATGTTTGGAATATTTTCAATTTTGCATTCCACAAATTTTGTTATATATTATGGTATTGAAGATGTGAGAACTTTTAGTTTAATTAGCAATTCTTTTGTGAGCATCAATCATAATTATAGTGCATATTCAAATTGGGTTATCATTGATTATTGATATTGTCATTGAAATCAATTTTGATATTCAAATTAATCGAGTTATTATTCATGTTAATGACTTTATTATACAACTTATTTTGTATAGTATTTTTATTATTTAATTTAAATGAGTTATTATTCAAATTAGTGATATTCAAATTGAATAATAAAAGTAATGTATAAAATAGATTATATAATAAATTCACTAATATGAATAATAACTCATTTAACTTAAATAATAAAGTCATATCAATAACTTATCAATAATGATATCTCCGTGACATTTCCCATACATAATATATCTTAATAAAATAAATTGTACGGACTAGAAAATGTGTATGGTTAAAAAATCACGTTTGATTGTGTCTCTAAAAAACCAAAAAAATATTCTTAATTTTAATAAAACGGTTCATCAAATTAATAGGCCTAAAATGCACATAAAAAAAGAAAGAAAATTGACAAGAAGGCTTAGAGGCCTTCTTTCAAAGATCATTGATTTGGGCTGAATGGACCCGGTTTGAGAACCGCTTGTATGTACCCAGAGATTCGTCTCGCACTCGTGAACCGGGTGTAAACATTAAATTATCCATGAACTGTTGGTGCTTAAACCCTCTTGCGCCGCTCTCTCCGTTCTTCTTCTTTCCCTCGTGCGCCAACAAGCGCAAAACCCTAATCAATCCAGGACATAAATACGCTCACAAAACCAACTCTTATGGCTTCCTTTTTTGAAATCAAGAACCCTAACCCTAGCAAGAGCATCGCCTTTACCCATGATCGGTCGTACTAACCTCTCCAGTAGAGCCTCCCAACTGGACGACGAGCTCGACGTGCTGCTATTCGACCCGGTCGACGAGTGGCTTCTCGACCCGATCGATCAATCGCGATCTCAATCGCTGTCTTACCAGATGATCTCTTCCGATAAAGGAATCAAACTGGAGGCATCGGGTTCTCTGATTGAAGAGGAGATGAAAAGGGTTAAATTGGAAGAAGAGGTAGTAGTGGTAGTAGTAGAGAGATCTGAGAACATGACTGATGTTAAAGAATCTCCAGAGATGGTTAAATCGGAAGAAGAGAAAGAAGTAGAACAGGATTCCGAGAAGGTTCTTGTTGTAAAAGACACGCCTTCTTCAATGGAAACCAAGGAGATTATAGGAGTTAAATTGGAAGAAGAAAAAGTAGTACAAGAAGAATCTCAAGAGAAGTCTAATGTGAATGATTCTCGTTCTTCGATAGAAGAGAAAGAATCAGCAGAGGTGAAGTCAGAGGAGTCTGGTTCTTCCAGTGACGAAGAATCAAGCTCAGAAGAAGAAGAGAAGGAAGAAGAGGAAGAGAGCAGTGATGGAGAAAGTAGTAGTAGTAGTGCCGTTAGCAGTGAGAGTTCTGATGAAAGTAGCGATGATGAAAAGGAGAAAGTAAGAGAGAAAGGTAAAGAGGTAGAAGAAGGAGAGATAGTAATGGAGAGTGATGAAGAGGAAGGAGAAGATGGATTGAAAGGGTCAACTAAGTCAGCTAATGAAAAAGCGGTAACTTTGTTTTGCATCCTTTTCTTAGTAGTTGTTGGGCATTTATAAAATATTTCCATTTCTGGAATGAATTGTTGTATTACTTTCAATTCCAAAAGATCAGACAGGCGCCTGTGGGCTGGAAAAAAACCAAAAAAATAAAAAAGGAAAAATAAAGAAACAGATCACATGTCAAGAAAGGTACATTGTAATTGTTGTCTTGCATTTTACAATTTGATATTTTCCATCTGTAAGTTCAGCTTTTTTATGTTGGGTTTAACTAATTACATCAACTTCATTTTATTGATGACTAACAAGGTACATAATTTCCCACAGTCTCTTCCACCAGTTCCCAAAATTGATGTACAGCTGGAGCCACATCACCAAACGGTGCCAGTTGGAGAAATTTTATCCGTAAGTTGAATTTTTTATTTTAATTTTTAATCAAATATTTAATTTTGTGATAATTGGGCTGAACCGACAAATATTTGACAACAAACTTTGACAAAAATCGAATAGTAAAATTACAGATATTATATATATCTTAGATTGTGTATGAAATTTGGTGCAGTTTGAAAATTAATTGATCATCAATTAATTGGTCGGACAATCTAACAGTTTAGTCTTATCAGCAATTGATCTGTGACCAAACATTTTCCAAATTGCACCAAATTTCTAAACTACAGAAAACATATTCCACTATTTGACTTTGTTGGCATTAATAACTGTTTCACCGGTCATCTTATGTGTCATAAAAAAGATAATTGTCAATATCCCTTTTTTTATTGATACACCATGTTTCTTTTTACTTGTTTTAAACTTATGGGTGTATCCTTATTCAGATACTTGGAGATCGGGTAATAGTGGAAGGATCTGTTAAGCACAATCCGTTAAATGAAGGTTCAATTGTCTGGGTAACACAGACCCGAAGTCCGCTGGGTCTGGTGGACGAAGTGTTTGGTCCTGTAAAGAACCCGTTCTACCTCATCAGGTACAACTCTGATGAGGAGGTGCCACCTGGTATCTCTGTAGGGACTGGTGTCTCCTTTGTTACAGAATTTGTTAGCTACGTGCTTAACAATAACAAGGATATCTACCAAAAGGGGTATGATATTGGTGAGGATGACATAGGTGATGAGGTTGAATTCTCTGATGATGAGCAAGAGGCAGAATTTAAGCGAGCCCTACGCCAAGCAAAGAGAGGATACAATAAAAGCAATGAAAGACAATCTGGACCCGTTAAGAGTAGGAGAAATGTGAATTTTCTTAAAAAGAATGATGGGAATTTTACTCGCCAGTTTGCACACCCAACTGTACAGTCACAGCAAAACCAGTTGCCACAAAACCAGTTTTTCCATAACCAAATGCCACAGAACCAGTTTCCACAGACCCAGGTGCCACAATACCAGATGCCCCAGTACCAGTTTTCACAGACCCAGATGCCACAGAACCAGTTTCCACAGAATCAATTGATGCAGAATCAATTGCCGCAAAACCAAATGCTGCAGAACCAGTTACTGATGAACATGAGCATGCTTGCCAGTGGAATGCAGATACCGGGTTTTGGATTGCCAATGAACACGAACCCAAACCCAAACCCAAACCTGAACCCATTTATGTTTGGTGGTATGAATTTCCCACCAAATATGCAGTTCAACCCAGGAAACATGCAATTGAACCCTGGCAACATGCCAAGTAGCGGAGAGAGACCACTTATGCAAGGAAATTCTTCTGTCCCAAATATTCACTTGAACCCTGTAAATGGTCCTTTTAGTGGGGAGCAGCCTCCAGTGCAATTCCAACCCGGAAATTTGTCCATGGATGGGCAAAGTAATTTGCAATCTAGCCCTGGGAGTTTGTCTTTTGGGGTAGAGTGCCCTATGCAATTTAACCTGGGGCACTCTGGTTCTTTGCAATTTGATCCTGGAAATTCAGGGGGAGAATACTCGAATTTGCAATTTGGCCCAGGTAATTTGTCCAATAGAGGTGGAAGGCCCAACCAAAGGGGTAGAGGAGGCCGTCATTTTGCTGGTAGAAACGGAAATGTTCGGCCTCGAAATGGCTGAAGAAGTTTTGCTTTCAGTTTCATTTGTTTTAGTTTTCATTCCATTTTGTGATATAACACCTTATTCTAGATGGCTTGTACCTTTACCATCTTTGTTAGAAATTTTTGCTTAAAATTGCTATTCATGTAATCGAGTAATCATTGCTGCCTTTTTGTGTTGTCTTCTACCTTTTTCCTGTTTATATCCTGTTTACCATGTTATTGTGAATATGCTGAACTATTCAGGAAAACAGAATGTGCAAAATAAAAAAGCATTTCCACACCTCGCTTCTCCGGACTTGTGAAATCCCAAAAAAAAAAAACTTAAACTGAACATATAGGTTTATGTGTGTTTCGTGATGCTTTTATAGTTGATAGATATATATATTTTCAATCAATAAATAAACAATTATCATTTACAAATAAAGAGATGAAAAATGGATGGATAAAGAGATGGACATCTTTTATGTTTTCTGAAATGTATCTAACTGATAAGGTATGGTAAGTTGCAATCTGACCCTGGAAATTTGTCTTTTGGTTTTGGGAAAATGTGCCAAACTATGTAATTTAACCTTGGAATCTATGGTCCTAATTCGTATACAATTTAACACTGCTAATTAATAGGGAAAATGCTTGAATATGCAATTTAGCCCTGGTAATTTGTCCAATAGAACTGGAAGGCCCAATCAAAGGGGGAGAGGAGGCCTCTATTTTGTGGGTAGAAATGCAAATGTTGGTATAAACCTACATGTTATTTTGAGTATGTTCAAATATTCAGGAAACCATATGTGCAAAAAAAAAAAAAAAAGAAGAGATTTTAAGATGAAAGAAGCGAGACAAACAATTTTAATAATAAACCTATTTGTATCAATCTCAAACTCAATAACGAAATACAACGTATATAATCAAACCAAGCATTCAATTAATCTCAAACTCGCCTGATAAATAAATACAATATATATAATCAAACCAAGCATTCAATTAATAAAGAAATACAACATAATCAAACCAACCAACCATTCCATTAATTAAAACAATAGCAGCAAATTAATTAAACACACAAAACACTAAATCCAAAATAGAGACAATAACACATTTAATTAGGTATTGGCAACTCGACTCATATCAAACAAACACATTTTACAGTCTGAAGATAGCAGAGTTGTGGTTTCATACTTATCTGCTCCACCAACTACCGGCATTTCGACACCTCGTTTCACTGTACTTATGTAGTCCGGCCGGTACGTCCTTCCCAAAACCCCTTCCACCTCCTGTGAAATCCCGAAAAACCAAAACTGCACTTCCAGATGCGCGAAACAATCATCTTTCGGAATGTTGTACCTGTGAATTCTGTCATCCTCCTCTGTAATTGGAACTACACTTGCTGAAATCTCCGCAACTCCATTTACGGTAATCATAACACTATTCACCCGTTCGGTTCTCTCGATCAAGAGTTCATCGTCTTCTGAGTTCCACTTCGAAAGATGCCCTTCCGGGAGTTGAAACGGTGTTCCGTCGAGAGTGATGCTAAGGTGGTCGGTTGTTTCATTCCATGTTTCGACCCGTCTCGCCTCGAGAGTGAAGGTGTGTGAAGCAAACATGAGCCCTAGGGCTTGGATCCATGTGAAGTCCCGAGTGCGGCCTTCGGGTCGAAGACCGATGAATCGTGCATTAATTTGGATTGATGGGTCGGAGACTAAAGCATAGTGATTATCACTCTTTCCATGAAAATAGAAAACAACACCGTCACCTCCGATGAATCGGGGGTCATAGCATCCGGATCCGAGCCCGTTACATTTCGGCTTACGAACTGCAAAATATACTCCCGTTATGATATTATTAGCAAAATTAAGAAAAAGGGAACAATAATGTAAAAAGAGAATATTTTCTTCTTTGTATTTTTACAATGTTTCATGCTACGGACCATGCCTATAAAGATAATTCTAAAGTAAAAAAAAAATGGATGATATTGGATCAAAAAAGTTAGAAAGAGAATGTTGGATGAGAAAGACAATTAATGAAAATTAATGGGTATATTGATAAGTTGAAAAAAATAAGAAAGCGACCTATGCATGCATGCATGAAAGTAAGCTATATACATTGGACTCTTTTAGTGATGTTCCCTAAATTGCAAGCAAATCTATTTCACTATTGTTGGTGTGCTGTTTTTTTTAATCTATTGTATATAATTACATATTATATATTATATTATTATTGTTATTTTTTTAAGCTTGAGGGGGCGAATCATATACCTCTCTCCAATATCGTATCTAAAATAAATATATAAAAATATATAACTTTACAAATTTCAATTTTACAAAATTACTTCGACAAACTGCTAGCTTCACATTTGCTGCAGTCGAGAAAGCACGCTTTTTCGCCATCGGATCACTCGGGACTCGGCACGGGCACTCAGCCGGGCAACACAGTCTTTTCAAGAAGCAATATTGTTTTCAGTCGACGCATGCAAAGTACTCCATCTTGTGCTGGTGCAACTTCAATTGCATGTATGATGATGTACACACTGAGAAGCATAGATCTCATCTCAATAGACTTCATGTCTTATGATATGTAGATGAGGAGATTACTCTTAATTTAGAGTTTGGTTTGGTTCAATCCTATTAGTGCTTGAGTGATCTTATATATAGAGAGAGTTATATATTATGGTGTTTGTATTAACCTTTTGACCTAATTTCATGTGATGTGACATTGTTAATTTGGTACTGATTAATAGCACTAAAACCAAAAATGAATCTAAAGAATGGGAAGTTGATGATACAGTTTTGGAACTATTTGGTGAGTAAGTAATTACTTTTTATAGTTTGTTTTATCCTTGTATAATTGATTTCAACCTTAATTAAAATCTGACTGAGTAACATGTGAATGCTAATTTTGTCAGCCCTTGCTTTTGTAGAGTAATTGTTTACATTAATTACAAGAAGATGGGAATTCATACTTAATTAAAACATATAGAAAATTAATCTTCTACTCTAACATATAGAAAATAAATTATAATCAAACAATACATTAAGATATTGCTAACAAAGAGAGCTATGCATTCAACTATATCTTATAAAAAATGTTGACCAGTAGTAAACATGCAATATCATATATATATTAATTATCTTAGATCCTTCAAGCAAAATAACAAATGATGTAGGTAGGATTTTTATATGCCATATGATCAAATATCAAAATACAAGCGGCATAATCTCAAAAAATTTTAAATCTTAGGAGCACATTTTTCTTATATTTAATGAGTTGAAGAAGTATTAAAATAGAAAGTTGCATGTAACTTTATAAGTTCATATTTGACTGAGAGATTTTATCTAAAAAAAAAGAGCTTCACATTTGTTCCTGTGAAATGGAAATATTTTTTGGAAATAAATAAATTTCCATGACGATAAAATCAGAATCAAATTAATGTATCACAAATTAAAAAAAGAAAATGCATTTTGGCTGAACAACACAAAGAGCTAAGCTAACTGCGTCATATCTATAGAGGATTTGTTGTGGCCTATCAAATCAGAAGCATCATGAGGCGGGTGTGTTTTATCCTTCTCCAGTCAGAGTTTTTGTTCGAAATAATAATGCTACATGGGGAGTTGCAATGCGAAAGAAACAAAATGCATGTTCTTTTATTAAAACGAAGGAAGCGAAGACCGTGGCTAAAAAGAGCCGTGGGAAATTAAAACAAGATATATAGTCCATTTGATAAATATCTCGCACGAATCTTGATGTTTGATCCTAGGATCTGAATTCTCCCTTGTTTTAAGAGGATTATTATGTATTAGGTTCTCGACAAGAAGAAGAAAACTAGATTGTACTTGGAGGCAATGAGAGATTACACTAATTGTCTATAATTCATGTTACTTAGTTATTTTGTTAATTAGAGCATACTGAATTAGTTTATTTACATAGTATCAGTCACCGACAAAGCGACAAGTGACGAATACTAAACCAAAATATCAAAACTGACGATGGTACCGGATTAAGATTTATCGATAACGGATGTCATAATTTAGTAATAACGAAGATAAAATTATAAATGTGTATTTTTCTAAAACCATAAAGTATACAAAATAACCAAACTTCACACATTTTCAATTCTACAAAGTTACCTCGACAAAACGCTTCACATTTGTTGCAGTCGAGATAGCACGCTTTCGCCTTTGATTTAGTCGGCCTTGTCAGCGGGCATTCAGCCGGGCAACGCAGACGTCTCAAGAAGCACTTGCTATTCCGGCGAATGCAAGTTACTGCATTTTGAGCTGATGCAACATCAATTGCAAGTATGATAACATACACAGCAAGAAGCACAGATTTGAACCCAAAAGACTTCATCTTGAATGTAGAAACTTAGAATAGAGATCACAATTAACTAGATTTAATTGGTTGAAGGCTATGTATCATTGTGTGTGTTATATATATAGAGAGAATTATTTTGGTGTTTGTACTAACCTTTTGACTTTCAAATGCATGCAATATCTTTATCTTGTTTGGTACTTAAAGCACTATATATGTCAAGTGGGTAAGTCTATGTAGAGTCTTTGAAGTTTGAACTAGGTGAATGTTCAAAGTTTGTTTGTTATATATATTGTATGATTGATTTCATCATGAAAATCTGGCTGCCTAACATGAGACTTTGCTATTTTGATTAATTTGTCAACCATGCCAGGCTTGGTTTGGTTAGCACCAACACTATATTGCAATCCTTACATGAAGGAGGGAGTCTAAAACATGACAAGTTAGGCAGATCTGTAAATGTGTGTAAATATAATACCAGAGAAGAAAGCTTTTAGATGACTAGATAAATTTTAGAGGAAAAATAGGAAAATATTTAGGAGATATCATTGTCGATATTGTTATCGATACAAACTTTAATTATATACATAAAATGAGTTATTATTCATGTTAATGACTTTATTATGCATTTTATTTTATATAGTACTTTATTATTCAATTCAAATACTAATCATCTAAATAATAACTCGCTTAAGTTAAATAAATAAAGTATTATATAAATAAGTTGTATAATAAAGTCGCTAACATGAATAATAACTCATTTAATATGAATAACAAGGTCAATATATATTGATAACGGTATCTATATATTAGTTCCCAAAAAAATATTGGATGCGTCATTTTAGTTAAATACTTAAATCCATGTTTAAATAATTACTAAAACAAATTATCCTCATAACTTAATTCCTGTTTGATAAATAAAATAAAATTAAAGCGAAATAATGTTAAATCATTTTAAAGCATTAGTATTTGATAGTAATGAAATAAGTAAATAAAAAACTAAGAGTAAAAAAAATTAAAAATTGAGAATTTTGATAATTTAATTTTAATTCACCTCGGTAGATCTGTTATCTTACTTTACCTTAAAATTATTTTAGTTTAATACATCAAAACGTTTTAAAGTACTTAAATTATTTTATTACTTATCAAACGGGTCTAAATAGTAAATATTAAATAAAAGATTAGTGTGGCTGAGAGTCCTAGACAGTACTATAAAAATGTATAGACAATGCAGCGCGAATTTCAAAGCAATTTAGTGATAATATGCTTTCCTAATAAGCCCAAAGAAAAAACTAGCTAGCCTAACATTTTTATATTATTAGGTTCTTGGAAAGATAGATTTGTACTTGGCACAAGCAACAATACATTGCACTAATTTGGTAATATCCACTGGTCTCATGATGCTAATTTAGTCAAGTGCACACAGAATAAGTTTATTCTAGTACAAAATATTTGAAAGTGACAAATAGTGACCCAATTTATAAAATTAATATGTTTTCATGATGCTAATTTTTTCAAGTGCACACTGAATAAGTTTATTCTAGTACAAAATATTTGAAAGTGACAAATAGTGACCCAATTTATAAAATTAATATGTTTTCATGATGCTAATTTTTTCAAGTGCACACTGAATAAGTTTATTCTAGTACAAAATATTTGAAAGTGACAAATAGTGACCCAATTTATAAAATTAATATGTTTTCATGATGCTAATTTTTTCAAGTGCACACTGAATAAGTTTATTCTAGTACAAAATATTTGAAAGTGACAAATAGTGACCCAATTTATAAAATTAATATGTTTTCATGATGCTAATTTTTTCAAGTGCACACTGAATAAGTTTATTCTAGTACAAAATATTTGAAAGTGCCAAATAGTGATCCAAATTTATAAAATTGATGTTTTGAGAGGATAAATAGACAACTGATGTTACAATTCATTAAATTATGAACATAAATAATTACGCATAAGACCAATTAATTATAGCTCATCAAGACAAAGATATTACCCTTCATATGAAAGATTTTTGTTGATTCAAAATTCAATATTCACCTTATACTTGTAAAAGTTAGATGTCTTGCTTTTTACATTAAAATAATTAATCATTTATCAAATTTGATACAATATAAATTTTATATAATTTTCTCTCAAAAATTGATAAAATTAAACAATTGAAATTCAAATCATATGACAAAACCAAGCGCCTTTCAAATTACATTAAATTGGATATTAACATGCAACTTACTCTAGTAATAGAACATATTCATCACTTCAATATTTATATTTTGACAAAAAGATTTATCTTTTGTAATGATTGTCAAATAAATCACTGTCATGTCATCATATCCTATCAACAAACAGACCAACAAGAAAAATCACTGTCTACACAAATATTCTCATCATACAGCATAAACTCATATCATTGGAACTTTTAACTTCCAAAGCACTATGCTATATCCAATCATTAAAGTAATTTTTGTATTATATCCTGTTTTTATATCATCAATAATTAAATTGATGTTAACAAAACTTGACCAGCTCCCTTACAAAATAAAGGAACCAATCATAATAATAGGATATATTATAAATAGTTTTTGAAGGAATCAGTATCTTATGTCTAAATTAAATAAAGCTAATTAATTAAGTGATATCACTAATATCTAGTTATTCGAGTTATTATGAGTAAAATCGACGCATGTCTGGCAAGTGCAATCAGAGAAACGACAAGTCTTGCAACCGAAACAGACGCATTTCGTGCAACCTTTGCATGACGGAGATCTTAAACAGCCCCTTAACACCTTGCGGCTCGCTCTCTCCTCTTCATCCTCACATGTAATCCTATATAAACACAAAGTACAGGGTTAAATTAATACATGATCCAATTCCAAATTTATCCTATGCATGTAAATTAGAAACCAATAGAGACCAGACAACAAAAATATATACAAACTACTGTACACAGTGAAGATTATACACTGTACAATATTGTACAGAAAGAAAATTGCCTTCGGTACAAACCCAGCACCTGACCTGACTATTTTAAAGTCAAAGACCTGAAATTAAGCTGTACCAATTTAAACCATGACACGAGCCGAACCCTAGCCCAAAACCAAGCAGAACCATTACCAGAACCCGATATACCAGACATAGCACTCTAACCTGCCCAACCATACCGAACATGTGACTGGATCTGAATCAATAGAAATTAAGCTGCAATACAAAATAGATTTTGTCAGGAGAAAACACCACATGACCTTAATTTCAACCCAACCGACACAAGCAAAATTTGACTGGTGCAAACTTGAAGCGACCAGAAATTGAAAAGGACGCCATACATGAGATGACCTGAACCAAAAAGAGAACCAGACCCGAGACAACAAAAAACATGAAGCGATGAAACCTGAAACTAAATTCAAACCTGACCTAACCTTTCTGTTTGCCACATTTTTCAGAAGACGTACTAAAAATAGATCCCGAAATTGTATGAAATCAACAAAAAGGACACAAGTAATGTGGAGATAATTCGGTGATCATACTTTTGGCCAACAACATCATTTCCCTGAGATATAACTACAATTATACTATATTAACATTTACTTGTCAAAAGTTAAGTCGGAGCATTGCCAAGTACGATTGGCAACTGCATCATGGTACAAGCGGCACTCTTCCTTCGTCCTTAGACGAAACCTTCGCTCTTTGTTGCAGCTAGAGCACCGCACAAATTCATCACGGTGGTATTGTCGTCCATGGTGGGACCCATTAGGTGACCTCTTTTGTGATTTGTTGTAGTACTTGAGGAGAGAGGTCTTGGCAAGTGGTGTTTTCTCTCCTTGAACCATAACCCAAATTGTGTTCTTCCATTTGCCAGCGGTCTCTCGCCCCGAGTGTTTCTCAAATGCTGCTGGAGTGAGATTATCTGCTCAAACATAATTTTCTCTAGAAGTTAGAACTCATTTCTTAGACTATATCTTAGAAACCAACTTTAACCAACTTTTACTCAATTTACCAAAAATATAAAAAAAATGAAAAATTAAATAAAATTATAAATAAAATAAAGTAAGACAGTTCCACAAAAAAAAAAAAATTCTGATAACACAGTAAAAGCCTAAAAGGAAACAGTTTCAGTACATTCAAGTATACTATTGGTGCTGGCCATGAACAGTGATGTATTGGTAAAAGCAGCAACTTGCTTGGATAGGATCACTTTCAATTTAGCAACTAATTTCAAGTGGCAATTAATTAATTAATTAATTATCTGAAATAAGAAGTCAATTTTGGTGGAAAACTAATTATGCTGCCTATATGTTCTTAATTAGCAATTAGCATATTAATATATAGAGTAAAGCTAAGGTAAGCTTAAGCTCACTAAGTTCCTTGATGAGTTTAACTCCAAAAATGATCAAAACAGTTTCAAACGACAAATCCGAATAGCTCAATAAATTATTCATATTAAAATCTTATAAGATACTGAAATTTTTTATTTTTAGAGTTCTCTAACCATTTTTTTCGAATTTTTAAAGGTGATTCTAAAATAATAATAAAATAATGAATGTTTTTATATGAGAATAAATTATTTAAAAAAAAATCTGAAAAAAATAATTACAAAATTTCAAAAATAGAAAATTTTGATATTCTATAAAATTTTGCTATAAATAATTTATTGAGCAACGTGAATTTAAAAATTTAAGTCGATCCAATAGATTTTTAAATTAAACCCACCAATATGTTGGTGAGCTTAAGCTCACGCTATCTTTACTCTAATATATATACCTAAAACAATCAATGTGCAAATAGAAAAACCAACAGTAATGGCATTCCTAAATCCAGTATAGATCAGAATTAATTAATGATTACTGTAATCTAAATTAGGTTATAATGCATTTAGATAAGAACGGTTTACGTACTAATATCACCAGAAAAACATTTAGGTAAAATCTGGCTTATATTTTATGGGGTGCCACAAGCAACTTAAACCTTTAGTATATTCATTGCATGACACAAATAAATAACAATACATAATAATCCGATTTGATAAAATTAATCCACTAAGAAGAAAGAACAAATCCCAAATTTTCTAACAAGCATATATATACATGAACCCAAACCAAAGATTTGAGCATGAAATTATAACGTAAAAGAACACAAAAGCACTTACACAGAAACCCAAAAAGGAAAATAAATAAATAAATAAATAAATAAATAAATAAATAAACAAATAATATATATAACATAAAATAAACACAACACTGAAGAATCTAGAGCAGATAAAACTAATGGGTCAATTCAAATAATATTATTATTATATATATATATCATATATGTAAAAGAAGAAGAAAAAAGAAATATATATTGTAACCTTCATTGCAACCAGGTATACACTGACAAGAAACCCTGAGATCACCAGAGGAGAAAACCCTAAGCGTCCCCACTGCGTCCCCATAACGGTGGCTTGTGCAACCACATGTTACCTCCACACACTCTCCTCCTCCTTCTTGCTTCAACCCACTCATCCCATTCACCTCCTCTCCACTAAACATCTCCATGTATCTTTCTTTTCTTGTTCTCTTTCTTCTTCTTTTTCCTTTCTTCTTTCTTTTTGTTAAGAGATGGGAACGAAAGGCGCCACCTTTGTTCTTCTTTTGGGGTTGTTAGGTGGGGAGATAGAGAGAGAGAGAGAGAGAGAGAGAGAGAGAGAGAGAGAGAGACGCAACCGCTTAATCAGAAAACCAAAAAACTCAGCATGAAAACGAAATGCGAGAACAAGAGAAACAAACCCATAAAAAATAAATTAATAAAACCTAGCTAGAGGTTCTGCGTCATGTGTGTGTGTGTGTGTGTCTCTCTCTCTCTCTCTCTCTCTCTCTCTCTCTCGATAGCTTAGTTTGTGACCTTTTGGAGGCGAGAGAGGAGAGGAGAGGAGAGGAGAGAAAGAGGTGGGGCATTTTTGGGAATAAACAAAAAGTGAGCTGGCCTCGAGAATTGTAATAAGTCATGACATATGATCTCAGACTGTACAACTTTGTACTCGGAAAAGAAAAGATTTAATCTTACAACTTTGTAGATTTGATCTTCTGCGGATGTTACGGTGCAGCAAAACGTGTGGCGAATGTAAAAGATCCTGCTTCCAATTCCCAAAGGCACTTTTTTGAGTTTGAGAAGAGGAATGGAGAAATAAAATGTGGGATGGAAATCTTAATAATTGTATTTATTATTCGTGTTTTTATTTGTTTTTATGTATTTTTAAGGGGTATTTATGTTTAATAAGAAAAGTATTTGTATATTATGTTAATAGGATTATAAGTTTCATTTATTATTCGCATTTTTATTTATTTTTATGTATTTTTAAGAAATATTATGTTTAATAATAAAAATATTTATATATTATGTTAATAGGATTATAAATTTTGAAACGTGTATTTAAAATTATCTAATATAATTTTTAATTTTAATTTTTATATAATCATTTAAAAAATAAAAAATAGTTTATATACTAAATATAAATATTATACATAACAAATTTATTAAATATGAATATATTCGGATGTAGATAAAGAACGTAAAATTTGAGATTTAAAAATATTTTTTTTGAAATTGAGAATTTCATTATAAAAAAATTTAAATTTTAACACATAATATTTGTAAACTTCATTTCAACTCGTAGATACGTGCATGTAACTTTATTAATATTGCATTGCGATATAACACATCCAGAGAAATGTGTTTATAAAAGTTAATTCATGCGTAATGAATACTAAAATTTTGAGAATATTAAATTTTTTATTCTTCTTATAATTGTTGGTTCGCGAATTAATACTACAACGAATTCGAAGAATATAATTTAAAAATATTATTTAGTTTTCTAACTACATGAAATTAATATTTTTCATTGAAAACAGATCAAATGACAATTTTAATTGATGACACATCATGATATTACTATTCAGGTTAATAATTTCAATTTTCATAGAATAAAGATTTAAAATATTAATCATGTCTAATATCACATTATATATTGAGATATGCTAAGATATTTTATA
Organism: x Bolboschoenoplectus mariqueter; assembly: GCA_037678475.1. Classification (NCBI taxonomy): domain Eukaryota; kingdom Viridiplantae; phylum Streptophyta; class Magnoliopsida; order Poales; family Cyperaceae; genus x Bolboschoenoplectus; species x Bolboschoenoplectus mariqueter. The sequence goes on along the minus strand of CM075239.1, from coordinate 691,314 downwards.
AATTACAAATTGGCCTATATTTTACGTCTAAATCTCGCATCTCAAAATTCAAACAACCGATCTAAACTATTGTATTGAATATGTTCTTCATATGAAAATCCTCATGAAATTTTAGGATTTTTTGAAAATTTTATACCATCATTTTTCATTAAATTTTTTTTCCATCTATTCTTAGTTTTGCTGGATAGGTATTGGAAAATTTCATTCTTGACTCGTCCAATAATACATCAAATATAATTTATTGTAAATATTTTGTAAATTATTATCAACATTATAAAAATTTCATATCTATATATATGTTTTTCAACGAGGCAAGTGATTTCTTTATAAATGTTGAAATCTTAATCCAGATCATTTTTTTAGAATGAAAGGTTTTTAAAAAGTTCAATGACAATAATTACAAACTTTATTTGTTTAGTTTTCATATAATATTTATAAGCTATTTGTATTGTCTTGTATATGGTGAATTCATTTATATAAAATTTTTTTGGGGTAATGTTGTGAGAGTCTTTCAAATTTTTATCTTCAGACAGATTGACCTCTAAATTTTTTATTTTGACAATTAATCTTCCGAATTATGTAATTTATGATAATTAGATTCCACCAATTAATTTATTATAAAATTTTATGTTTTAATAAAAAAGGACATGAATATCCTTAATTGTGTAAAGTATTTTGTTTAAAATATTTTTAATTCATGATATTTTTAATTTACAAAAAGTTAGTAAATATTTTTTTAAGAAAACATCATTACTTTAATAAACATGGACAAATAAATTTATGAAAAAGTTTTTTTAAGATTGATATTGGTCAAATTTTAATGCGATCGAATGATTCATAATCACATAGCATAAGTATTGTGTAAGAGATGATAAATTGAAAATAGCAGGTCTGGATTCACATTCGTTATCATATTTGTTTTTATGATATAAATATATCATAATTTTTGTAAATCTATAACATTTGAAATTTATTAAAATATAAATAAAAAACATTTTTTAAATCGTTTAAATCAAATCTAACAATAAATATATTATAAATTTTAATGACAGTGCATGTGAACCCATTTCAGAGTTATTATTACATGTCATTGAATTACAGTATTTATTTTCATCAAAAGATAAAATTGATATGAAATGTTACATAAGCAAACTTTAAACACCACTTTGGTGATGTGGTTGTTACATCACTAGAATGTCAATTCATATATCAGATATACATTTTTAATTTCTAGTAAAAGAAGGGACTAAATTGAAAATTAGAACTTTTTTCTTTTTTGGAAAAAAATAGTGAAATTCATTTCAGGACTTGGTGTTGTAGTATTTGAGAAAAATAATAAATGAATTGTTTTAAAATATTATCTAGGTAGATATTTATCTATCAAAATTTTTATTTAAAGAATGTGTAATATTTTTTTATACATCAAAATTTTCTGAATAAATATTTAAATATTTAAATATTTAAATATTTAAATATGTAGTTATGTTAAATAAAGGGATCTATATACAAATATCATAATCGATACCAATTTTATTGTTTAAATTAAATGACTTATTATTTATATTAACGATTTTATTATGTAATTTATCGTACAATATTTTTATTATTCAATTATTATTTATATTAGTAGTATTTGACTTGAATAATAAAAATACTGTTAAAAATAAATTGCACAATAAAATAATTAATATGAATAATAAAATTAATATAATTATAATATGTCCCAAACAATTTTCATAAACAAATATCTATTCTGAAAAATCAATAGATAATTGGATATACATGAAATTTTCTTCAAATAAATGATAGGCCTTTATTGACAAAAAATCACTTAGACAGAGATCCAACCTATCTACTTGTGTAGAAAAGAAACAAAAACAAAAACAAAAACAAAAAGAAAATCCGAAATAAATAAGTAAATAAATAAACACTGGCGTGTAAAATCTCAATTGAGAGAAGAAGAAACAGAGAAAAAGAGAAAAGAAATCCTTCAAACAATCTCTCTTTTCCTTTTTTCCAATTTCCATGGCTTCTACTAAACTCTCGACCATCTCCCCTCTATGTATCTACTTACATGGCGGTTTACACATAAAAAGAGGCCATCTTTCGCCAATTTCTCTCCTACCCAGTGCCAAAACCTTCTCAATTGGACTCCGCGCCGAGTTTCCAGGAGAGAAAGGCGCGAACTTGGCGAGACGAGCAACGAAACGGAGGTTGGTTTTGGTTAGAGGGTTCAATTTCAACAGCAATGGAGGTGGAGGTGGAGGTGGAGGTGGAGGTGGATGGGATAAGGATACTACTAGGAGATTGATTGGTAATTTAGCGTTCACAGCTGGATTGATTTATCTCAGTGTAACGGGTCAACTGGGTTGGGTAATTGATGCCATTGTTTCAATTTGGGTATGATTCTATGCTTTCTTGCCATATCTAATAACATGATTAACATTTGGTAATTTCAATGCATTTGTTGTATATTTCATATTAAATGGAGTATTTACACTCATTTCTTTTTTGGAACTGTGGTTGTTATTATCATCTTAAATACATAAATTTGTTAACTTATCATGAAAGCGATTTCCTTTGGAGTTTGCCATATAAATCTATAGAGAAATTATTCTTATATTTCACACTTTATATATTTTATGTGAGTATCAAAAATATTTATATTAAATAGATTATTTATTTATATTTGAAGTTGTAAGTGTTTATAGTTAGTATATAAATGATTTATCATTGTTCTTTTTAGATGATTATAAAAATAATTGAGGTTAAAAGTTTTGTTGTACAAATATAATTTTAACTTGCATAACTTTTAATTCTAATAATACGATGTATAAATATTTTTTTATCATTATATATAAATATTTTATGAAAGAAATATAAATATATCTAGAGTAAAATAAAATGTATAATTATTACTCCTCGTACTGATATATAACCATCATTGATTTGATCAATCATATTGTACAAGTTTTGATTCTAGGGTTTTGAATTGTCTTACAATGAAAACAGGTATTGGCTGTGATACTGCCAATTGTGGGAATTGCTGCTTTCTTCTACTTTCTTGGACAAGATATTGTGCAGAGTAATGTAAGTATATTCCCCAATTTTTGTTGATTGGATCCGGTACTTGAAATTGGGTTCGATTCTACCAGTTCATCCCAGTAAGGTTTAGGTAATTTTTTAGGTTTATTTTTCTTCCTTTTTTATAATATGGGTACTAAGCTGATTTCACAAAAAGGTTGTCTTTAAGTAGACCAATGTTCTAGTTTTCTAAGATTGATTTTTGGTTATGGAATTATCTCAATTCTATATTAAAACGTGCTTAGCGATCAACCACTGCTTGTACCAGATAAGCTGAGCTTAGCTCAGAAACTGGTGTTTGCACTAATACATACTGGTATGTTAGTTTCAGTTTCAAAATGAAGATCATAATAAATGGTGCTAATTTAATTGACTTATATTTGTGTTTGTAGTGCCCGAATTGTGGAAATGACTTCCAGATTTTCAAGTAAGCTTACAACAATATTTTCTCGGTACTGACTTATGATAAGTACCAACTTATAATATCATTTTGATTTATATTTGTAATGTTTTGTAGATCATCTCTAACGGATGGCCCACAATTGTGCCCATATTGCAGCCAACCATTCTCTGGTAATATAACTGAACTCTTATGATTAATTAAAAGTTATCTGTAACTTCTGAGCTCGAAATCACAGTGGCATTTTATACATGCATACTCTATACATTCTGTATGGTTTTGAATTTCTCTCATTTTCTCTAATGCAACCATTTAATGACAGTCAAGGGTAACAAATTTGTGAGAGAATCAGCCAGATTTTCATCGGAGAAATCGCCAAGGTTCACACAGGTGTTCAATAGGTTTTCTCGTCGTGTTGGTCGAGGTGAGATTTATTCATAGACCATCCCTGCCTTTTCTCTTTTTTGCCCCCTTGTAACACAGGCTACTTTGGTGTGTTAAATTTCAATTGTAGTGTTGCTAATATATAATTCCTGTGCTTGTTTGATCAGAAAAAGCAACTAGCACATCTACAACAATTGTTGATGTTGAAGCTGAAGTGAAGGATGCTGATTGAACATGGAGTTATGAGATAATGAGTACTGTTACCATTACATGAGAAGTCTGATCTATAGTTGTAAATTGTATTAGAATTTTGACCAGCTAGGTTGATTGTGTATTAATGATAAGCTTTACAGAATACAGAGGCATCTTCTATGAATTAATTGTAGGATAAGCTTTACACAATAACAATTGCATTTTGAAAGTGTAGGTTTTGGTGCATCCAGCTGCTGTGTAATATTTACATTTTCATCTGCTGAGAGGCTTGATTGTAGTTGGGTCATTTTATGATGTTGAACTATTGTTAGCACTTTGTTTCATCTATCAAATTTTAGCAATTCAGACCCGTTGCTATAGCAAGATTATATCATAAGTTCTAATGCTATAAAAAATTTAATTTGAATTGACTTATATTAAATTGATTTGAAGTTAACTGATTTTCCTCCAACGGCTATAAAAAATGTGCCAATTACATTTCCAATCTAAAAAGGTGATAATCTTAGTCTAATTAGTTGAAACAGAATAACAAGTCAAGATGCTATCCCCACTTCATCTAATCAATAAACTTAACAAAAGCAACAAAGATCAAAATTAGGAAATACAACTATCACTAGCAAAATCTTTTCATTAAAAAAAGATAGATACTGAAAAATTAAAAATATTGAACATGTCTGAGCACTAGTACCAATATGTCACCATTCTAACATCCTCTCTTCTTGGCACAAAAAGGAAAAAAACAACCAAAAACAAAACCAGACAATAGTCTAAACAGACAGATTTAACAACCTTCAAACTTCAACTAAATACTCTCTTTGCTTCACTTTTCACTTGTGAGCCTGACGGTTCCTCTTCTTGATGCCAGACTTTGTGATCTGGACACTGCGGTACACAGCACTCAGACGTGCCAATGCTGGCCTTGTCAGATCAGGCCTGTAGGTGCCGCCAACCTGAAAGTAGACACCACATATGGAAAACATTAAAACAATAAAATTGATAATAGTTAAAATAGTGAAGGAAGCAACATTGAAATGCAAATATTGAACACACGAAATTTTCAAAAAGTTGCTCAGAAGCCAAGCGTAACAAAGATATTGCATTGAAGATCCATCCACAAAGAATGGAACCCCTTATGTGTTAAAGGCTCATCACAGCAAAAATAATAGATAATTGATCCTCAGAAGCCAAGCGTAACAAAAATATTGCATCGAAGATCCATCCACAAAGAATGGAACCCCTTACGTGTTAAGGCTCATCACAGAAAAAAATCATAGATATGTGATCCTTGATAGGATATATATTAAAAAAATTAATAGAAGTTCCACCATAACCCCTTACACTATGGCAATATATATCTCAAACAGTTAATGAGTTTTTCAGTTTGAAACAAAAAACATCATTGGTGCTAAGCACACCTCATTTTTTTTATTAATAATTTGTGCATTACACATAAGAAACAAGTAGTTCTGACACCAGGTACTAAACTCCAAATAAAAATAATACCATAGTACCGAGGCACATAATGTACACAATGAATAATTTTTATTAATAATTTACATTGCGGATAAGAAAATGCTAGCTTGGACGCCAAGTGCTAAACAGGTAAAACAAGAGCAAAATCATGCTATAGAAGCAGAAACATGTATTAACATCTTGCAAAGGGCTAAAACAAAATAGTAACAGGACAAGTACCTGGGATTTAACAGATTTGGCCATCTTCACCAAGTTCTTCTTCATGACGGTCTTACGTACGGAACGGGTCGGCTTGTTGACTGCCTTTGGCTTGGTCAGACAAACCACCACAGCCGACTCATCCTTGGAACCACCTGGTTTGATAGACACTGTCTTGGGGTCTGCCAATCCTGTCACAAAATTTCATTTTATATAAAAAAAAATTAATCACTACAATAATATAATCTGAACTAATGTGGCAATTGAAAAGCTACAGAACTACTTAATTGCAAGATAAACCGCACTTTACAATTGGCAACACTATGTTATATTGTATAGATTATAAAACCTGGAGTATTTGTTTCAAAAATAGCATTCAATTAACGACATCATAATACAATTCTGATGTTTCATAAACATAGATATAATAAACAGTACCAGGTGCCATCTGGTATTAAGCAGATAACAGATTAAGCTCAACCTACTCTGAACTAATATAAGCATCCATTTACCAAACCATACAGAACTTGATCAATTTGATACTTAAATAATCCAAATCAATGCAGTTTTCTCCGACTAACGGTTAATGATCCAATTACTTCTTCATTTCCAAACAGAAGACCACAAATCCCAGGGGCATTTATAAGAACAAATAAGGCTGACTATAGATCGGCCTATAATAAATGCAAAAATCGAAAATAAAATTGATGATTGGAACATACCAGAGTACTTGTAGGAATGAACATTGTAGAGATTGTTTGGCTCCTTGCTGAATTGCACCTTAGCATTACCTCTCCCAAACTGCTTCACCAAGAAAGAATTGTTGTTTCTCACGATCTCCCATACCAGCTGTCCTGGAACCGCCGCCATTTCTCGATCTACACCACAAATACTTCAAATCGTAAGATTCAGATCGCCAAAGAGATCGAAACAATACAGAGAGAAAACAAAATCGATCACGCTTGGCGATCTCAACAACATAGTTTGTTCGTGACATAGATAGAATTAGAATGGTGAAATCTGATCTACCTCCAAAGTGAAGTTTCTCCTCCTCTCCAATCTTCTTCGTGCAAGACGGCTGGGGAAGGTGGAGGAAAACCCTAGCTGCGATTTTATAGAGAGCGGCGATAAAACCCTAGCTCTGAGAGAAGAGAAGCCCAGAGAGCCTTGTTTTGACTTGGGCTGGTTTGGAAGAGCCATTTTTGAAACAAGATTAGAGATTATTATAAATTTTAAGCCCAATATTTTGTATTTGGGTTAGTAAATGTAAAACTATAATATTTTCAATTTCCCAGATTTAGTGATTTTGGTTATGGCGTTGTGTTGTTAATTTGTTATGAGCAGGACGAATTATGGTGTAAACGTTTCCCAATAGCCTAGTGCTATTTCATTTTAATGTCATATATTAATCTAACCACGTATCTAACATAGTGGATGATAGATCTCATTTTTATGTGAAGAAACGTAAGTTCAAATTTCGTAAAAAACATTTGAAAAGAAATAGATGTTGAGATTAACATGAGCTCTTATTTCAAAAAAAAAAAAATGTCATATATTAGTTAGTTTTAGTAATTGAAAAACCTAGATATGAACCAACAGAAATGCCAAATTGCTAAGGAACCAACGTATTTTTCAAAGGTGAAGGACATTGTCATTTATCTATCTTATAATCTTTTTCTAAACAATGCATTGGATCAATAAATTGTGAGTCTCATTGAAATTTTAATTTTTGTGTTGAAATACTTGTGTTTCAATAAACTTGCTTCCAAGTTCCAAAAAATGCTGTCAATTTTCAGATTAAGGAAAAAAAAATTATTTAAAGGCAGAAGACCAGCCTTTGCAATTCCAAATAAGCCATGGAATACAAAGTATATCTGAAAAAAAAAATATCCCAAGAAAAAAGAAAGATCTGATTATCTGTATTGTTATTATATTTACATATTACACCTCCATAATCCATATATATAGCATTAGCATTCTCTGGACAAACAAAGATTTATAAATACATATTGCTACATCGGTCATGTTGTTACATCCAAGAAACACGAGGAAAAGAAGAAGCATTAAGTCACTCGCAATTTACATCGGCCATGTCCCTACATTCAAAAAACACCTGAAATTGAAAATAGAAGCACTTACATTCTGGAAATTAACGAAATACATCTCAGCTGCTTATGCTGATGTTATGTTGTTCACGATCTATGAACATATAAGCTATTTATGATAATACGGTGTGAATTTTCCGATTCTGGTGCACAATCTATGAACATATAATCAGGGACAGTACCTTATCATTACAAACTGCTTAGAATCTCTAGACCAAAACCCAGTTGAGTACTGGTATAAGTACTGATACCAAGTTATCGATTAATCAGTACCAAGGAGCATTTGACTGGTACATAAACCATACCATACCAGTAACAATCATGACATTCATAGAAAGATCTTCATCAAATTAGTACCTAATTCTTAGTTGAGCATCCATTTGCACCTTTTTCAAAGAGAGAGAGTAGCAAACAGGAGCTGTAATTCCTCATCTTGTGAAACAGTTCTCTGTTAATCAATCACAAAAATTCAACACAATCAATAACAAACAACATACCCTTGCTTAAATCACCAAAAAAGATCAGAAAAAATCAAAATTACCTGGATAGACAGGAGATGAAGCAGCTTGTTTAGAACTCTGACACGGTGAATCGCATAGCTGCTATTGGAAGGAAGCTTGCTAACTCTCGCCAACTCAGCTTGAACCACTGTTTGTCTCTCCTCCAGTCGAGTCCTCGTCAGATTGCTCTCCAGTTTCGGATTCGCATCTCTGGAGGAATCAAAAGTGTCATCGCAATCCATAGACCGATCCATCTGTTAATGTAAATTAACAAATTCAATTAGCTCAATAGACATAGTATTAGAGCAACTATTCAATAACTGTTTTTGAAAACAAAGTTTATCTCCTTCAAACGAAAACCTAAGCGCCTCACAAACTGCCAATTCAACAATCTCCAATTCGTTTGAGAGAGAGAGAGAGAGAGAGAGAGAGAGAGAGAGATGACCTGGCGTATCGCCGCCGAGCGCGATCGTCTCCGTCGGGTCTAGTTAGGGTTTGTCTTGATTTGATATATGCGAAAGATTACTTCTTTGGTTGAACCCGGTGTACTCCGTACATGAACGTGTATAACTTGAGCAGGAGAGGCGCGCGCTTTACGTCACTGCGCTCAATGTCGGTGCACCGAATTGCGCAGCTTATTGGTTCAATCAATCTTCAAGGCATATCTGCTTAACTTGTTGTTATTAAAATTAAGGATATAATCACTTAACAACTATTATTTTAATAATTTTAATAATAATTTTTTAAATAAATTTAAAATAAATTTTAAAAATAGAAAAAAAATAATAGACATATTTTTAAAATTATGAATTTCTTGGGTTTAAAATTTTATATAATTTAAATGTCATTTGATACTCTATAAAAAAAACAATCAAAATTTCATAAAATGTACAACGATATAAATTTAACAGTTTTTGATGAAATATCAAATGACTCTTAAATTATATGAAACTTAAAATACAAGCAATTAAGTTAAAAAAATATATTTGTAATTTTTTTCTATTTTTAAAAATTATTTGAAAATTATTTGAAAATTGGTTGTTAAGATTGTCGTGAATCCCTCTCTAAAATTAAAAGTTGTATGTTCACTTCTACTTTTGATAGGTTGTTTATAAAATTTGGTACAATTTTAAATCCGATTGGCTCTTCAGACTTTTTAACGGTGTAGTTTAGTTGAAATTTTTGTTTCATGACCAAAGAATTTTGAAGTTGTATCAGATTTTTTTTATGTAATATGATATTCTCTTAAAGAATATATAATGAAGTCAGCATAATTTATTTTAATTCATAAAAAGTCAAAGAAAAACTGTATAAAAGATTAATTTGAATATATTTTGAAGATTTTTTTTGAAACAATATAAATATGTAAACTTGTGTGGTTCATTATTAAAAAAAACACAAATTTTTTTTGGTTTGCAAAGCAAAAAAAAAAGCAATTATTAATATATGTTATTTTTAATAGTATCATTTTCCTTATAGATTTTTTGAATATTCATTTTATATTTTTTTTCCCAAACAAACACAATTATTTCTATTTTCACTATCCTATAGGAACAACAACTATAATAGAAAAAAAGAACATTTTATTTTCATACGAAATTCTTTAAGTGTAATTAAAGCATTTAAAAAAAAATAGTCACATGATACAATGCATGTGGATCAAAATATGCAACAATTTTCAATGAAGTCTGTCTCTTTTCTCTATATATTATCTAATAAATCTGATTTAATTTACCTCTCTTTGATGTGACTCTTTAAGAACTCATATGTTAAATTAATTTTTTAATCAGAGATAATGAAGCAAAAAAAGAGCAGTGTCCAATCTAATAGTAAAAATCATGTCTGCCAACTATTCTCCATTAATTAATCTCCTAAACATTTTTTTTATGAATTATACACACATTGAAAGGTACATTTATTTACTAAACATTTTTTTATGAATTTCACACACATTGAAATTAAGCACATATGTTTATCATGTTGATGCACACTTATCTAAATTTTTTTCTGACAACTATCAATAGTCATTAAAATGTAAGTTTGACTGTTACTCAATTAACACTTGAATATTATTACATCAAAACACACTAATCTATTGCATCAGTGCACATTTGATTATTCATTTTTTTAAAGAAGTTAATCTAAACTTCTAAAGTCATTACAAATTGTAAAGCAAGAAATTGGAGGATGCATGGATATAATATTTCTGTCAGGACTTAGTACAAAATATATACATATTGTTGTAATTGGGAATTCTTTTTGGGCAAATTAGCTAGGTTTATTTCATAAAGTATATTGGATATATACCAACCAAAATTAATTAAAAGATCTTCTGAGAATGATGGATACTGAGAAAACACTGTGAAGCAACAGTATGAAATCCATCCAAAATTAATATTGAAAATGAACTCAATTTCACATGTATTGAGTTTGGATAGATAAAAAGTTGTAACTCAATTGCACAGGTTTTGTGTTGCTACAATCAGATTGGAACCAACACAAATTGTGCTATATATGCATGTAAGAGATGTTTCAAAATTGGAAAAAATGTTATGGAGATATTATTATTGATACCGTCGTCGATACGAATTTAATTGTATATATTAAATGAGTTATTATGTATGTTAATGATTTTATTATGTATAATATTTCTATTATTTAACTTAAACATCATTAATATGCATAATAACCCATTTAAGTTGTATAATGACAGTACTGTACAAAATGAATTTATATAATAAAATCATTGATATGCATAATAATTCATTTAAGTTGTATATTGTAATATTGTACAGAATGAGTTTGCATAATAAAGTCATTAACATGCATAATAACTCATTTAATATATATAATTAAGTCTGTATCGATAATGGTATCAACAACTGTATTTGTGTATCAGTTCCCTTCAAAATTTGTTCAAGTATTATGGTTTTTGTTGAATTACAGAAAAGAAAAGCAGGAGGCTTTTTGAAATTTCAAAATTTTGAAGACTATTTAGTTGGGTGGTTCTGTTAATTAAACTAAAATGTATTTTTTTATAACAGTGACAATCAATAATTATAAATTTGTTTATGATTACTGTTTGCTGTCAAAAAAAAAATACAATACCAAAAATACACACAAGTTAAAATACATGAAATTAACAAATATGATTTCATGTGATTTAATGCCGAAATTTAAAAATTACGAAATTATGCCCAATTTTGTAATTCACCACGTACGAAATTTATTTCTTGGAATTAAGAAACAATTCCATGAAATAATCATGCCAAATATTAAATCATGAAATTATGCTCAATTTCATGATTTATCACATATGAAATTTATCTCTTAAAATTAAGAAATAATTTCATAAAATAATTATTATGTGAGATTAATGCCTAATCTCATATGATACACAATGGTGAAATGAAATTAATGTCTAATTTCATTCCCAAAATGCCAAAAATATTTTTAAAAATCATAGAAAGGCATTCTATGATTTTATAATAATTTTCATGATTTTATTATAAACAATTTCATTAAAAATAATTTAGAAATGAGAAAAGACAAATAAAATAGCAGTTGGGGAAAATTTTGTGTGCAATTTGGGAGTATAGAACATACTTGGGTACAATTTGGAGAGCCAAAGCATGGCTCCCCACTTCTCTCCAGCGAAAAACAGAGGGTGGTCTCGGTTCATGTACACCCACACTCAATGTAATGCTTCGGCTCACGTGAATCGAGACCACACAAAAAGAAGAAAGAGTATGTGTCTCATTTAATATGACATATGGGACCCCAACCCACTCTCCCACTTACATTGGACCCCACATGGATTTTTAAACACAAAAAAGATAAAAAAACAGAGGAGAGGATGTGCCACTGCCACTGGGCCCCACATGGCAGATCCTTCTCCCTCCTCTCCTCCCTCCTCTCTTTCTTCCCTGCACGAAATGGGTTCGGCCAAGGGCTGGCCAGCGGCGGGGCAGCGACTCCGGGGCGTCTCACGGCGATTCCTCTTAGCCCCGGGTAGAGATCGACGAGGAGAATTCGGGGAAGCCATCAATTTCAAAAATAGATGAATGAACGAGGGAGAAATCGGGTACGAAAGTTATCTCGGTGAAGAGGCCAAATGAGCAAATTGGCGACCAATAGCTCAAATTGAATGGTCTTAGAGCATCTCAAGGGTGTCACGATGATGTTCAAAGTGTGTATTTAAGGTTTGGAACGCTCAATTAATGGGACCACCGATTCACATTCGGGTGTAAACCGAAAAAATCTTAAATTGGCAAAATTAAGATGTGAGAGTTTGGAAAATGCATAAAACATGTAAATGCAACATGTTTGAGACCGGTTGACACGATAAACAAGTGTTAGAGAGGCTTCAATTTAATTGGAACACGTTAAGCCTCAAACCGCCACCGGGAGACACCAAACCGTGCCTTGGATGCTCATTTCCGAGAGCCAGCGCACCAATACACGTGTTAGGCTATGATAGGTGAAGCATCTCTGCGAAAAAAACGGAAGGAATCTTCCAGAAATGAGCTGTTACACCTCTTGAGCCCGGTTGGCTCAATTTCGGCCATACGATTAATTCAACGCTCTAGATCAAATCAGAGCTTCCCTGGAGTGTTGCCCTAGCTCTTGGGTTATAAATAGACCCCCAGAGAAGAGAAATCAGGAGCCAATACCCCCCCATAAGCTCAAGCTTGGCCAAAGCCTTGCCAAAACCGAAATCAAGCCTTAAACCTTCTTCTCTCCAAATAAAGCTCTGTTAGAATAGTTGTTGTAATTGATTGAGACACAAAGGGGCCAAGCCTTGAGCTTGGCTTGGTCTCAATTGAGCTCTAGGGGCTAGTCTCACCTTGATGGGTGAGATAGTCAAGCTTTCGGGTTGGAGATGGTGCACATGTGCCTCTTCCCTTACCGAGCTCAATTGGTGACCAAGCATGAGTCTCAGGTGCTTACTTATGCGTATTTTCTATGAAATTTGATAAACACACGATAACCGATCGGCACATGTTGATTTGGTTCAATAGGGATGGGCACATGTTCATACCCTCTTCTCAAACCCTGTGCACATGTGCAGTGGTTATATAAAGGCTCAAAACAGCTTAATACAAGCCGTTATGCCGCCAAATTTCATAGAAAATAAAACCCCCCCATGTTTATGTGATGTTATATGTTGATATGTTATGTTAAATGCAATATTATATGAAGTTTTGATCAAATCTGGTTTTTTTATCTCTCCTTGATCTTTTATTTTGCATTTTAAATATGTTTGGATGCTCAAAATCATATTTGAGTAAAAGAAAAGCAATAAATATGCATGCTGATCTGATTCCAGCGAAGGGGCATTTCTGTCCAGTTGAGAGATCAGTCCATATCTCTCAATCTGCTTGTCCATTTTTCATAAAATTTCACAGACCTGTAGAGTAGGTTTATATTAACTTACATTTCGAATTTTATAATTTTTGGAATTTTCTGTGAATTGTTATGATTTTTCAAATCTCATCAGTCCAAAAAAATCTCAAAAGTCAACTGATGGTCAAACACCAAACTCAACATCAAAAAAAAAAAAACTGATTTAAATAAAAAAAATATAGCCTGATAAAGGGTGATTGTTTATTTGATTTGGATTTCTTTTTTAGTTGATTAGGATGTGTGAATTGCTTGAAAAAAAGAAAAAAAAAAGAAAAAAACAGAAAACAGAGCTGGCACAGATCTGGCATGTGCCTTATCTGGCCAGTTCAAAGATCAGCTAATATATCTTTATTTACTCACCCATTTGATATGAAATTTTGCAAGAATATAGAGTATGTTTTCATAGACATTTTCCCAAAATTTCATATTTTTTTGAATTTTCTGTGATTTTATATGAATTTTTAAAGTTGGGTCTGTCAAAAGGAAAAAACTGGGTTGGTTCTGTTTTTTCCTTTTCTGTTTTTTTTCCTTTCTGATTTTTTTTTCGTTTTTTTCTCCAGAAATAAAAAATGGTGAAATTGACCACTCAAATATACTGGAACATGGTTAAATATGTTTTTTTAGAAGAATCAATTGAAGAGAAAAACAATGATAGATGCATGAATTTCCAATCGGTACCAAATCCGTTTGAGCATATTCGGTACCGGTCGGTGAAACTCACATATTCAGAGATTTAAATTAAAATTAAATTTCACAACTTGTTTGTCATGTTCTAACGACGCTACAGCTCGAAGGAATTGAACCAATTTGACAAAACGAGCTCAAAATCGATAAAAAACCGATTCCCCACGAGTTTCCAGCCCTAGCCGAACTGGTGGTGCTATTTCCGACGATCGCCGGAGCTAGTGGCCCCGAGACCAAGACAGTAGTGTTCTCCTCCCCGAGACGACTCCGGTGGTTCCCCCCGATCGACGATCCGACGCCGGCAGAGCTCCGATCAAGCAAGAATACGAATATTGATGCATATGAAAGTGTGGATATTGATGAAATTTGAACTCAAGCATATGGGAGGGAAATCGCACGGATCTTGATGCCATCCGACAGCCCAGAAAAATTCAAAGTTTGGATCTTGATGATCTAGCTTTAAATCAAAGGCTCACATTAATCTGTTTCAAAAAAATAGATTTGAAATATTAAATAAAAATAATTCCTTAAGACCAAAAATCATGAAAAATACATCAAAAATCATGGTTTCATTTGAAGATATTTTTGAAATAATAAAAAGTCAATTTTGATTTTATTTTTATTTTAAGAAAAATTCAAAACATATAAAATGCATATCATCTCGTACAAATATTTTTCTTATATTTTGATAAAACAAATCAAAATACTCAAAATAACCAAATTATGTTATATTTTGATAAAACAAATCAAAATATTCAAAATAATCAAATTATGTTATATTTTTATAAAACAAATCAAAAATATTCAAAATAACCAAATTATGTTATACTTTGATAAAACAAATCAAAATACTCAAAATAACCAAATTATGTTATATTTTGATAAAAACAAATCAAAATATTCAAAATAATCAAATTATGTTATATTTTTATAAAACAAATCAAAAATATTCAAAATAACCAAATTATGTTATACTTTGATAAAACAAATCAAAATATTCAAAATGATCAAATTATGTTATGTTTTGATAAAACAAATCAAAAATATTCAAAATAACCAAATTATGTTATATGTTGATAAAACAAATCAAAATATTCAAAATAACCAAATTAGTTATATTTTGATAAAACAAATCAAAATATTCAAAATAATCAAATTATGTTATATTTTGATAAAACAAATCAAAATATTCAAAATAATCAAATTATGTTATATTTTGATAAAACAAATCAAAATATTCAAAATAATCAATTTATGTTATATTTTAATAAAACAAATAAAAAAATATTCAAAATAATCAAATTATGTTATAATTTGATAAAACAAATCAAAATAATCAAAATAGTCAAATTATGTCATATGTTGATAAAACAAATCAAAATATTCAAAATGATCAATTTATGTTTTGATAAAACAAAATCAAAATATTCAAAAATGATTAAATTATGTTATAAAACAAATCAAAATATTCAAAATAATCAAATCATGTTATATTTTGATAAAACAAATCAAAATATTCAAAATAATCAAATTATGTTATATCTTGATAAAACAAATCAAAATATTCAAAAATGATCAAATCATGTTACATTTTGATAAAACAAATCAAAATGTTCAAAATAATCAAACTTTGTTATATTTTGATAAAACAAATCAAAATATTTAAATATGTCAATATGTCCAAATATTTGACCAAACACGTCAAATATACAAATAAATCCGAAATCTTTGACCAAATATGTCAAATATGCAAATATACCCAAATATTTGACCAAATATGTCAAAAATACAAATATGTCCCGATATTTGACCAAACATGTCAAATATGCAAATATACCCAAATATTTGACCAAATATGTCAAAAATACAAACATGCCCAAATCTTTGACCAAACATGTCAAATAGGCAAATATGTCTCAATCTTTGACCAAATATGTCAAATATGCAAATATACCCAAATATTTGACCAAATATGTCAAAAAATACAAATGTGTCCAAATATTTGACCAAATATGTCAAACATGCAAATAAACCCAAACATTTGACCAAACATGTCAAATATGCAAATATGACCAAACTTTTGACCAAACATGTTAAATATGCAAATAAACCCAAACATTTGACCAAACATGTCAAATATGCAAATACACCCAAATTTCTGGCCAAACATGCCAAATATACAAATATGTCCAAACTGTTGATAAAATATTTCAAATATGCAAATATGTCCAAATCTCTGGTCAAATATGCCAAATATGCAGATAAGTCCAAAACTTGGTAAAAACATACCAACATATCAAATCATATCAAATCATGTTTCGAGAACATTAAACTGGCAGTGCGCTTCAGGTTTAATGTACCTCATTTTGGAAATCAATAAAGAATTATATGTTCCCGATTCTCCAATTTTCCCAGGTTTCGAATTGGCATAGCGCTTCAGATTTGGAATTTGGAAGGTCAATAGACTGTTTAGGACTATACGTCCTTGTCTTTGACATGAACCTTTCTAGAGATCAAACATCTCTGGTTCCTTGAGCATCGAGTTGGCAGTGCGCTTCATATTCGAACTCCGTGAGATCAATAGGATTATACGTCCTCGATCTCCGATTTATGAGAAATTATACGTTTCTCTGACTTTAGATCATACGTCTTTAGTCTTATTATCCAAAGTTATATCTTTGGGTTATTTCAAGCATATATTATAATAAATTGGAAGGAAGAAATAAAGCCACGAATCTGATCCATATATTTTGATTAGTTTAGCCCATTAATCAGAGGTTCCCGAGGCGAGAGCCGGGGTAATTAACGGCGGGGGCTTGCGCCCGTCGGAAAATAAAAGTTCCCACAATCACCTAAAATAATAAGTCCTTGAGCGCACAAACACGCGCAGGGATGTACCTGCACCTTCTTCCCCCGTGAGCGAGGACGCCGATGCCTCGCGCGTGGGCCGCGAAAAAGGGCCGCACAATTACGAGTTTTTGACATTTTGTTTTATCACAGTTTTTAATTAAATAAGTCCCTTTCAAATATATTTTGTGTCCTCAAGCAATTCAATTTAAATAATATAATTCCACATTTACCCCTTCTCTTCCCTCCTTCCTACTAGGAGCTAATAAGAGTCAACTCATTTGTTTCTTCCCAATTGTGAGAGAAGCACTTGATACCTCTCTTTAGTCAACCCCTCTATCTCTCTCTCTCTCTTTCTCTCTCTCTCATGGCCATGAAGCCACCATCAGAGAAGCAACAGATACAAACTACCAATACACAAACCCAAACTGAGACCGTCTATATCAATGGCTCGCTATCAAAGGCGAGCCTGAGCTTGTCGATTGAGTCCAGAATCCGTGGCGGGGAACTGAGGTGGCATTTCACCAATCACGGCAGGTCAAGAGGAAAGAGAAGGCTAGACTTTGACAGAGATGTGTTAGGGTTTGAGATAAGAGAGAAGAGAATTGTTCTCAAAGCATTTGAGGTTGCACAAAAGGAATCATCCAGCTGGTTCTCTTGTTTAGGAGAGAAAAAAAGAGTAAGAAAAGATTATGTTTTTGAGATGGAGACGGAGGAGATGGCGGCCTCATGGGGCCGCTTGATCGGCGATTGCATGGATTCACTCGGTACGTATGTATTGTATACTGTTAGTTAATTTATGTTCTCATGCATGTATTTTACTTAATTTTACATGACAATTAAAATCTCCTAATATTAGTCAGAATATATGCTTCCATTTCATACATATTGAAGTTGAAAATTTTGGTTTTTTTACATGTTTTTATCTGGAAATAGATCGGCCTCAGAAGCTATTTGTAATTGTAAATCCATTTGGTGGAAAGAAATGTGGTCCCAAAATTTTTGAAAATGAGGTTAAGCCCCTACTTGAAGATGCTGGTATTGATTTCAAAGTGCAAGGTTTGTTTCAGTCTTTTTCTTTTTTAAACTTTAATTAGCTTTCATTAATTATTGGTACATATAAATATATATTACAAGTTTATTGTATAATGAAATTTGGGAATTTTGTTTAACTATTTAGAAACCAGGTATATGATGCATGCAAGAGAAATTGCATATTCTCTGGATTTGACAAAATACGGCGGAATAGTAACCGTTAGCGGAGACGGCGTCGTAGTTGAGGTTCAAAATATTTCTCGGTTTTTTTTGTTTTAACATTTTAATTTACACATTTTGGTAGTTATAATGATAGCAACATAAAATGTATATGAGTATAGAGATGAGAAATGATAATTAAAATTAAAGAAATAGACTAAAAATATGTAGCATAAGACTGTTATAAGTACATTTTATAGAGATTTATTAGAGCCATAGTTAAAAATTTAGGATAGTGCCAATTTGTTTAATTACATTATTTAATATATAGTCTTAAGTCTGATATATAAATGATGTGATATTACAATGTACATACATAATTTTCTGGTAAATGAAGCAATATATAATACAAAGTCAATTTATCTATAATGAAAATTTTAAATTATAGGTTGTGAATGGATTATTGAAAAGAGAAGATTGGGAGAAAGCAATTAAAATGCCACTTGGTATTATACCAGGAGGTTGTTTACTTAATTACATAATTACATTATCATTAAAATTTCTAAATATTAGTCATCTGATAAAAACTTTCTAATTCATATTCTAATTCAAAAATTAACAATGGAAATTAAATAGTACAGGTACAGGAAATGGTATGGCAAAATCTCTCTTGCATTCTGCTGGAGATCAATACTCTGCTTCAAATGCCACATTTGCAATTATTAGAGGTTATAACATTTTCATTTTATATGCTCTACATAAAAAAAAACAAAACCCTTAATAATCGACATTTTCATTTCATTTGTTTTTGAAGAAGTTTTTGTTCATGATTTCTAATTATATATCTATACAGGTCATAAATGCTCTCTGGATGTAGCATCAATTGTGCAAGGAGAGAAGATGCTTTTTAGTGTGCTATTACTTACTTGGGGTATATATATATATATATGCATTTAAATTTTCATCAAATTTTTCTCAATTTATACAACAGATGATAGCACTGGCTGGTAAATTTGCTTATACATTATCATTAATAAGTTTCTGATTTGATTAGCATAGCAATTAAACTGGTAAATTTGTAGGTTTGATTGCTGATATCGATATCGAATCTGAGAAGTTCCGATGGATGGGAAGTGCTCGGCTCGAAATCTATGTATATATTTCTCTGTCTATTAAGCATTTGTCTGTTTTTTTTTTTGACAAATTTATCAAACTTCTTATTTATAATACACTGAGTAATTGGAAAAGGGTACACATATAATTCTTTGATATACATTCTTCATGGATTATACTGTTACATGTTTTGTTCTGTTATTTTGTGCTATCTTTCACCTGATTTCTCTCTTTAGAAACATATCAGAAGCATGATATATACTACAAGCATAAATGAGAATTGAAATAAATGTATCAAACAAAAAAAGATCTTTGAAATATAATTTTTTTCAACTATTCTGTAATTATTCTTACATTGTACCAGTCTCTTCTGCGCATACTTGGTCTGAGAAAATACAACGGCAAGATCCAATTTGTACCAGCACCGGGATATGAAGAGTACGGCGATCCTGTACGAGAACTTGACGGATTGAAACGTGAAACCGTCATTTCACTAGCGGCCTCTGCGAATGGTACAGGGTCAAAATTGCATAGTTATCGAGGTGCTTCGACGGAGTTCAAAGCATCGAAATGGCGCTATATCGACGGGCCCTTTGTTACGGTTTGGATACATAATGTTCCTTGGGCCAGTAAAGATATCATGGCTGCACCACAAGCTCAGGTTTGATTTATGTACATTTTTCATTCATTTTTTTTGTACTAATTAACTGCAAATTTTTTTTATTGTTAGATTTTTTTAATCATGATAATTTAGATAATAGTATTTGAACTTCTTATATAGCTTTTCAATTTAGTAATTAGTCATTCTATTTTTTTTTTACATTTTTTTAATCAATTCCATATTTTTTTATAACTAGTTTATAATTATGTGACAGTTCTCAGATGGTTGTTTAGATTTAGTCATTGTGAGAGATTGTCCCAAGATGGTGCTTCTCTCTCTTTTACTCAGCATAAAAGATGGCAGTCATGTAAATTCTCCCTTTGTCACCTACCTTAAGGTATGAATTCTAAATTAAAAGAAGAATAAAGTCTTATATCTCATATAAAATATTGTACATAATATTTTCATTAAAATCATAATATTGATATGTAATGTGCTTATAATATCTTCTTAAGCTCTGTTTTCAATTGTTTTCCATTTTATCAATTAGGTAAAAGCACTCGTTTTGGAGCCGGGTCGGCGGGTTGGGGACCCGGCAATCGGAGGGATAGTAGACATGGATGGAGAGGTGATTGCAAGAGGAGGTGATGCAACTCAAGAGGATCCAAATTTGATGGATTATGGATCTCCATTTTTAATGAAAGTAGATCAGGGTTTGGCTACCATTTTCTGCCCTAATTAAAATTTGGTGGAGATTCTTAAAAACAGTTCACATTTGACAAGCTTAACTTAACAATTTCTTTTTAAATTTCAAATCATATTTAAAAGAACAAAATTATGAATATATAGACATGCTATTTTTTTTATTTGTTGATTGTGTATTAATTTTCATACAATTTATATATCATTTGATGTTTTATTAAATATCGTTAAATACTGTTGAACGACAAAACTTATATATAAATTTTATTATATATATATATATATATATAATATGTATAAAGTACATCTATATTTTACTTGTCCAATCCTAAAAATATAAATAATTATTTACGGTTGTTGAAGTTCTCAAACTAATTCATTATCATCAATCAATCTTCACCCATTAACATTTTATCTCTGTTTTTTTTTTCCTCTCTCTGTCTTTTTTTTTTTTGCTTCTATCCTCTTATTGTTTGAAATCGTTTGTATTTTGAAGATATCAAATTAATGCGTTTTTTTCTCTATCATAAGAGCTTGTTGCAATACAGAGCAAAGTCAAATTACTGAAACAACCAGCATGTGTCCTTGTAGTTATTTTAATAATTTTAAGTTATATCAGTTTGACCAAGTCTCAAAATTCAATTGCTCTAGATAGAATTTATATATATATATATATATATATATATATATGTATGTATGTATATAGATGAGAAATAATGATAAAATGACTTGAACACATCCACAAATAAATCTAGAAACTCTGGACTATATATTTAAAAGAGAAGAGATAATTGCACCTCTTAACTGGACTTTTTATTTGTATATATTAAATGTATTTATACTTCTTTCAAAAAATATTTACATTTAATAATAAAAGTATTTATACTTTGTATTATTAGAATTAAAATTATATAAGTTATATTTATATTTGTGCAACAAAATTTTTAACTCCAATTTTTTTATAATCATCTAGAAAAGAAAAAAAATGATAAATACTTTCTATATTAACTATAAATAATTATAAATTCAAATATAAATAAATTATCTATTTAGTATAAATATTATTAGTGTACAGATATGAAGTGTAAGAATAATTCTTTATTTAAAAAAAGTGCAGATCTATCTATATAATATTTTGGTTGCACGTGGTGGGAAGACCAAGACAAGTGGAGTGTTTTTATCTCAATTTTTTTTTTAAGATAAAAGATAAGAATCAAAACTACTCAATTTCAATTCAATTTTAAATGTTCATAAAATACATTAAATAAGCAAACAAATATAACTCATAGCCTTTGAAAATTGACATTAAATAAGCAGAAACAGTTAGTAATTAAATTAAATAAGGCAGATACATATATTTGATACATGAAAAGGTTTATAAAGAAATAAGCAACAATTACAATTTAATTTGAAAGGGCTTAATTTGTACTCCAGCTGAGCTACACCTCCATGCTATTACCATTTCAATCTGGCATCCAAACTGCCCAGGGAACAATAGTAAACTAGTTAAATTACAATTTATATGAGATTGTAAATGCTACATAATTATTATTATATGAAACATCTCAACTAAATTATATAATAGCATGTCATCAATTCTTTTGAAGGTAATCTAGACCTTAATTATTACTCTTACCAGTATTCAGAATTACACAAATACTACTGTCAACAAACACTCATCATCATTAAAAGCAAACACAAAAAAAAATTAAATAAGAACTTATCAAATACTATTTCTAAAAGACAAATTGGTAAAAAAACAAAAACAAATTGTTGTTAATAAAAGCCTGACACATTTGGACTGTACCAGTTTCATGCGAGAAAAATAAAAACTGATCATCAAAGACCAATGCTAAAAAACAAATAAGTGGTTCAATTTGCCTCCATATCATAAACACAATGAAATCCAATTTAAGTGTGGAAGTTTGAATGTTCTTAAAAATACATCAATGCATGAAGTTAAATTGAACCACTTATACTAGTACCTCCTTTTGAGAATTCACGACATCAACAGGTTGTTATAAATTTAATTACTCATGACATCAACTGGTTGTTATAAATTTAATTATCTACCACTTACATAAATTAGGGTGACATTACTCATTATCATAAGTATACAAATGTTATAGTTTTTAATTAGAGTGGCCGACCGTTAATTCTTTAATCAAACTTTAAGTATCTAGAGTTAAGGGGAATATATAAGCCGTTAACTGAATTGGATTACCATCAGTGTTATACATTACTCTAACCGAAACACATACCAGATCCATTGAAGCTAGCTCAGTTAATTAACCCTTTCATTAGCAACAATTCACAATTATTTCTTGGATTTCTCTAATTCTCAGTTAAACCATTTATTGGTCTCATGCTATTAAAATTAATCAAGGCGCCGCACAAAATTTTTGGTCATTTTGTCTATCAGTGCTAATAGTACCTCCGCACAATTTTGAGTTTTTTGGATTATTGAATAATAATTGGACTAAATTCAGAGAATAAAAAAATTTGTTGTCAGAGAATTCATGAAGAGAAGGAATGCTGGTATACCCATCAAAAGAGGGTACGTCGCTATCTGAAGCTTCCTGTGGTGCTAATTGGTCAGCTCCATCGCTTGAAAACCGTTCTAGACTGGTGAAGAGGCTTCTTTTTCGCACTTGGGTTTCTGCGAAGGAGAGAATGGAAGAGAGCATTAAAAAAAATGTGAAACAATCATCTCCTCCTTAAGGAGCAAGGGCAATAAGGTCCAAAAAATATCTAAAAGGAAATGATTAATGTGAAAATTCATAATTTTGTCAATTTTAATTCTATGGCTTGGTACAGATTTGTAAGATATTGGAAGCTTAATTAATTAATTAATTAACCCATACTTTCCATGACCTCTTGTAGAATAACTTCAGTATCAGCATATACTGATTTCGTCAACGGTTCATCCTGCTTCTTGACCGCCTCCAACAACTGCCATTTATCAGAAATCAATCATAAATGATAACATAAAAATATAGTAAAATTATATGTTGGACTAATTCTAGCAAACGTATATATGCATGCAATAATTATTAGTTCATAATATATCCAACAGTAATTACCACTTCTGCATTGTCAAAGAGACGGTTTGCAAGGTCGGTAAGCACCGGTTTCTGCTCATCAGTGACACCAGCGATGAGCATGTCGAAGTTGTAAAACATAACAGTCGATTTGAGGCACAAGTACCTCCTGATGTGGGGCCAAACATCACCTTGGTATATCAGATCCTTCATGGCCAAGAGATCAAATGCACATTGTTTCAATTTATACGCGCTCACTTCAGGCCCGATATTTGCGCCCAGGTATATTCCCGTTTGAAGAAACGATCGTGTCCCGGTTTCTTCATTCATGATATCTGTTGAATTATATTGATCTTTTTTTTAGGTATTGAGTTACAATTTCATCTCGCATCGTCATCATAAATTCATAATAATGGCAATTGGATATATAATAAAAGAGAAAAATTGAAAGAAAAAGTTACAAAAAAAAAATGAGAAGAACTAACTGCTTGTTACGGTCGGAGAAGGAATGGGGCCGTTAAGCCACCACCCATTGAAAGTAGAAGGCTCTTCAGCCCGTGCGGGTCCCGCTTGCAGCTGAGACAACAACGCAATCGCACCAATTCCAAATGAAGCCCTCCTTGAAACATGAAGCTTCTCTAACTTTTTATCAGAAGGATCAACTTGATTTTCTCTGGAATCAAACGAGGTGCCGAGGCTTGATCTGACTATGAACTTTGACAAACCAGTTTGTGATGGTTTGCATTGGATGACATTGGAGGCAACAGCATTGATGCCAGAGAGAGAAGAAGGAGAAGCCATGGCTGTGTTGGTTGGTTTTGACACAGTACAAAATTAGTAGAAATTAGTAGTGTGTGTGTGATTATCTGGAGAGAAAGAGGAGGGAAATGGAATGAGAAAATGTGAAAACCCAACGCCACTCGAACGATATCCACTTTAATGAGAGGATCTAATGTGGCTTTAGTCATGTAGGCATCTGTGTGGGAGTTGTTGTGGGCCCCAATGTCTGTGCTACAGGTGGCATCAATGCTGGGCTGTAACGCCGATTTTTTTTCTTTTATTTAAGAAATTTATTATTTAAAATAAAATAAATAGCAAAAAAAATATGTATTTTGAAAAATGAGAACGACATGCTTCCCAAAAATTGGGTTTTTCCAACTCATACGCATGACAAAGAAATAAAATCGTGGCCTATAGCCCTTTTTAAATCAACTACAGAAGCCTATCTCTCTTCAGTTTAATATTTTTTTAAGTTCGGACGAAGAATTGCTCTCCGTGCTGTATTCCACATTTTCTCTTTCCTGCCTTTAGGTAAAGAATTATTTACTTGTCCGATATGAATATTTGGAATAACTTCATTATTAGAATAAATATACAATATGAATATATTTTTTTATTCCAAACTAAATAAAACAAATATTACATTAACTATTTTTTAATAATGACATTGATCGTGAAAATTAAATAAACATGTTACTACTTGATTATGCAATCAAAAAAAATATCTCTAATAAATGATAAATCATATAAATTATATTTAAATTATTTTTACTATAAAGCACGTTAATAATCATATAAACTAGAGTAGGGAGGAGAAAATGCATGGTACAGGATGGAGAGCAATTCCCGTCCGAACATAAAAAAATATTAAATTAAAGAGGGATGGGCTTCTGTAGTTGATCCAAGAAAAATCATGGACTGCAATTTTATTTCTTTGCTTGGGATAGGGAACAAAATATCGTCTCCTTTAAAAAAATTATAAAGGGTTGGGCCATAGGTGTTGTGGACGTGGGTTTGAAACATGTTCCTCTAATTTTTCAAAATACACATTTTCTTTTCCTATTTATTTTATTTTAAATAATAAATTTCTTAAATAAAAAAATGGGTGAATGAGTCTGTTTTTTAAAATTAGGAGTTGATTTTTCGAAATCCGGCTTTTAAAAATATAACATAATTTTAGCATTTTTTAATAAAAAATAATATTTTATTGAGGGACGGATTTTCAAAATCTATTCTTAAATAAAATATTATTTTTTATTAAAAGCCGGATTTCGAATAATAAAATATTAATTTTTATTAAAAAATTCTAAAAATACGTTTGAAAATCCATCTCTCCTGTATTTAAAATTTGTTATCTTTTTATTTATTTAATTGTAAATATTATTTTTCTTGAATAAAAAAAAATCGGTATAAAACCCATAATGGCCCACTGTACTTTATAGAATAATACCATAAAGACAGAAATTTATTTTGCATCAATGCCACCTCAGTAGAGGAAGATATTCTCTCAAATTTTACTTAAAACATTTTATTTTTTAACTCATTTTCAAAAAAAAAAGAGTGATAATTACATTCGTTAACTATATTTTTTATCTATATTTATAGATATATTTATATATTTTTTAAATATTTATATCTAATGATATAAATATTTATATCTTATATTATTATAATTAAATATCATGTAAGCTATATTCTTATTTTATGTAATAAAATTTTTAATTTAAATTTTTTATAATTATTTAGAAAAAAATAATAAATAATTTTTATATTGACTATAAATATTTATAAATTCAAATATAAATAAATTATCTATTTAATATATATATTTTTTATAAGTACACATAAAAATACCAAATATAAGGTATAAAAAATAATTTCTCCTTCTAATATCTTTTTACTTAGTTAAATACTACAATATTTTCAAATTAGATTTTTTTTATTTACGTCGTTGGTACCTTGAAATTAAATGTGCTCTTTGATGAAGAAAAAAGGAAAAAGAAATTGAATGTTGTCTCAGTGCTATGTAACTATTTACTGACACTGCCAGATAAAACCTTCCCATTTCTTCTTGTCATTTATCTCAATAAAGCTGTTATTTCTTCACTGTTTACTAATTTACTACACCCAAAATCATTTCACCCTCCTCCCATCTCTCTCTCTCTCTCTCTCTCTCTAATACATCACCAAAAATTCATAAGGTGGTAAGAGATCAAAGAAGAAGAAACAAAAAATGTGGTGCTATGTGGGGAAGGCAACAAAGATCTTCATGATCGCCATGGCAGTGCTGGTAGTAGCCAGTCTAGTCCTGGCGTTTGCATTAATTATACACCGAGCACCTAAACACAGGTCTATACAAGATGGTGGTACTGGTGGTACTGGTGGTTCCTCTCCTATCAACTGTGATCAAGGGAACTCAGACAATGTCGCATGCAGCCCCGTTCGGTTGCCGGATCCGGGTGTTAAACCCATTCCGCATCTTCTCAACCCGCAACCTCCTCCGACTGCACCAGGACCAGTTTAATTTCCCTTCCAAGCCCAATTTTCAGTAGCCAAGGTTTTTCTTTTTCTTTTCTTTTGCTAGATTTTTTTTTATGACTTGGTGCTTGTTTGTTTGTTTACTTTTTCTCTTTTTTTAGTAGGATTTTTTTAAATTTGATAGTAGTAGATTACTATAATTTGAAGGATGATCATGTATAGAGACCTCTGCTGTGTTGGGAATATTTTCAGACAAAAGAGTGTTAATTGAAATAAAATAAAAGAACTTTTTTGTAAGATTTCATGGCTTCTACTTCTTCACTTAATTTCACAAGAAAAAAAGTTTAATTAAATCTTCACATCAAATAATTCTAACTAATGGTATTCCCTTTCTTTCTTTTTTTTTTCCCACCTTGCCACACCTCAAGCCCACTTTGATATATTGAACCTCATCAAAACTGTAAAAAGGAAAATTTTACAATAAAAACCCTATAATTTTATATTATTGTTTTATCACTTTTTAGTTAACATCTCACTCAAATCACAATTAACAACTCCACAAACAAAAAAAGGTAGTGCTACAATACCCAGTGCCCGTTTTTAGAAGGCCCCATTTGTCAATGGTAGTTGGAGTATGAGTGAAGTATTTAGTTGGAGGTAAAGTATATTTTTCCAACAAAAAATTCTCTTCAACAAAGCAGCTTGAAGCCCATGTACTCTCCATTAATGATCTGTCTCCACACATCAAGTACACCAAACAAGGTGATTACTACGGTGCTAAGCGCCATTACGAGACCGACCATAAAGACTGCCAGGGAAACTCGACCTGATTTTGCTATTACCCTGTGCATTATCAGTAATCCAATGATTGATGCTGCCAAGCATAGTAACGCGTACTTTACTGCTTCGTCGATCCTTCTCATGCCTAACAGTATGTATTGTACCATTGACATGGATGCCGAGAAGAGAACCATGAGCGAGGATGTGGCTGCGGCTGTCTGAAAATTTATGATGTGAAATAATAAATACATAAATAAATAAAAGGTAGTTAATTAGCTCATTAATCAATAACAATATCAATATAATTATCATTAATTATGATAACAAAATGATGGTCTTTAAATAAAATTAGGTTTAGTAAACAAAAAGGATGCATGGGACTATCAGCAAGGTAACTTCTTTTTGACCTATTTTGCTGGTACATGCAAGCAAGCTGGTACCAAACATGCTTAATTTTGAAAGGAAAGAATTTCAGCAAGATTTGACATTGAGAAACCATGAAAAGCTATGTACCTGTGGAGGTAGTCCGATCTGAAGAAAAACCGGGTTCAAAATTAAGCCACCGCCTACCCCGAACAACCCGCTCAGTGCGCCAGTTAATATCGCTGCCACAGGAAAGACATACCTAGGCAAGGATTCAAGCTTGCTGTTGGTTAAACTGACCTGAAAAATGTAAGAACAGTAAAAATTAGTTAGCACTTACATGCTACTTCAACCCAAAAATAAAAATGAAAATTCTTTTTAGAGATTGTGCAGCAGAATTTACCAGATTGATTATTATTTAGTGCAACATACAAGCTTTGAAGTTTGTTTAGAAAATTAGCCAGTAACTGTTAGCTTGACTTCTTCCAAGTAGTAAAAAAACCCAATCCTTAAGAAATTGAATATAGAAAATTAGATTGGTACAATTGGATACCTTGTTGGTACCATAGACATCATTTCCATGTTCATGTTTCTTTCTCTTGGTGTACAAAATGTATGAAGTGAACCCAATTGCAATAGGGATTTGGGAGATGGTTATCAACCAGAAGGTGACCCCACATGGCTTTATATCAATCATTCCCTGAAAGTTTCAAATTTAGGTTAAATTAGGAGAATTGATGCAAAAAAAGAGGGGAACTTTAGCTTTGTTTATGTTCAATAAATTATATATTCTTTTTTCATTCTAGGATTCTGGTATTGTACTTACAGCGAAAGGGGCTAAAGTCACTAAACTGTAAATTTGTTCTTGTTATAAAATACATGTTAATTTCTTTTTAATACAATGTTCTAGCAAAATAATATCTAGCCTTCTCAACATAATATTATAAGTGGTGATTTAGTGAAATATTTTTACTAGTTAAAAACAAAAAACAACACAGCTCAGCTTTGCTGCTTTTTATATTTTTTTGGTGAAACATCCCTTTTTTTAATTTTGATGCATACTGCTGGCGCAATACATGCCCTCCATACATCAAAAAAAATAAAAATGTGCATCATTGAATTGTGTTTTAGTCAACTTGGCAGATGTAAGACAAATATATATGGTCCCTAAGTTTCTGGAATTCTAGATTAATTGCAGGGAACTGTATTAGACCAAATCAAGGTGATTTAATGACCAAATCTTGGAACAAAATTGACATGATAGCTCACCTATATTTAATATAGAACTTGAAAAACCACTTACTTTAAGAACATAAATACATAATGGTGACAAAGTGACGCTACCAAAAAGACAAATTAAGCAAAAACCATACATGTTTCTACATTTTTTCAAACCCCCCCCCCCCCCCCCCAACCAAAAAAAAAAGAAAAAGAAAATTAACTTGAAAAGCATGTGCTGGTTTTGGAAAACTGATCTAACCTGTCTGACTAAGTAACGTCCATGTTGGACATAAATTTACTATTATATCTTAAGTTATCAGGTCCCACTTCTCACATATTCAAACTAATTAACTAAACTTAATAAACCTATATAACAAAGACCGTACACCATCACTAGAAGAAAACAAATCTGAGTAAATAAACAATTAAAGATTGCAAACCTTGCCATTCTTATCTCCAAGAAGAATATGTAGCACAAAGAAACACATCCAAATCATGACCAGTACCACCAATTCCTTCCATGGGACCAAATCTGGTGACCCACTTCCCTTTTTTCCTTCTCTCTGGTCCAACAAAAGTGGAACCTCAGCCCCACTACTTTCTCTCTCTTCAACCTCAACCTCAACCCTAACCCTAATTCTCCCCTCTTCTGTTTCAGATCTCCAGATCTTGCACCCAGATTGCACAGTCTTACCAGTGCTCATTGCAAGAACTACAGCAAACAATGCTGTAATGAGCCACTCAGGAAACATGAAGTTGCACAAAACCCCTATGCTTACGCCTAGGAGCATGCACGGTTGCGAGAGGAGGGTGATTTCGTAATTTACCAGTGATTTATCCAAGAAACAGAGAGCGTATATTACGTTACAAAGAGCACCGGCCGAGACCATGAAGGAGTTGAATGCCGTGGCTGATTTGAGACTGAGTCCAGCGACTACAGTTAGAATCGGAAGAAACAGAGACCCGCCACCGACCCCACATGCGGTCGAAACAGCAGAGGTGATGAAACAGAGGATCCATGCTATGATAGTGTTGAGACTTTGGTTGGTGTTTTGTGAGGATAGCTGATGGTTTCTCCATTGAGAAAATTGAAGTAGGATCTTCTCTAGGCCATGACTAGAGATTGGTTCCTTGAATTGTTGTGAAGTGGAGAGGGAGAAGATTGTAGAATGGGTTAGAGATAGAAAGAGGAATGGCAAGAGAAAATTTATGGAGGATTTCATTTGGGATGGATAGGAAAAGGGAATGTTCTTAATTTCCTTTGGAAGGATTTATAAACTGTGAAAGGTAGTAGATGATGGCAAGTGTGCAAGTTGTGTGCATTTTATAGTTACAATAAATATCATGGGATATATATCCAAATCATAGGATCTTCTATGACCATGGCTAATGCAACTTGTGTGGATTTCCTCTGTAGTATTATATAATGTTAGAATGAGAAGAAAAGATAATCTGAATTGTATAATTGAATTCATGGGAAGCTTTTTAGGAGATGGATGGTATTAAGATTATTCTAATGGAACAATTCACATTCTGCCTACTTCAATGGAGTTTTTCATTGAATATGAAGTCATTGGTTAGAGGTGTTATTAATTTATGAAAAAGAAATAAACAACTCATTTGCCCACAAAAACGCATAAAAAAATTTCGGGGCTAAATTGAAAAGTTACAGACAAAATGCACTGGTCCTTTTTTTTTTTTTGTCTATTCCAAATTTCTCAAATGTATGGCAATAATATTTCTGGCTTGAAATGTTTAACAATTCTATCCGACTTATAGAAAATGATAAATGACATTTAATGACTCGATATTATTTTAGGAGTTAATCGGTTTAAATGTTTTTTAAATTATGTAACGATGATGTGTCTTCAACAAGCTTATAAATTTATCAAAGCTAAATTATACTGTTAAAAAATATGTCACGATTAATATTCTACTGGAATGCATTTAAAAGGCATTATAATTATTATGTTAATGTTTTTGATCAATTTAAGATTTATTTGTAATAGTAATATTATCAAAACTCACATAAATTATTCAAATTATGCCTTTTACAAACTTATAAATTTATGTGAGCAAATCACACAGATAAGTGAAATTTTTATGTAAATATTTTTAATTAATTTATGATGATATAAATTTTGATGTTAATATTTATTAATTTAATAAATGATATCGTGTATAATGGTATGATGAGTACAAGATATGCATATTTTTTTTGGTATTGGTTTGACCCTACAAATAGGCCAAAATAACTTGAATTTTAGTAGTCAGGTTAAATTTAGATATAAGATTGGTTATTGCCAAAAGTTCTAGTTTAATGAATTTTCAGGGGTTTATGGAGCTATTTTTGGAGTTGGTTCGGAGTTTGCAGGAGTGGAGCGAGACTGAGTGTCACGGACCGTATCACCATCCATCACAATCCATGATAAGGTGAAGATCAACAAGACATTGAAGAACCCAATGGAAGCACCCATTGCGGGCCATGATAGTTTTATCTACGATTCGGAACATGTGTAGTTAGATGCATCAGAAATTGATCTCCATCCTTACATATAACCAACTACTTCCCATATTTTTCATGGCAGTATAGGCTATTTCCCCACATCCCCACTCTCCCTCTACTGCTTAGGACCTGTTTTAAAAGCCGGGGAAACCTAGGCAATCACAATCAAGCAATAAAGAAGAGTTGGAGTGAGTGCCAACAAGACAGGAAAGCGTTGTGTTGTATGCAAGTTAAAAATCAACGGTGAAGGATAGGTTAGCTCTTCTTAGCTATTTTTCTTTAATTTGTTTATGCTAATACTTCGTTGTTTTTATTGTTTTATCATGTCTTTGCTGGGATAGACTTTTTATCTTAGGGCTAAGGTCATATAACTTGATACTTATGATTTAATTAATTAAGTTTTACTCGCAATTTTTATTCTTCTTCTTTGTTTTGATTTATCTTATGCATGCTTAATTATTTATTTCTATACTTATTATTTTAGTTGAAATTATTATGATTATTTAGATAAAGATTACATCTAGATAATTACAACATAGAAAAATTAGTAATAACAAATATATAAAACATAGGTTTTAATATCCGAATAACATAAGATAAACTTAGGATTTAAATCATGAATCGAAAGATGAAATTTAAACCCTAAGAGGACACCAAATCAAACTTAGATAATTAGGTGATAGATCGAGAGATCAAATTTAATTATTTAGGCTAGGTTTTGGCTAATTATAGATTTTAAAAGATTTGGTTTAGAAAAATATGACCATGAGAGTGAGTATTTAAGTAAATTGAATTAGGTTTTAAGTCACCGGAGTGAATAATGCTACTTTAGGATTAGAAACCCTCAAAGAATTAAGAAAAATAAAAATTATAATAAAAGTTATTAATTAAAACATAAGTATTGTGGTGAGTCGAAACCCTAGGTATTTGAACTTCTTCTACTTATTTTTAATATTAGATATATTTAGATTTAGTACTTTTTTATTTTCACATTCAATTTAAATTACTTAGATAATTAAAAAAAATAAAAATTGATAATTAATCTCATCATCCCTGTGGATTCGACACTCCTATTTATTACTTCATAAGATTGTACGCTTGCAATTAAATCAAACGTTAATTAGAGAATTTTATTAGCTACACAAAAATCCCGGTACTAGTATCGCATTAATATTATTTTCAATACTGTAATAACTGTGAAATATAGAAATATTAATTTTCAAACAGACGTCAAAGGTAAAAACCAGTGGGTATATAAATTAGAACTCCAGAAAATCAAATAGGAAATTATTAAAATTCGGACCTTGTCTCTAAAACAAAACATACCAAGTTGGTTAATTAGTCCATCATCAGCCAAGAACTAATTGTAAAAGAATCAGTGAAACATGGCCTCAGATCTCTCAGTGAAGAACTGTGGCTCGTATAAAGAAATCCAGACCAGTATCCGAATCCTGATTTAATAACAATGCTTGCTTCTCGTTGATTTGGTACTTTGAAAGCAATTTAGACCAACCAAATTACTTAATTGACTCTGTAATCACAGAGGAAAACACAATTTCTCAGTACATAAAGACTATTCATATCGGATCGAAGCAATCGAAATCCAAATTGTTTCAGATCCACATACTTGTACAGGAATAAAAAAAAATGCAAATCTATGAAGTATGAACCAATTTCTTACCAGATGTGGAATCAGGTTCTGATTTTGTAAATTAGCAAGTCTTTAGATTTCTTATAGAATGCATAAAGTCAATATTTCATGTCATATGTAATACTGGTTAATGTCAACAGCAATGAAACCAATTCCATGATAACACTAGCTAAGAAAATTTGTCGAACAGAAGCATGAGTGAAACAATTACCAGCTGAATATAATTGTCTATCAGTTTTTTTGTTCGGTCTTGGATTCAAATCTCGAGTCTTTTTTAAAACAAATCCAAACCTAATAAGCTTTGAACTTTAACAAGATAAAAATCTGGATTCAATAAGAGATGTTATTCAAGTCCAAACCTAATACCTATCCTTGAAACAATCAATTACTATATAAAATATAAAAAGAAAAAGACAGCACCAAAATCATATCATGTTTCAAAATAAGTGCCACAAACTTCAAGAAATTGTTTACAATCATAACAAAACAGAACTACAAGAACTCTTGATCGAGTAGAATATGTTCATCTCTGATGGTTACATGATCAAGATGTACTGTTGTTCCATTTCGGTACTTCTCTTGATGGTAAGTTGTGTGTGTTGGAGTTATCGTACAATCACGATCCGACGGTCCACATAAAACAATGCGTGCATCTTTTGATGCCTTTGGTAGAATTGAGAGTTGCCCCTGAACAATTATTAGAGACAAGCCATCGTTTGATGTATCACATTGATTCATGACTAGAAAGATCGATTCTAACACAGTAGCTTTCTCCAGGAGGAACTTCACCAATTTTATCTCAAGTGGCGAACCTCCAAAATTGGTTATTTTGATCCATTTAAGATTTTGAAATACTATATCCGATGTATCTTTCTCTGCAGTCATCAAATCTCTTAGGTCGTTTTGTTGATCGATATTGCTTGGGAACTAACCAAAATAAGTAATGATTGTGAGATAAAAGTGAATTGATTACCACAATAAGAAAATTACAAAATGAATAAATTGTAGAGATACGAGCCTGAATGAAAAGTTTCTCTAAGAATGGAGACGGGCAAAGGCGGAAAAAGGAAAATACACAACAGAGATGCTCTTTACTAATTGAATCCAAAACAAGTTGCAGTTCTTGTAAGTTGCGTAGCTCCATCGGGAAATCATCTTCATTATATTCTTCCTCTAGAACTACGCTCTGGTACACAGAATTGCCATGTCAACAACCATCATAAATAAAAAATATATATATACTTATTATAGTTGTCCTTCAATAGAAGCTCATTAATTTTAGTGGATGATAACTGGTAAGATTCTAAATTGGGTAACATATTTGCCAGTTCCTTCCCGTAATAGGTCCTTGAAAAAGGGCAAAACAGGAACTATCTCAATTAAGTTATTGAACTTGTAGTTCTTTGAATACATGGAAGTGTTACTTTTTACAGATTATGTAAAAATGGAATTTATTGAAATTGAACAAAAAAAGGATCAGTATTCAGTAGAGAGAGAGAAAGAGAGAGAGAAATTACTACTAGACTGAAGGAGCAAATAGTCAAGACTTTAACATGCAAAAACTCTGATAACACCCCCAGAATCTCATCATCGGTGTCTTCTAACCCGACCGAACATAAGTAGGCATCGGTCACTTTTGATACATTACCAAAAGCATGGGATAAAGATAACGATCCATGATACATGAACGACTCGAGTTTAGGTGCTGATATCTCCATATCGTACACACCTCGGCAATCGACCATCACCAATTTTTGAAGTTTCAATTCATCGCCTACAAACTTAACTGCCTCCAGATGATAACATCTCTTAAGACTAATACTTTCAAGTGATACACAATTTTCTAGTATATTTGATAACATCTCATCAGTTAAATTTACATGATCAAGAGATATGGAATTCAATCCAACAAAACTGGTCCAGTCGAAAGGGTCAGAGAAATCGCACCGTGACAAACTCAAATGGATCAGAGAATTGCAATTAAACAGAGAATTAGGTATCACAAATGGCGTTCTATCATCCATGTAGATTTGTCTGTAGGAGTTGAACACCCCTTGAGACAAGTCTATATCAAGCTCTTTGACCCCTTTTGCTAAAACAACACGAATCCAATTCTCCAAATCGGGAAAGAAATTTTCAAAAGGGGAGAAGAGAATTCCAAACTTATCGAGGTTTCCGTCCCCATGGAGCTGGAGATACCGATCTAGAGTCGCGACGAGTTGCTTCGGAGATTGATTGCATGCGAAATCCTCGCCGAATTGCAGAGAGGTTGAAGAAGCGAGGTTGAATCGCCATAGATGGATCCATCTCTTACACAAGGTGCTCGTTCGAATTGCGTACTTGAGAGGCATCAAACAAAGAATGGATTGGAGGATCTCATTGGGGAGATTACTGATTCTATCTTCGCCACCTCTTCTTCCCATTAATGGATCCTCGATCGCTCTCTTTCTTCCCATAATAAAATTGATTCGATCGATGGCGCTTTCTCTCCGTTGGGAATTTGAGACTTTAGATGGTGGGAAGAGTTCCTTCTCGGAGAAGTTTCGTTTAAAGAACTGGAATTGTTTTCGCTCTCCAAAATTTGTCCCCAGTTTGTTTTATCTTCAACTACTGGCTTTTTAATGCTTGATATTTTCAATTATGGGCGTCAAATTTGTGTAAATTAAGCGTCTAATTAAATTTAAAATTAGGTACATAATTAATTAATTAATAATAAATTATTTTTAATACAATAACTATTCATAATTTAATTTTTTTTATACTTGCGTTAATAAACCATGATCACAACAATCAAACATTTCTGAAATTGATGCAAAATAGGAGTGTAGTAACTCTTCCAAAGAGTATGCATATTTTAAAAAAATAATATAACATGTTGATTAAGTACCAAGTTTTTTATTCTAACATATCAATTTTTCTATACATTTTTTTTCTGGTATGATGAACTTGTAATATTTTTTGTATGATATATGTAAAGAGTCTATTTATATCAAGTGAGCAATGCTATCTAAAAAAGAGGCAATTAGATAATAAAAAAATTGGCAAATTTGTGTACTTTAAAAAAAAGAAAGAAAAGAAAAGATAATCTAAAAAAAATTCAACGATTCACAAATAAGAAAGTGACAAAAACATACTAGAAGGAAACCAATTTGCATATTATTTTTTTTTCATATAATTTACACACTGTTAAGATGTTTAATCCAAGGGAAAAATAGATGGTAAATAATGTTTTAAGAAAAAAATATTATAAGCCTTCTATAATGCACATAATATAAGATAATATATTTTTCCTTTATTTAAATGTACCCCTAGCAATTTTTTGAGAGAATTGGGGGGGGGGGGGGGGGGGGGGGGGGGGGTCAATTGCCCCCCATTGGTTGTACATGCATCCACCTCTATGATACTTCACGAGTAAAGTTACGGTGAACTTAAGCTGATGAGGTCTGTTAGTAAATTTAATTCAAAAAATAATTAAAATAGTTTCAGACGATAAATTTAAATAGCTCGATAAATTCTTCATATCAAAATCTCATATGATATCAAAATTTTCTATTTTTAGAGTTTTCTAATTACTTTTTTCAGAATTTTGAAAATAATTCTAAAATAATGAATGTTTTTATATGAGAATAAACCATTTTCAAAAAAATCTGAAAAAAATAGCTAGATAATTTTAAAAATAGTAAATTTCGATATTTTATAAGATTTTAATATGAATAATTTATTAAGCAATTCGAATTTATCATTTGAAGTCAATTCGATAAATTTTTGAGTCAAGCTTACCAAAATTATTAATGAGCTTAAACTCACGCTAGCTTTACTCGATATTTCACTAGTGCTTCAACAAATTTAAATGCTCATTTATTTTCTCAATAGCGTTTAATGTGTTCAACAGCAATCAAACGAGATATAAATGTTTAATTGATCAGACGGTTTAAACATTTATTGGCATTTATTGAACCAACATTTTGTAGTCAGATAGATATATGTTTTTTTTTATGTTTTTCATTAATGAGTAGTAAAAATAGCATTTTTTTGTTTTATTTTTTCCAGATTTACTATGATAAAATTTAAGGAAAAATATACTTTTTTCCTAAAAAGAGTATTTTTGTAACAAATTCCCTATTTTTATTATTGTCAAATTATGTATCATTGTATTATCAATGGATCTCCCATAGCATTTTGTGTTAATAAATACATCTCCTTATAATATATTTACTAAAATTATATAATTTGTAATATACCAAAATAGAGAGCTGACTTATTCAGAATTCAAATTGATCAGTGAAGAAATGGTTTTTGACAAAGCTTGAAATTAAAAATGCACAAATCACCAATTAACTTTTGTCAGATTTTGTGGCATTTCTCATTTTTTTTTCATACATCACTTGGAAGCATATGATATATGGATGAACTTAATTTGTGCACTTAGAAGTATAGTTAAAGATTTTTAATTTAAGAATAATTTGATAAATTTTAAAATTCATAATCCACATTTATTTTATATATAATTCAAAAATAATTTGTTTTTTTTTGTTATATAAATAAAATAATTATTTGTGATACAAATAATTCAGGAATCATATTATAGCTATATCTACTAATTGTTATGAGGAAATAAATTCATACCGATCGGAAAAAAAGGAAAAAAGGAAAAAAATTCAACCAAAAAAAAAGGAAAAAAATTCTTCAAAAATAAATTTAATTAGTTAGAGTTCCTATAGACCATATACAAACTAATATGTGAAGTACAACTTGATCCATTCTTAATTAATTATCATGTAAGATTAGATTTGATCCTATCTTTACTTAAAAAAAAAACAAAGAAAATTCTCAGGAGGAGTTATTATTTTTGTATCTCAACAAAGTCCAAATTTAATAGTATTGAAAATAGGCTTAATTAGTTTGAGAATGTCTCTGATATGATCTCAAATATTAATTAACACAATTAGAGAGCCAACTATACAGATATTGTAAATTTTATAAAAATAGAGATGGTTATGAAATTATACAGCAACAAGAAAAAAAAACTTAAAAAATAGGCCTCTTTTTAAGGAAATGGGCTGAGTAGTCTCAGGTTCAAATTGGGTCAATTTGGGATCAAAAGACTATTTTAGATTTATATATTGGATGAAGTTGTTCATATTTATATTTTATGTTATTGAAAAAATAAAAATTTTGTCTGCTGTATTTTTATTTGTACAATAAAAATTTTAATTTAAATTATTTTATATTTTTTGAAGAAATAAAAAATGATAAATATTTTTTATATTAATTATAAATATTTATAAATATAAATAAAATAATTATAAATTGTAGGAATAATTTCTCATTACTTTCAAGGTAGGAATTTCTCAAAATCCTGGACAATTTGATTTTTCAGCTTGAGTTAAATTCTACTGAGTTGTAAAAAATTTTGAAAATCGAAAAAAGAAGTTAGAAAAAACATGTCAAGTTAGACATGATCGTGACAAAATAGCGAGAATAGATCTCACATCTAGCAACTTTTTAGAGCATCTTTATTTCACATAAACTTGTAAATTTGTTTACGAAGTGATATGAACATTTTCATTCTTACAATTACAAAAGATTGTGCTATAAAAATTAGTTACTTTTGTCATATTAGCAAAATTGAAATTGCATGAATAAAAACATTTTGAAATTAATAGATAAAACATACTAAATTATTGTTATCTTTTTCCTTCCTTCCTTTCCTTTCCTTTTTTTTTTTGTTTTTGTTTTTGACTTAACAGATTACAAGGAATATGCAAATGTGGCGTAGCGTCTCCAATGATATTTCCCTTCCAAGAGAATCACAAATTGAGATGTGCAATCCATGGTGCTTCTTTCCCTTTTTTAAGATCAAGTTTTGGTCGGATATGTCTGCTATCCATACATACTTTTAAATAAAAAATAGATTAGAATAGATTAGATTAGATTAGATTAGATTAGATTAATAAATTCAATTGCTCATTGGTTGCCAACTTGTTAATTATGATTTGCTTTTTTTATTTTCTACTTCTTTTTTTTATTTTTGGATTGAACCCAGATTATTTAAAAAAATCTGAATAAAAAAAGGAAGAATTTAGGGATAGTGTTCGGGGGAAGTAAAAAAAATCTGAATAAAAAATAACAAAAATCACGTGAGCCAAATGAAGTCAAAACACGTGGAGGATGAATCTAAAAAATTATGTTCGGAGAAAGTAAATATTTTCTTTAAAAAAAGAGAAAAAACCACATTATTTTCAACATAATATTTAGAAGAAGGCTATTTCTGAGAAAAATACAAAAAAAGAATACTATACATCACTTGCTGGTGCAATATTAGCATCATAATTCATTCATTTCTTGTGTCATGTTAGCATCATAAATGAAGCATTGTTGCCATTAGATGAGAAAGCAACCACACTTAACAACAACAGTTATATACAAATTACATACCATTGTATAATAGGTAAATCCTACACATCATGTTTATTTACACATTTCTTCCTAACATAAAATCCCCAAATTCAACCGGCCTCGTTTCCACAATCTCTCTTCTGCTTCTTTTTTTTTTTCTTTTTCCTTTTTTCTTCTTTTTTTCGTTAATTTTCTTATCATCTATACCATACGTATACAAACAAACCGGGGCCAAATACACTCAAACAGGGGAAATCAAAGAATTTGTCCACTACTCGCACAAACACCAAAGAAGCATTTAACAATACAAAGCTTCATTTTTCTTCAAAGCTAGTCATCTGCCGCTCGCAACATAAAAACAAGAAGATCGATTAGAACAAGGGTAAAACATCAATAAAAAGAAGAAAATGACCATCAGATTCGCTACCAGAAAGAAAGTAAAAAAGCAAAATACAAGCATACACTGACAACTGCTAAACTGATACAAACTGGTGCCAAACTAGTTTTGACACAATTGATGATCTGGCCAATGAAAACCCAATCCCGAATTATGGTAGCACCCCACCAAAATACACTACCAAATTTTGTCAAATGTTTCAGTTGGCTTATGCCGTATTCAAACAAAAGACAGTTTCAAATTTACTGTTTACCTTTTCTAGAAAACAAAATTCTTATAACAAGTCGGGGATAAGTAGGTCACGGGCTTCAGCAACACCATTATTTACAAGCTGAAGCCGGGCCTCTGACATGGTGTCCCTGCCGTTACTACTTACAGCAACAGTCTGGGACCCACTATTCCTGTTATGTACACTGTTGCCTCCATTTTCAGAGTAGCTGCAATCAAATGAACTGCAACTGCTACGTCGTGAAAGTCGACCTCCACCTTCCTCTGACACCATTGACTTCTGTCTGACAAGCAGGCCATGTGTATTTGCTCTAAATTAACCAACATATTGTAAGCAAAGTTGTAAGAAAAGTAAACAATGACGAGTATTTTAGGTAATTACAGATTGTAATATAAGATACCTTGAGTGGTGAAACCGAATCATCTGAAGAGAGTCAAAGACAGGTATCAGGTCTCTTGACCGGGCCTCAATGGTTCGGGTCGGGATCCGCTCTATCTCTGTCTCCCCTTCATCAGTAGCATCCAATTCTTTCTCTGACATCACTTGAAAGGATATCTGCCAACATTCTAACCATGGTAAGATACTGTTCACCTCAATTCATCTAATCTTTGATCAAGAAAGACTGTTCAATGCACCTATTTTACATAAGTTATGCTATTTTCAGGTAATGATTACTCGGTTGAGAGCAAGTTTAAAAGACACATCTTTATTCATTTCAATAATGGCATCATGGTGCTACAGAAAAATAATTGATGAAGAGCTTAATCAAAATAATGAAAAGATATTTCAGAAGATTAGAATCTAAACAAAACTATTAACTATATAGAGGCATAAGTACCGAAGCTCCTGCTCTCAACCAATTTTTGTACTAAACAAAGTGCATGTATGTCTGCAAGTGAGAGAGAATGAGCAAGTGAGAGAGAAAGAGAGAGATACCCCAGATCTAGCCCAAAGAGGAGCCTCAACAATATGAGTCTGAAGCTCAACCTCAGAAATGTGGTATAAGTTGCGGGACTCCTCATTACCAAACTTCCCTGACCCGTTACTCTTCAGCGACCCATTATACATGTTATTTCCATTCCCTCCCTTCTCTTGTTCCCCATAAATGTCAAATATCTCGCCATGGTCCTGCCTGTTCTTCTTGTGACATACATCCCACTTCTGCAATGCCTCCACAACAAACCGGTTCTCAGATCCAATTTCATTATACTCAGCAGTGCG
This sequence comes from x Bolboschoenoplectus mariqueter, assembly GCA_037678475.1. Taxonomy (NCBI): domain Eukaryota; kingdom Viridiplantae; phylum Streptophyta; class Magnoliopsida; order Poales; family Cyperaceae; genus x Bolboschoenoplectus; species x Bolboschoenoplectus mariqueter. The sequence continues at coordinate 649,344 of CM075239.1, read as the reverse complement.
GTGTAGAAAATACTGAATTATACTCCCTGATGGAGAGAATACAAGAAGATAGTCCTTCGCTGCAGAAGAATTTGTGTTCTTGTAAAATGCTGAGGCAACTGCACCCGAGATCGAGTTTGTGGGCCCACCTGTGGCAAGTGAAACTGCACCCTTCAACCCGTTTAAGCTGTTCGATCCATTCCGAATACGACTGACAACAGAGAGGACGACAGGTGGGCCAGCAGAGGAGAGAGACTTGCGATAGAGGCTGGGAGAGGCAGGCACGTGGGGCCCACGGAATGGTGAGGCGGTGGCAATGTTGTCTATAATGAGGCTATTGTTGTCTGATTGGTTGGGATCATTTAGATAAGAGGTTGAGCAGTAAGGGGAGATGGCAAACAAATGGGAGGTACCCCGGGAGCTGCTTATCATTATCCACTCACTGTCATCACTAAAACTTATATCCTTTATCACCTGAAAAGAGTCATTTAATACTGCATAAGTTAGAAACTATGAGTCACAAGAAATCAATGATGGTGTAGTCACTTGATATTGGTTCCGTATTTTAATGTTGAAGATTGGCCCAAACAGTTTGTGCTACTTGCAAAGAACACCCGGAGATCACATGAACCAAAATATATTTAAGCAATGAAACATACGATCCTTCTATAATTGAAATGAAAAGTTAGTTGACATAATTCTTTGTTCCTGTAATAACTAGAAATCATGAAGAAGTTGACATTTTCACAATCTTGAATTTCTTGATAAGGCCATTTAATTGAAATCATATGGAACTTTTAACCATCTGATGTAAACTGCAAATAACCAAAAGAAGTAGACTGCAACATAAACATCAAAATATTCCAAGTTACAATCAAATAGCCTATTCTATTTTTGTAGTTTGAAAAGCATCATTTGTAACAATGCAATCCAATACAATACCACTTACAGCATTAGTGATGCCACGCTGAAGCCGGTAGAGATGGAAGTAGGTCCCACAGGCATCAGACTCCGAGTTAGGAGCAGGTGGCATTATTCGAAACACGTTAATGTTTCGGCCATGGATTGAAGCTGTAACCAGAAGGGTCCCACTTGGATCAAAGCATAGTGCTGAAATTGGGCTAGTATGGGCCCGAAACTGCACTATGACTTGCTTGGACACTATATCTCTCACTATCACCTGCACATATATAGTTCCTATTACATTGAAAAATTATATCACTTTCCACTAGAATATTCATTTCATAAGTCTACGTTGCTTCTCAAAATTGAAAAAATCCTTTGGGATTATATGCCCCAAAAGATTTCGGTGCTTACATCCAAATCAAATCTGCATCCACTAAAAGTTTTTGGCGCTTCTTTTTCGAGCAATATGCACATCTTAATTTCAAGCGTACAATTTATATTGCCAATATTTTTAGTGACTCCTTTTAGTCAGAACAATAATTATCAAAAAGAGATAATATATCACGTACCATTCCAGCATTTTCATTATCTGCATGAATCCCAATGTTATGACTGTTAGTTCTCAGTAAGTAGTTCCCATTCATACCATTTGAACCTTTACCATTTTTAGGCAAATACTCTGATAGCTTCTTATATCCCATATCGCCAAGTATCACAATCCCAGCAGCCAGCTGTCGACTTGATTCCTTTGCATAGTGTGCCACCAGACTTCCATTCGGCACTGCACCTGAACCTATAACACTACCAACACCAGTACCATTGCTCGGTGGGTTAAGAATCTGAGGGCTGACCCGGCCTGCATCGGAAAGAGTAACAGGGCTACCCGTGTATGCTAGCCATCTTGAGCCCACCGCAAGCGGGCCATACCCTATCCCACAAGGGCCATCTACTGTAGAGGAGATGGGAAATGTAAGGATGGTGTACTCTCTATCGAGAGTTGCTGCATTAAAGCAGTGTATCTGAAAAAAAAAATAAAGAAATAAATATATAACTGTGATAAATAGTGGGCTTCGGGAAAAGAAAATCAAATTTCATCTCCAAAAGGTTCAAATGCCAACTAGAAACCCTTATATGCACAAACTGCAAAATAATGTTTGGACAAGCAAACCTTTGTGTATGCTTAAATGTATCTTAGTTCTTACCAGAAATTAAAATAATTAGTAGTTTATAGACTGACAAATGAGTACTAGTATATTACAAGGCCTGAACACAGATTTTCTCCTTAATTACCTGTGTAGCCTGAGAAACGGCAACGACACGAGGACTAGATCGGACCGAGTACACAGCCGATCTGAACTTCAACTCATGCACGTAGTCCTGCAATTTGAAAGAATAGAACCGCACGAAAGTGGGAAACAAACCATCTTCACTTTGGGAATCTTGACTTATATCATAACCTCCATCTAGAGTTCCAACTGAAGATGTACCGTCACATGCAACTATCAACAGAGGCCGAGCGTCGGCAAACTGGTCTACAGTTCCATTTGGTTGATTAGAGCTAGGGTTCTTTTGGATTTGGAGGAAGGAGACGGGACCATCATGGCGGGATGCCAGCTGGCGTACTTCACCAGATTGCTCCACATCCCATACCTGAAAACCAGACTGGTATGCCAATAGGAGAACTTTACGGTGAGAGTTCGCGTCAAGCTCTAATTTGTCGAATCCAGCCCAACGCACCTGAAAAAAAAATAATTGTAAATTAAAAGAATGTACAACCTCCCCACCCTCTGCAAGGCTCCCAAACACCGTAATGGAAGCAGTAAATTTAATGTCGATAAACAAGTTTCCTACTTTTTCTTTTCTTTTTCTTTTTGTTTAAGAGAGATCCTAATACACAATATTGCATGCTAGCATCACAAAAGACCTCTAACAAATTGAATGATTTTGGGACTAATTCATAAGAAATTTAAATAAGGTATTGCTAAGTGAGGTTTGATCTCTGCACAACTGCCCCCAATCATTACTACCACAACATTAGTTTAAAATAATGATTTGAAAGCATTAAAGCATAAATCTTTTATTATTGGGGCATTTGGGCTTTACATACATCAGCACCAAATTGAAGTTAAATAAATACCATATACATATACACAAAAGAATAAAGATAAGGATAACCTACAAAAGCAACATCCCTTTTCAATTACTTCATATAATTGATAATTAACAAATACACATCATCCCAAATAACTCACAAAATTTTCAATTATTTCATATGACTAATAATTAGGAATCACACCACAACCCAAATTAACTCATAAAGTTACAAAAAGCAAAAAAGAAAAAATCCTAAATTTAACTTAAATGAGTTATTATTCATATTAGTTAGTGATATTTGAGTTGAATAATAAAAATATTATCAAAATAAGTTGCATAATAAAGTTGTTAATATGAATAATAACTCATTTTATATGAATAATGATGTCAGTATAATAATATGGTGGTATTAATGATGGTATCATTATCTTCCAAACATTTTCCAAATTGAAATATACATTACCTGATCACGAGTCGAATCCTCCGCTGCATTAGCAATTGAAGAAACGAGAGATGCACCAGCGGAGCGAATCGTCGAAGCAGCTGTAGAGGCGCCGGAGGAAACGAACCTCATGTAACTGGAGAAAGACTTGGCCGAAAACAGCCCTCTGTTACCACCATTTCTCCCTCTCGCCTCATCGTTTCTCATCCCCAATTTCAATTCTAACGAAAAGGAAAGAAGAATCGAATCGAATCGATCGATCGATCGATTAATTGCACGAAACTCTCTCTCACAATCTCAAAACTTTTGTCGTTCCGACGAAATCGCGAGGTTTCTTGTAATAATCCACAAAAAGAAACGCCGAATAATCCCAAAAGGAGGGGGGTTCCTTAAAAAAGACCTTAGCTTTATCCCGAAAAGCTCAGCTTCCTCCCTAATTAGACATGATTGCGTCCAACAAGCAGCGAATTTCCACACAATCCGAAAATATTACGACGAGAAAATCAAGCTGGTTTAACAAATAAAAGGATCGAACTTTTAAAATAAGTATATATCCCTTCTCCTAAAAATAAATCGAATTTTGTCTCGATTTGGCAGGATAATTAAGAAAACAGTTTGTTTGTCTGACAAAAGACTCTCTCTCGGTTGGAGAAAGAAGGATGATCTCTCTCTCTCTCTCTGATCGAACTCTTCTAAAAATAATCAAATCAAAATAGGTAGGTGGATTGGATTCGGGGTCAAGTTGCTTTTTTGGTACAATTTTTTTCCCCTTTTCTCTGTAGTTTAACTTGATCTTGTTTCCAAAGTAATGGAGAGGAGAGATGATCGAAGGGGAAAAGAAGCATTGCGTGGACCAAGTCTACGATTCGAGATTTGAATCACTGTAATGTGGGGCTCAGTTTCCGAACCCAACGTGGGATCCACATGTCATCGACTCTTCTACCACTAGACTGGGTGCATTTCAACTATTAACCAATATTGAAGTGCAAAGGACAACTGGAAGGGAAACAAATAGAATAGACCCGGATGAGCGGTGTACATACTTACGAGTCGAGAAGTCGGACACAATCGGCAGTGAGATTCGGCGTAGTGAACCGGGTCCATGTAAAGTTTTGACAAGCGAGGGGTGTTGCCGTTTACGTCTGAGTCTCTATCTTACTCCGTGTTGTCATCTAGTTGTATTTGAGATTTTTCTCTATGTGGCCATTTCTCTCTTTGTGACCTTGTTTTGGATTTTTCTATGTTTTTGTTTTCATTTCAATTTTTACAATGAACAATAAAATGTTTTTCTTTTTGATCCATCAGTTTGTGAGGCTGACCTTAAAGCCTTTTTATTAGCTTTGTAGTTTGTACAATTTTTTATCAATTCATCTATTATTTTGGGTCGAGTATGCTACCTCATATTATTAGAATGAGTGACCCGTTACACCAATAGTTACACAGGGGAGATGCTTAGCAAAAACACGTTTATTATATAGTTTAAGACTTGAAGCACAAATAATATATAGTTAATTTACTTTTTACTAATCACTAATTATCACTTCTTCTTTTTTTACAAATTATTCCATTCATTCCTAGGCTTAAAAATAATTATATGACATGATGCCAAATTCATTTACTTATATTTCATGCGGATAACAATTATTAAAAATAAGTGGTGTTCAATTAATTAATAATTTTAATTGGTGTTGAATTAGGTTGCTAGTTTGGCAACCTAAGATATGAAAAAATATATTGATGAAATTATCATTGGATGTATGCAATTTGGGTACTCAACAATGAGTATATTTGATTTGATGATGCTACGTGGCAAAATTAATTAAAATTGCTATTCGTTCAAAAATTATGACCACATTGAGCACATGCAAGATATGATTGTATAATAATTTGACACATGGTATTTTCATTTATTTATTAACTACCACATGGGAAAAAAAATTACATAAATGCTATGATGATAATAAATAGGGTTGATTTTTTGGACTTCATTGTATAAAGAGAAATATTTATTGAGAAGAAAAGTTAAATTCTCACAATATAAAAAGAATTTTATAAAAAAAATATTTGAATTCAATAGGTTTTGGATACAAAAATCAATATTTTTCAAAACGTCAAAGAAAAGTAAATAAAAAATAATATGATAAGTTGTATGGAAATTCTTGTAAAAGAATATAAAGAGTCAATTTATATATTATAATTGTACCTTAGACATGTCAAAACAAATTCCTTTTAAATGAAAAGAAAATAAAAAAAAAATACATGAGCCATTCAATCATAATAAATAAAAAGTATATATAATTTTACATAGCTCCCAAAATTGGCTCATGTTATAGACTTCTCTAACAACAACAAACTATCATTAATTTTAAACAATTCAAATTAAAATTATACCTGATATTTTTTTATTTTATTAAACTCTATCTATCATAAAAATAATAACAATAAATTATCATTATCAACTATAACAACATATTAAATTATTCAATACTAACATTGAAGATGCAAGATCAGCAAAATCATTAAAAAAATATAACATGTGAACCTACCTCCTTTAAACTTCTGGCAGTGAGGTATCATAAATTTATCTAGAGGTGTATGGTTCATACACAGTCTCTTAAATTCATATCAGTCAATCCATGTGGCTCAGATCAGAGAGTTGTGTCATTGTGTGCACATTTTGGAAACATGGAGAATGGACCACATATCATACATGTAGCAATAGTGATGTAATTATGTAAAGGAAACCCATAAAAGTTAGTATATTTATGATATTGGGCTTTATATGTTTTTTTTTTTTGAATTTATATCTTGTGTTGTTAGGATGGAGCCAAATTTGAAGTTAGACTGAGATAAAATTTTGAAATATAATATAATTTTATAATTATTTTCAAATTAAGTATTTTTTTATAGTTATTTATGTTAAAAGAATAATTTTCAAGATATATTTTGTAAAATATTTTATGGATTGAGGCATATTTTTATAATTATATTAAAATTAAGTATATTTTTATAATTTTTTCTATCAAAATATAATTTTTTAGAGCATATTTTGCAAAAAAAAAAAAATCCGGGGGTAAGTGCGCTCCTTGCCAAAGGGTGGCTCTGCCATTATTTATTGCATTGTACCGTACAACGCAACATGTAATTTATTCGATCTCATCAAGATTCGTGCAAAGCAAATTAAAAAAAAATCCCTCTAAAATTTAGTTGTTTGTACGCTATGTAACGTAATGCTACGCAACAGAAGATCATGACTCATGTTTTTCTTATCACTGATTAGTAGGTTATATTTTAATTGAACCATAGGTCTAACACAGTAGTGATAGATATCGTTTCTCTATGGAGAGACGTCAGTTCAAGTTTAAAAAAAACATTTAAAAAAAAATAAATATAAGAGTTAACGGAAGCCCTTATAACAAAAAAAAAATGTTACATTTTGATTTGCTTTCTTTGCTAATCGCTAAGAAATTTTTTATTTATTTATGGACGCAACAACAGTTTGATGTATAAAACTAATCAATTGCCCAACAAATAACCCGTTGCTTTTTAATTGGGCTACTTTGTGTTTAACATGACCAAAAAAAAAAAAAAACCAACATGGAGCTTGTGTTACGGATGCTTAGCACAAACATTTCTTTGCTTGCACTCTCTTTTCCTGGCTTTTTCCAAGGTACTTTCTCTCTATTTGTTACACCCAGATAAGACTACAATAGATAAGCAAAAAACTGCAATCTCAACACCCGTGTGAGATCGATGTTTGTACTTAATTCACTATAGCTGATGTGGGCTGAGAATAGAATATCATTGTTCTCAAAATGTGTATGCTTGAGAGCCATGGTTTACATGACAAGTAATTAACCAGTACAAAGCATTGCAACCATAACTATATCATCCATGCACCAAACGAGGCTCCACAAGTAAATCGTCGTGCATATATGCTTGAGAGCCGTGCTCTAGTTCGAGCCCACAGAACATGCCAGAACTGAGGATGCAAGTACTTCGGTCGAGTGCCACGCCACACAACAAAGGAGACCTGAAGATGAAAGTACTTCCGAGCTCCAGCCCACAGAACATGCACCACCCAAATATTCAAGTTCGACTGACCTCTAGCCGACGGTGGTTACTGAAACATATTCCCTCAAAGACCTGAAGAAGGTCACAGATAACTTATCTTGTTTATTACGGGATCAAGGGGTATACAAGGTAATCGTTTATTTTGATACTTGGTACAGTATGTTTCATCTTAAATTCATTGACTATTAACTGCAGGAGATCGAATTGTTGAATTTAGGGATTACTAGATGGACAAACTGTTGTTGTGGAGGAGTATTCTTATGAGTAAGCTATATCGAATCTTCTAATAACTACTTCCACTGTTGAAAGGAAAAAGAAATCCCTACTTTTTCCAGTAGTAAAAACGAATGTCAAAAGGAATATCTTACCTTTGAGGCATGATAACATTGTAAACATTTTGGGTCATTGCATGGAAGAGAAAGGAAAGCTTTTTATTATCTATAAATATCCGGCAAATGGAAGTCTTTATGATTATTTACATGGTAAGCAGTTTCTTTATTTTTTTTTTCCTTTCTCCCTGTTAAAACATTGATACTTGTGGAGAAATTACAAGTGCAAGACTTTGGACAACCTATTAGTGAAACTCAGGCAAATATGATCCAAGGATTTTAATCTTGTATCACAATGCTGCAACATGAAACATTGGTCTTACTCTGGTTTAGCTGGAAGTTACTGGTATGGTTGTGGTTTAAAGGGAATACGAGAAAATTGATATGTACTGGTGCTGAGGCACCATCCACCTCATCTCTCCATAAAAGATGGTCAAGTATTTGGTCAATGGCCAATTCATAGCTTTTTAATGCCAACATTGCTGGAAGTGGTACAATTAACAGCTAGAAAATTTCAGGGGATTAATTTTCAAAATGACAACCAATCTATTGTTCTATAAGTATAACTAAACCTTGACATTCGAGGAAGTTAACAATGTAATAACCCATCATAACTTCTCATCTTTTTTTTGTTGTGACAGGCCCGAATCCCTGACGAGAACATTTAGAATGGAGAACATGAGTAAATATAATTAGAGGAGTTGCAAAAGGAATTAGTTATCTGCATCATGGTTTGCAAAAGACGTGTCTCATTCGTCGAGATATCAAGCCATCCATCAATTAGTTATCTTGCTTGATGATTTATGGAATGCTAGGCTCCACAATTTTCATCTTTCAATCTCTTTAGACAAGAACCAAGAAGACTCTGAATGCTCTACAGTATGTGGAACACTGTAAGTTCTTTAAAAGAAATCAAGTTAAAAAAGCTGCATTGTTTTTTGTTCCCCATTGTCGTAGGATTTGTTCATATCTGCTCATTTTTCTTTCAAAAAGGGAAAGTAAAGTGAGCTTCTTCAGATATTTTAGTAAACTAGCATTTAACCCGTACAATGTACAGGACTTGTTTTATCAAAGATATTTTCTAAATTGACATTTACAAAAATGCATTTAATGGAAAAAAATGACAAATTTTTAGTATATATATCTTTACTATACTACAGCTCTATATTGAAGCATTTAAGGTAATCTGCATTTTATATCCAAACAAAGTTGAGAATTCCCACTTAACAAAACATCAAACAGATGGAATGCATATGCTTCAAAAACAAAATCATATCAGAAAAATCATCTTTAATTGTGTAAACAAAGATTGTGGTTCTTGTCTAAATACCTTCTAGGTAGGGATATCAGGCACCGATAAAGGCGCAGCAATTTGTATGACCTTTCCTGCATCTAATATGACACTTACAAGTTTGAGCCAGATTAAGATTTCAAGAACAAATATAAGAAATGAGAATTACATAAAGAAACAAAGAAACTTGAAACTCACATTACAAATTGAGCAAAACTTATGAAGACAAAGAAAAACTAATGTTGAGAAATGCCAAAAAAAACTATAATCAGCGGAATACATTCCAAAGTACTTGCATATTTGACATCACAATATGTGCCGCAGTTTCTTTTGTTTTTTATATGTAAGATTTTTCAATTTAAAATGGCGAAAGTCAATGCTTCATAAAACTTCAATTTCTATGCATGTGTGTGTTGGAATATAGAGGCACATTTGTTAAGTAGTGTAACGGAATTATAAATTTTTAACTCAAGGGAATATTTGTCCAAATAAATATGTTTAATAGGAAAATGCATGACTCAGTTAAAAAATATAGAAATGGAAAGGTAATAATTAAGATCAGATAAGTTTCCTCCGAAGTTTTTCTTTTTTTCTTCTTTTGCTGTTAACATGAAAACTTCACATTTTCTGGCATTGTCTTAAACTGACTTATCTATCCTTTTAATTCATTCATTACACAATTATTTTGGTAAATTTAGTGCTATAATATGGCTTTTACCAGAAAAAATTCAGGAGAAAAATTCAAGAGAATGGACACATTAAACATGTTGATGCTTTTGAAACATATTTACATATTTTGTACAGCAATTACCGATAGTAATTTTAATTTTTGTTATTAGTTATGGTGCTGCCATATTATATATTTATTTTGTATTTTATTTATGTTACTTCAAATCTGCGGTAAGTAAGTAATTCAATCACAGAATGGAAAATTATTTAAAATTTATCAAAACTTAGTTTTCATTTTGATTGCACGACCAACAATTTTATTGTTTTCATTTTTTGAGACAAAGATGAGATTAAGCCTCTCAACTTCAAATATTCACAAGAACTTCCCAAATTAGGTTTAGAACCTACAAATTCACATGGAGAACAGATTGCTTTAGCAATCGGACCAAAGACTGATTCTCCCACCATATTGTTATTTATATCGTCAGTATAATAACATGCTGATATAGCAAAATTAAAAAAATTTCATTAACTTCATGTTTGAATTCTGTACCATTGACCTCTACTTTTATTAATGGAACTGTAACAATACTCCCTTTTTTTATGTACTAGTACCCTGAATGGTATTTATAGGGTACAGAAATTGAAGTTGTCTAAATTTTTTAACCAATTGTGCAAATTTTGCATTTAAAGAGTAGTCAGTTGGTATTCGTAGAAAATGTAGACTAGGAAGTTAAATTAATCAAAGTCCTACTGGATATCCTGGTAACATTCTCCAACAGTTACCTTTTCAAATATAAAAGTCATTCACTTATTATGGACATTTAACAAACAAAAATTTGTCAAATCTCTTTCATGACAAACTCACAGACAATCTTCCAACCGTGTTTAAGCGGGCCCCTATCAGGTTATTAGAAGTCATTCAAGTTTCATTGCACAACTCACAAATTTTTCAACAGCTTTTCCCAAAATGTCCTTCACCTTGCTTTTATCTCTTAGAACCACTTGAATTAGGTATCAGTTAGCCACTATATTCAAAAGTCCTCATTAGTTGGTGTGGTTCATTAGTTATGAATCTTCAAGAATTTCATGGTGTTGGGTGTCTAATTATATAAAATTTATGGATAGATGTAATTTTCAATTAGAAATTTCTAGGAGAATCATCTACTCTACAGAGCAGGAGCGAATAACTATGAGTAAAGACAGATCAAGACCGTTGCGCGATAAATCTTTTTCTGTAATTCCTGTATTGAGGCATTAGTAAAGGAGGGGGGGGGGGGGGTCACTACTGTTATTTCTCCTCCTGTACTCTTCTTACTGCTGTGCTTCAGAGCAATGGAGTGTAAGAGGGGAGGCGATGGCATGAAGAAAGCAGAAGCGAGAGGAGTAAAGTTGGGGTTGCTACAATGAGTACTAGAGAGGCGAAACCCTTATTTATTATCTGATAGTAAAGAAGCATGTGTGGAAGGAGATATAAGGCGCTGAAGTATTACCTCATGATAGAATCAGATACTTCAAAATTTGTTGATCAGGCACTCACAATAAAGGTGGGACTTGGAAACATAAAATTACAGCAATCTATTCTATTTTTTTATAACATTGTGGTTTCGTTAATGGCAGGGGATATATTGCATAGGAAGTTTTTACGGAGTGTAAGTTATCCAAAAAAGCAGATGTCTATAGTTTTGGCATAACTCTATTGGAGATTTTGGTCAATAAGAAAGTATTTGAATTTGTGGCAATTACTAATGGAACCTGGAGCTTGACAACCCAGGTAAAGATTTATAACCTCACACTTACTGTTTGAAACCGATTACTTTTTTCTTTGTTGGATGGTGAAGCAATTTAGATAACATCATCAGGCATTGTGAGAATCAGAACGAAGTGTACTCAATTTTGACTCTTTTGCATTTACATTTCTAAACCTAGGGAGCTTATTACAATTTACTGACACTACATGATGCTGGTTGAATATGAATTTAGGCATGGAAGCAGTGCGAGCAGAATAAGATGCTGGAGTTGCTGTATCCACCTTTATGGAATAGTTGTCCCGAGGAAGAAGCACTCGATTACTTTCAGATTGCATTGCTTTGTGTCCAAAATGAACCAGATAAGAGACCAAATATGCCGCAAGTCGTACACATGCTTGACAGCAGCGACCCTCTGCGCATTCCGTCTTTTTCCTCATCAGACTGTGATAATGTTCGTTCATGTTCATATTTTGAGAGCGAGCCAAATGGAGTACTCGATGATGACGAAATAATGCTTGAGCCTAGATGATACAGTTTTACTATTTGTATAGCATGGCGTGCACTAAACTATTGCTTAATTTAGATGTGCTTTATTATGGTTGCTTCAAATTTTAACTAGAATTTCCATCGAGTGAATTCTGCTTTTGGCTCTTGAGCAGTCTGTTGCATGTGCTGAGTTGATTAGAAATGGGACTGGGTTATCTCCATCTCCATACCGTGAAAATAAAATGACTGTACCAGTAACGGGTAATAGAACAAATATTAAAAGAGAAAATCTTTTGTTCTCCCAAAATCGTCCTTTAACTATTCCATCGTCATATTTTTTTTTACTTATATTTTTATTTTTGATAAATTTTTATATTTTATGATCAGATATAAATACTCTGCTAATTTTAGTATGCAAATATAATCAGATATAAACATATAAACACTGGAAAAATTATGGCCTGGTCAAAGATAGACCTGCTGTCACATTGACTAGTAGTGTAAAACCCGAGCCCGGTCGGACTTTGCTGCATGACTGATCATGTTGTTGCAGTGGGAGAGCAAGTATACAATTCTCCAGTTGCTGTTTCTCCTAGCATATATGATCAACCCAATTATTATGTACTTAATCGCCGCAACTATTTTGAAGATTTTACTGATACTGGTAACATATCCTTATTTCTAAGGTCACGGAAAGGAATAAAATCAACCAGCGCCGAAAAATGGTAATTTCTCTTGTGCTCCAGCAACTAAAACTTTGATTTGTCATATTGATGCAAAGATTACTACTTCAGAGAGTACCAGTAATGATTTATTTATTTATTTATTTGTAGGAAACAGAGTTTATGTGAAAGCAAGGCTGTGGGCTGGAGCTGGATCGATAGAAACTGTTCAATATTTACTATGCGATTTGGAGAGGGCTACGAATTATTTCTATGATGATAATAAGTTTGGAGAAGGTGACTTTGGAGTTATTTTCAAGTACATGACTACTCTGATTATTTGATTGTTCATTCATTATAAAATCATTAACATTTTATTGCTAAAAAAAAATTTAAATTGTTTGATGAAAAGTTAGACGTTTTTCAAAATTGACTCAAATTTGATATATATCTTATGAATAATTAAAAATATATCTATAATTTTAACTTTCTAATTTGGATGATGTTTTAAAAAAATATATATTATAAAATTTTAATATACCATAAAAGTCCATTGCACACTAAAAATATCCTACACAAAATTAATTGTCTTTTTCCTGTCTAGATTGCACCCATCGCAAGATTAATTGTCTCTACTCTTGCCAAAAAGGTTCTCAATCATTTTCTCTCCATAAAAAAAAAAACTGAATCTATCTCAAAAAAAGAAAAAAAAATAATATCTATATGAGTTGGATTTTATTTTGATGAGTGCCGAGAAGTTTGTTAATATTAACTAGTTTATGTGGAGCATTTTTTTCATATTGTTCTTTGTTTTGTTCTTAATGTTTATCAACATAAATTAAAATACTGCAAAAGCTTTTCGCCGTGCTTAATTGTCCACCAAAATGAAATTAAAATTAAAATGCTAGCTGCAGAATTCACATATACTAACGTTCTCACAGATATTTGATTTCATTTTGCAATTTGAATGCTTTGAAAAGTAAACACTGAGACTTCAAACGGAGGTACTTGAGTCTTTTTGATGAAAAAATATTCAACTATTTGCTTGGGTCAATGTTCAATTAATCAGAAATCTATCATCTAGATGCCAAATATGGAGAATCTTCAACTAGTAATATATTCAACGTTGATGAAAATAAGTATACATATATATATATATAAGCGCTAGCATCAATTCTCTATATGATTCCCTTTCCATTACCTTTTCTTCTTTTACTCTTTCCTAGGGCTTGGTTTCTCTGTTTACAGAAAAAAAAAGTGCTTCTTACAATAAGTAAATAATGATTTTAGTTACAATATGGCTACTAATTTTTGAAATTATACTGGTGATCACGGCTATCATTTTGTCGAAGATTGAACGGAGGAACCGACAAACAGACCGGATAATCAGTAAGTTTCTTTTTGCAATTTTTCTGACAATAACTCTCTACCAGAAAATAACTGAAATTCATCCTAACTTCATGGATTTAATATGTTAGCTCAAAATGAAGGACGAAGCAAAACCGACCACAAAGAAACATCAGAGCTTAAACCTAGAGAGGCACAGCCGACACAATTTTCACTACAGGATCTAGAGATCGCCACCAACAATTTTTCTGATAAAAACAAAATCGGAAGCGGTGGTTTCGGGTGTGTATACAAGGTTTTTTTATTTTTATATTCATGTTTCTTTAATTCTTTGTCTACAAATTTTTGGCTCTTGCTTACTGGTATGATTCAGCGTCTACACCTGTACCAATACTGGTACACAAGTGACAGACTACTAAAAAATTTCTACAATCATTTTCAATTTGAATTTCTATCATGTACAGGGTATAATAGACGGACAAATTGTTGCCATCAAGAAAATTATTGGGAGTTCATTAAAGCTGCAAGTAGATGTAAATAAGGAGATTGCATTGCTTTCTTCTTTCGAGAACGATAACCTTGTAAAGCTCTTGGGTTTTTGCTCTGAACCAGGAAATTATCTGCTGGTGTATGAGTATGTACAGAATGGAGATATTTCAACTTGCCTGACTGGTAAGCCTTTCTTTTCTGAATTTCGGTTAACTTTTCCGAATTATTCCTTTTTTTTAACACTAAACAAAGAAAACATTTTATTCGTTGGAGCCCCTTATTTCTCCCGTAATTAAGAAAAAGGTTAGTATGTTATATTGAAGGAACGATTAATTTGTAATTATCAAATTTTTACTAATTCTGATAGATGAGACGAAGCGTCACGCTCTTGACTGGAAAAAGCGATTCAATATTATACTTGGAATTGCCAGAGGTCTTTTTTATCTTCATCATGGTTCAGATCATAAGATCATCCATTGTGATATTAAGCCGGAAAATGTATTGCTTGATGATCAATACAATGCCAAGATTGCAGATTTTGGTCTTTCAAGAATTCTGGAAATGAACAAGACTCACATAACTGATTGGAATATAGCCGGTACATTGTAAGTTCTTCATAAGCGGAAAAAAAAAAAACTTGCACCAACTTCCTTTTTGCTTTTCAGCTACTTTGTGTTTCTTTTATTTTGATAAAATAAATTAAATGCACAGTTCAAACAATGTTTCTTCATACTGAACTTCCTTTTGTCATCATAGTGGATACATTGCGCCGGAGTTGTGGTTTGAACAACGATACTCAACAAGATCTGATGTGTACAGTTACGGCCTACTGATCCTAGAGATTTTGGTTGGATGCACAATACCACAGTATGCGCAATCTAATCAAGAAAACCTTATACATGTGGTGAGGTTAATTGTATTCCTAAACAAAAAATAGAGCTATCGATAAATGATGCGGAGCGAAAAATTGTTCAAATATCAGATATTGACAGATAATATATATACATGATCTTTTAATAGGTTTGGAAGCAATACAAAGCGAACAAATCATTCGCAGAGGTGATCGACTCGTGCCTAATGGATAAGACTACTGAACACCAAGCAAGCCGTTGTATCCAAATTGGGTTGCTTTGTGTTCAAAATAACCATGAAAAACGACCCGACATGGAAGCCGTCATGGAGATGCTACGTAGTGAATCTCATTTGCCGATTCCCTCTTTTCCCGCCTTTTTCGAAGGTACCCTTATAGTAGCTTCTTTATTGTACTGTTTATTGTTGGATGTATATATACTCAATTATGAACTAAAAATCAAAGATTGTAATAGGCCACATGCTAATACATCATAAAAATTTCTTTGAATTACAAGTTTCACAGAGCCGGTGTTCAAAGGACGAAGCAATCGGATGCTTTCAGATCCCGCTTTTATGCATGGAACATCATAGGATGAAGAAACCCAATGTGAAATGCATCATGCCGATGCTGACCAACAATCACGCTTCTCCGGTTTCATCTACTCCGGCTGGTTTCATATCTAGCTCTCGGAAACGTCGCCGTTCTAAGTTCCCGAATTCTCGTTCGCATACTATGCGTAAAATTGAGATATGGTTCTCTGCATTTTCAATAAAGGTTTGGATGATTGAATCTTATAGTATAGCACTACAAAATTTGATGCTGAGGAAGAAAAACTTAATTTTGAATTTTTAGGAAAATATATTTAAGAGGGAATTATGCACATTGCCTGGAAAAAATATCTGTAGCAAACTTCTATGTTTTTTCTTGTATATATGAAAATTAATTGTTCAATATTTTTTTTTCAATTTTGTTTGCTTTTGTACTTTAATTTTGGTCTTTAATTCTCCACCTTTTACTAATTACTTTTCCCTTCAATGTAGGTTCGGAGTGGGTACCAATTGATGAACACAATCTGATGGTGCACACTAAATCTCCACCGTCTGATTTTATCTTCCTTTAAGATCCGCATGCATTTAATTCATCCACAGTTGTTAGCAATTAATGAGATTCTAAAAGAAAACAAAAAAATATTAAAGTAACACAAATCTCTTTGAGTAGCTTTTTTTTATTTTATTTTATCATATTCTATGTACTTAAAATATACATGTAACATTGCAAAATGAAAGATAATCTTCGTTAATTAAAATATTCAGTTCCTAAGTAAGTAAAAAAAATTGTTTTCTTTTAAATTTCCAATTTGACATTTATGGCTTGCAAAATTTGAACCAAATAATATTACTTTTTAGTTATTAATTAATCGTTAAGGTGAGTGGCATTATTTTCTAATTAACTTCAATATCACCAACTATGTGTTTGAAATAATTTTATTTTGTAACATAATGAGTTTTTAAATATGTGGCCTAGGAATCAAGAATAAAAAATTATTAGTCTAAATGTATATGTCATATACTATTATTTCATCATCTCAAAATTGATCCGTTATTTATTTAATATGGAATCAAAATTATGAGACTGAACAATAACAAAAGAAGAATCCAAAGAAATATGAGCAACTAAAACTATAAATAAATTTGATAAGATAATAATCAATACAATAATCTAAAAATTTGACCTTTTTGACAGTAAGTATTGGTTTAAATTAATATTTTATTTTTTGATATCACATTCGTATTGAGAAAATGCAAAGTTTGAAGTTAAAGTTACTATTGATTTAGAATCGAGAGTTATTGAGAAAATAAAAAAAGTTTATTTTGCCATAGAAATAGAAAACTATAATAGCTGATAAAATTGGATTTTGATTTATGCTTATTTGCAAATTTATTTTCTTACTTAACGCTTAATAAAATAGTAAATTATAAAAAAAATAAAAAGAAACTTGGTAGATTATTTCAAATTATAAACATTAAATAGAACAATAAAGCAGCCTTCTGACAATCCGCATCCGGTGTTATTTCACTGGGCCCCACTAGTCAGTGAACCATAATTTGTTTCAGAGTGGCCGTCTGGGGTCTGTCACAGATAATAAATAAATTGATTTAATTTGTGAAAGTTCAATGTCGAATGGAGCAAAATTGAAACGGTTTATCGTTCAAGCTCTTGAAATTCCCCCTTTTTCTCTCCAAATTCTCCATCCAAAGATGGATCCCTCGTCGGATCGAAGCGAGCAAACCTCGACGACTGATGGTTCGCAAGAGGAATTGGCTGTATCTCAACCCGCCTCGCCAGATCGATCTCCGTCGGAGGATTATTCAGGGGTTACTTCGGTGGATCAGATCGCTAAAGGAGTTGTGCATCTCGAGTGCGATTCGTCGGCTGAAGAAGGTGTCTGCCACGTGTACCTCGTTGGCACTGCCCACGTGTCTCAGGTCCTCCGCACTGTAGCTTTTCGGTTTTAGTTTATCTGTTGCTTTTGTTTCTATGGCTCAAGATGATTATAATTGGAGATATGCTGTGACTGTGAGCCAGTTTGATGGTTGTCATTGTTGCAATATCCAAACTGGCACTGAATCAGTGAGCAATTGAAGTTGAGAAATTTGTTTAGGAATGGTTCCGGAGTAACTGAATAAAAACTTAACTAAAGATGAATTGAAGTTTAGAAATTTGTTTGAAAATGGTGTGCTCTATTTGATGCTTGATGTTAGTCTGACATATGGTGTTGCTAGTTCTTCTAAATAGGGAGATTATAGATCCTGGTTCTTTAAGTTTGTTCAATTAATTTGCACTTTGGACCAGTACTGTGTCAATATGCATCTCTTCCTCTGGTAAATTAGTTCACCCATCAGCCTACTAAACGAATTTCTTCACTGAGTCGCTTGTTTGATAATTACCGACTTCATTTGATTTCTTGTCATACTTTCTAGTCTCTACCGCTTACTTGGCTTGACACACTAGGTGACCAATCTTTCTATTTACTTGATAATTTTATTATTGTTCCTCTCCTTTTGCAAAAGAAACCCAGAAACCGTGTCTTTCTAATGCATACCTTTTATTTCATACGGGATTTAAACCGGTGACCTCTCCAAACAATCTTCATTAGCTACCAAAGCAAGGGTAGGATATGATTCAGCTCTCAGGTCACTAGGTCAGTAGGTATTCATCTTCATTTCATTGTGTTGTTATGTCCACCTAGTGTAATGCTTTAAAAGTTTCCTTGATGCTGATTTACTTCGGTTTTAGGTAGATCGAGGTTATTATTGTCAAGTCAGATTCTTTTCAAAAAGTTCAACGACATTGTCTGTTGCTATTACTGGCCAAGATTAGAATTCTACTTGTAGGACGATAGTCTGATAAATGTATTTTATTTTATTCGTAGGAGTCGTGCAAGGAGGTGAAGGCTGTTATCAGTTACCTGAAACCCCAGGTGCTTCTTCCTTCTCACCCTTTTTTCCATCTTTTGTAGGTCAGCTATCTGCAACTTTTTTATTTTAGATAATTATGATTTTTTTGACATGACAAAATATTTAGTTTATCTTAATTTATTTGTTGGCTTGCAATGCAGGCGGTTTTCTTGGAGTTGTGCTCAAGTAGAGTTAACATATTGACCCCTCAAAATTTTAAGGTGTGTAAACTAAAATGTATGATTGAGTAGAATGTATTGTTTCAGCACTTCAGGAATTTGCTTATATGCTTACGTCATTTTTGTTAAATGAGGTTCCAACAATGAGTGAGATGTTTGACATGTGGAAGAACAAAAAGGCAAACACTTTTGGCATTCTCTATAGTTGGTTTCTTGCCAAGGTACTTTATCTTCACTTATTTCTGACTGCTGGTTGTCAATGAAATATTATACTAGGATATAAATGTAAATTGTTGCATTATTGTTGTATTTAAAAGGTCGCGAGCCAACTGGAGGTACTTCCTGGGGCAGAATTTAGGGTTGCATATGAGGAAGCCATGAGTTATGGAGCTCGTGTTATTCTTGGCGACCGCCCTGTTCAGGTGCATTTGCCATTTTGCACCTCGTTTTCTCTGATTATTTATATACACGAACTAGCAGGGTATTTTGATAATTATGCTGTTGTACTATGTGATAGATAACTCTGAGGAGAACATGGGGCGGAATGACAATGTGGCATAAGATCAAGTTTTTGTATCATATTATTTTTCAGAGTGTTTTCTTGCCAAGTCCTGATGAGATTTCCAAAATGGTACCGTGCTTTCTCATTTATCTCTACTTGCTGTTTGTAATTTATTGTGTTATTTCTTCATTTCATTATGGTTATCTTTTTTCCTTTTAACTTTCTACAAATGAAAGTTGAAAGAAATGGAGGATGGGGATGCACTGACGGTTGTGGTACAAGAGATGAGCAAGGCTTTTCCGTCTCTTATGGAGACTCTTATCGTTGAGCGTGACAAGTCCGTTCCTTTTCCTTCACCTTTTGTATTCCAATAATCGCAATTTTCTAAATTTCTCTATTTTGATAAGTTTTTTGTTATTTTTCTTTTCCTTTTTCTTCTCCGTTAAATTAAGGTATATGTCACAATCACTATTGAGAGTGGCAAGAGAGCATTCTTCAGTCGTTGCGGTGGTTGGAAAGGGGCATTTGTCTGGAATTAAAAAAAACTGGTTGCAGCCAGTTGAGGTCATTCCTCTCTCATATATTTTGTTCCAACAAAGGACAATTGTACAGTCAGTTTGGCCTTGTTTCTGTTTATTTTATAGTCTTTTTTTTTTTTGGTCAAGTGTGTTCTACTACATATTATAATTATCTCTGTTACTACTCTAGTTTACCTCTGTCATGTATTTAGCTGGTGCTGATACGAAATAACATGGCTAACATCCTTGTACTAATATTCAATATTCAATATTTCCAGGTACAGAGTTTGCTCGAATTACCTTCAAAGAAGGGTATGGGTATGTTTAAGATTTTTGCTTCAGTTGGAGCTGTAACAGGTGTGGTGGTGGCTTCTGGCATTTATTTTTGGTCCAAGAAATAAAATGAACCTTTTATAAGCTAACAGATGTAACTCATAGATTAGATGTTTCTGATTGTATTTTGTTAAAGTTAGAAGTGGTTATTTTTTTTCTTATTTCTCTTAATTGTATAACGTCAGCTGTTTATGTGAGTTGATTCCTATCCTTCTCTTTATAACTTTGTTACAAAGATTCGTCATCTCAGATATTGTGTAATTTGTACTTACCATCATGCCAAAATAAGTTGTCTTTTAACCACTATTTCCCTGGTCTTTCTTGGACAATATTTGGTGAGCATATTTTATACAATTTATAACTATTTGAGCACTGTTTGATGTTTGTGCATGGTTGTTACTTGTATTTTCTTAACAGGTTTTAGCTCAGAAGAACGGTTGATATTTATTTGTAGTGTACTGTGTATGTGTTTAATTTATTAGTGCCTTCTTTTTTGTTGACATCAAGATCCAAAAGTTAATATTTATTTGTGTTTAGTACCGGCCGCCACGCAATACAGAATGATTGCTGATAAAGAACTTCCATTTAGATCCTAAATTGAAGCAAAACTTCTTCTTGGATCAATGAACTGTGTGCTAATATCAATTTAACTACAAGAAAATATGAAACTGAAACCCACTTTGTTTACTTCTTGTTACCACTTTGAGAATTGTACTTCAAGTTGGGAATTATATGCCATTTAGAATTAGAATTTGCAAAGAATGGGTCAAGTTGCAAGGAAGCTTACTGTTTTCAAGACAAATTGCACCTACCAGTTCTACTAACTGTTGAGATATATTGTATGTTTCTAGGGTTTAGATAATTATAGAGAATTCTAGGGGGTTATTTGTAAGAAGTGTTGTAAGGCTTATAAGAGCCCAAAACCATTAATCAAAAAATCAGGTTACTGTTCACGGGTACTGTTCACCCGTTACTGTTCACGCGTTACAATATGGTATCAGAGCCTTCTATCACCCTTCGCGCTGCCGCCGTCGCCAGGCTAGGTTAGCCACAACCCCCCTTCCCGTCGCCGCCGCCGTCAGGCTGCTGTCGCCGTCGCCAGGCCGCCAGCGACTCTGCCCCTGCCCTTGATCGCGCACTGCCAGCGCTGTCTCCGCCTCCGCTGTCGCCAGCGCCGCCTCCGCCTCCGTCGTCGCCAGGTCGCCAGCGACTCCGCCCCCGTCCTTGATCGCGCACTGCCAGCACAACCTCCGCCCCGTAGCAGTCTCCGCCCTGTTCTTGTCAGACGCCGCCTTGGCAACCACGGCTCCGCCTCCAACCGAACCGGCGCAGACGTGGCGGATCCGATCGCCGCGAGATCGGAGAGGGGGAGCAGAGAGAGGAGGGTTTAGAGGAGAGCGCCAAGAGACGATTGGATCGTGCACATGCCTAGGAGAGGGGCTTGTGTTTGATTAGGGAGAAACAGAGACCAGTTTGGAGAAAGAGGAGGTGAAAGAGGTGGCAGCTGCCATGGAAGAAAAGGAGGAAGGTAAGAATCCAATGGAGGGGGTGATGGCGAAGCTGAGCGCCACTGAGCTCCAGATGTTGATGCGAGCATTCAGTATGGCTGCGAGCGAGAGCACACCTAGACCTGTGCAGAGGATAGACCTTCCACTGCTTGACAAGAAGCTTGATGGACCAGCTTCGTACTTGAGCTGGTCGCGTCGAGTGAGGTACACTCTGGAGGGTAAGGATCTGGAGGGGTATTTGACCGGGGACAAAAGGGAGCCAGCTGAGGGATCTCCAGAGAGGGCAGAGTGGAAGTCCACTCACATGACGATATATATGTGGCTTCTGAATTCATTGACTTCCTCTATCGCATCCACAGTAGATGGCATAGATCGGGTCAAGGATGTCTGGGAAAAGTTGAAGAGAACTTACGATGGAGTGGGAAATAATCTGAGAGTGTTCCAGATTGAGAGAGAGATAGAAGCAGTAGTGCAAGGAGATAGATCGATTCAGGAGTATGCCACAGATCTGGAGCGACTGTGGGCAGATTATGATCATTTCTCGCCAGCCGCATGCTGCAAAGATCCTGAGTGCAAGAGAGGGGCGCGCGATACACAGAGGAGGACTATGCACTTCATGAGGGGATTGAACCCGGCATTTGAGCCGAGGTGTGCAGTATTGCTAGCTCAGCCGAAGATTCCCTCCATTGAGGAGACGATCTCGGCTATGGAACAGGAGGAGAGCAGGATTAGGCTCCAGTCTAGTGTAGCAGGACTTCCAGGGGTAAAGTTGGCACTTGCAGTCTCCAAGCTAGGTAACACAGGGTACAGGAGCGAGACTCGGGAGTGTTACAACTGTGGCGAGGTAGGCCACCTGAAGCAGTTTTGCACTAAGCCACCGAAGGAGAGGAACTTGGGTGGAAGAGGCCAGTCTGGAGGTCGTGGTCGAGGCAGAGGTGGTCGGAGGGGTGGCAGAGGAGGCTACCAGGCACATCTGACGGTAGCAGAAGGAGAGAGTGAGGAGACCGTGATATTTACTGAGGAGGATCACAAGTTCCTGGAGATGTTGAAGAGGAAGCAGAAAGCAGCGAGTGAGGGGAAGTGTGTGCTAGATGATGCGTCCACCTCAACTTCAACAAAGGGTAACATTGCTTCCTTTGCTCACTCAGCCACAGGTACTTGTGATACACTCGCTCTTGCATCTATATCTACCTCCAGATCACCAGATTGGATAGTGGACTCTGGTGCGTCCCGACATGTGACTGGTGCTGCTAGGGAGTTTTCGTCTTATACTCACCTAGCAGTCCCAGAGAGCATCCAGACAGCCGATGGTACGGCTCGACCAGTAATTGGTAAGGGTACCGTGCAATGTACCAACACCTTGACTTTGTCCAATGTTTTGCATGCTCCTTCCTTTCCTGTGAACCTTTTATCCATAAGTGCCATTATATCACAACTAAAATGTGTCGTTTTATTTGATATTCTAAAGGTGATCTTCCAGGAGAAGGAGACTGGCAAGAGGCTTGGGACTGGCACATGGCATAGTGGCTTATGGTACCTGGATAGAGAGAGTGTGGACTCGGCTCTTTCATCCTTTCTAGAGGGTATAGGGGATGTTGGGAGACGTGTGGAGGACTTACTGCTACTTCATCATAGGCGTTTAGGTCATCCCTCTTTTTCGTTATTGAGTAGGTTGTATCCGCCTTTGTTTGAAAAGGCTAATAAAGAAAAACTGGTATGTGATGCGTGTGAGTTGGGGAAACACACTAGGAGCTCGTATTCTAGTTCTGGGAGTAGGAGTTCTCTTGCTTTTGACTTAGTGCATTCTGATGTATGGGGACCTTGTCCCACAATTGCTGTGAACGGATATAAATATTTTGTTTCTTTCATTGATTGTTTTTCTCGTGTGACTTGGCTTTATCTGATGAAGAATAAAAGTGATGTGTTTGCTTGCTTCAAAGACTTCCATAAAGGGATTCAGACTCAATACGGTGCAGTTGTGAAGGTATTAAGGTCAGACAATGGGACAGAGTACACCAATAGGGCGTTTGGGGAGTACCTGTCATCCCAGGGAATACAACATCAAACCACCTGTCCATACACACCAGAGCAGAATGGGGTGGCTGAACGAAAGAACAGACATCTCCTTGAGGTTACCCGGAGTATGATGATGTCAATGAATGTACCAAAATGCTTGTGGGGGCAAGCGGTCCTGACAGCGACCTTCTTGATTAATAGGATGCCCTCGCGGGTATTGGATTGGAAGTCTCCGATCGAAATGCTGAAAGGTAAGAATGAAGATGTCTTGCCTCTCAAAACATTTGGCTGTGTGTGCTTCGTACAGGACAACAGACCAAATGTGGGAAAACTGGATCCAAAGGCTGTGAAGTGTGTGTTTGTTGGGTATTCGGCTACCCAGAAGGGGTATGTTTGCTGGAGTCCGATTGAGAGGAGATTATTTGTTAGTATGGATGTCACGTTTCGAGAGCTTGAGCCATACTACTTAACTCAGGTTGCATCGCCCTTTGGTGACTCGCTCGATACAGGAGGTATGAGGCGAGAGGGGGAGGATGATAGTAGCAGTGAGAGGAGGATGATACCAGATGATAGTAGCAGTGAGAGGAGGATGGTGAGTGTGGGGGATATTCCCTGTCCACTTGTGGAGTCGGCCGAGGTGCCTGACCAGGGGAGGACCGAACCAGAGAATGGTGGGACTCAGGCTCAGGGGGAGCTAAAGGTGTACACGAGAAGAAGAAAGCAGGGTGAGGAAGCAGTGCCTACAGTGCCACTTGTGCCAAGTCCTTTGTCACTGCCTCCTCTGACTCCTGAGACACCTACACCATCTACCTCCGATCCCGAATACACAGGTGATATGATTCCTCTCTCTCCTCCTCCTACGCCCTTACTGATAAGGAGGACTTCTCGCAGTTGTGCAGGAGTCCCCCCTGATCGGTATGGCTTTCCACATGATATTGCCCAGTTTGTCTCTTACTCTCACATATCACCTGTACATGGAGCATTCATTGCATCTTTGGACATTGTCTCTATCCCTAAGTGTTGGCAGGTTGCTAAGGATGATCCGAAGTGGAAAGCTGCCATGCTAGAGGAACTTGAGGCTCTGGACAAGAACAAAACCTGGGAGCTCGTGTCACTGCCACCAGGCAAGAAGGCAGTTGGTTGCAAGTGGGTCTTCACGGTGAAGCAAAACCCGGAGGGTCGGGTGGAGCGCTACAAAGCCCGTTTGGTAGCAAAGGGATACAGTCAGACTTATGGCATTGACTATGATGAGACCTTTGCACCCGTGGCAAAGATGAGCACGGTACGAACATTGATTTCCTTAGCAGCGAATGGGGGTTGGAAGTTACACCAGCTTGATGTGAAGAATGCCTTTCTCCACGGTGACTTGTTGGAGGAGGTGTACATGGAGGTACCACCAGGTTTTGGCACGAAACAAACAGTTGGTAAGGTGTGCAGGCTCAAGAAGTCGCTCTACGGGCTGAAGCAGTCCCCTCGAGCCTGGTTTGACAGGTTTAGAAAAGCTATGGTAGGCATGGGGTATCGGCAAACCAATGCAGACCATACGGTGTTCTTTAAGCGACATGGAGCTCACATTACAGTGCTCGCTGTTTATGTGGATGACATGATTATTTCGGGAAATGATGAAGGTGAAATTGCGTTGCTGAAAAAGAAATTGGGAAAGGAGTTCGAGGTGAAGGACTTGGGACAATTGAGGTACTTCCTTGGGATTGAGATAGCTCGTGGTGCAGAGGGAATTGTCTTATCCCAGAGGAAGTATGTGCTAGATTTACTTACGGAGACAGGTATGATGGGGTGCAGACCCGCAGTTGCTCCCATTGACCAGAAGTTCAAGCTGAGTGCTGAGGCAGGAGAGCCAGTCGATAGAGAAAGGTACCAGAGGTTGGTTGGTCGCTTGATTTATTTGAGCCACACTCGTCCTGACATATCCTTTGCTGTGAGTGTGGTGAGTCGCTATATGCATGATCCCAGAGAGGGTCACATGGATGCTGTGTACCAGATTCTGAGGTATTTGAAGAATGCACCAAGAAAGGGGTTGATCTTCAGGAAGAATGGACATTTGAACATTGAGGGTTATTGTGATTCAGACTGGGCTAGTTGCTTGGATGACAGGAAGTCCACATCTGGATATTGCATGTTTATAGGGGGCAATCTGGTCTCCTGGAAGAGCAAGAAACAGACTGTGGTTGCGAGATCCACAGCCGAGGCAGAGTACAGGGCCATGGCCTTAGGCGTGGCAGAGATGTTGTGGTTGAGAGCTCTGTTGGTGGAGCTCAACATAGATCAAAGGGCCCAAATGAAGTTGTGGTGCGATAACAAGTCTGCTATTAGTATTGCCAACAACCCTGTGCAGCATGACAGAACCAAGCATATCGAGATTGATAGGTTCTTCATCAAGGAGAAGTTGAACAGTGGACTCTTAGAGTTAGGTCACGTTTCAACTAGAGATCAAGCAGCAGATTGTCTGACGAAAGGACTGAACTCGTTGGACTTAGCTAGAGGGTGTGACAAGATGGGCTTAGTGGATATCTTTTGCCCATCTTGAGGGGGAGTGTTGAGATATATTGTATGTTTCTAGGGTTTAGATAATTATAGAGAATTCTAGGGGTTATTTGTAAGAAGTGTTGTAAGGCTTATAAGAGCCCAAAACCATTAATCAAAAAATCAGGTTACTGTTCACGGGTACTGTTCACCCGTTACTGTTCACGCGTTACAATACTAACAAAACTACAAATGAAAAAGAAAAAGAAAAACTGAATTTATTTTGCAATTTACATGTTTTTCTCAAATTTCTGCATTGAAGCACTAATCTCCCAGAAAAATTGAAATAAAAGCAAAGGAAGCTAATTCTGAACCTACCAGTTTTTAAATGCAAATCTTCCCTATAGAAGTCTAGACAAAAGAAATGGCAAATAAAAATGATGAACTGATGTGCAAAACCATCAGCTAGCAATTCAAAGAAATCGACTCAGTTTCTCTGCCAAAGAAAAATGCTGATGAAAGTAGCAATTACAGCTCCCACTGAGGCGAAAATTTTAACTGTAGATTCTTTTACACTGGGTACTTCACTCAATTCTTCCATATCCATCTACATTACAATCAAAGATCAAATTTAGCTGGAAACTCGAACTAATATCACTATCAAGATCATAAAGAGGAGAATAACATGAAAAATACTGAAACGGCACTAACCGTAAAAGTGATGGGCCAGTATTTTCTGATACCAAGTAGGTGTACCTTTCTATCAAAGCAACAATAGAAGAACACTGCTTTGCTTCCTTGGACAGGTTATATGCCATGTACTTTTTGATAAAGAATTAAGAATAACAAAAAATATATATATAGTAATATGAAATATAAAATACACACTCTCTTAGTCAAGAAATGGGAACAGTAAAAAATATTTAAAGAAATGGGAACATTTAAATACTTCCATTTTATGTGCTTCCAAGCACCTTGACCATGCTCTCTCTGTTTTTGTTTGCTTATTATCCGAAGCAATAACCTGCCAATGTTTGTTTCTCCTCTCCTATCTGAAGTCTGAACTGAAGAAGAATAAAACAGTATAAGATGTCGCGTGATAAACTGATTGTTATGCTTCTTTTTCGATCAATTCAGCTCTTGAATTCTCCTTCTCTCTCCAAATTCTCCATCCAAATTAGCAACCAGCTTCCCACCATCTTCACCTTTTCTACTGTCTTCCTCCTCCGTCGACATCTAACCTCGACGACGACAGATTATCGCTCGCAAGGGGTTTTTACTTCGGTGGATGAGGAGATCGCTAAAGGCGTTGTGCATCTCCAGTGCAAATCGTCCGTTGAAGGAGGTGTGTGCCACGTGTTCCTCGTTGGCACATGCCACGTCTCCCAGGTTAATTTACGTTGCGATTTTTGTTTATTTTGTTTCAGTTTGTGAGTGCTGAGTTGTGACAGTTAAGGATTTGAACTTGCATTGATCTGTAGGTCATGTTCTGCAAAGGTGGAATAGAGGAAGAGAGTGAAATTGTTATGGAATAGTAGCCGAACGAAAATATAATTAGATGAAATTATAGAAAAATGTAAACGGGAAATAGAGATGGAGATATGCAGTTAGATCCTTATCTTTTGTATTTTAATCCCTCTCTATTCTATTCCACTATTTCATGGGGAGGCGGAAGAATGTTGATCTTTTACAGTGTAGTACTGTGCTGCACAATGTACGAATGAATGAATTATAAAAGTATTTTTTGAGATTTGTTTTGCATAAATTTTGATATAATCAGATAGATAATATGCTGCAAGTGTTATGCAGTAGAGGATATGAACTCGAAGTGGAATTATGGATGGGTGGATTTTCCAAGTGTTGGAATAGGTCTGATTCCACTCTTTCGCTATTCCGAACTTACTGAATATGAATGAAATTGTGTAGAATAGAAGTCAATTCTCTTTTTCACTTTTCCATTATTCCATGCTATTGCTGAACAGGCCCTTTTGGAATTAGCTAAATTGGTATAATTAGCACGCTAAAAAGATAGTTTCTTTTGTTTTAACTGCCTAATTATTGGAATATCCAAATTGTCACTGAGCAATGGTCACTTTGCTTTAACCTTTTTCCTCATTGAAAAGACGAAATAGTTTCTGAGTAAATGAATAAAGGTAAGCTAAAAAAAAATGGAAGTTTCTTAATTTTTTTTTTGAAAATAGTGTGTTCAGTTGGGCTTAATTTTATTTTGTGATAATAAATATTTTTTTGAGATAGGGGCTTAATTTTATTTGGAAGTTGGTAATCTAACTGTTCTATAAGAGAGGTTATTGATGCCTGCCTATATGTTATTATTGTCAAGTCGGATTCTTCTAAAAAACAATCAATGAAACCATCTGTTACTATTATTGGTCAAGATGAGAATGCTACTGGTAGAAATCTGGTCTTATAAATGATGTACTTTATTGTATTCGTAGAAGTTGTGTAAGAAAGTGAAGGCTGTCATCAGTTACTTGAAACCTCAGGTGCTTTTTCATTCTTTTACCCTTTAGATAATTTTGATTTTGTGACATAGCAGAATTATTAGTTATCTTAATTTTTTTGTTGTATTTCTTTTCCTTTTTCTTCGTTTAAATTAAGGTATATGGCACATCAACTGTTGAGAGTGGCAAGAGAGCATTCTTCAGTTGTTGCTGTGCTTGGAAAGGGGCATTTGTCTGGAATTAAAAAGAACTGGATGCTGCCAGTTGAGGTAATTTCCTCTCTCATAATTTTTGTTTTAACAAAGGACATTTATGCATTTAGTCCTGTTTCTGTTTATTTTTCATGTCATGATATGACCTCTCTGTTAGTACTCTAGTTTACCTCTGTCATATTTAACTGGTGCTGATATGAAATGGCATGACTAATTAATCCTTCTAATCCTTAATTAATGTCTAATATTTCCAGGTACAGAGTTTGCTTGAAGTACCTTCAGAAAAGAAGAGATTCAGTGTTTTTAAGATTTTTGCTGCAGTTGGAGCCATAACAGGTGTAGTTTATCTTTGGTCCAAGAAATGATATTTACCTTTGATAAATCAGATGTTTCTTATTGAAATTTGTTTAATTAAAGCTATTCTTATTTCTTATTTCTTTTTTAATCTTGGCTTCTTGTCATAGCATGCTTTATTTTCACTGAAAGCTTAATTGTAGTTGGTTATGTGGATTTCTATCTAATTTATTTTGACAACTTTGTGCTACAAAGATTTGTCATCTGATATGTTGTATGATATGTACTTAACACCAAGGCAAAATAACTGGTTATTATAACAAGTGCCTCCATGATCCTGTTTCGGCACTATTTCGTGTGATGTAAGGACGGGCTCCAGGGCCTCCGGAAAGCCAGAGATAGAAAAAGACCACTCAATTTATTCTACAATTACATGTTTTTCCTCAAATTTGTGCAGTCAAGGACTTATCTACCAGAACAAAATGGCAAATAAAAATGCAAAATTGAAGTCTAGAACTATCAGCTACCAAGTCAAAAAAGAAAAAAGGGAAACAAATCAACTCAATTCTTCCTCCAAAGATAAATGCCGATCAAAGTAGCAATTACAGCACTGGCCAAGGCCAAAATTTTAACTGTAGACGTGTTCTCTTTTACAATAGGTTCTTCACTCGGTTCTTTAAAATCCACCTACAAATGAAGATTAATTATGTTGGAAACTCGAACTACTATCTGATCTAGTTCGTAAAACATAAAAAAGAGACCGAAACAGCACTAACCAGAAATGTGATGGACCAGTATCTCTCGATACGAATTAGGTGTGTCCTTTCCAACACAGCCACAAGAGAAGAACACTGCTTGGCTTCCTCCCACAGGTTGTATGCCATGTACCTTTTGTTAAAGAATTAAGAGTATACAATATATATTAATATGAAACTAAAATACATTATAACTTAGTCAACGAAAGAGAACAGAAAAACATCAAAATATTACATGTGGCGCTCATCAGCAAGGGTTTCATAAGCAAGAGGGAAAGCATTGAGTAGTTCAATATCCTCGTCATCAATCCCTTTGTGCTGTTATTGTTTTGAAAACAAAAACTTGTAATACATAAAATAAGAGATTAACAGAAAACTAAGATAACAGAAAAATCGAATACCTCATTCTCATGTTGTCGAGTCTGGAAAAGAATACTATTGAAAACAAAACGACAGGTAAACAAAACCTTCTCCATGATTGTCATTCTCGCCCACAATCTATCCAGTGTTATCTATCAGATGAAAGAGTAAATTTTAGTTTTAAACATATGAAACCAGAGAAATATATTAACTTCTAAATGAATAATTAATTAAAAGCCACAAATACACAGAGAACCAGAGATTGCCATATTGCACCAACCAAGCAACAGTCTAGTTTGGAACCAGTAAGCACTGACTGATACAGAATTCTCTTAAATGATATAAACTATATTTTGTCTATGCACACAAATGGTACAAGGGCATGATAGTGTATGTGCATGTGCAGACAACTGCATGAGCTGTGGTTCTAACCCTGTGTTTTGCTAGTGTGTTTGCGTGGTTGCGTGTGTGTGTGTTGTCTGGAGTTCTGCGTGTGTGCATACATAAAAGTGTGTGCTATACATACCTTTAGTGGGCTGTTACCAGGAATTACTTTGGCACCAATTTCCTTGGCGGCCTCATATGCAACCTTGAATTCTGACACGGCAAGCAGCTTTTTGGTACCACCCCTCTGTTTAATTCAGTAACATATTTCAATATTATGAATTTTCCATTTGCTAAGTTGTAGAAATCAATATGTGTGTAACTTCAATTCATCCAAGGAAAAAAAAAAAGATTTCATCAAATCACTGCAATAAAATAGGAAATATTAAATTGATGATCTCTCCCTATTTGATTAAGAGTGGATTGCTTTGTGGATTGCTTTGAGTCTTCCTTTGTGGATTGCTAGAAGAGGGGTTCGCCTGAAACTTTCAATCTCAGGGGTGTACTTAAAATTTTGCAGTTTTGCAGTGGAACGATAAAATTTTGTATTAGATAAGATGCTACCTTCATGAGATACCAAGAATAGAGAAAATCCAGGAGACTTTTCTTCCCTTCTATCCACATAAAAAATGAATTCTTCAATGTGTGAACCTAAGGAAAAGAATGATGTTATAAGGCTATACAATACAGTAAGTGCCACAATCAGTAAAAATTAAAACAAAAACTTTCTACTAGAAGACAAATTAAAGGGATATTATGCTACTGTTAAGATTAATTCCATGTCATGTTTTCTTTTTAAGGTAGCAAGCAATTACCTACTAGGAGTTTTCATTAAAATAAATAAAAAATGTTTACAATGGTTGTCCAATATATTGTTACCTGGATATTTTCTTCATCCACCATCTCTGTAAACCGTTCATGACACAACTCCATGAGAACAGTCTACATTACATTATAATCCCAAATCAATGTATAAAAAAAGTAAGGAAGTAATATCTTTTCGTTAACAAGAGAAATAAGGTGTACCTGAGGATTTACAAGCTTAATGACATCCCGCACTCTCCTGCATGATTCCTGGAAAGGTTTATGTGCAAATTTGTTGAAACTGATCACAATTGTTAACATTAGTTTTAAATGGAGCAAATGTCAATATTACTTCATTCTCTGAGTCATATAGAAAACTCGATGAAAAAAATTTAAAAGAACTAAAAAAGAAACAAAGAAAAGGTAAAATTAATGAAATGCTAATCTACCAAATGACATCTTAAACTTTTGTTTGATAAATGTAGTTTGTGCAATGGATCTTGATGTATACCACGAACATGACCATTAGTGATTTTTAGTAAATGAAAAAAAAATATGCTTATCAGCAAGTACTGGTTCATGCATTCCTTTTTCTTTGGCAAGTAACGAAGGTCTAGGTTCTTGTTTGCTAAATATATAAAAAAAAAGCCTGTAAGTTTGCAGTAATAATTTTATGAAAATCAAGAATGCCGATTGAAACAGAAAGACAGAACAAAATATGGAAAATTTTCCAGAAAAGGTGGCTATCTAAATTCCAAATTCCCATTTTAAAGAAAGACAAGAACAAAATCTGAAAAACCAAGAATATGCACCTGAGTCGAGTGGCTGGTCCCGATGAGGTACAGGTGGCAGACACCTCCTTCAGCCGATGAGATCCGCTGTAGATGAATAAGTGTATTAGGATCCATGGAGAGAGAACAATTAGAGAAGAGAGTAGTGTTTAAATTAGTGAGAGACTAGACAGTGAGAGCTGGAAGGTGGGGGAAAATTTATATGGCCTTGTCCTGACAAGAACCAAGATGTGCTGTGCAAAAATAGGCTCATATGTTATGTTATGTCCCACTTGTCAGACGCAATATCACTAGAAGTGCGACCGGTGACATAACGGTAGTTTTGTAGTATATACTGACATGACTAATTAAAGAGAAAAGGATATTGTTAATATCTCTCTCTATCTTTAATGTACAGAGTTCATTCTTTTTTCTGTTTCTTGTATACAGTCAAGAAAATTCTTTCTTTCTATTAAATACTTCTGTTTGCAAACTATTTGTGTCAAATATATAATTTTGAGGTGAAGGTATTTAAGTTAATGACATCATAAACTTATTCCAGAGGGTTTTTTATGCAATATATATAGGCCTGTACTGATTAGCATTCCACTCTGTTAAATTATTTTTTTTTTACACTTTTTTCTTTAATTTTACTATACCATAGTTCCCAAAAATGAATGCTTCACTTAACCATAAGTACTACTTAATGTCATGCTTGGGTACAGAGATTTACTTTACAGTTTTTTATTTAATCTATTACAATAACACATTTTCCAAAAACAACTTCTATTCCACAATAATAAATATCACATTTTATTCTTTGATAATTTATTAAAACACTACTTCAAGTCATGTTTGGGTAAATCGTATCATGCTCTCACAACGCTCAATTAGTCCAGGATGTTAAGCCCTTCCACTCAAATAAATAAATAAATAAAAAAGAAAAACTCAGTCAAGACAATGCTGACATCTAACTGGATTGGTCCGGTACATTAACAATTTCTAAATTTTAAAAGCACTCCTGGTACACAAGGCTACCACCGTATAATTTCTGAACCCACATTTCTCTTCTTATTTAACTTACTTTTTTCCTACAATTGCTTCATTATGTTATTTCAATTGGAAAGTTATGTCAAATAATTCTATATATCATATTATTAATTGGCCTAGAAAATCTACTCATCATACAAAGGAGAAAGAAAATTACGTATTATACCAAAAAAAGGGAAACAAAAGTCAAGAAGCTACTCCTGGGAAGCAGTAAACCAACATTATATATCATATTATTATACACAAATCTGGAAGGCCTACAAGCAGATTCAAATCTGTATCCTTAAAAAATGTACATGTAGAGACCCAACCAAAGATTTCCGTCATCAGAGAGAAAACAAAAAGAAAAAAAGAAAAAGAAGAAAAGAACTCTGTTAGGGTACTAAAGAGGCTGCTGTCTCTCAGAAACAGGTTTGAAAATTTTCTGAAGCAAAGTGAAGGATTAGATCACTGGCTCAGAGTCGTTGTTTCAATTCCTACCCCAAATCAAAACACCAATTAAAGCCCCAACAGCGACCAAGACCTTTGCATTTGATGTACCCTCCCTCGTCTTTGGAATTTCAAGCAAATGTTCGACCTGTAAAATTATGGAACAGATAAATAAGGCAACTGCTTGGAATTATAATTGATGCAGTACAATACCCCCCCCCACCCCCCACCCCCCCCCCCCCCACCCCCCCCCCCCCACCCCATGATGAAGGTGACGATGATGATGACGATGATAAAGACGGAAGAAAAGAAAAACAGAGAGGGTTTAGTCTAATGGTAACCTCAATTGGCTGCGCCCAGTATCTCTTGATTCCTGGTAAATGTGCCTGGCCTACCACAGCGACAACTGAAGAATGCTCCCTTGCTGCATCCCATAGTTTCCTTGACATAAACCTTCATTGCAAACTTTCAACATTTTTTTTTAAGAATATGATATCAAAGCCAAGCTTATTAAACAACAATAATCAAGTTTCATATTAAGTTCAACTAATAATAACTCTTGTATCCTGTAAATATGCAAAATGATACCAATCCTTTGCACCAATGTGATGATTCTTGCACTGCTTCTAATATGAATTTATTTATCTAAAGCCCAATAGGGGTAAAATAAGAAAGAAAGGTATTAACTTATTGGGTGCAGAGTTTTTGAGAATAGAAAGCCATTGCGAGAACACAACTCAAGAGGCAATTTAGTCAATTTCTATTTGCTTCACTCTTGTTCCATTTCCATAAAACAGAAACAATATCATGTTAGTTTGATGTTTTTACCCAATAAAGTAAAATAAGCAATTCACATTTCATTTTATTTTAATGAAAATGGATAAGATAACTAAAATGGGGAAGGAAAACATACATATCACGCTCTGTGAGAATGGTTTCCCATATTGAAGGGAAAGCTTTTTTGTGCTCCTCAAGAGCAGCAGCTGATATATCAGGACTGTTCTTTAATTCAGCACTTATACTCCATGTTACGAGCCTCTTCACCTGAAAATAGAAAAAAGGAAGATAAAACATTTAAAGTTTCACTACAAGAACAAGAACATTACAATATGGAGGAGTTAGGGTCTTACATATTTGATAAATTTCTTTGGCTTTGTAATGTCTTCAATTCCCAGCAAATTTATACGGTACCAGAACTTTGCAAAGGACAACAGTGCAATTCTGCTCTGAACTGTTTTTACCCGTCTATTTGTGATCTGTTAAAGGAATAAAAAATTATGCTGTCCCCTTCAGAAATCAATGCCATACAACAAAAAATAGGGTCCTTTTATGTATAAATTGCAGTAATCTCTTTTGAAAATGTTGACAAGATGGATTTTTCTGGACTTACATGAATGGGGCGATCACCAAGATAAACCTTAGCACCATTACTAATGGCCTCTTCATAAGCAACCCGAAACTCTGACATTGGTGCAACTCGTTGACAGGGTACATCCTTCAGTCAATTCAATTTATGCCCAAAATCAGAAATAATTACTTGATTACAGGTCATGGAGAATAAACTTCTGGACTTTCCAATTATCCTAGAAAGGATAAACAGGATTTAACTTGGAAAAATTGTAGCTACTTGCAGAATTCAACAGCTAAACCAGACAAGGTTAAGATGGAAATGTTCTGGTTTCCGATGCTGTCTTTTTGTTATTCTATGAACATATCAGTTCAATCAGACATATATTTGAAAATTCAAGGCAAGCAAAGCAACATAACAAATTGATTGTACAAGAACTGAGCAAAGTACACATGTTTATTTAAAGAGAGAAAAAGAGCAAGTGAGTGAGATAGAGACAGAGAGAGATAGATACAGAGATTTACAGAGAGAGAGAACCTTTACTGAGGACCAAATAGAGCATATGTCGACAGGATGAATATTATGGCTCTTCCACATATCAACCATCTGACTCATGGTTGCAACCTGAAAAAGAGAAAAAAGCAAACCGTTTTAACATATTTAACGAAGTCCATAAAATACCCAATTTGTTTTGTGGTCTAACACGAAAGCATATAGCTCACAGTGTCCTGCCTATTTCACCAATACTTTGTAATCACAGATAATGAATCTAAACAAGACATCTTCTTTAGAATCATTTCACTGATATGCACCTTGGAATAACTTTTAAGGAACACATATTTCATTGTTTCGTTCTTTTTTGAATTGTTGAGAACCCCACAAATTAGCAAATTTAACAGGCTAAAGAATGTTTTCCTTTCGATCAGTACCTCAACTTTTTGGGGGAACATTTCTTCACCTGCCCTGCTTTCACATAACTCCAAGAAAAGAGCCTACATAATTGTAATTAACAACAAGAAAAAAACAGATAAAAGAATCGAGAAGAAATTGAAACTACTTTAGAGTATCAGAGACAAAATTTTTAAAGAAAAACAAAAACTTCAAAGTGAAAAAGATTTAGGTATGTACCTGAGGCTTAATGTACTTCATGATGGCCTTCACTTTCTTGCAAGATTCCTATGAATCAAGAAAACATATAACCTTTTGTAATATATAGTTTTCAAGTCAAATTTATGTTTGTGCTTTTCATACATATTTTCTCAATTTGATGGATTTTCAAACCTCTCTATAAATGTAGATTGCAGTTAATAAATAAAAAGTAATCTTCTAAATAAAGAGCTACAAACCATAATTTACCTAGTTTGAAAAAGTAACACCATCAGCGATCCAGCATTAAGCTCAATTTAAGCTCCATTTCTGTCAATAAGAAACCTAACTTCAGAAAAAAAACAAAGAAAGATCCAGTACATACCTGTGACATGTGTCGAGTGCCAACGAGGTACACGTGGCAGAGACCGCCTTCAGCCGACGACTTGCACAGGAGGTGCGTCACGGCCACCCCCTTGGCAACGCCATCCAACGAACGCGCACGATGAGCACCACCAGTACCTATCGCGGTTCTGGATTTCATTTTACGGGAAGTGGACTTGCAGTTAACTCGAGATGCCTGAGTTGAAAGGCTCCGATGAGTAGGTGAGGAGCTGAGGAGGAGACGATGAAACCAGCGAAATGGATTCATGACTTCCGCAAAAGAAAAGAAATTCAATGCTGATAAATAGTCTGATCTCTCTCTCTCTCTGAGAAAGCGAAGGAGAAGGTTTGAGGAGAGATTGAGAGAAGAAGAAAAGAGATGGATTTGATGATGCAAATATGAAATCTTGCCATCTTGGCGAAAGTGCTGACTTCATGGAGGTAGAAGTGGTGACGACACGTGTCGGAATCTAAGAGGTTTTGAGTTTGTTTGACTAGTTTGACCAGAAGACTTGGTAATTACCATTTCTATTTGTCCCTGAGAAGTGCAACATGTAAAATATTTAGAAGATATTATTATTATTATTGTGGTGATTGTATTAATTTTATTATTTATATAAAAATAAATTATTGTTTATATTAACTTTTTTATTATATAATTTATTTTATATGATATTTTATTATTTAACTTAAATATTATTAATGTGAATAATAATTTATTTAAATTAAATAATATAAAAATTATATAAATAATTTGTATAATAAAGTCATTAACATGAATAATATTTTATTTAATTTGAATAATAAAATCTGTATTGATAGCGATATCAATGATAATATATGTAAGTAATATGAGATCCCATGCAACATATTTAATTTGGATCTTTTAGTTAATATTAATTAAAACATCATCATCTTTAACATATGCCATAAATTATTTAATATTAATTAAATCGGCAACTTAATTTCATTAAAATTATAGTGGACAGAAATATATATTCTTGTCCTCTTTTCCTATTTAATCTTCAGTCTCTCATATATGTTTTCGTCAAACTTTAACAAAAATCTGAAAATTAATTAAATTTGATATTTAACCAATTATTAAAGCCTTACCAAACAAGAACATTATAATTCTTGAACATTTTCCTCCTTTTTTATTGCAAGTATATATAATTATATATGCATCACACATTTTATTTAGTTAATTCCTTACTAATTTTAGTTCCATATTTCAGAAACCTAATTTAATCAATGCCATACTAATTTTGTAAAAGAATTATTTGGGCAAAATTTTTATTTTTATTTAGTTACATTGATGGAGCTTTTTTCTCCTCATTAGCTCACAAATAAAAATTAACTAATTTATAATCCTATTTAATCCCTTTCTCAGTAAACCAATTAAGCCCATTTTTTCCATAGCTTCATCACTTCAATGATATTTTCTCTTAAAATCTTGCAACACAATCTGCTCAAAGTACTTTTTGTTTATTTTTCTAATTGAGATACTTACTATTGCTTCTATATATTTCTCCAGACTTTTTTTTTTCTTATATGTTTTCTTTTTCCATAGTTTAATTTGTTATTAAATCATATTTACTTAACCATTTCTTGTGTCAATAATTCTCAAAATACAACATATTATTTCTTCTTCTTTTCTACTTAATTTAATAGCAATTTTAAGCAAAATTC
Organism: x Bolboschoenoplectus mariqueter; assembly: GCA_037678475.1. Classification (NCBI taxonomy): domain Eukaryota; kingdom Viridiplantae; phylum Streptophyta; class Magnoliopsida; order Poales; family Cyperaceae; genus x Bolboschoenoplectus; species x Bolboschoenoplectus mariqueter. The sequence continues at coordinate 610,950 of CM075239.1, read as the reverse complement.
AGTTCTTATTTGTTCTCAAATAAGCAAGAAATTTCCGGAGAAAATGATTTATGTCCAAGATTTGAATATCATGAAAATATTGCACCTATATATATCACAAAATTTTGGTTAAGGATTCTTTCTTGAACAGAGCCTACCTAGCTAAGAACTTAATTGGAATATAATGGTTGTTCTTTTTCTTTTCAAATTTTTTTCTTTTTGCATTTATCCAGAGTCCGGAGTTCGTCGACAAAATAATGCAAGTATGATGGATGAAGAGACTGACTTGATAAGTAATTTGCCGGACGCGCTCCTCGTGCATATGTTGTCACTTTTAAGTACAAAAGAAGCCGGTACGTTCAAACAAGTTTTGTATCAAAGAGGTGGAGAAAACCATGAACCTCCTTGCGTTGCGTCGACTTCGACCTATATGAATTTATAGCTAAGGATAATATAAAGACATGGCGCAGCTTAGGCTCATATGAATTTGTAGTCGAGGATAATAAAAGGACATGGAGGCGTTTTGACCAAAATGGCATCGAAACTATGAAGAAGTCGTCGGAACATGTCAAGTATGAAGAATTTGTCGAGATGCATATGGCACACCGTCACGAGGATCCATACTTGCACACATTTCGTATAACATATAAGGACGCCTTACATACTGAGTCGAAACCTCGTTGCTGAGTCGGACAAAAAAATCTCTGATAGAACACGGGCTGCTTACGTTGCTGAGTCGAAACCTCGTGTATTTTCGTGAGAAATTCTTATGACGGATACTGATTTATTTGAATGGGTCTTCACATGCGAATCAATTGAGGAAATGTCGTTGAAATCTTATTCGAAAATCTCTGATGAACAATTTGAAGTACCAAAAGTTGTAAATCTTCCCCAAATCAGAAGAGAGAGTTTTTATTTTTTATTTTTTGCTTTTGGCTTTTTCAGATTATGTTTGAAGAAGAATTAAAAATGTTCGGACCATTTCACGATCTGGAGACTTTATCTCTTAGACTTAATAATTGGTGCATGGATCTCAAGAAATTCAATCCTGTTGCATGGTTCCTTCAAAATTCACCTAATCTCAACATGTTCAATTTATACTTTCCGAGGAAGCAGAGCGAGTTGATAAAAATAGATAAATATCTTTTCGGTGTTCTACCTGTGTGTAGTGAGTTGAGGAGAAGCGAGCAGAGGACGGTATCTGATGAGATTGCTTAAAATCACTTTATTTGGTTACATCTATCTCGACTTAAGAAGCTTAAGCCGGTCGAGATAAAATTTCACAAAAATATCGCCGGACCGGACAACTTTCGAATGTCTCTGTTTCAGAACATGAATTTGGTTTAATGTTGTGAGAGTTATTGTATCAGAGTATGAAGATATAGCTAGAAGATGCATGCCTGGCATGAAATGCAATTTTGATTGAGGTTGCATCATTTTTAATGTGTTCTCATCGACCTTTGCAGAAAAGGTCCTTTTATATATTTTTATAATTATATTCTAGTTGAGAGTACAAAGGAATGTCTTTAAATGAGAATGTTTTGACTCATTGACCAAAAAAGATTAATACTTTTACAAATTTTTCAATAAAAATTTCTTTAAATGAGAATGACTACTTTTCTTGTTTATGTAATTTCTGTGTGCATTAATTGCTCAATTGTCTCCTCAACTGATGAAATTGCCTAAGGAACATTCGGAAAAAAAGAAAAGAAAAAGAAAAAAGCAACGAAAGCATTTCGACATTGGTAGCGTCCCCGGAGCCCGTGAGGGGATAGCCCTTTTAATCTTCCACCAAATTTTCTACTTAGAGTTAGAGGCCTTCATGGTGCAATCTTTGATAGATAAACATTTTAGCTTAATTTGTCTAAAAAGAGTTGAAAAGTCACCAATGCAATTTTCAAATGATAAATCTTCAAGAAATGGGGAGCCTATGAGAGGCCTAGTGATGCCTTCATCATCTATAGTAGCTTATGTTATGTGAAACCTTCTGATGCATGAAAGATGCACAATCTCTGGTAATGTTTCTGACAAAACCAGCTGATTGTAGTAGTATCTTTTCTGGCAATTAATGAGAGAAAAACATATAAGTTCCTCGCTGAAAAAAAAAGGAAGAAAACTCACCGGCACAATTTTTCCAGCGGTAAATCTTCGAGTACGGGACACCCCGTGAGAAGTCTAGTGGCAATCTCTTCATTTAGTTAAGTTTTACTTAGACACAGCCTTTTGATGCAGGGGAGATTGACAGTATCTGGTACAATATTTAAACAATCCCTCAACCAGCATGATTCATATATTGCCAAGGACATGTCCTCTATTGATTCACAGTTAAATTATCGTAATTGCGGGCACAAACCTCAATCAAACAAACTCGAGGTTTCATTTTCAGGGCTAAATTAGTCCGAGCTCTATAAACTCGAGGTTTCACTGCGAGATACTACCCGTATCGCCGAAAAGGCCCATAAGTTCCTCCATCTCTTCGATATCACGCATGTTTGCACAGCCTGTTTTGTCCTTAAGAAGGACAATATGTTCAAGCAATGCATCCGGCAAATCGCTCATCCGGTCAATCTTACTGCTCGTCATGTGTAATACTGTCGGTGTTATCCGCTATCCATGTCTTCCAACTCAAAGCAAAAGTCTGTACCAGAAAATATAGCATAATATTAATCATGATGTTAACACAAACCTAGAATGATATAAAAAATGATGTATGATATCATGCAGCATATATTGTACAATTGCGAGTAATTAAATCCAAAGAATGTATCCAAGAAAGAGGAAAATACTAAAGCATGCATTGTACAATTGCAAATAAATTCACCATAAATCTTGTACCAATAGTGTTATATATCGAGTTTGAAATACCAAATTATTCAAGTAAAAATTAAGAAATGTTGTAGTAATTTTCATTTACGCATACCGAAAACCTCGAAAAATTCATAAGTTGTTGGAAAATGGTATATATATTAGTATCATGTATGACTCCACTCTCTAACAGAGGAAAGCAAAGCAATATCAACAAAAGGATAGTTTCAAAAAAGACATTTGATTTCATAAAGAACATGAAAAAACTCTGTAAGGAAGATATGCAAATTAATATAACTTTGAGTTATGGAAATTGAGCAAAGGAAATTAAGGGAATAATTTGCTAAAATATTTCTTCTGCAAATAGATTGAGTGTGAAGAAAAATATTGCCGAAAAATGGGCTCAACTACTCAAGGTAGGTAATTAATTTGGTGGTTTTTGTTCATTATTTTCCGAAAATTGAGCCTTCATTTGATCTCAAAATTCAAAATATTCTACAATTAATTTACAAAATCTACAACTCTAATTAGTGGTCAAAACCAGTACATATTAGAACCACAAAATACAGTTCTTAGACAATTACCTTGAGAAATGATGAAAGCGCTTAGTTAGGATCTTAGACTGCTTCCAAAACCTAAATTAAAAGAAATTGTTTATTGATTGAGGATTATTAAAAGAGAAATTATTTTTGTATCTTTTATGTGCATATTAAAAATATTTATACTAAATAAATTATTTATTTATATCTGAATTTATAAGTGTTTATAGTTAGTATAGACAATGTTTATTATTTTTTCTTTTCTAAATGATTATAGAAAAATTGAAGTTAAAAATTTTATTGCACAAGTATAAATATAATTTGTATAATTTTTAATCATAATAATGTGAGATATAAATATTTTAATTATTAGATATAAATGTTTTTAGTAATTTGTATAAATACATCTAGAGTACAGTTAAGAGGTATAATTATCACTTCTCTACAAATTAATTTAATTATATTTAACATTTTATAAGATTATGAAATTAAAATGAAAAATTGTAGCATAAAATATTGGAACCAAATTGGATGTATCTAGCAAAAAATTTTCAATAAAAAATTAAGACATATTATCAAAATTTGGAAAAAAAAATACATAAGGATCAATTGACCTCATTAAATTATACCCATGTAAATTTGTTTATGAAATGGAATTTTACAACGGAAATCATTCTAACCCAAATTGAATATCATAATTACAACGGAATCTTTATTCCATCAATTAATTTCACAATATATCCAAATAAGCCCAAAATACTGGCCCAAGACACAAATATAGATGAGTCAGATTTTAAAAATCTAATTCATACAAAACACTGTATTAATATTTTTTTATATAAAATAATATTTTATTAGAGCCGAATTTTTAAAGTGCATGAACAAATAATATGAAAAATTATTATAGAGATACTGTGTTAGTAATATATTTGCTCTAATTAATTTAACAATATATCCATGGAGCAGCGCCTTATTTTTTATGAACAGTCACCTCTTTTCATCATATTACTAGTGGAGAAATTAATATTTTTTTAGACAATTCAAAATGTACATAACATAAAAATAATTGATTTTGATAATGTGGCAAAGGAAACAGCCTCCACAAAATGAGGAACTTGCTCTTAGTCATGTGCAATTAATTAATTAATTAATTCACAATCTAGGCTTTAATGAGGGATTAATTTAGTTTAGTGCAGATTAGAATCTAGAAGGGAAAAAAGAAAAACATATAATATGATTTTTTATTGCATATATAAGTTATCTTCTATGAACTTTTGAGTGATTGTGTTATGGCAATTTCTGGTCAACACCACAGGCATTATAAATTAATGGTTCCATAAATATGTCTAATTATCATAATATTTCTGATCTAATATTAGTTGACTTGCATCTAATATATAAGTTCTCTATATTTTTATGGGTCACCTTATTTTTAGGTATACATTGAAAGGAATCTTAAAGATTCTGATTTGTTAGTTTCACTGATTGTGATTTGATTTCAATGTGCAATGATTGCAATCTCTTTGTTCAATTTATTTCAACTGTTTCAGGCAAGAAACATTTAATTTATTTTGAATGTATATATTTTTAACATGTCATCATACGAATCTCAAATGGAGTCAAGAGAACAACATATAAATATGAAATCATGATAATCAATTAGTATTAACTAGATCTCTGAAACATGGGTATGACAGTAAGAATCAATTTCTCTTTTGGGAGAATTTTTATGTTTTGGTCCCTCAACTTTTTTAAAATAATCAAATTGAACCCTAAATTTTTATTTATATTGAGTTGATCCTCTAACTTAAAAAAAAATTGGTCTTTAAATTTCACCAGAACAATCAAATCAGTTTTTTAATTTTAAATTAAATCAAATAAACCCTTAAATTTTTAAAAAAGAATGAGAGAATTTAGGTTTTAATCCTTAAATTTCTTAAAAAAAATTCAAATTGGTCTTGAATATACATTTCTTTTGGCTTTTTTTTTTTGAAAAATTTCAGGTTCTAAAATATACACTTCTTTTTTTTCGAAAGTTCAAAAACTTATTTGATATAATTTAAAGTATAAGGATCAATTTATTTTTTTTGAAAAAAATTCAAGAACCAACTTAATTTTTTTGAAAAAGTTCAAGAATCAATACGATATAAATAAAAGTTTATAGACCAACTTTTTTTAAAAAAAATTTAAAAACCAAAACATAAATTCTTCCTTCTTTTTTTTATGTTTTTTTCTTCCCTGAAGTAGAACATCAATGTAGGAACATCAAAATGAGCAAAAAATACAAATTTTTTGGAGCTTGGATTCGAGACCCAATATGCACGTCGTTTCCAACTTGTCGGTATCGAGTTTGATGCCTTGAGTGGTTGGTTAATGTACTAAATTAATTAATCAATATTTTGATGCACATTACACGATGCACATTAACTTTAATTTGGTGATCATAAAAATCACATTTTACGAGGGTTAGGTTAGAAAAATCACAAAAAAAAATCTGACAATTTAACTTTCATTTGAAGTATATAAATGGTAATTCATAATTATTAAGATTAATTATCCCAAATGGAGGCCTTTCATTAACACATCTTAATTAAGGTTTCAAAACAAATAATATGGTTACAATACAATTTCTCATTAAATAAGTGTAACATCATGAATGAGTGCAATTAATTAATTAATTGCTTAATTAACCACAGCACAATTCTTTCTAATTTCTCCATTATATCCTTGAAGCACCTTATTCCTTCCCATTTTCACCATAGAAACCCCAAAATCATGGAAAAATCCAGTGCTATTGGTGACATGAGACAAAACATAATTTCTTGTCACCTGGCTTCTCAAAAGCGCCTCGTCGGAGTGGAAGAGCGCCTTCTTCTCGATTACTAGCTTGAAATATGTCGGGTCGAAGGTCGTAGAGCTGCCCGGCACCATTTCAAGAATGATGATGTTGTCCTTGGGTGGACACCGCTTCTTCAACCGGGCAGCGTATGCTTTGTCTAGACTGGGATCCATGTCGCCTTTTCCAGTGTAGTTGTACAACCGCCGGGCGAACGAGTTGCAGTGGGAGTTTCCAATCGTGTGAGCGGCTAAACAAATAACAGGCAAAACTCAAAATTTAACAAAACTTTTTTGTATAAACATTATAAAAATTTAGACATCTGCTCATTTTTTTTCTATTCATTTTCTAGTTTTAACAACAATTTTTTTGTATGTTTGAAATTGAGGTGAAAATAATAAAAGGTTTGTACCAGATAAAACAGCTAGATCTTTCAGTTTGAGACCCTTGGAAGCGAAAGATTTTTTCAGCCGATAGATGCCCCAAGACGGCGACGGCAGGTTGTTTACAGCTTCGGATGCCGATGACACATTGCCGTCGCGTCGACCGGTCTCAACTTCATACATGTTGTAATCCTTCGACCATTGTCCACTTCGCACTACATAAGTAGCCTGAAATTAAAACCGAAAAACATTTTAATACATGTCTATTGTGCAAAAGAGTACTTAATTTATTAATTTAATTACAAAATTATGGATGTGTCGTTCCATATTCATTGATATTTTTCTTCTTTAATTAGTATGAGAAAGGATTTATAATGACTGCTTTGACAAATTAATGGAGATTATATTTGTAAAACAACTTGCCAAGTAAGCTCTCAATTTGGAACTTGTTTGCTAGTGAAATTTAAGAAATAGAAAAGCAATATACCAAAACTAGTTTAACTTCACTAGTAAAACAGGAGATTACAAATGATATCACAAATTCACAAAATCACAATGCTTAAGAGCATATAAAAATTAAGGTTTCAATGTTGGATGAAAATCACTATATATATGATCAATTTACCAGAGAAACTGCATCTCGTGCGGCCAGTGCTAAGATGTCAGCACAAGAAACGACTCCGGGGCATTTCGCTTCTAACTCTGCTTTAGCCGCATCGATGACGTCAAAACCATCCAAGCTTAGGTTAGGCTTGGCATCCTTCTCTGCTACATTTGTCATGGTTGAATTTAACAACACTGATCCATCACAACCCTATTAAAAATGACAGTCATGAAGAAATTAAACCGAGTTTGAACCGGGTGTCAAATTATTTGCAAATGAAACAAAAAAAACACATAAACCCAAAAACCCATTAATTAATAACCTGACATATATATACACAAGCTAGCATCTCACCTCGACAAAACAATCATGAAAATGCAGCCGGAGTAACGGGGCAGTGATAGTCGCATCGTTCTTGTAGTAACTGAGAACAGTTTTGCGAACGATGCTCTCTACATCTGGACATGACTTCTTATAAAACCCTACTTCTAAAGCATGACCACTTTTGGTGGAGAAAAGGAAGAAGAAAGCTAGTGCAAGAGAGAGAGAGAGACTAGAGAGAAGTCTCTTTTCCATTTTTGTTTCTGATTTGGAAGAACTATGGTGGGTACTGAGTATAGTATTCTTTAGCTGACAAGATTTAGAGAGAACCAAACAAATCAGAGAAAGAAAACTTTGGTAAACGGCTCTTGAGATTGATGCATTTTTATACGCATGAATAGATGATTTTTAAATAGGGCTTGGGATTTATTGGGTCGGGTCATATTTTGTTTCAAGAGTTCAGATCCATTTATTCTGTACCGGATGATACAATCGTGGGTTTGCATCCGTTATCATAGTCGCTCAATGAGAATAAAAAAATATTAATTTTAAATGATCTGATTTTGAATGATTCAAATATAGGTGATAATTTTTTTATTTTATTTGTTGAGTTATATCTATTATAAAGACAATGACAACAAACTGTCATTTTTAATTATAATAGCAGATTTGAATTAATACAATTGTAACTTTATATGGATACTTTTTGTTCATATAATCTAGTTAAAATACTATACTTAAATTATATATAAGAAGAAAAAAATCAAATTTCTTCTATTAATTTAGATGTTCACTTCTCTTCAATTGATGAACAGATAGATCAATATATATATATATATATATCTTTGATATTTTTTTTCTCAATTCTCATAAAACCGTTCTAATTTCCTGAGTGATGGAAAATATTTTTTTTTATCTTAGAGTACCTCTTAATTAATTACAGATCAATCTGTCCAACACGTTGTTTGCAAGTGCAATTTCATGGTATATATACAAAGAACTAAAAAACAAAAAGAACAGATCTGGATTCCTATTAATTAATTAATTCCAGTAGAAAGTTGTGGATAGGAACTTCCGTTAATTTTATATCATTTTAATCAGAAAGATAACAAGGATAGTATACAAATAAGATAAATTATTCTTGCATTTTATATTTTATATCATTTATCTGCACATCAAAAATATTTATATTAAATAAATGAGTTCTACTAATATGCTATCGTTAGCATTTCAGCCGAAATGCTTAAGGTCCAAATTTTAAGTTTTCGTGTTCGCAATTTCGATTTAAGTAGCTCAATAAATTCTTCATATCAAAATCTTATAGAATACCAAAATTTACCATTTTTTAGAATTTTTTAACTATTTTTTAGAATTTTTAAAGATGACTTTATTTGACTAAAAAAATAAAAATAAAAAATATTTGTATACCAATTAATAATGTAAGGTATAAACACTTTTATCATTAAATACAAATACTTTCTCAAAGAAGTATAAATACATCTAGAATACAAATAAGGAGTGCAATTATCACTCCTCTATAAATAATTAATTAATAAATAAACTAACGGGTTTGGATCTTTGCGAGATTAAGTAATCAGATCCAATAATCTTGGCTCGTGGATGCCATCTTTTTAATTAATTTATTTGAAAAATTAATTTTAAAATTGGTGTGCATGTTTCAAGGAGATGAAAAGGTTTGGAATGTGGATGATTATCTTTTGCTTACATGTAATGCCATGGCCACACTATCCATGTGACTTTTCCACTGAGTTTAGCATTAATGGCGCATTAATTTATCAGACATAAATTATATTATAGGAGGAATCTTGCTTTGGTGTTTGTCAATGCTAACTATTGAGTAATGAGTGATGTAGATTTGAGTAATATGAGAATGGATGTGCATCTGTGTTTATTACATTGTTGAATGGATCCAGTATAGAGGGTTCCGTGAAGAATATAATGATGTCAGAAACATACTGGTACTGTTAAAAACAAGATTCAGAGGACATTATATGATATATAGTACAAATGTACACAGCTCATCAGTTTAGTTGCTTTTTGTTGTACTGTGAATCTTATCAAGACAAATGGCAGAGATTAATGCTTAGTTACTTTTAATTAACTAGCAATTATTGGATATAATAGTAAACTAATAAAAAAGTAGTCCTAATTCAGTAAAGTTAGGGTAAACTCAAGTTCACAAAGAGTCGGTGTTGGTGAGTTTAACTAAAAAAATTATCAAATTGAGTTCAACTGATAAATTTAAGTTGCTTAATAAATTTTATATATCAAAATCTCGTAGAATATCAAAGTATTTTTAGAGTTTTTTTTAACTAATTCTTTTAGATTTTTGGAAATGACTTATTCTTATATGCAAATATTCATTATTTTGTTATTATTTTAGGATAATGTTCAAAAATCTGAAAAAAAATTTAAAAAACTCTAAAAAATAGAAGATTTTGATATGTAAAATTTATTGAGCAACTTAAATTTATCATCTGGACCCGATTTAATAGAATTTGAGTTAATAAACTCACCCTAGCTTTACTCGTCTTAATTTAACAAAATTTAAATTATAATACAAATTATAAAATTGATATGGTAGAAGAATTTTGCTGGGCTGAAATTTATAATGTCAATTTAAAATTATAAAATTTAAATTCACCGTTTCTTGCAGCTAATATATATTTTTTTTAATTTCTAATAATAATGTCGAAGTGAATGCCTCTTATATGATAAAAATTGTATGAAAAATTTATTAATTTATCCAACAACATTGATCTCCTAACGGTTTGATCTTCCATTGCACCTGTACATTCAATGCAGATAATTTATTTCCAAATCTTCTAATAAGTAAACTGATGTAAACACTATTTTAGAAAAAAAAATATTATGTTGTCAAATATTGTGTAAATTTGAAGTATCAGATGATAAATGTTAAGGTATGATGTACGTTAAAAGTTAGGTATTAAAGACACGCCACATTTTATTATAAGACATGTATGTGACATTTTTTTTTTCTAGACAAAATGGCTAGCAATGATAAGAATAAGCAACAAACATATTAATTTTGAGTTCATTTTATAATAATTAAGGGGGGAAAAAAAGAAAAATCTTCATCTAAATTTGTGTTCTCAGCTGTTCAAATCTCCAATACAATTAAAATATTTCCAATATTTACATTTTCCCATCAAATAACTAAAATTAACTCAGCTGCATAAACATACTTTTTCAAAACTAAATTGCATATGAGCATCTTATCTTTGTTAATACAAACATAATTTAGAAGATGTCATCAACAGAAGAGAAATTATTTTTTGTTAAAATTAAATTTAGAAGCTTACTTCTTCAAAAACTAAAAAGAAATTATTAGGAGATCATGGAATATGTCAACATAGGATACATCTATCATTCATGTCTTCATCCATAGAATAATAATAATAAAAAAGAAAACCTCATCTTCTCTTTCCTTGGCTTCTCCATTTTTACAAAAACAAACCTTGCATTTGTAGAAAGTAGAAACCAACAAAAATGTAAGTTTAGGCTCAATTCAAGGAAGAACAACTGTGCATGCATCAATTTTGTAAGCAAAGAATTCATCACTTTTGCACAGAAAAACAGTAAGCTGTTGTCTATTTGACCAAATGAGGTCCCACATGATCACCAATTTGTGGAGATTTCTATGATAAACTATGTATAATTTTCTCTTTTCTCTTTTGTGTTTTTGGTTTTTTTGTTTTTGCTCTTTTGAGGTGGGGAATTAACTAATTTCAGTAAGAGGTAATTTTTGGTAACATCTAAATATATAATATATACTATATCTCGTTATTTAATGTTGAGATTTTTCTATAATTTATCATTAATAAGAAAATGACAAAGACAACAATAACAAATAATAATGACAAGATGTAAAAACCCATTGCAGAGTATTAATTTAAAGGAAAATGTTACGAAGATATCGTCATTGATATTAATTTTATTATGCAATTTATTTTATATAATATTTTTATTATTCAATTTAAATATCATTAATTTGAATAATAACACACTTAAATTAAATTATAAAAATACTATACAAACAAATTGCATAATAAAGTTATTAACATGAATAATAACTCATTTAATATAAATAATAAAATTAATATCTATAACGATATTATAAGAATTTAATAACTGTATCAGTCTTATAAATGCATATAATTAATCAAAAAGAGGTTTGACTAAATGCATATAATCCACATGAAATCAAGCTGTACAGGTCAAACGGTTGCTAAATTAATGGCGGAAAAATAGGCCAGGTTATTTAAAGTTCTCCAAGTAATGGAATTATTCACACCATCTTATTTTGTTCTTTCTTTCTTTCCTTTCTTTTTCTTTGTATTAATTTGTGTTCCAGGCATGTTGGCATTAAGGTCAAATATGCATGAGTCATCAGTATGAGGCCAAAGATGGTTAAAATTTGACCTTTTTTCCAGATAAATTACAAAACATGTTTAACTTTTTTTTATCTGAATATATTGTTAAATGTGTTTCAGTCAAATAAGATTGTTTATGGAACTTTTTTCGTTATGAAGAAGATAATATCTATTTTAGAATAAATCAATAATTAAACTTTTATATACTATCATAATTTTTATAAAAAATCTACAGTCAAATAAACTTTTGACATAAATAAATAATTTACTTCAAAACTCTAAACCTATATGCATGATAAAAAAACTACATAAAAATTTTTATAGAAAAAATATGAGTCTTTAATCATAATAAATAAGGAGAGAGAACAAAATCAGATTATTTCAGAAATGGTGATGATATGACATAGATCAAAGTCTTGAAATTTATTTTTTTTCTTTTTTGGGAGTTTAACCTACTTGAGAGTGTACTCAGGGAATTTTGCTTTTATCTCTGAATATTCTTTTCAATACGCAAATTATTATTTCAGTTATTCTGCACAAACAAACAACAATTTTCTCTTATATATATCCATGCGTTATTTAGTTGCATATATATATCCCGTAACAGATATTTAAAAAAAAATAAATGTCGGAATTAACGGAAGTCATTATGTATAAAAAAAAAAGGAAAGAAAAAAGTTTCACATAAATTATTTATATTGTTTTTTCACAAGTAGCAAATACGGATATGATTTAGATTTGAAAATGCAAATAGGCCGAAATAAGACCCATTAATTGGTCTATGACTTGCTTAATAGGCCTCTCATAAAATAAGAGAAGATATTTATCTATGGATAGTTGCTTGGGCTATAACTTTTAGTCCTATGGAATTTTGGGCTAATTTTGACTTGGAGATTATTTCTTTCTCAGCCGGATTACCAGATAATTTGAGTCTGATATATATATATTTTTTGTACCTCTCTATAAGTTTGTATCTTTTGGGATTATCTTTTGGGAAATGCAAAGGAACCGGTTCATTCAAAACAATCTTCTCCAAAAGAAAAAAAAATGAAATTACATGACACTTTTTATTAAGCTTTTCAAAACCCAAAATAAGAAACAAATATATCAAAAATTCCAATCAAGTTATACAAGAAAGAATTTTGTGGGGACATATATGAAAATGGTCAAAACATATGCTTCAGGCTGTAAGATTTTACCCTTTCAACAAACCAACAGCATATTTGAAATAATATTAGAAGTTATTTCAAGCCTCCTTGCAAGAAAATTGATTACGTTCACAAACTTGGTGGACTGGTACGAAAAAAATTAATGCTCTTACAAGATCTAATCAACATAGGCCCCACATACTGCTCTAATAGTACCGTTGGTTCCGGTAAGAACACCGACTCTTCCCATATGGACCATGGACTGTGTGAAATCCTTGAAGAACTGAGCTGGTGAGATGGCATTGGCCTGTGCTGCCACATAAGCCAGCGTTATGTTATTGTGGAGCAGTGCTTCGTCGGCATTGAACAACCCTTGCTTGTTTATCACAGCTCTGAAGTAGCCTAAATCAAATGTAAGAAAGTTGTTGGGGCTCAAAGGCGCAACTGTCGTCTTGTCACCAGGTATGCATAGCTGTCTCAGTTTTTGCGCATATGTGCTGTTCAGTGTTGGGTCGGTGGTGCCTGTACCAGAGAAGTTGTACAAGCGGTCTGAGAATGATGAGCAATGGGATACCCCGAATGTGTGTGCACCTGTAATAGGAAACAAATAAGAACAGTATTTTTTTTATATTATCAGAGGAAAGAAAATTTGGAAAATTAATCATTTGTAGTTGAATTTTTGATGAAGGTCTGAGTAATATTTAATTACCTGATAGCACGACAAGGTCCTTGACTGTTAAGTTCTTCCTGTCATACAAATCGATAAGATCAGTGATATTTCCTGTTGCCGGTGGCAGGTTGGTGTATGCTTCATTAGCTAGAGAAATATTTCCATCTCGTCTTCCTGTCTCTATCTCATACTGTGGCCCTTTGCTCTATATATGTTGAAATAATTGAATATCATTTTTTATATTCAATTGATATTGTTGTTCTTGTAATCTCATTCAATATCAATTGTAGCTTGCTCATGGTTACATGCATTTCTTCAAAATTAGTTGAAGACTTTAGGAATGTTTATAATTTGGATATTTATCTATGCATGAATAAAATTGTATCAGTCATACCAGGAACACAGCCTCTCTGGCAGCCATAGCGAGGATATCTGCACACGACACAGTGCCAGGGCATGCCTTCTCCAAAATTGTCTTGAGCCTCTCGATAGCATCAAAACCACGTAAACTAAGGTTAGGCTTCGCGTCTTTCTCTGCTGTACCATTCTTTGATACCAGTAGAACTGATGCATCACATCCCTAAAATAATTGAAGTTACCCCCATGAAAACAGAATGCTACTTCATATAAATATATTTATATATGCCAAAACATTATTTTCAGTCAAAATACACAAATAATTTGCTTACTCTAACAAAGCAGTCGTGAAAATGCAACCTGACAAGAGCAGGCATGAGGGTTGGGTCTTCAGCCTGGATCAATTTCATCTCTGCCGTGACTAAAGTTTCGGCATTTGGACATGTTTTAGCATAGAAATGGACCATTAGTTCTTGTTGTGTACTTGGTTCGCTTCCTTGTTGTAGCAGTGGTGGCGGATATGACAATGTTGGTGGTGGATTCCCACGGTATGGTCGATCTTTCCCGGGCACATCATCTGGATCTTTCTTAGGCGGTTTGTCCGAAACTACGAATGTAACTAGAATGGATGTACAATAGAGAAACAAGATTGGCAATAGATAACACCGCACCATGATTGATTGATATATATTGGAAAATTAATGGAGAGGATATATATCCGGTGTTGAGCACTGAACAATCATCGCACTTTTCTTGATCTATATAGGCATCAATGTTTAGACTCCTTCAAATAAATTTGTTATTGCTTTTATTCCAAAGCATATTTAGGATATTTTTCTTATTGGTTTATTCTTTTTTTTTTGGAACATGTATCTAGCAATGCCAATTATTAAGGATCATTTTTAAAGTTTAGGATTACAATAGCTAATGTGCAGACCACTATATGTGCAAGGGTACATCAGTCAATTTATATATTTTTCTGCAAATTTGAGTATGATCTAATTAACTTGCATACTTAACCTTAATAATAAAAAAATACGCAATTTTATTTACATTATAAAATTATCACATTATGTCTTTAAAGCATTGCAACCCTCCAAATTATCAGAAAATTATATATCAGACTTTCAGAGATATAATAGGAAGCCTGATGAATATGCACAAAATAGAATGGTACATTGAACTATATAAAAGCACTAAGTAGTTTGATGGCCTTCAGTTGTGGAGTGCATGACATACATAGTTTGAATATGTACACAAAATAATATTCAAGTCATAAATTTAATTAGTAAATTATTGAACTGCCGTCCAATATAACTGGAATTAAAAAAATATTGACATATTTAGACATAGATAATATTGAATAAAATTAGCTTAAGTTTAAGCTCATCAAACTTTTTCTTCTTCACATATTCCACAAAATTTACAAGTTGAATTATGTAAAGCATACTTGCAGCAGATGCACGGATTTGTGGAAGTGTCAGTATAATTTCTGGGAGAGAATATAAAGATAAAATTATTGTATTCAGCATAAAAGACAGAGGATCTGTTTCTTCTTCACATATTCCACCAAAAAACAAACCATGATTTCTAAAAATATACATGTCCAAAGTTTTTACAATTACTGTATCTGCCACAAAATGAATCAATGGAGTCAAAATAAGAAAGAATTTTACACATTACTTTTTTAGTTTTTAAAGCCAAGTATTGTCATAAATAAAAGACTTTTGTACAAAACTCATATACATCTAGCTAAATTTTTTACCAAAACCTTCGTAGGTCTTTCTATATCTAATCTAATAAGGTGATTTATAATACTGCACTACTTGATTAACTGACACAAAAAATGTTAGCATTTTTCCGATGTCGTCACATATCTAAGTCGAGTAAAATTCATATTTCAAAAAGAAATAGTTTGTTAATTAGAAAGGTACTCACCAACCAGACAGCATCGCGAGCCATCAGTGCAAGAACATCAGTACAGGAAACTATGTTTGGGCATGCCTTCTCCAACTTAGCCGTCACCCTCTCAACCGAACCAAATCCACGAAGGCTGAGGTTAGGAAGTGCACCTTTCTCTGCTTTGTTTTGTGGTGTCGAGTCCAGCAGAACTGAGCCGTCACAACCCTTTGTCACAAAAATAATTAATGATTAATCAGTGTTTTTCTTTTTCTTTTATTTTATTTTATATTTTTTTGCTAGACACTTTCCTCACTTCACATAAATAATCAATGATCATTACATCTCTTTTAACATGATAAGTTGATAACTATGTATGGCAATGGCTATTGTACTAATAGGACTACTAAAATAACAAGAAAAATAATAGCACCAGAAATAAGTAGTACAAGTAAAATTAAATCATCAAAGGGAAATGATACCCTAAGGAAACAATCGTGGAAATGCAGCCTCAGAAATAGACTGGCGAGGCTCGGTGCAACAGAGAATTTGTATCATCTCTTTACGGACGATTTCTTCGGCATTTGGGCATGTCTTGCTATATTAACCTGCACTCAACTGTACACTTGTTGACTTCATGATAGTACAAAATGATGCCAAAAGAATCAAAAGAGGTACATAAGCTCTTGATTCCATGTTAAAGAAGGATCTATGGTTTGTTTGTACACTAGATGGAAGAGACAAGGTGCTAATGGTGCTTATATAGTGGCAAAGAGAGGCTTATAATTAATTAAGTTGTAATTGACTGGGATGCCATATATAATTACTTCAGTTTTAGTTTCCATGTCCTTTATAAGTTTAATGATATGTAGAATAATTCGTGAAGTGGTAAGAGGAATGTTTCAACCATGTTCCTCTTAATAAAAAATAAAAATAAAAAAAAGAACATGAGTGAGTACCATCTTTTTGTCCCAAGAGAATAATTGTTTTCTTTTTTGCTGCCATAAATATATATATGAAGCAATTCTCTGTTTCTTGCAGAAGGTCAGAATTTTGTAAGTGAAAAACCCAAAAAATGAGTAGAATGTGCATGATTTGGAATTTTGAATATGAAACAAGTTTATTTTAACTTTGTAAATAAGTTTGCTATCTTCAACATTATATAGACAAAACAGGGGCAGAGATATATACATTGTGCCAAGGGAGGCACTTGCCTCCAAATTTCGCCAAATAAAGTTTCTATGTTTTTGTCAGAAAAATATCTCCAAATTTCGCCAAATAAAGTTTCTATGTTTTTGTCAGAAAAATATCTCCAAATTTCGCCCAATGCAGGTTAATTTTTTTCGCTTTAAAATTCACGTACTGTTAACACCGTAAATGTACAGAGTTCATCCATTTCCAAACCAAAAAAAAAAAACATCAAGCCTATTTTTTTTAAAACCTAAAAAAAAGAAAATGAAGCCTATATTAGATGAAAATTTAGCGATTTTTTCTGAACATCATTCCCCTAAAAAATAATTAAGCTTCTGACTAAAATAAATGGCAGAATTATATCTCACACTAAATTTTTGTTTCATTCTATAATTATGTTTGGTTCTGCCCCTTAAAAAGTACCTTTGTTTCAAGAGCTAATAAGCTGCAGCTTTGCATGAAAATACTATTTTGGATCATAAGATCATCACTAATTAATGGAACCTAAAGTTTCTTTTATATATATATGCATATATGTATAAACATTTTATATGATTATAACTTGGTAACACAGAACTGCTTTGCGTTTTGAACTAGCTGGCAGCAAATTTGTATAAATTAAAGGCATCAACTTCAGCATTATAGATGTGCCACGTTCTTGGGAGTTCAGATATATGGAAACCTTTACTTCCATTAGATTTTCTTTTAGGTATTTATATAGAAAATTTTCAAATTTCACATGCATCAATCGTCATAAAAAGAAAATGTGACGAGTTGACCCAGAAAACTCAGGCAGAGAACAGAAATATGTATATATTTATATATAGCTAATTAACCTTACCAGCCAAGACCTACTGGCAGGAAGAAGAATCCATGCATGTGCATGCATGGTCTGATAATTAAGTAGTTAGGTATATAATGCCGTCATGTTTAATTTGTTTACTATGAAACGGAATGCCAAGAAGATTGACTATAGTAATTAGGTCTTCTATGGCAACCAAGTTCACCAACAGATTTAATTATATTTGTATGCATATGATGATGTACATAGTCATAATTTATTTTGAATTTTTTATTTAAATAATATATCAAAAATATTGTTATTAGTATGGAACAAATATCGTGTCGTAATTCATAAAATTTACATATAAGGACATGTTGTTTTCGTTTTTTTAGTTAAGTATATATATGTAATAATTTTGTTCATTGTTACATAAATAACATTCCTGAGTTACTTACAAGCAATATAAGAAATATGTTTAATAACAATGAACCTAT
This sequence comes from x Bolboschoenoplectus mariqueter, assembly GCA_037678475.1. Taxonomy (NCBI): domain Eukaryota; kingdom Viridiplantae; phylum Streptophyta; class Magnoliopsida; order Poales; family Cyperaceae; genus x Bolboschoenoplectus; species x Bolboschoenoplectus mariqueter. Next base: position 592,525 of record CM075239.1, on the reverse strand, counting down.
CAAATGCTAATTCAATTAGGAAAACATGGAGTTACAATTTGTTTGGTTGGAAATGATTTATACTTTAAAGATTACACCTCCTATACTTTTGAAATTAATTAATTTTATCTCTTTTCAAATTAGAGTGTAGAAAAGTTACAATTTATCTCTTTGCTTGAGATGACTATCTGTGCAACCATTGATTATAACAAGTACACACAATGCCACACATTTTATGTATTAGAAAAGCCAATAAATCCCAACTGAGATATTCTTCTCAAATCCAACTTATGCTTGTAGTCAAGTCTTTAAGGGTTGTTGGAGAATATATATTTGCACCGCTAATAGATAATAAAGCATGTTCAGCTATGTCACAAGCATGTATATATGTACCGTGTCAATATACTTAAATAATGTTAACTAATTATGTATTTATCAAGTATTGGAACTAATACACAAGCAATTTTTATAAACATTTTTTATTTTTATAGATTCAAGCTAAAGAAACTTTATTGCAATGTATTAAATATATGTTGCACCTAATTAGAATAAACGAGCAAGTTTTATTGATATTGAAATACTAGACACAACAGCCTAGAATGGCTTATGCATAGGGGTTCGTCACTTATTTAAAATGTCAAAAATTAAAAGATATATGTCTCTCTGATGTCTTTTTAGGAAAGAATTATGTTTTTATAATAATATGTATGTATGTATTTTATGTGATTTTAGAGCAAATTAAGTAGAGATCATTTAAAATTTTAAATGATATATGTGCCATTAATTTATGAAAACTAATTAGAATAAATTGGATGGCGTGCATGATCTGTCACATGTTAGTCCAATCAAATTGGCGATTAGTTGCCATGTATGATTGCTTGAGCTTCAATTAATTTTTTTTTTCTTGTTTGTTATGTTCTTCCCCCAATTTCTTGAATGGATAAGGTATAAGATACAAGATTCCAGTTGCCATTTCAAAGTTCCGATTTTTAGGCTGTCTTTTTGCTAACAAATAAGCAACCAAATTCAAACAATTGTCCAACCGTTACTGATTAGTTTGAGGAGTGATAATTATACTCTTTAATTGTATCTTTTATTTGTACTCTATTCATATTTTTTTATAAAATATTTATACTTTTTTCAGAAATTGTTTATACTTTGCATTATTAGAATTAAAAATTATATAAGTTGTATTTATATTTGTGTAATAAATTTTTTAACTTTAATTTTTCTATAATCATCTTGAAAAGAAAAAAAAATGAAAAAATGATAAACATTTTTATACAAATTATAAACACTTATAAATTCATATATAAATAAATTATTTATTTAGCATAAATACTTTTGCTATACAAATAAGAAGTGCAAAACGTGAAGTGCAATAATAATTTTTTTTATTAGTTACAATATATTTACAAGTGACTTATTTATTAATGTTCATTTATTATTTTCCTATTGGAAATTTTACATTTATCAAAACAAAAAGAACAATTCGGACATATTCTTGTCATACATTTTGTTTTTTAAAAAAAATACGAGCCATGATTAATTGCATAAATAGTTCTCTTTAAGCAATCAAGTCAATGAATTGGTACCTCGCATTTGGCATGCTATACATTACACATTTACACTATATAAAATCTCTTATAAAGAAAAAGGTGAGCATATACAGCGAATAGAAACCCATTTTGCCTGTTTTATTAATCCTGATGAAGTCACACGAGTGCAATCTCTGCCTCCACATCATCGTTTTGACTGATAACTGATTCCAAAAAAAACTTCATGACAAGTAAGAATAACAAAACATCTACCCCACAACATTTCCAGGCCCCACAAGGAGCAACCATCTCTCAACCTATTTCTGGATTAAGAGGCTAACAAAACATCTAGCCTATTTCTGGTGCACTAAGAAATAGCCTCTCTTTGTCAAACTCATGAAGGAGAGATGCTCAAGGAGATATAGAACTTAGAGAGGAAGCAACTTGATTTCTTTTACTTTTGTTTAACACTTAATAGGTATCCCTGCCAAATTCTAGTTACATTTCTTTTTCTTAGTTAATAAAATTTGCATGGCTTGGTTGTTCCCTAACTTCATCTTCCTAAAAAGGAGAATAGTGCTATGTTAGTATAAAATCTTATTCAACGTAAAATTTTGTATGCATATTTGCAATTAAGTCCCAAACGGATTTGGTAAATTGCTAGCTAGCAAACTGAATGCTTGGATGGATCTAGCAATGTTTAATTACTGGTAATTACTGCACTTGAACTTTTGCATAACAGTCGCGCTCTTATCCCAAGTTAACAGTTTTTGTTTCCCCTTGCTCTTGTGAATTTGACAGTTTATGATGCATAGTTAAAGTTGTTGTGGTGGTTTAAAACCTTGGAAAATCAAATGATATTATAAGTGATGTTTTTGGACACAGAAAACGTGTTTGAGAAATTGACGAAAAGAACCCTCTTATAAATTAAATTCCCAACGGATATACTGACATGATTTCCATCTATTATCTATGAATGAAATATGAGAACCGTTCAAATGTGGCAGGAATAATCAATCTCTTGTTTATACCGCAAATAAAGATTTGCTCTTTCATATATTTACTGAACATTTAATGAGGAAGCAGTTCACATATTTCCGGGGTTAATTTGACATCTTTCTGGAAAGAAACTTTTTGGAAAAAAAAATTTGAAAGAAAGGATGGCTGCACTGCAGTGTTTTTTTTCTTTACTTCTAATTTTTACTGTTGTATTTTTGAACTTTTACCAGGATAGTCATATTCTTTTTTTCCCCTTCTTCTCTGATTTAATATTTTTCCTACTAGAAATAATTAATAATTAATTAAAAAGATTACAGTTTTCAACTCAGTCATTCACAATCTCAAATATATTTTCTTCTTGACATGAACATTGGATAAGGAGAAAATTCTGATCCACAATAAAAACAATAAAAGAAATAAGAATATAGTCCGTTATTAATTGACAAGATAACATTTCTTTCTGATCTCGCCCTGGCTTCCAGTAAGCACACCAATATTTCCCATCTTAATCATTGACTCGGCAAAATCTTGGAAGAATTCATACTCGAATCCATTAGCGTGTTTCAGGACATAGGCTCTGGTAAAGCTGTCTGTCAGAAGGGCCCAGTCAGAGTGGAAGGCAGATCTTCTCTTAGCCACGTATTTGTAGTAACTCGTATCGAATGACTTGTAGCTGCCAGGGTCCATCTCGATGAGTGTCTTAGTATCAGTTGGGCTGCACTTTGATCTCAGTTTGGCGATGTAATGCTTGTCCATGAATGGATCAACATCATTCAAGTTACTTTTGCCGGTGAAGTTGTACAGACGGTCCTTGATGGTTGCACAATGCACTGTTCCGATCGTGTGGGCACCTAAATATAGAAACAGAATACATAAACTACTTTTGCCAGTTATGTTTAGTGAGTGACTTTGATGTAGATTTGGTCCTAGAAATATATAAATACTTGGATTCTTAAACATCAGCAGCTGAAATTTGGATTTATTTTGTACATTAGTATAGTCTCAATGAACATCCGACCTTTACTAGTATACAAAACAAATGACATTAAAGAACTCCAAAATAATATGTTCTAATTATTATATTACCAGAAAGAACAACAAGGTCCTTGAGATCAAGGCCCTGAACAGCAAACATCTGAATCAGTTGAGTGATATTTGCTGTAGGTGGTGGAAGCTGCTTCGTCTCATTTGCGAATGAGATCCTGCCATCTCTTCTTCCTAGAGATACCGGCCATGTGGGTCCCTTGCTCTGAAGACAATAAAATTTCATTCAGATACTTTATATTCCTTGTTCTCATAAAACTAATGGATAACTATCGCATAATTAATTGCCTTCCCTATATATAATCATGAAGTCAACAATTATATATATTGTTCAATCTTCAATGATTGTCATATGTGTACAACGTTATGAAACTTATGAATAGCCCGCTATGGTTTATTATGGCACAAGTTTGAAAAGAACCAACCATAGCAAGTTCCAGCAAACAGAAAGAATTATATATGTTAAGAAATCTGCTTACCAACCAGACAGCATCCCGTGCAATCAGCGCAAGAACATCAGCACAGGAGACTGTGTTTGGGCATGCCTTCTCCAACTTAGCTTTTACCCTTTCAACCGAACCAAATCCGCGAAGGCTTAGATTAGGTTTCGCATCTTTCTCTGCTTTGTTACCAGGTGTCGAGTCCAGCAAAACAGAGCCGTCACAACCCTATAGCAGAAATATATATAAGGCTTCAATTGTGGTCTTATTATGTAATAGATAGAAAAGAAAAAAAAAACTTTTTTATCTTTATAGTGAAAACAAGATGAAAGCAAAAAAGAAAAAAATGTGGCATCAATATTGTTGGTGCATCCCAATTTCTTTATAAAATTAACAATGTGTATAGGCATCATAGTAAGTTAGTAATGGTAGCAATATTATTAATAAAAATCAACAATATCAAAAAAAAATTGCAATGAATGATCATTGATCAAGACTATATCATACCCTAACAAAACAATCGTGGAAATGTAGCCTAAGAAATGGACCCGCGAGGCTCGGTGCCACAGAGAGAATTTGAACCATCTCTTTCCGGACAATTTGTTCAGCATTCGGGCATGTCTTGCTGTAGTAATCGACACTCAACTGTGCATTCGTCGAACCCAAGAGAAGAAGCAAAGAAGCCAAAGGAACCAGGAGCAGTGTAAGAGCTCTTGATCCCATTATGAGAGAGGTGTGATGTATATATGATTAGTTATTGTATATATTAGAACAAGACCAACTCTCCTTGTTACTTGTGTTGAGATGATGAATGAGGGGGGTGTTGATGGTGCTTATATAGTGCCCAAGAAAGCACAATTTGTAATTGTTGGGACTTCCCATTTCAGTAAATTTAGCATTTATCTGTCTCTTAATTAGTTTAATTAATATAGTATAGCAAGCTAGGTCTGTTGAGATGGAATGTTTCAAGCCTATGTTAATGTTTGTTTAAGAAAAGAGAGAAACAAAAGTAAAATATGAATATCAATTCTTTCCACAAAATATAAAAGAATTCTGAGTTCCATCTAACTTGAAGAAAAATTATTTACACTTTTCTTTGAAGTTACCTGCAAGAGAATACTTTTCTTTGAAGCAGTCTTGAATATAGAATATGAGTTTTTTAAATAGAAAAAGTTCGCATGAAGAGAATCTAGAAATATTGTTTGAGACATTTTTTTTCTGTGTAGTAATGTAGAATGACATGAATCATTTAATCTCTTGTACATTTCATTTAATGAAAATGTCATGAAACTCCTATTAGGTCCTAATAACAGAGGGCATCCCTGAGTTTACAAGTATTGTCTCTGAAATGTGTATGTGAAGCTGACCAGTTGGTTGGTTCCAATAAATATTCTTTTATGTAATTAATTTTTTTCTAGGTTCCTTGTTTTTTTGGGTGTTGGGGGGGGGGGGGGGGGGTGTATGTTTTCTTAAAACATATATTATATCTATATCATCCCTGTCATCAATTGATTTACCTATGTCATATAGTAATTCATTGGAGCATAGGTAATTAATGATTAATTATATAGAAAGAGAAACGGGCTCGTTCATGCATAAACAATTAGATAGAAACTAAGAAGAAGAATATTTTGCATGTGCATGGATAAGTTTAGGTATAAAGTAAACTCATCATGTTTAATTAATTAGTTATATATTGACAACCACCACCGAGAAAAAAAAAACCTCAATGAAGATCAACTAGTAAGGTTTTCTATAGCATTCCATGCATTCACTAATAATTAACCAATATAAGATAAAGTTCATGACTATATATTATATTTATGAACTAATGTGATCTCATTTAATTAAAACATATATGAAATGAGGAATTTTTTTTATCTTAAAGGATGTATTTTTAGTCTCTCAAAGAATGAGTACACATTTTTATATAACTAGGATTATTTTTCAGATTTTTCCATAAAAATTATGTACTGAAAAATAATAATTTTATTTCCAACCATTAATTTACATGTGACAAACTTAGAAATAATTATATATTTTAAAAAATAATATTATATATAACTAAGAATAACATAATTAATTGTATAAAAATCTCTTCATAAGAATACAAAAGAGGTATATCATTTTAAAAAATTATTAATATATTAGACACAACAAACATATTTTTAAAAAAGAAAAGAAAAAATATATATCAACCATTCGATCAAGATAAATAAACAAATCGGACGGTCAATATTGAAAATAATGTGACATAACTAAAAAACATTCCAACTCAACAACTTTTATGAAGTGTAGATTATGCAACTGCACAATCCACCACATAGTTTTTGGTAACAGAATAACCAAACCTAACTGAGATAGACGTTGCTAACTTTGTACCAATAGGTAACTTGAAAATATCAGAATTTGTTGGAGAATTGAGAATGGAGAATGTTATACACCACCAATTAATAAGAACTGAGTTGTATCCTGAGTTTGGTGGCACATCCGAAACACAAACATGTTCTTTTAATTGATCATGTTTTTGAAAAACCAATAAAATTGTAATTATCACTTAAAAAAGAAAAATGCAAGAATTACTAAAACTAAGATTTTCTTTTTAGGATATATTAGAAATTTATGAACATATTTAAATTTGGATGATTTAATCCCATCTTTCATAAAAAGAAAAAAATTTGAAATTGAAATTCAATGAAGAAACAATACATTTAGACATTTAGTTAGAAATTGAAATCCAATTTGGTGAGATGTCAGTGGCAAGCTTCATAAAGCCACAATAGGTTAAAAAGTTAAGGTAATTAATTTGAAACATATAAGTTAATGATTAATCTGTAAATCCTAAATTCCTAATAAAGAATTAAGAAATAATTAAACTTCCAACCGGCTGGTCAATGCCACTTGTATGAATTTCATGACATGTGCCATGTTACTTCAATCAAACATTACTTCATTTTTTATCCTCTTTTTCTTCAAATTTAAAAATGGATAACTAAATTGTCGTTACCAACCAAGTCAAATAAATGCAAAATTTGAGCCATGTTTCTGGAAAGAAGCAATTTGAACCAGCCATGCATGCATATAGCTCCACCAATTTTGCAATTATATAATGGATATTATTGGTGAAATGAGTACTTGTTAAGCAAGTCAACTTATATATAGCAGCCTGTGACATTTTTTTTCTGTATACAGTTGTCCTCTTATTTATTTTTTTTATTCTATCTTAATTTTAAAAAAAAAAAGTTTCTTCCTGCAGAAATTGTTGGTGATGGACCCCAAAATACTGTGCAATAGAAATGATACCACCAACTTTATTATTCATTTTAAATGAGTTATTATTTATGTTAAAAATTTAATTACACAATTTATTTTATACAGTATTTTCATTATTCAACTTAAATATTAGTAATCTAAATAATAACTCATTTAAGTTAAATAATACGTAAATCATTAATATGAATAATAACCCATTAATATGAATAATAAAATCAATATCAATGATGATATCAATAACGGTATGTATAATTAATTAGCTCTCATTGAAAATCTACTAGCATAAAAAAATTAAAACAAATATTTTTTTATTAAAAAGTCTGAGCATGTTTTGGTAGGTAATGAAGCTAGCTTAATTATTCGGTTACTTTGGACAGAGGCAACAAACTAAAGGAAAAGGAAAATGTTTGGTAGATACCAAAATCGATATCAACTTTATTATTCATATTAACTACTTTATTTATGTTATTGTATAAATAAATTGCATAATAAAATAGTTAGTATGAATAAATAACTCATTTAATCTGAATAATAAAGTCAGTATCGATTTTAATATCTGTATATCAGCTCCTCAAATTAATACCATATCTCCATAAAATTATAAATAGAAACAAATTTGATAGATTGATACATATACATTGCCAAAAAATACAACCAAAAGTCCAAAACCCAATTACAAGTATGTGGTCGGCCATGAATTAGGTCACTTGACCAATTTACAATTCTAGCTAGCTATTTATATCCCTTGCTAAATCAGTTAAAGCTTGAAGTCGTTAAACTTTGTAATCTTTTATCTATTATTTATCTTGTTATATATATGTATATATATTTTTGTTCTCAATGTAACTAATAGACAATAGGTTTGGTGCCGTAGTGGTTTGAGACTTCTTCAAAGGGTTACATAATAGATGGGCACATGGGGCAACATAGTTCAAAGAAAAATTTATTGAGACAGGTTTAATTACTAATGATCTTTACATTACATGTCAAGGAACAGGTTTGATTTCTTAATTAGGAAATCTTAATAATGCATCAGCATCAGTTGGCCACTTTGCTTCTAGAAAATTTTTTTTTTTTTTTTTTGCCGTTTCATAACAAAAGTGTCACCTTTGTATATATATGTTATCATGTTAGCAACTGCTCATTTTTTATATTAAAAAAGAAAGGGATACACCAAGATAAAACAAGTTTTGTTAGGATTTAATTGTAACACAACTTTCCATTTGTGTTACCTTTCATGTTTGATTTCATTTCCTCACTGAAATATATAAATATATATTAATTATGGGCCTAAAAGGATATTGATTATTTGAGCCGGATTATGCTCTGACTATTTGGGCTCTCTGTAATTAACCCAGGCTCTGGTTTTATTACTTTATTCAGTGGTTATTTAATTTCTGTTGTTGTTTTACTCGGAATTTCACAATTTTTTTTTCTTTTACTCGGAAACTTATCTTTTAAAAAGAAAAGCATGAAACAAAAGATGAAAAACTAGGATATATATCAAAACACAATTGGAAAAAAAAATACACCCGGTCCAAAAACAAAATTTAAAACCCTTCTTTCTCTGTTGCCAGAGAAAGTGATTCGAAGAAAAACTTGTCAACCAAAAACAATAAAGCAATAACTAATATCTCATCGAAAAGATGCTTGATTCGGCATGCGTTTCGGCTCTGTTTACTCAACATATGAGCTGCACACGGCTCTGATCGTCCCGTTGGTTCCAGTAAGAGGCTCGATCCTTCCCATGTGGATCATCGACACTCCGAAATCAACGAAGAATGCTTTCTTAGAATTTGCTTTATTTACTGCCACCATATAAGCTCTTATCCAACGACTATCGAGCAGCGCTGCATCAGCTGCGAACAAGCCTTCGTTCTTCAAGACTCCTCCGTAGTAGCTCCCGTCGAAATTTAACCAATTTCCTGGAACCATTGCGACTACTGTCGTGTTGTCACCGACCGGACATTCCTGCTTCAGCTGCTCTGCATATGTGCTGTCTAATGAGGGATCCTGGTCGCCTTTTCCAGTGTAGTTGTACAAGCGGTCCGAGAAGGACGTGCAATGTGACACACCAAATGTGTGGGCCCCTGAAAATATACAACATATAATTGATAAATAGTTATGTGTATATAACTATATATATATATATATATATAAAGTAAAACTAACGTGAGATTAAACTCATTAAAGAAGTTGGTGAGCTTAACTCAAAAAAATTATTGAAACGGCTTTAAACAACAAATCCGATTTACTCAATAAACACCATTTTTTTCTATTTTTGGAGTTTTTTAACTATTTATTTCAAATTTTTTTGAAAATGACCTATTTGTATATAAATACATTCATTATTTTATTATTATTTTAGAATCATTTTCAAAAATTCGGAAAAAATAGTTAGAAAACTCTAAAAATAGAAAATTTTAGTATCCTAAGATATTTTAATATGAAGAATTTTTTGAGCTACTCAGATTTATCGTTTGAAACCGTTTCGATCATTTTTTGAGTTAAACTCATTAAAGAGCTTAGTGAGTTTAACCTCACGCTAGCTTTACTCTATATATATATAATAAAGAACTTATTCCATATCTTAACAGAACAAATTGTTGGTTTTTATGTATATCTCTTTATTTTATTTTTACCTGATAGAACAACAAGGTCCTTGACTGTCAAATTCTTCTCAGTATATAGGTCAATCAATTCAGTGATGTTGCCGTACGCAGGTGGCAGATTAAGCAACGCTTCTTCCGCCGAAGAAGTATTTCCATCTCTTCTTCCAGTTTCGACATCGTAATCGGGTCCATTACTCTGTAATTTCACACACAAGACCATTTTATAGATTTATTAATGGCAGTTATTCTGGTAAATTATGTTTTTTTTTTCAGCTTAAAAATCTATTAAAACTTGAAATTAATAATAGATGGTTTCATACCAGAAACACGGCATCGCGTGCAGCTATAGCCAGGATATCTGCACATGAAACAATTCCTGGGCATGCAAACTCCAGTGTAGCTTTAATCCTGTCAATTGCATTAAAGCCTCTAAGGCTCAGGTTTGGGGCTGCATCCTTTTCAGCTGTTCCATTCAACGAGTTCAATAAAACTGATGCATCACATCCCTAAATGAAAATAATAAGAATAAAACTATATGTCAACTACAAAAAAAAAAAACATATATCTTATAAATTAATTTAAATAGTGAAAAAGTTCCAAAAAAAGTTGCTGGTTTATGGAAAATTGCACAATATTTTGAATCTTATATAGAGTTCACATATATACATTCAGCATTGTTGTTTTGTACAGAAAAAAATATGATGATTTTGTTAATTTACGAATGAAGAACTGTAAATGCACACATCAAATGTACTTTACCCTAACAAAGCAGTCATGGAAATGCAATCTGAGCAATGCTGGCATTAAGGTTGGATCCTCTTTCTGGATCGCCTTCATTTCCTCACGAACTAAATCTTCGACACCCGGGCATGCGTCTTTGTAGAAGTTAACAACTAAGCTTGCATTTGATACGATTAGAAGTGTACACGCAAGTGCGATACGAAAGAGAAAGTTAATCGCCATGCTAATTGTAACGTGTGGAGTATAATTTGAGGTTATTATTACAATCTTTTCGGTTTGAGTTTCTGTTGCTTTCTTCAGGACCTTTATATATATAGAGAAATTGTTGAGTAAAGTCCAAAGAGTCTTTGAAAGTTTCCTAATTCTGAAAACATGCCAACACGTTCAAATTCAAATTTGAGTTGCAATTTTATTGTGCTAGCTATAAACTGGGACCTAATGGAGAAGTAATTGGAGTCCATTACTTAATTTTGTGTATTCCTTACTCTTTGTATATTTAAAATTGGATCTTATACTTTAACCTCTCCTGGCCCTCAATAAAATGTACTTTCATGAACATACTCGTTGTCAATATTCTCATGCCTGAATGCCTTTGTCAGTTCCATTTTTTATCAACAACTTTGTTTTTCTAAGATTTGATAAAAGATTTCTACATTTGATAGAGATCTTTCAAGTTGCCATTCCTAGAAAATTAGTGACAATTAATACTACCAATTTCATGAAGTTATACAATAATAATCAGATGCAGGGGTCAACACGGATGCAATATTGACTTTTTAATTTACAAGACAAGTATACATCATGTACAAGAGCATGAAGTGTTATTGGCAGGAATGTGTTTGCTTGGCAATTTTTGTTTTCAATAGAAAATGGCACAATGTGAGGAAGCACTATAATGTGTGAAAAGAATTTTCAAATATTCACACAAGTTTGACATTACTAAATTTCATGTACTTCAATTTATATAGTAATTAAGTATCAAGTAGTTTATTATTTGTAGTTAAAAAAGGTCTTTGATTTTTTTTATAATTAAGACTGGATTGTATTTATTAACCGTTCATCAATTAAGCTCTCTTACATTTATGTAAATTGGAATGAGAAGAATATATATATCGACATATTTGTACATTATATTGGAAGACTTTCTTCACTCTTCCACACATTATATTTTGAACAACTCAAATATGTTAATATTCTTCAAATAAAAAAGTAGAAATTGAATTCCAAACAATTGGCAAGGGAATATTGGCAGCACGTTCCTTTGAAAAGCATTTCTCAGTCTAACTAATTTATTTCACAAAAAAAGAAATGAGAGAAAAAAAAAAAGGAAGAAGAACAGGGGAGAGGAACAGAGAATATATTGACAGCCTCTGCTGGCTTTTCAAGACACAGAAAGTCATTTGTGTAAGGAGTTCTTAACTTCTTATAGTCATAAAAAATAAATGTCTTCAATAATAACTAATAAGTATATCTTTAGCCTTATGAGTTGTATATATCCTCAGAAACAGAGATGAATGATAGACTGGAATTAATAACTAGATCAATTCGACAGATCATATCGGTCACTAAAATATACAATTCGTCTTTCGACCCCTCAATCATGTTTTTTTTTCTTTTAATTAAAGCCTTTTCAGAGCTCTTAAAGTTGATGTTTGCTTATGTCTGATGTCTGCTAGAGACATAATAATTTGGCAGTTAAACTTGCTTTTGTTTTGTTGGAAGCTCAGTTTTGTAAAGAAATTTGTATGTAAAATATATTGCTTCAAATTTTCAAAAAATGTCCAATACCTATAAGGATGGCCACATTGTTTGGAAGGTTGCATGTTCAAGTTTTCGTCAGTTTGGTTAAACCAAGATGTTTGTTTTTTTTTTTTTTCTGTTTGAAAAAAAAAGATGATAAAAAAGATTAACCAAAGAACCTCTTGTTTGAAAAAAGGAGAAACCAGAACAAATAAATTATTCAAAACTCACTAATAACATTAACACTTCCCAACCTCACTACACAATCACAAACTGAGATAAATTATTTTCTTGAAAGAAATTAAAAAATAGAAAGTCATCAAATCCAGAATAAAGGAGAATCAATTAAGAACCCTGATCACTAGTTGACAAGAAAACATTTCTTTCTAATTTCACCGTGGCTTCCTGTCAGCACACCAATATTTCCCATCTTGATCATCGACTCGGCAAAATCTTGGAAGAATTCCGACTCAAATCCATTGGCATGTTTCAGGACATATGCTCTGGTAAAGCTGTCTGTCAGAAGGGCCCAGTCAGAGTGGAATGCGGATCTTATCTTAGCCACGTATTTGTAGTAACTCGTGTCAAATGTCTTGTAACTTCCAGGGTCCATCTCAACGAGTGAATTGGTATCTGTTGGGCTGCATTTTGATCTCAGTTTGGTTATGTAGTTCCGGTCCAAGAATGGGTCAACATCATTCAAGTTGTTTTTGCCGGTGAAATTGTACAGACGATCAGTGACGGAAACACAATGCGCTGTTCCAATTGTGTGAGCACCTAAATATAGCGATAAAATAAATATTAACTTTTTTAGAAGAATGCAATATATAAGTTGTTCTAAAAATATGTTAGTTACTGGTAATAAGTAGAGAAGGTTGTCATAGGTGCCGGTTTGCTGGGCCTAGATTTGTATAACAACTATAATCATAAAAATCTAGTAAAGAACAAAACATATGAATATAGGATGGATCCATACATAAATTTTGAGATTGAGAAATTCTGAAATAGTATCTATATATATATTACCAGAAAGAACAACAATGTCCTTGAGATCAAGGCCCTTGACAGAAAACATCTGAATCAATTGAGTGAGATTTGCTTGAGGTGGAGGTAGTTGTTTCGTCTCATTTGCAATTGAGATCCTGCCATCTTTCCTTCCTAGCCATACCGGCCATGTGGGCCCCTTGCTCTGAAAACAATCGAACTCTAATCTTCACATATAGTTCATATTTAATTAACTATCTCTTAATTAATTGCCCAGATACCTTATGTCCATAAAAGTTGCAATGTTGTCATTTTTTAAGGTCAATTATACTTAAATTGAAACACAGAAAATATAAGTTAAGAAAGAAATTAATTTACTTACCAACCAGACAGCATCTCGAGCCATCAGTGCGAGAACATCAGCACAAGAGACTGTATTTGGGCATGCCTTCTCCAACTTAGCTTTCACCCTTTCGACCGAACCAAATCCACGAAGGGTGAGGTTAGGTTTCCCATCTTTCTCTGCTTTATTTCCAGGTGTCGAGTCCAGAAGAACAGATCCATCACACCCCTATACCACAAAGGTATTAATTGCCTAATTAATTAGTAATTTTATAACAGGGAATATGTTTAAAAAGATGCTGTTTGATTTTATCTTTGTAATAGAAACATGATGAAAACAAAGTTTCCAATAACAGTGTCAATCATTATAATTAATTTCTTGGATGAGAGAATAAACGTACCCAAACAAAACATTGCATATAACTCGTACCAGAAGTTAGAGTAATACCAACAACATGACAAGTACAAAACAAAAAAAAAGGAACCAATTAACAGTCAAGATGATAGCATACCCTAACAAAACAATCATGGAAATGCAGCCTGAGAAATGGACCGGCAAGGCTTGGTGCAACGGAGAGCATTTGGATCATCTCTTTCCGGACAATTTCTTCAGCATTTGGGCATGTCTTGCTATAGTAATCAACGCTCAATTGTGCATTCGTTGATCCCAATAGAAGAAGCAAAGAGGCTAAAGAAACCAGTTGCGATAGCAGTGTTCTTGATCCCATGATGAGATATATCAGAAAAAGGTGAACTCACTGTTTTAGTTATTTTGAGATGGAATGGCAGTGGTCTGATGCTGCTTATATAGTGACAAATTGATTGCTCAAGTTGTAATGGTTGGTATACAATTAGTTGTACTTTGCCATAAATTTAAGTATTTAACTATGGTCCCTTATATTAGTTCATGTGAGGTGGAACGTTCCAAACATGTTAATCTTTGTTTACGACACAAAATACAACAAAGAGCAAAACGGGTTGGTTTTTAAAATGGATAATGTAAAAGGTTCATTTTCCATTTTCATCCAACTTGAAGAGAGCCTATTACTAATTTGAACTATTGTTGGAATTCATATCATCGTCAGCACGCGACAAAGTTCTAACAGAATATCGATCAAATAGATTATCATCAGAATTTGCAATTGTCATGAATTGTTCTGGCCACCGGGGGCCGGGTTGGGGGTGATGGAACATTGTTAGTGACATTCATGCATTATGTAGAAGAACATTTTATCAGAATGCCATCATCATCCATGATCGAGTTTACGCATGCCGTGTTCGAAATGTTTTACATAACAAATCTGGGGAGTACAGTGTCTTCAAAAATATTATTATAAAGGACTAATTGACCCAGAAAACATATGTCTGTACAGTTCATTGATTTACTTACTTCTGTCGGAGGAATACGTATTAACTAGTAACAGAGCTAATTAAAAAGAGAAATCAATAAGAGAGAGAGAGAGAGAACTGTGCAAAAACAAAAGGATAGAAACCAATAGAAGAAGAATCCTTGCATGTGCATGGAAATATATATATATAAGTTAGGTAAACTCGTGATGTTTAATTACTTATATTTGACAACCACTACCGAAAAGAACCTCCAGGAAGAATATAAAATTAGTTGGGTCTATATTTGTTATTAACATATATATATATATATATATATATATATATATATATATATAAAGTAAAAATAATGTGTACCTAAAAGCATAGAGCCCTTAGGTATTTCTAACTCAAAAAATTATTAAATCAACTTCAAACGAAAAATCTAAATTGCTCAACAAATTACATATATTAAAACTTTGTAGGATACTTAAATTTTCTATTTTTAGAATTTTCTAACTATTTATTTCATATTTTTTTCGTTTGAGATCGATTTAATAGATTTTTGAATTAACAACACCGAAAGATTCTGTATTCCTAAAAGTACACTAGCTTTACTATATATATATATATATAATCAATGTATGTTAAATTTAAGAACTTTCATTTTGTCCTGATTAAGAAATTTAATAACTATCACACTCATGATGAATTAATCTAATCACCCTGATCAATTGAATCGATCATGGTAAATAATTAATTATTTATTTTAGAGGACATAGGAATTAATCTAATCACCCTGAACAAATTAACGCAAGATAAATTTAATTATGAACAAAAAAACAAAACCAAGTGTTACTGTCTCAAGAGATGATCAGCATTTGTTGAAGGATATTTTGCACCGTTAATTAATCATCTTTTCTATTAGAGAAAATATTAGAAATTAAGGAAGAAATGTCATAGTGGATATTAAAATTGTCAAGTGCTAATTAATCGATCAAGTATTATTTAATTATATATGCAAGAGATATATCGGAACCCTTAGATATATAGGAGGTCAAAATAAATTTGGTTCATTTAATTAATTTGAGAATTTCTAACTGACGAGCGTCATTTTCAATTGATGCTATGGAATGTTTATTAATTATTCGAAATGAGTGTTATACATTATCAGACAGTGATCATCATTTATTAATTTAATATATATATGTACCAATATTGTAGGAGGTAATTAATTAAAACCTCCAGCATGCATGTTTAATTAGATTAATGCAAATAATGAATTTGCAGAAAGAAAAATAATAATGTATTGAATTTTCTTGAGGTACTAATATAATATCTATTAATTAATTGGAAATACCAGACTGCCATCTGATTTATTTGTGGAACTAACTAACAAAAACCCAAACAATGTACAACCTAATTACTTATTGCATAAAAACAGAAATTTTGATTTCAAAAGGTGTGCTTCTGGGTGAGTGGGTAGAATATGTGTTTGTTTAATTGTAATTAACCTGAAATTAATTAATTAATCTTAGGTTACGTCTAACTCTGGACAACAACATTTAACCATATCTTTTATTAATAGAAACAAACTTGATAGATATGCATTAGTACTTAATTTGATTGTAATCAATCAAACACAAAAGCTATCTTACAGCTCAAATAGCCCTTTTCAATCTGTTCTCCATTATTATGTAGCTAATAGAAAAAGAGATTTGGTGCTTTAGTGGTTTAAGACAAAATGCTTAGATGGCCACATGGCACAGGTTAATTAGTGAAGAAGAAAAATATTAATTAGTAGAGAAGATTAAACTAATTAAGAAGAGAAAATCCCACTTCCAACTAATAATGATCATGAAAATACAACATGCATGGACATTAGTAAGTAAGCCACTTGGCCTCAATTATAAGGCATATGAAAGAAACTGCTTCCTTTAATATGTTATCATGTTAATCAAGGTACCTGCTCTTCTTAATTTAACCAATAAATAGAAATTGAGAGTTAAAATATTTGATCGATTCAAGAACCTGTCTTTGATCTAGTTAGAAAAACAATACTCTTCGTATGTGACGTGTACAAATAAATGATGACGGATTTCATCTCTCGTTGATTACTATTAAAAATATCTTAAAAAAAGTACTGAATATCAGAGCTAATGAAAAAATTTATTTAAAAACAAAGAAAAAAAACAGTCAAACTTGAAACAATAAATCTATATATTTGTTTCAGAATATGAATCAAATACTTATACCCTAGTCTATAACACCAAAGCTTTGGAATTAATTTGGGCTGGATCATACCATTGTTGAACTTAAAAATAACTATTTGAGCCAGATTATAAAGATATATAAACTATAACTCAGGCATTTCCTACCTAGGCTAAGGCCCATTAATTCACTATATATCTCTGGTCCCTTTGTCGCATTTGAATCGGAATTTCAGGGTTCAAATATCTGTCAAAAACATTGTTAATATGAGGAAAACCAAATGTGATTATGTGAATCCAAGATTTCAATTTAGGTCTGGAAGCGCGCATATATAAGATCATACGCTCTACATATATATATAGTACACACTACATTTTTGTATTTCTTCTCTTATTATGATTTAAAAACAAAGAAAGTTGGATACAAATTAAATTAATTTTGAAAAGAAAAATATTGATAAATTGACGGCAGACATTTCAACAAATCATACTTTTTGTTGTTGTGTACTTTATATAATGCTTCAGTAATTTTTACTTATAAAACGCCTCATGTTTCATAATTTTATTTTTCTCTTGAAAAAGTAAATTCCACTTAATTACATTGTTCATTAATTTACACAAGAGTTGCACCTTAAATTGTTCATTAATTTGAGCGTAAATTTCAAAGAAATTGTATATATTGTACCTTGTGGTGACAAGACATTAACTAATTAATGTTATCCTAACGACTTTGACCTTGATATATATATAGATTATATAGAGAAGTTAGAATGAAGCGAACATGATATGAGGTGGAAGAATATTATCAGAATATATGTGCTTTGGTGAAGTATATATCCCTGGCATCTAATTAAGAAATAGAGAATAAATAAATATGTATTTGGTGCAGTTGACTTGGTTTGTGACTTGCCCAAAAGTCAATTAATTAATTCCACAACATGTTTAAAGAACAAAAAAAAAGTAAAACACTTTGTAAGCCCTTAAACCTCTCCATTTAAAATTAATTTTTCCTTGCTATTTTTACTACAGATTAGATAACATGCAGTTCAGTTGAAGTAACATGGTACAACTCAATATAGCCATTTCTCTCCTATCTATCGATCATGCATGATCATGATAGAGGAATTAATAAGTGGTATCACAACTTCACAAGTAACAAAACATATATATATATATATATATATATATATATCTTTAAACAATCGATTTTCTTCCCTTTCAAAAAATAGTTAAAAAAATTAAAAAAATATAAAATTTGATATTCTATAATATTTTCATTCATCATGAATTTTTTGCCCCATCATTAATGTTTCATCATGATTCCAAGGAGACATTCTCATACCTGTATTGTTCGAGATTGGCGTTAGATATACCCAATCATTAACTATTAAAATTATTATGTACTGGATGGATAATTAAGGGTTATTGATTCAAAAGAAAAGAAAAGTTTGTAACGTCTTGCAAAATTATTAGAAAGAAAATATGAATATGAATGTCATGCATTTTGTTTGCATTATCATTTTAGAAACATATTACTTAGTGCTGATTAATTTAAGTCGATAATAAGCAATAACAACCGATAAATATAACAAAATGTCATGCATTTTGGTTTGTGTTATCGTTTTAAAAATATATTACTTATTGATAATTAATTTTAATGGAGACTAAACGGAGATGGATAATGGCATGCATAATTGAACATAGATGTACACATATATAAATTTTCAATTATCTTATAGAATAACAGATAGGGAATTAATTATATTTTTACACAAAATGCTAATGAAAATAAAAATCATATTATCATATCCATACCGATAAGCTAACAAAAAAGAAATTTTTTATTTATATGAGTCTTATAATGTAATATGATAATATGGATGAGAAAAACTGGTAAACGGGTTAACGGATTTTGTTGAAACCCCAAACAGATATGTATTTTAAAATAAATAACCAGATTATCTTATAATATATGAACATTCCAACATTGAATCACTAAGTAAGAAGATTCCATTTTTGCATCAATAAATATGACTCTGAACTGATCTCATTCCACCCCAATATCAGAGAAACTTGTAACAAAGATCACATCCTAAATTACAACTTCCAAAAATGGCAACAAGGGGTGCACTAGCATTCTTTGTTACTTTAGTTCCATATTTTCTCTTCTTCTATCCAACTAAGGCACAGTTGAGTGTTGACTATTATAGCAAGACATGTCCGAATGCCGAAGAAATCATCCGGAATGAGATGATCCAAATTCTCTCCGTTGCACCGAGCCTTGCCGGTCCATTTCTCAGGCTGCATTTCCATGATTGTTTTGTTAGGGTATCATTTCACTTTGATGGTTTTTACTTAACACAATTTGTTTCTGTTGATATTATTACTATTATTATTTTGGAAGCAATTGCTATTATATTGTAATCATATTAAAAGAAGTGTAATGTCACAGCCATTTCTGTCATTTTCAGTTCTGCATTCTTCAGGTTTGTAGTAAAAGAAAAACACTAAGTTAATTCTTTACCTGAAATAGGGTTGCGACGGCTCAGTTCTGTTGGACTCAACACCAGGAAACAAAGCAGAGAAAGATGCAATTCCGAACCTCACTCTTCGAGGGCTTGGATCAGTTGAAAGAGTGAAGGCTAAGTTGGAGAAGGCATGCCCAAACACAGTCTCTTGTGCTGATGTTCTCGCACTGATGGCAAGGGATGCTGTCTGGTTGGTAAGTACCTTTCTAATTGTTTATTACTGTTGTCAACATGAATTTTGTTTGGCTTTTACCAGACTCAAACATGTGACATCATTGAGAAATTAAATACAGCAGGCTATCTTAAAAATCAGCTTTAAGATGACTGAACATTGAATTTGTTTGTTTCAGAGCAAGGGGCCCACATGGCCGGTGTCACTAGGAAGAAGAGACGGCAGGATTTCGACCGCTAATGAAACCGAGCAGCTTCCCCCACCTACAGCAAACATCACTGAACTGATCCAGATGTTTGCTGTCAAGGGCCTTGATCTCAAGGATCTTGTTGTACTTTCTGGTAATGATCACATTTTTCCAAAAAAAAAAAATGGCTTTTAAAGTTTACTGTTTAGTAAATGAAATATACATATCTAGGCCCTAATCTGTAGTTATGATTTCACTACAAAATATAGGTAACTGACACATGTGCAGAACGTCAATATATATCAGCATTGTAGGATTGTAACAAAACTTGTTAACTAGTTTATCTATTTTTCATCTTTATATTTAGGTGCTCACACAATTGGAACTGCACATTGTGCAACCATCAGCGACCGTCTGTACAATTTCACCGGCAAAAACAACTTGAATGATGTTGACCCCTTCTTGGACAGGAACTACATAACCAAACTGAGATCAAAATGCAGCCCAACAGATACCAAGACACTCATTGAGATGGACCCCGGCAGCTACAAGACATTCGATACGAGTTACTACAAATACGTGGCAAAGATAAGATCCGCATTCCACTCCGACTGGGCCCTTCTGACAGACAGCGTCACCAGAGCATATGTCCTGAAGCATGCTAATGGATTTGAATCTGAATTCTTCCAAGATTTTGCTGAGTCGATGATCAAGATGGGAAATATTGGTGTGCTTACAGGAAATCAGGGTGAGATCAGAAAGAAATGCTACATTGTCAACTACTAGTATTTTTTTTTTCCATTTGGATTTGATTTGTTTTTCTAGTTTTATTTTCTTTTATGGAGATTTATTTGAGCAAGTTGGGATTAATTAGTGATGTTCAGAATTCTCTTTTGTAGAGAAACTGATCAATTTGTGTAGTTAAAAGTAGCCACATGGCTTTGTTGAATGTTAACCCATTTTTAATGTAATTAATTTTAATAATAAATTGTTTTTTTAATAATTCTGTCTTTTTGTTCTTTGTTCAGTACAAAAGAAACTAAAATAAGAATTTAAAAAAAAAATGAAACATTTGATTTGCAACAAGTGCCGTTGCTCTGTAACGCCAATCTGAGCTCTGGTAACGTGTAAATATAACAACCAACTCAAACTAATAAATTTGAATCTGAGTATTAATTTTCAAAGATATTGGAAATTCGATGATCATGGGGAAATCTTGCTTCCAAAGATCTTTAATTAAATTAATTATCAGCTGAAAGTTGGATTTACACCGAAAATATTTGATGGCACGTGTATGTTCTCTCATAATCTTATTCTCTGTGTTTTATTCTTCTCATGTTTTAAAAACGTCAGCTATTCTACGTTAATGTCTGACTTCTAGTTTTTTTTACATCCATTTGTGATTAATGCCTAATTATTGAATTATGAAATGTATTTTTCTTAAGAAGAGTGATAATTACATTCCTAATCTACACCCCAAGTATATTCATATTTTTTTGAAAAAATATTTATATTTAACAGTAAAAGTATTCATATCTTATGTTATATTATTAGAATTAAAAATTTTAAAATATATATTTTAAGCTATTTAATATAGTTTCTAACTTAAATTTTAAAATATATATTTTTATAAAATATTTATATCTTATATTTATATTTAGATGCAAATAAGGAGCAAAAATAATTTCCCTTTTCTCAAATACTATAAATAGTGAATGAAATTAGTAGATCATCTTCTCTTCTCTTTGTGATGGCTTTTGGTAACTAAGGTACAACAACGAATTATGAAATAATTTTTCTTCTCATATAATTTCAGTAGTATACACATCTCAAGTTCAGTTTTCTTTACAGAACGCCTGACTTGATTCTGTTTTAATAAATTGTAATAAATATTGCATTGCCTTTTTTCCAAATTGATTATTTACATCTAGTGATAGGCCTTTAATTTGACAGCAATGACAAACAAGGCCCATTTTGAGAGACAAAATTAATGGGCTTCTAACTCGGAACAAGATTTTTATTTAAAATAAGGCTTACATTAATTCCGATATTTATTTTTTTTAAAATAATTTTTACGATATTTGAACTTATATTTCTTTGTAAAGATATGAGATTTATTATAATTATGCTAAGTCTACAATTTAACTCCGAACAAGATAAATGATTGTTATTCCTATAAAAAGTGTTTGGTCTGAATATTAATTTTAACCAGATTATTGTACTTCTTTTGGAGACAAATTGTGTCATTATGAATTCGATTTTATTTTTTTGCTTTTCTCGATTTTGATTAGTCTAAGATGCATATTAATTTGTTAAAGAGTTTAAGAAACATATATAAAAACACTACAGTATTCATAAATAGAGAAGAAAACATAAAACATTCAAAAAAGCAATTTAATTTTCCAAAAACAGTAAAGGTTAGCTGATGAACAACATTTTTTATTAATTTCTGTGTGCGAGATTACATACACTTCAGGCACCAGATAATTTACATGAATAATTGATGTTCTTTTGAATTTTCCTCCCAATTAAACAACTAATGCTCTCTGTACGAGTGTACGTACATCTTAATAATAAGCTCCACAGCGAGATCTGATCATTCCGCTGGTTCCGGTGAGAACATTGATCCTTCCCATGTTGACCATCAACTTTGCAAAATCATCGAAGAATTGCTGCGATGACATGGCACTAGCTTGTTCAGCAACATAAGCCCTTGTTGCCTTATTGTGAAGCAGCGCTTCGTCACTGTTGAACACTACTTGTCTCTTCAACACAGATTTGAAGTATCCCAAGCCAAATTTCAGAGGGTTTTCAGGGCCCATAGGCAGTATAGTACTGTTGTCAGTGGGGGAGCATTGCTGCTTCAGCTTTTCTGCATACATGCTGTCTAGTTTCGGGTCTGTGATGCCCATACCAGTATAGTTGTACAGACGGTACGAGAAGGATGAACAATGGGAGACCCCCAATGAGTGTGCCCCTATATCCAAAAAGACCAAAAAAAAAAAACAACAACAAAGAAGAGGAGGAATAGTTCTTTTATTTTCAAAGAAACATGCTATAAGAATAAATATCGATTCGTGTGAAGTTTATTAAAATAATTAAACTCCTAATATCTTACACGAGACCTGACTAATTTTTATTAATATAGTTTACCTGATAACACAGCAACATCCTTAGTGGTTAAATTTTTCTTGCCATACAAGTGGATAATAGCAGAAATGCTTCCATTTACAGGCGGCAGGTTTGTGTAAGTTTCATTGGCAATTGAAATGCTTCCATCTCGCCTTCCTGTCTCTATGCCATAGCGTGGTCCCTGGCTCTGAAATTTTATAAATAGCTTGTTTAATCATAAATAGACATATATAATTGGTGCTGAAATTTTATTACTAGCTTGTTTTGGAAAAAGCAGAAGAAAAATTACAATATAATTTATTGATAAAATGTATTTATAATTTATAGACCAAATAATTACCAGCATATGGAAAGAAATAGCATGGATGCATCATAACTTAGACAAATTTATGTGCAAGAACAACAGTTAGGTGCAACCAACAGTTGCAGGCCGACAAGCTAAGAGCCAACAACCACAATGACATAAATTTCTTTTCTGCTGGTACAGTTCAGAGCAAAAAAATTGCTAAGCAGGTGTGCATTGAAGTTAAAGGCTTTACGAGATTGTCTCCATCCAAAGAAAACTATGGTAAATGTTTTGCAAATTGTTCTCTTTATTTGACCCTAAACAAAACATTGAAAGTCCAAGCCAACTTTTTTTTTCTTTTTGTTTGCATATCCAATTCCAAGGAAATGAAACTATCATCATAATTGGTAGCATGATATTCACAACATTATTTCGTACCAGAAACACAGCCTCACGAGCAGCCATGGTTAAGATATCTGCACATGACACTACTCCCGGGCATGCATTTTCCAAAAGTGTCTTGAGCCTCTCAATGGTACCAAATCCACGCAAGCTGTGGCTTAGAGTTGCATCCTTCTCTTCCATCCCAGTCCCTGAGTCTAACAGTATCGATGCATCACATCCCTATCATTAATTCAAGAAAGAATATGTTTTACTTCCAGACAATTCATTTAGATATAGGTTTCAGATTTTCTGTTTGTAATGATAATACTATTAACGATACATGATCCAAACTGTTCAATGCCATGTAAATGTCAAAATATGCTTTCAAGTTAAGTTTTACATTTTGTTAAAAAAGAATTTACCCTTTTTAGCTAGGAAGTATTATTTTGAAGCGTTCTATGACAACAGAAAATCATCAATTATTTTACTCACTTTTAATACTTGGCTACATCTAATTTTGACAGTCAAATCACAATTTACTGCTCAGATAATGGTTCAACTTCTAGAAAAAGGAGATTCTGAGAGGGAGCACAAGTAAATTGGTGCCTAGCCCTTGTTCATAATTATGTATATATCTGTACAACACACAAAAGAGAGGATGTTTACAATCAACAGCTATATACAGCATGGTTTCTTACTCGAACGAAGCAGTCATGAAAGTGCAGTCTGATTAGTGAAGGCATAAGTGTTGGGTCTTCAGCCTGGATCAGTTTCATCTCTTGAGCCACTAAATCTTCGGCATTCTCACATGTTGTTTCATAGAAGTTAACCTTCAGTTCTTGGTAAGGACCGCCTTTTTCCAGAGGCGCGTTGTGCAGTGAACGAGGCGGAGGTCTCTCTGGAGGTATTTCTGAAACTGCAATTGTGCATAAAAGGGCTGTGGAATAGAGAAACAAGATGGTGAATTGAGGAATAGAAGCCATGATCGGTTAATATTGCAATTAATTCTGAGAATTGTTGGAGTTGAGCATCATTGCACTGTGCAGGTCTTATATATATAGGATGCACAAACTATTTTTTTAAGCTAAAGACTTTCAAGGGAAATTATCACAAGATTTAATATTATCACTTAAAAAGGTATTATTTTAAGGGCTTATTTTCAAGTGACATTGCAAGCGCATTTTTGGTAAAATTTCTTGTAGCTCTATTCTTGATTAAATCTATTTCATATGTATTGGGCAAGGATTACAAGGAGAAAATTTTGTGTGCCATATATATATATACTGATCAGCATTAACAGACTCTTTACATAAGTCTACCACCAAGTAGGTAGCTCAATAAAATCTTGTAGAACAACCAACTTTAACTATTTTTAAATTTTTAAGATTTTACTGTTTTGAATTATTTTTGAAAGATAATAGAAATATATCAATATTTGTATGTCAAATAGGACCATCATTAAAAAAAATTCTAAAAGTAGTTTGATATTTTATAAGATTTTGATATAAAGAATTTATAAGCATTTCATCCAAAGTACTTATTGAAGCATGTTAGACCAACTTGATAATATAGATCATGCTTATAATATTGGATTGTAAATTTAAGTTTTATTTTTTGAAATTCTCAAGTAATCTCTCCTCTGTTAAAAATGGATATGATATTTCTAATTATGAAGGAAAAAATGTGTGTTTTTTAATGACTAAATGTGAGAATATTTATGTTAGAAAAAGTGACAGAAATGAATCTTTATTTTTGGAAGGAGAACTATATAATTTTGAGATTTTCTCAAGGATATAAATAAGAAATTTTGGCTTTTGGCATAGTAAACCTTGGAATTATTAAATTTTAGTCGTGTCAAATGAATGATATCTTGAGCCTGGTTATAAATTCAAGTTGCGAGCGTTGGTTGAATAAATTATAAAAATCAACTACAAAAACTGCAATTATCCTTTGAACTCCTGTTAGTGGAGCGCATATATATATATATATATATATATATATATATGTGTGTTGATATACAAATATCATAATCAATATTAATTTTATTATTAATATTATCGTCTTTATTATACAACTTATTTGTACAGTACTTTTGTTATTCAACTTAAGTAATTTATTATTAATATTAGCGGTATTTAAATTGAATAATAAAAATACTTTAAAAAATAAGTTGCGTAATAAAGTAGTTAATATGAATAATAACTTATATAATATAAATAATAAAATCAGTATTAATTATGATATCGATTTTTTATCTTCCAAACATTTTCCATTTTTTTTTGGAAAACTGTGGGACAAATGATATGCTTTATCACATATATATTTTTATTGACAACTGAAAGTTGATATTTCATAGCAATAAGGAAATGATGAGTATCCAAAAGAATGTGAGAAGAACACTGCTAGCACGTTATTCAAAAAGAAATTAATGCAAGGCTAATAAAGTCCAACAAAAGAGGAAATAAATTAGAAACGGAAGTTGTCATTTCATAATAACTTATTTTAACAACCTTGATTATATTTTTTAAATTAATCAAAATAAATTAAAAAATTAAAAAATGAACTTTATTACAAGTCTATTCTTGGATATATAGATAAAGTACCAATCAATTTAAACTAGTTTTATAAATATCATTTGATTATGCATTAAGAATCATTATTTTCTAATCGTTGAAACTTCATTTTTTTAAGAACAGTAAAAAAAATCAAATCTCATCATTTTTTTACCAAATGACGTCTGGGAAAATAGTTAGCCTAATGATTAGCTTAATTATCTCTTAGAATTAATGTATGTTCCAATCCATATATAATTATAATCTTGTGTTGACCAAGTAAAAGTATATGGAAATAAAAATTGGGATATATACTTAAATAGCTAACTATTAGGATATTTTTTTTTCCAATTGCCAAGCTTGATTTTCAGTGATGTTGTTGATATATATAATTCATATATAAGACCTTCTAACTATAGTCTAGGAAGGACAATTATCCAGAGCTCATCTACAAATCAGAGACTGCCACATGTGCAAAACCCTATATAAAAAAATTCAGAAAAATTGCACAAGGTTAACATTTTTCAGAAATCTTTGTACAAGATGCACACGTGGCAGTTAATAAACTAGTTTTTAATGCAAAAACAAGACACCATGTGTCTGTTCTAGTTAAAATATAAATAAATTACGTAGGAGGAATACGAAAGGAAGCAACTAATATAAATCTTGAAAGTAAAGTTCCAATATTTATAAATTACAACTTAAAAGAGAGAAGATCTCATATGGTCCTTTGGGGCTATAAGGGTTTGTCTGGACTGATATTTGAGCTAACAAAGCAAATCAAGCAAATCAGCATCCAACTCATCATTTTCTCTTCTTAAAAACCCTAATATTTAACAAGGGAAAACTATCATAAGGTTGTTTGAGTTAAATAATTAGAGGAGTGATAATTATATTTTTAATTATATTTTTTATTTGTATTTTGGATATACTTATATATTTTTTAAAAGTATTTATATTTAATGAAAAAATATTTATATCTTATATTACTGGAATTAAAAGTTCTATAAGTTTTCTTTTTACTTATATAATGAAGTTTTTCACTTAAAATTTTTCATATTATTGAGGAATAAAAAAGTGATAAATATTTTTTATACTAACTAATAAACACTTATAAATACAAATATAAATTACTTATTTATTTAGTATAAACGTTTGTGGTGTGCATATAAGGGATGCAAAACATGAGATGTAAGAATAATTTCTCTTTAACAATATATTATTATATATAAAATTATAATACTCTGAAGCAATGTGATAATATTTTAGAATTTATACTGTTAAAAGGTATGCAGTAGATTCTTGTAAATTATAATATTTTTATTTTGGTTATGTACTCTATTTTATTTTTTGAAACTCAGTAGTGCGGAATAATCTATAGTATATAAGAAATATGAAATAGGAATGCTCAATAGGTTTGTGAAAAAAGAAATAAAGATAATCTTGGTTTCTCTCATAGAATCTTAATGTTTTCAAAATAATTAAATTGGTCTCAACAATTATTTTTGTATACTAGTATCAACGCCAACTTGAAAAATGATCATTAATACTTTATGAAACAAAAGTAATATCAATCCATTCAAGTACATTATCATGAATAATAAGTAAATAAATAACCGGGCCAGTTTGATGGTCACGGAATTGCATGAGATGAGATTTTATGGATGTAGAATTCTAAAATATGATTTTGTGAGATCCCACGAATATAATAATTATTAAAAATTGTTAGAAATGAACCGTTCAGATGGAAAAAAAAATTTGACGGGAATATGTTAGATTTTAAGGTTTTAACTACTTTATATATTTTGATAAGTATGATTTCACAACTGATCAATATAGCATTTCTATATTTTTTTCATAAAATAAAACAAGATGAAAATAATATAATTTACAAAAAAGAATCTTATATCATATTAAAATCCAAACAACTAAAAAATGAAGAGATAATATTATTGGATTAAGAAAAAAGAAAAAAAATATATGTAAATTAATAACATAATATGGGTTATGACATCAGAGAGAATGATATTGTTAAATATTTTTTTTTGAGATAAAGATAAGGGTCAACACATTGTTAAATATTGGATTCTTTTCTATCTCGTTAATTACCTTGGGAAAAGAATTAAGTTGGACTGAATTAACTTTTTGCTAAGATTTTATATACATTGTGACAAAAATAAATAGTAAAAATAATATCCAAGTTGATGAGCGAAAATATTACCTATCAAACACATATGCTGGGAAATTTCTCACATTGGTTCAAATAACCCATTAGTGAAAGATTATAACAAATGAGAAAATTGCTCACTGTATATAGAGGTTGCTGATCCATATCATGGCTATAATTATCTCCTAATTTGCATGTTATGTATTTAATTACTTGTTCATGACATGATGACTATGAAAAACTTATTAATTATGGATGTTTACCCCTTTTACAAAACTGAATTAACTCGCATATGCCATGTGCAATTTTGACCAATAAAAAATCTTTTGATTATAATGTCTAGCCAACATGGTATGAGGTGGAAGAATATAGGTACTTCTACTAAATTACGTTAACGTTGTTGTCATTATTTTAATAATAGATAGACAAATAAAATTTAATTAATTAATTAGGGTTGACTGGGCTTGTGGCCAGCACAAGTAAATTAATTTAAGAGCAGTGCAAAAGAATTCAAAAGCCATAACTCCAAATACAAATAGACTTCCATCATTGAAAATTATAATATATAGTAAATTAAAGTTGGCATATATACTAATATAGGTCACATGGCACAACTCAACTAGTATCCCTCTTTCATGCATGATAGATGAAATTAACAAGTTTCAGCATAAGTATTAATATGTAATTACCAGTGGATGCTTCCTTTCTAAATCCAGCAAAACATGCAATTGTCAACTATGTTAGGTATAACTTCCAAGAGCAGTATTCAAGCATTTCCAACATAGGATAAACTAGACATTAATTTTATGCAAAAATTACAAAATAATTAGGTGTCTTTGGAACCTCCAGATGGTAACATATAAGATATTAATTAAGACTCCATTTCTTGGTATAAATTAAGATACAGTTTTTTGGTATAAATTAAGATGTCATTTTGGCTTCTATATATAAGTACCATGAACTATTTTGGCTTCAACAACAAATTAACTAAGAAACCTATAACTGTTATCCTATCCTTTACAACTTCCACATATAATTAATGGCAATAAGAGGTGTATTGTCCTTTTTAATCACTTTGGTTTCATATTTTCTCTTCTTTGGATCAGCCAGAGCGCAATTGAGTGTTGATTACTATACCAAAACATGCCCAAATGTCGAGGACATTGTCCAAAAAGAGATGGTTCAAATTCTCTTGGTGGCACCAAGCCTTGCTGCTCCTTCTAAGAATGCATTTCCATGATTGTTTTGTTAGGGTTTAATAGGCATGCATACACTATGCACTATATATATATGAATTATATTTATCTTCGTTATATATACCGAGTTTAACATGTAATTCTCTATAAAATATTGGCTGGAATAGAAATCATTATTAATTATGTTAATTATACTTTTCGGTCGAGTCATAATGTACGATTATTTCTTTTCAAATGTTAGGGTTGTGACGGATCTGTACTATTAAACTCAACAAAGAACAATGTGGCAGAGAAAGATGCACTTAAGAACCTCAGCCTTCGAGGATTTGGTTCAGTTGAGAGAGTGAAGGCTAAGTTGGAGAAGGCGCGCCCAAACACAGTCTCGTGTGCTGACATTCTCGCGCTGATAGCTCGGGATGTTGTTTGGTTGGTAAGTCAATTTTTCATGCAGTTGTGCAACAATTGCCAATATTAATATTTATGTATGTGCTTATTCTTGGTTACACAAAATATAAATGCAGACTAGGGATTGTTAATTGTATTAATTGTATAAGCTGAACTCCACATGTAGGAGCAAATGGTTAATAACTTAATATAGCATGGTGCTAGCTTTTGGCCCATTTATTTTAGCCAATATTTTACTATGAAATGTTGAAATATGATGAATGTATAAAATCCTGAAAAATAATAAATTTAATGTTGTCAATGTTCAGAGCAAGGGGCCCACATGGCCGGTATGGCTAGGAAGGAGGGACGGAAGGATCTCAGTAGCAAACGAGACCACACAGCTTCCACCGCCCAATGCGGATCTCCCTCAGTTGATTCAAATGTTTGCTGTCAAGGACCTTGATCTCAAAGACCTTGTAGTTCTTTCAGGTGATCTGATAATATGTACAATTAATGCATTCAAAATTTCGATGAAAAAGCTGACTTATTAGTTATTTCAATGATTCTATGAACAATTGTTAAAACTACTAACCAAGAAGTCTTCTACTCTGTATTAATGCTTAATAGGTGCTCACACGATTGGAACGGCACACTGCTCTACTATCAAAGACCGTTTGTACAATTTCACCGGCCAAAGCAACTTGAACGATGTCGACCCCTTCATGGACAAGAACTACATCACCAAACTGAGATCAAAGTGTAGCCCAACAGATACCAAGACACTCATTGAGATGGATCCCGGCAGTTACAAGACATTCGACACAAGATACTACAAGTACGTGGCTAATAGAAGATCCACATTCCACTCGGACTGGGCCCTCTTGACAGACAGCTTTGCGCAAGCCTATGTCCTGAAGCATGCCAATGGATTTGAGTCTGAATTCTTCCAAGATTTTTCTTGAGTCGATGATCAAGATGGGAAATATCGGCGCGCTTACAGGAAGCCAGGAGAGATCAGAAAGATTTGTTCTGTTGTTAACTGATTGTGGGTTGTTAAGGTTTATTCATGGATTTGGTTTAATTATATTAATTAATTTATTTTGTTGGTAGAAATCATTTTGGAGTTGTGGTCAATTAATTAGTGAGATTCAGGGTGTTGTTTTTGAAGGGGTTCAATTCTAAGACAAATTGGTGGAATTTTTGTAGAAAAAGCCCTTTGGTATTTGGTATTGTCAGTACATCTTATAGTAATTCTGATTGATTGTTGACATTTTATATCTTTATTCCTTGATGTTTGTTAATTTACTGACGAGGATATTAATCTGGAAAAGAAAGGAAAAAGAATATATACCTGTTTGTTGTCCATTCTGGTATATGCATGTGTACATACAAGTACATATACCTGTTAATGGACAAGAACTATGTACTGTACTTAAACTGAGATCTAAAAAATTCGGTGCTAAAATTAACATGGAGCTTAATTATTATTATTAATTTGCCAATAGTACTTGTTTCAAAAACTTCAAGCTAGTCATTGTATGTACTTGATATTATAGCTAGAAGTCCATTTTCTAATAAATTCAAATTAATTGGGCCAATTTGGACATCTCCAGCATGTTCTGTGGCATACGTATAAATTAATTATTCGAATCACTTGTATGATGATTAGCATTTAAATTGTCCGATATACAAATCAGAAACAACTTTGGAAAAGATCGATTAATGATCAATTTTGAAATTCAAGACGAATAGTCTAGGTAAAATTATATATATCATCAGCTTCCATGAAAATCCAGCCATCAGATAATTCTAAGGAAAAACACACATAAGAGGCATAAACAGATAGGAAATGTAAACATTGCATATTTTAATTATGCAGTGCAGAAGTTTGCTAATCCATATCATGCTTATATCATAATTAAATTCATAATTTTAAAATGCATCATGGCATGCATGCATATTATTTGCTCCAACCATATTGACAAAGGAAAAAAATATATTATTATGGATGTTTACCTTTCAGTACTTATACAGAATTAACTCAAGGCAAACTAATAATTTTGATTTTTTTACGAATGAAGAATATTCTATTAATTTTAATGCCTAGATAACATGTTATGAGGTGGAAGAATATATGCACTTGTACTAAGTTACGTTAACATTGAGCATTTTTTTTAAAAAAGATAGATAAGGATTAAGGAATAAAATTTAATTAATCATAGTTGACTGCGCTTGTGGCTAGCCAAGTAAAATTAGTTCATACACATGTGAACTTCAAACCGGCTTTCATATTTGAAAAATGTATTATATATATAATATATAGTTAACTAAATTGAGCATATATAGGTAACATGGTACAACTCAACTAGTACACCTGTTTCATGCATGTACGATAGAGGAAGCAAGTTTGCCCATAAATATTGGTACATAATTTCCACTAGATGCTTGCTTTCCAATTCCAGTAAATTAAAAATGTTGATGCAATTTTGAATTGTGGTAGGTATAACCTCCAAGAGCATAGTCAAGCTTTTCTAACATGCATATAGATAATTAATTAAGCATTTATGTCAAATATATTATAAAAGAAAGAATTTGTAAACTCTCCAGTTGGTATAGTAAGATGCCATTTTGGCTTCTATATAAGCCCCATGAACTCTGAAGCAATCTCATTCCATCTCAAAAA
Organism: x Bolboschoenoplectus mariqueter; assembly: GCA_037678475.1. Taxonomy (NCBI): domain Eukaryota; kingdom Viridiplantae; phylum Streptophyta; class Magnoliopsida; order Poales; family Cyperaceae; genus x Bolboschoenoplectus; species x Bolboschoenoplectus mariqueter. Next base: position 559,623 of record CM075239.1, on the reverse strand, counting down.
CTAGGAATCTTTTAAGTACTGTTATCAGTTCTCTTGCAAATTCCTATCATGGCAATAAGGGGTATATTACCAGTTGTAATTATTATGGTTCAGTGTTTTCTCCTTTTGGGCTCAGCCAGAGCACAATTGAGTGTCGATTACTATAGCAAGACATGCCCGAATGCTGAAGACATTGTCCGAAAAGAGATGATTCAAATTCTCTCAGTTGCACCGAGCCTCGCTGCTCCATTTCTCAGAATGCATTTCCATGATTGCTTTGTTAGGGTAATGCTTAATTACATGCACACAATGTAATCACTTATATATTGATCTTATTCTTATGTTATAAATAAACAATGTTATCTTCATACTGCATTGTTTAAAATTGAATCATTAATAATGAATGTTTCTTTTTCAAATAATGTAGGGTTGTGATGGATCTGTTCTATTGAACTCAACGAAGAACAATGTAGCTGAGAGGGATGCACTTCCGAACCTCACCCTTCGTGGTTTTGGTTCGATTGAGAGGGTGAAGGCTAAGTTGGAGGCAGCATGTCCAAACACCGTCTCTTGTGCGGATGTTCTTGCTTTGATGGCCCGAGATGCTGTGTGGTTGGTAAGTCATCATATTCTTGCATCTGTGGAAACATTGCCAATGTTATATATTTTTCATCATTTAATTCATTTTTCTGACATAATATATATATAGCTTAGGGGAGCGTTTGTTAACTTTAGTCTCATGCTGCACTACATGCCTTAATAACATCATGAATTTGTGGTCCCACTTTGATCGGCTCAAATCCGATATTAATTTAGCCCATATTCCTCTTAGAACAAAAATTAACCAAAGTTAATATGAATTTCTTGTTGTCAATGTTCAGAGCAAGGGACCCACATGGCCGGTGTCACTAGGAAGAAGAGACGGCAGGATGTCAACCGCTAACGAGACAAAGCAGCTTCCACCACCTACAGCAAATATCACTCAACTGATTCAGATGTTTGCTGTCAAGGGCCTTGATCTCAAGGATCTTGTTGTCCTTTCAGGTCTAGTATATAGAAACAACATATTTCAAATTTTATAAATTTCTAATTTATATTTTGATCCATAATTTCTGTTATTTCAGCTTGACAATATAAAATTTCATCCTTAAAGTGCTTTAGCCAATTTTTTAAGTAATTCAGTTTTTGTAATTGTAAAGGAGGACTGTGTCCAGGTCTGACTGTACAACCCATATATGAAATAGTTGACTTATTTAATTTCAATACTTGTATTAACAATTACTTACTATTTAATCAAATTCATGTACTTCATATTTTGTTTAGGTGCCCACACAATTGGAACAGCACACTGTTCAACCATCAGCGACCGTTTGTACAATTTCACCGGAAAAAACAACTTGAATGATGTCGATCCCTTCTTGGACATGAACTACATAACCAAACTGAGATCAAAATGCAGCCCAACGGATACCAAGACACTCATCGAGATGGACCCGGGTAGCTACAAGACATTCGACACAAGTTTCTACAAATATGTGGCTAAGAGAAGATCCGCATTCCACTCAGACTGGGCCCTCTTGACAGACAGCTTTACCAGAGCCTATGTCCTGAAACACGCCAATGGATTCGAGTCTGAATTCTTCCAAGATTTTGCCGAGTCAATGATCAAGATGGGTAACATCGGTGTGCTAACAGGAAACCAGGGTGAGATCAGAAAGAAATGCTACATTGTCAACTGATAATTGGTGCTAATTTTCATTTACCTTATGTTTAATTTTATTTTATTATTTCATTTTTTTCTTGAGAAGATTGTTTGAGATTGTGATTGTTAGTATAAGTTCAGATTTCAGAAGTATTGCTTTCGAAGTTGCTGAATTTTGTAGATATATTTCTCTGTGCAATTGTTAATTACGTAATTAAGTAATGCATTTTTCAATGTAATCTATTTAAAAATAGTTTGTTCTTCTTTGCTCATTTAATTTTACTTCATGCATGGTAATTTTTGTTGGGTATTACAGAGATTAATTGAATATGATGAGGAAATTAAGGAAAAGAAAACATCTGTGTCTATGCTGTACATTTCTCATACTTGATTATGATAATTATATGTCATATCCATAAGTTTAATTAGAAAAGATAAGTGGTTGCAACAAACTTTATTTCCACATAATAATTGTGTGATGAGTAATCCACTAATCCATACTGATTAGATACAGTTCCTCTTTTCTCAATGCGTTGACATAAAAGTGACCCTCCGTATGGATTTTTAAAGGATTATTTTAATTTTTGCCACTGATTAATAAGTTGTCAACATGATATATAATCAAGGCCGCAAATGGTGCATCCTTCAATTAGTGCTTGCCAACTTCACTGATGAGAACAACGCGAATGATGTCAAGTCCTTGACAGAAAATAATCATCTATATATCCATGCTGGTATAAGAAAAGCAATAACAGTAAGATCGGTATTTTATTAATTTTAAATATTTATAAATGACTTTTCATACTAATTTCGAACATACGATATTCTAAAAGGAGAATGTTGTCTTTATCATTAGACTAAAGACTAGTTCTTCATTGGTATTCTATTTTGATTAAGCCCTCTTCAAAGATAATTAATATCATCAGAGATCAGATTCTTCTTTTAGTTGAATCCCAAAACATGTTCCGTGACATGAGAACACAGGTTTCGTTAAGGGAATCCGGGGGTTCCAACGCTCATCGGACCATTTTTTAATTCGATGGGCAAAATCACCATTGAATCATCAAAATTGATAATTCGCACAACTATTAAAGCGTGTGAAAGCGAAATTTTTATGCGAATCTTGATGTCATCGAACAATTATGTTTTCATTGAACCAAATTTTGATTTAATGAGTGTTGAAACTCCCCCAGTTCCTTCAATAAGAGTAAAGGCAGATTTATATTGTATGTATAGGATCAATTGTCTCCATTTTTTTAAAAAAAGCAACCATTTTTCATGCTTTTTATTCTTATTTTGTAGACAAATTTAAAAATTAATCCATATTTTTTATAGAAAAATTTATCATAGATAATCTCCATACTTCTAAAATAACAAATTTTTTAACAACATTTTATAGTATATAATGTGAAGATTTATATTACTGATCCCATTAAAAATTTTCATGCATCCATACCTGGATGAGATGAGAATCAGTTTCCAAGAAAAAAGAAGGGAAAAGAAAAAGAAAAAGCTGGTATCACCATACCTGCAGCAACTGAGGTGAAATTGGAAAGAAAAAACAAAAAGAAAAAAATATTGCACAATTCTAGGTTGGATTTTCATTAGGGAACTGATATACTAATATCATAATCAATACCGACTTTATTATTCAGATTAAATGAGTTATTATTCATATTAACAATTTTATTATGCAACTTATTTTTACAATACTTTTGTTATTCAAATTAACTGAGTTATTATTCATATTAGTGGTATTTGAGTTGAATAATAAAAATACTGTCAAAAATAAATTATATAATAAAGTTGTTAATATGAATAATAACTTATTTTACATGAATGATAAAATCAGTATTAATTAGGGTATCAATAATAATATCTCCCAAACATTTTCCCTTTAATTATGCTATGAAATTCAGGTACATCTTTTGGTGTCACTTCTTTTAATTTTTTTTTTTTTTGATAAAAGCAGGGATACACAATTTTTCTTTTGATTTAATAATATGGAAGGAAGAAAAAGCAATTAAAACTAAATCTAAAGTCATAAAGCTTTAAAACTAAAAAAAGTTGGGTACATTGTTTGATTGGGAGTAATTTCATGATCCCAACAATGTCACAGCATTTTTTACACATAAATACAGACAATTTTTCACAATATGTTCCATTTTTTTTATTTTAAAAAAAGAATATTTTCATATTCTGCTCACCATGATTTCTATTTTAATGCAATACTAAATTACAAAATATTTTTTTATTAAATATGTATTTACACTTCTTTCCATATATAATTCCATGGGCATTTTAGAAATAAAAAAAATCAATGAAAACTAAATCAATTTCATTGCAATCTTGAAATACATCAGCATGATGACATCCAGCAAGGACCAATCCTACACTATCAAAATTTCGGAGGACCATTATGTAATTTTCCCAACCAAACCTCCGTTTCTCTCCAATTCTCTATTCTCATTCTTCAACATCCATTTATTATCAACCACCGCGTGAAAAGAAAGGAGAAAAAAAAATCACACAAAGAAAATCTATAAAAGCAAGAGATTTGAAAGAAATCAGATACAAGTACTAGCTAGATTTCAGTCATGGCGGAGGTCTCTCTACCAGTATAACAAATCTCTCTACTTCTAAACACTTCTTCTGGTAGATAGAGTGGTAGTAGTAGTATTCTTAATTTCTCATTGATTTGGAATCGATTCCAGATGGAAAATCATGAGAAGAAGAAGAATCATCAAGGTATGAATATGATCGAGAAGAAATCGGCGGATGGTTCCGTAGCCGTCGATATCGGAGCTCTCTCGCCCGAAACAGAGCATGTATGATGATCGTTCTACGATCTTATTTACTTCTTTTTTCTTGTTTATTTGCTACCTTTGATCGAGTTTGTTTTAATAATCTGATTGTTTTGTTTCATTCATGTATGATTTTTGCGAAATTGGGAAGATTAAAGCCTTACAAAGAAACGGAGGAGAGAAATCAGAGAACACTGGTAAACGAATCTTAATTTCTACTAGTTTTGCATATACGTCCTTGAGAAACGTAAAATGTAAATCCGACCCCTTAATTTTCCAAGACTCGCATTAATTAATTTTTACTACGGCTTTTTACGTCACTCGTAGCAAACAGCGGTTTCAGGGAAGGCAAAGAGAAAGAGGTGACTTTTGTCCACGTGGCGCAAGATGGTGGTCCCAGTGAGGTGTTTCGTGTTACGACCCCGAGAGCTGGAGGAAAGAGTAATAATAAGCGCTCGGGTCGGCGACGGTCCACGTGGCTCGGTCCTAGGAGAGTTCTCTTCGTCTTCGCCGCTTTGTGAGTTTCTTGATTTTACCAAAATGCCCTCGGTAGAATTATGTCATTATTTTTATCATAATAATAATGTTTTTCTTATTATTGTTGATACTGATTTTATTATTTAAATTAAATGAATTTTGTTATTTAAATTAAATGAATTTTATTTAATGATTTTATTATATAATTTATTTATAATATTTTTTATTATTTAGTTTAAGTGAGTTATTATTCATATTAATGATATTTGAGTGGAATAATAAAAATATTGTATAAAATAAGGTGTATAATAAAGTCGTTAATATGAATAATAATTTATTTTACATGAATAATAAAATCGATATCGGTATTAATAATGATATCTCCTATATATTTTTCTTCTTTTTTTTACAAAATATAATCATGAATTCATGATCTTGTGCAAAACTTCTCAACCAGTAAATTCAGGAAATTTGTTGTAAATAGAAATTGTCATAAATGTACGTATTGCTTGGTTATCTGCGCCGAATATTTTGTTTTTCATGGTTTCGTGCATAAAAATAAAAAAAATACTATAGGAAGAATTTAATAATTGTTTATATCTTCACTGTTAGATGTTTATATTGATAGTATTAGTTGATTAAACTGCCAACTATTTAATTTGTATAGAGATGTGTTTATACTTATATTTTTTTTTCAATGTTTAAACTTACACAATCAGGTATTTATAATTTGACTATTAAATTAATTTGGAACTCTTGTTAGTAAATTTTTGACTATTTAGTATATAGAAACAACATTTTAGGTGCTTATATTTGTTATAGTGTAATGTTTTAGAGTGACAAGTTCATATTTCATACCTGAAATCAAATTAATTACATAATTTGAAATTTTGTATTGCGATGAAACAAAATTGCCCCAAAAATGTCAAAGCAAATAAAAAAAAATTTCTCACTTTCGAGATCTATCAAATTGATATTTGCAAACAATCTTGAAAAAGAGAAATTAATACAAAGAAATTAAGACACGATCGATGAAAGATTAATAAGCTATTCAATCAATTCGTTTATTTTTTTTTTTCAAAAAACAATTGGAAGTGATCTCTCTCCTAGTCACTTCATCTCAATTGAGACTGGAAGTGAATGGATTCAAAATTTCAAACGCACCAAAAAATTCAAACACCAACGTTGAATTAGAATTAATTTTGAGTGAAAAGTACATCTCCCTTAAGAATAATTAATGGAGAAGGTTAGAAAATTCATGTGGGTAGATGGGATTTTTCTCAGAGGATACAAATGAAAAGCATATCTCTTTTAAGGATAAAATTATTTTCACCTCTTTTAATTATAACTTTAACCTCTAATTATTATTTTCAACTTATTTTATTTTCAAACGGAGCCTAATAATGTTAGAAAAATAATTGATTATTAGTATAAGTTGGTAAATTCGGTAATAATTCAGGATGGTAATAACAAATAATCATCCAATAAAAAATAATATTTTTTTCTTATATTCTATTCATACCATCTATAACAATTGAATCAAATAATTTCAAAAAGTATATATATGTTCATTTTTAATCTGATGGTTCGACACAAAACCAAATTCCTGCTGCTCAGGAGATGATGGCAACTGATAGGGACAATAAAATTAAAACAGATTTTTAAACTGGGTTTTGGTACATGAGATACCTTTCTCATTATAAAAGGATAAGTATATGAATTCAGAATTTGATTAGAAAGGCTTTGTTGGGTACCAGTTGGTGGTCTACCACGTGGCAGCTATTGGAGGGGAAATGGGTCCACCAAACAATGGTAGTTAACTTGTTACAATTGTTTTTTCAGAGCTTAAAATATTAGAAAAGGGTAATCTGTCAAAGTCATATTTCCAAGTTCTGGGCAGATAAATCTTGACTTTGGAAGGTACTAAGTAGTTTGGTCTTTGCAATTAAGTCTGGAAGTATAGGTATGTAATTTTGGGGTTTTTGGAAATGTATATATAAAATTCAGCCTATGATTTACTTATAACCCAAATAATGTACAGTATGTCTTTTTGGAAAGTAGCGAAAATAACAGTTATAAGAATATATGTTAACCAAAAGGAACATGTTAAAATAACAGTATATCTTTTTAGATTCTATGATTGATATCATAATCGATACTGACTTTATTATTTATATAAAATAAAGTATTATTTATGTTAACGATTTTATTATGTAATCTATTTTGCATAGTATTTATTACTCAACTCAAATACCATTAATTTGAATAATAGTTCACTTAAGTTAAATAATAAAAGCACACTATACAAATAAGTTACATAATAAAATCATTAATATAAATAATAACTTATTTAATCTGAATAATAAAGTCAGTCTCGACGACGGTATCAATGACGGTATCTGTATATTAGCTCCCGCATTAGTCCAATCTAGTACATTAATCAATAGTGAATACCCACATGAGTAGGTACTTTGATGAGCTAATTAAGTAGCTGAGTTTTATTTGGTACAAAAAAGTACGGTACCAGACCAAAAAATCTGATTGAAAAGGATCCACAATAATGCAAAGTAGGTGAAGAAAATCAGCTAACCAAGCATGTGGAATGATGCTTTACCCATAAATACAGTTCTTTTCATTAATTAGCATGTCAAGCTTTGGCCATAATTACCTATAAATATCACACAAATTTGTGCCATACATCTTTGTTAGGTGAGACAAATTCAGAAGCTATCTTAATTATCTGTCTTTTTTGATATTGAACTGAAATATTATTCATGTAGCACAAAAGAGAGGTTAATTAGTCCTTCCCTTTTTCTGTCTTTTCATTTTTTTTCTACATTATCTAGATCAAGCATGGGAACACTGATACTGCTATACTTCACTCTGTCGCTTGCCAAGACAACTGCGAACCAAATAGATAGCCAGTAAAAGGTCGCTGATTAAGCTATTGATGTCTTCTTTTGTGAAAATGTGAACAGTTCATAGAAAAGTCAGGTTGCTAAAGAAAGGTCAAATGTAACAAAATCCTAGCGAGCCGACAACAGTGGCCGGTTGTTGTGTATATACTGCATATCTTTTGTTCTATCTGCTTATGCGTGGTTCTTAATTGAGAAAAATCTATCATGTAAATATCTTTTATTTTCATAGTATAGCATTTGATAGAACTCTAGAAGGTGACATGAAAATGATAACATCACTTATAGTTAGTCTACAATGGCACCTTAAGTTTCTCTTTTCAATTGATCTTACATCATTCAGGAGTTGGTACTAGTGTCTAAAAGGTACATTTTCATCATCAGATTTACATGTTCATTATTTTTTTGTGTGATAACTATATACCAATAGTTGGTACAGTATCATAAAGACAGTAAAGGGTTTAATACATACATATGGGTATGGTAACAAAAAGAAAAAAGAAAAAAAGGTAAGAAGGACGTATGTATCATATTTAACAATATGTAAGTATACAAAATGTTGCATCTTCAGAAGATTTTGTGATGTAAAGCTTAAAAATCCATAAAAAAAAAGTTTTCCTGAAGCAAAATTGCTTTCATATTTAACCAGTTGAAAGTAGTTGACAAGAAGAAAAAAGAGACCAGATTGAACTTACATGGAATTAACCGATTCTGTGTACAACTCTACAATTCTTTCTTCTGAAAAGTCAGTAAAATAACCTTTCCCCACAGTCAACCCATCTTCCCTTGCCAATCTCTCTACCTCGGCCTGAACTCGTTCTGCACCAATCCTAGCCGGATCCAGCAAGTTACATGCCACCTCCATCACACCATCCTTGTGTACCAGACCCATAGCTTGTACCAACTCGAGCCCGCCTCCTCTTTCACTAACCAGCCTTGCAATCCTTTTGACCAATTCGATGTCGCTACAATTGACGGGTACGTTGTAGTTGTCGACCCACTTTGTGGCCCCTAATGTTAGAACTCCTTTGGAATTTTGGACCGGATTGATTGAACCAAAATCTGGCTTTAGGTTTAAGACATTTGTATTTAGTGACCCGGTCCAATGATTTTGGTTAGAATTGGGTTTAAAATAACCTAACTGTCTCCGAATTGAGGCCAATGTTCGACCGCTCGTATGTGCTGCTCCATAGAGATATGTAGGTACTGTATTGAACAATTGAAAAAATCTACATGTAAACACTTGCTTCGGGTAACTTTTAAAAAGTAATCATATTGATCAAGGCTAAATGGAGAACAAAAGACATGCTAAACTATGTAATTGAATTTAACTATAAAAAAGAGGGAAAAATATATCAAATTATTACCTGCTAGTTCCTCTCCTACTCGTGCTGCTACTGATCGGGCCAAAGCTGCCACACAATCCAAAGTAGCATCTCTTAATGGGTGAAAACAAACATGGTCCACTACACCGAGCCTTGGGTGGGTCCCAGAATGCAGCCCCAAATCAATGGACTCGTATGCAGCTTTCAACATGTCAAAAACAGCTTCCATTAGAGGAGACGCCACACCAGTATCACTTGTACTTGGAATCAGGGTTGAGACGAGAGTGTACCCGACCCGGTTGTAGACCTCATCAGTAAATCTATTTACAATTTGGGTTTCTGGATTTTTTTGTAGGGATCTTTCAATCAAATGTAAGGCACTTGCGTTTCGGCTTTCTGAGATGTATAGCTTACAACATGCTAGCATATTTTTTAGCATCTCTCCTCTCCCTTTATATCTTTCTCTTTTTTTTCTAAAAGAATCTTCTTTACCGTATAATTGCCTACAAAAAGGAGAGCAACTAATACTTTATTTAACAGTAGAAGATGTCATCTTCAACATATTTGTATGGACAATGTTGTCTTAGTTGGAATGACAGTAAACTTTCTTAGTATAGCAGAATATCTATCACAAAAACCATTTTTATTCAGTACCATCATAGACCAGGAACAGTACCGATATACTTTGTTTTCGTAATTTTAGTTGAGTTTTCTTCCAAAACATTTTATTTCATTAAATATGAAACTATTTTTAAGGCTTCCTCTCCTCACCGAAATCCAAATTAAACCTTTTAATTAGACAAAATCAATTGCCCCAGTTCAATGTCATGAACCTATTAATAAATATTTCTGTCTCAATTTTTAAAAAAGAATTTTCCACATTTTAAAATGGGTATTCTCATGAAATTTCCGTTAGAATTCTTCCTGCCAATACTGCAGAGCTATTAAAACTAGGTCCCTGCCAAGAACTAATCTGCAAAATTTTGAGATTTACAGAAATATACAGGGTTAACTCTCTCACCTGTCAAGACATGGAATTTGCAGCAAAGACCCTGGAATAAACGGAATCACACAAACATTAATAGAATGCTGGAATAAGTGAAACAATCCCAAAATATGCCAGAATTTAACCAGGTATATAATAGAATGCTAAACTCTGTACGAATGCCCCGGTTCTTACCAGAATACCAGAATGCTCAGATTTTTAACCAAAAAAAAAATAATACTTGATTGTTACTACAAAAACATTACTCCCTCTTTATTGGAAATTTAAGAATAATAACAGTGCCATAACATTAAATAACGGCAAACCGCACATGATACTTTTTTTAAAAAAGAAATTATATTTCTCTTTGATTACTCTAGTACATTTTATTCAGTGACCAAAGCAAACTTTTTCTAATAAAATCTGGAAAAAAAAGTAACACCCAAATAACTTGGTTCTGATACTACCAGTAGACCAAAATGTCCTAAATTCATGTATAGAAGAAATTAAAGTACTTGGCTAAATAAGTAAATAAAAAGATGCATTAACCTTCAGCAGACAGGCAGAAGTGAGACAGACAGGGGAGGTGTCGTGCGTCAAGAGAAAATGAGAAGAAAGAAAGCAACCAAGGAGGAGAACAGGAACTGAAAGGAGAGGTGATGGGAATATACACGGAGAGGAGGCATTCGGAGAGAATTTTTTGTTGTGTGGTCAGGAAGGAGGGGGGAAGAATCAAGAAACCATGTCAAGAGAGAATTTGTTGTTGTGAGTTGGGCTAAATTTTAAATGGCCGAGTTTTGCTGGTATTTGGGCTTGAAGAGGAGAAACTATTTAGGATAGCAGAAAATCTAGAGCACCCAGAATTAATTAATCTTCTACAACTCGAATTAGGCCTATAGATCCGGAACAGATCAACATAGAAATTACCAGTTAGGTTCATCAATGTACTGTATGATCAAATAAAATGTTACCCAAAAAATTTTAACAATGGATGAAACTAAACTGGTAAAATTTGATACTTTATTTAACAATCAATTAATACTTTATTTAACAGTAGAAAATGTCATCTTCAACCTATTTGTATGGACAAGTTGTCTTAGTTGCAATGACAGTAAAAATAACTTGGTGAAGCAGAATATCCATGAAAAAAGGCAACTATTTCCCCTCAATAATATCATGACCAGTAAATCCCTGTTAAACCTTTAAACTTGGCACATTCAATTGGCCCCTTGTTTAATGGGTATTTTCATGAAACCATTAAGCAATATTTCTGTCTCAATATTTACATAAGCATTTCTACATTGTAAAATGGATATAACCATTGAATTAAACGGAATTCACCCATAAACATTAACAGAATGCTGGAATAAGCGAAATAATCTCTAAAAATTGCAGAACTTAACCAGATACATAACAAAATGCTAAAATTGTGCATGAATGTACTAACTTCACGATTTCAAAGGAAACTGGCGTCCCCCAGTTGAGGACACATTTTCAAAAAAAAAAAAAAAAGAGTTTTGCATGAATGCCCCTGGTTCATTCCAGAACACCTGAATACTCAGACATTTACCCTAAAAAAAAACATATATACTCTATTGTACCATATTTATCCCTGTTTATTATAACTTAAGAATAATAACAGTACCATAACATTAAAAAACTGGGTCCAAGCTTGCTAAGCATCATGTATGATAAACTACAATCGAAGAACTGAATTACAAAACTAACGGATTTATTTGCAAATTTTATTTGTAGGCCTGATTAGCTATCTTGTAAATAATATGGAAAGGTTTTAGTTCTAATAGAACTACACATTAGTACAACTTTTTTGGAGTTCTTCAAACTCCAAGTCTAATCTGATTCAGAATTTTTCTGGAGGTATATGAGAATATTTTTGAGATACCAGTTTGTAGACACAGAAAATTATACATTGTTTTTCTTAAAAAAAATTAAATAAATTACTTCTCTGACTGTTCTACTACATTTTATTCAATGACTATAATACAAGATCTCAGAAAGAAGGAATATCCAAAGAAGTTCTAAACTGAATGTGTAGCATCAACTAAAGTAATTGGTGCGATAAACAACACCTTCACGATGGTAAGGAGAACTATACATTGGTTAAAAACAAAAAATTTGGTCTGATTATGCTACCACTGTGACTGAAATCTAAAAAAAAAAGGAAAAGAAAAAGGCAGGGAAATTTGGTACCAGTAAAAGAGGAACACAAGTCTGTGCTTCTACCCCCTCTCACCCAACCAGCAACGGTTGCCTCACCTCAACACAGTTTGCATTTATACAGAGAGAAAATAGGAAGAGGAAAGGGAATTGGTTACTTGAAGGATAGGAAGCTGTCATACATACCCTGCAAGGTATTTGATTAATGTGTGGTCAGGGAAGAGAAGGGGAAGGGGAAGAATTAAACAATGTCAAGAGAGAATTTGGTTGGTGTTAAAGAGGTGGTGGTTGTGAGTTGGGCTAATTTTTTAATCGGGATTCAATTGTTTTGTTAGAACAGGCTTAGTAGTATCAGTAGTTGGAGAAAGGAGAGGATGTTTAATTAGATAGAACTTAAGAGAAGCCCATATATGTTTGCATCAGATTTTATTTTCTATACATGTTTAGTGCAGTTTTGATAATAAATCTAGCACACATTTACTGCACTTGGGATAATTTTGCTCTTTTTGCACTTGCATAAATAAAGAGACTGTATGTATCCTCTGCACTAGCACTATTTACAGGTGATCTAGACTCATCTTATTAATTTGCATTGCTCTTTCTTGTCCATTTATATTTTTGTGGTCTCTTTATTTTTCAAATTTCCAACAAAATACACACAAATATGACAGAGGCTGACAAAACCAGCCTATTCACCTCAATACCAGTTAGTAATGTAGTCAAAATCAATTCATTTTAAAGTTTTTGCAGATCATTAGATGCTCAATAGATGAGTTCAAGAGAAATTACATATTGGTCTTTGTGTTATTCTCTTTTTTTTTTCTTTTGGGATCGTCAGGAATAATTAAGTACAATTAAAAGACAGTAAGCAGTTGACAGATAAATATATTGAATAACTAAGAAGATTATTAGGTAAAGACTCAATATATAATTATAATGTACATTCTTTTGCAGGAATAACATAACTTTTTTCAAGCTTATTCTTTTTTTTTTCATCTAGCTTTTTAGATCTAAGAGCAGTCAAGAGAGTGATGAGGTATCAACACATTAGCTTAGGTTCTTTCTATTTTCTTTTTTTTCTCCTCTTAAAATATCTCTTTTCGATGGCGTAAAAATCGACTTAATCCAATCTTATGGCCACTTAATTGAACATCTTCTTTTATTTGCTGCTTGTATTCTCCAAAGCTAAATCTCTTGTAAATTGTAGGATCTGAATAGCCTTGAATAGTTGTGTCATATGATGGGCACAGGAAATACGCCACAGAAAATCTCTCAAACCTTGAGTTTGCCACAACTCTGTGTTTCACACTCTTGTAGAAGTTGTTGCTCCATGCCTGAAATGTTGTTCAATTTGCTATGGTGTTAATTAATGTCTCATCAAAATTTAAATTAAGAAAGTATCAGTATGTTAAATTTGGATTGTACATATACAGATAATGTGTAGATTTATTATAATCTTGTTAATGTAACATTTTATACATGACATGACAATATTACTTGTAATTATGAAGTTGCAAGAGAAAATAACAACTTAATATATGACATTTGACATCAGTATTTCTAAGGATCTTCGACTACGAACGAAATCATTTTCTCTTGAGTAAAACATTTTTATTCTCTAAATATACGAATTTAAGAACCAACAAAACAAAAAAAACTTGAAAAAATTATTTGCAACTTTTGTATTTAGTACTTCTCATCATGTACCAATTAAACATGTTTGTTTCTAAAATAGCTCCATAAACTATACATTTTAAGTAAAAAAAAAAACAAAGAAAAAATTGTACTAAAAGACAAGAATGTGGATTAAATTAAAAAGACTGTATACCTGAAATAAATCCCCAATATTAATTATTAAAGCGCCTGAATTAGGTTTGACATTAACCCACCTCCCTTCCTTCATCAATTGTAACCCACCAACCTGATCCTGATACAACACCGTTAGAAAGTCACTGTCAGTGTGTGCAGCGAGTCCAAATGCACCACTTGGCTCCTGACATGGTGGGTAGTGATTCAATCTTAGGTAGCATGTGTTGGAATTGCAACTCTTTTTTATGAAATTCCCATTCATGTCTCCTAATTCTGATCCCAGGATTGATGCTATTTCATGTGCTAGTCTTGACATTGCCTTGGAGACATCTTGGATGATTTTCCTACATGTTAATTATTATACATGAAATTAATTAGATAGAGTTGTTCTTTTCAGGAATAAAGCTAATGTCAGATAAGTAATTTAATTAATGATGGTGAGTCAATCTACTACAAAATGTGGACCACTGTGATTTGATGCTTAAACTTTTCATGATGTACAAACAAATTTTAGTTAAATTTCTTTTGGCAAAATGAGTTGATTTTTTTTTTTTTGAAAAAAAGGACACAAACAAGGAATTTTTGTTTTATTAGCTGAAACATCAGTTACATAAGAAGCTTTTTTTAATTATTAATTATCAATACCTCTTGCTATCTCCAATTGATCCACTTATTGAATTGAGAGGGATATGATATGCCTCAGACCATGACAGTTGCTCCAAGTTGGTGGCTGATGGTGTACCCCAGCAATAATTTTCTGGTGCTAATTCAAGCAACTTCTCCTTTTTCTTTTTCTCAAAGGGCTCATGAAATAAATTTACTTGAAATTTTCTCAATTGCAGAAGCAGATCATGAGAAATACCATGGTTTATAACCTGGAAAAAACCCCAATCTGAAGCAGCTAGAACAATTTCTTTTTCACAGTTTTTAACAGTATCCGAGTTGTTACTGGTTAGATTCCTAAGATCGATTATCGGGAGATCGCATTCTGCGGCGGCGATCCGACTGGGGTGAAGTAGTTGGGGATGCTTACCAAAGAGGGTCTTGTAGGTTGATGAGAGTGGTGGGTTTGAGTCCATTTTGCAATTTTGCAACTTTGTAGTATATTTAAATAATTTGTGCTGCTTGAATTGCCAAAGAACTGGTACAAAATTCAAAAAAAAAAAAATTATCTGTTAATGTCAGCTCAACATTTGATTGGAGTTTGGTGTACATAAAGAGCCATGCATTTTCTTTTTGTTTGATAAAAGGCAAAAAAAAAATATGCATTTTGTCTTATCTGGTATTCTACAAGCAATACGTAACTATCCAAAAATAAACTTTTTGCCCCTTTAGATTGTGTTACATCAATTAGCAAACAACAGAAAAAAAAAAGAAAAGAAATTTTCTTCAAGAAAAGAACAGAAAAAAGAAATGTGAGTGACCAACTAGAAAGATATATATTCCAATAATGTTTTCTTACCTGAAAAAAAAAAAGTAATTCTAACACATATCTAACTTTTATCGTACATCTAATTCTTACTATATATATTTTTGAGGAATATTATTTAATTTCAAAAACTAAAATTATAAATATATTTCTAATTATTTAAATAAAATATGTATCAAATTTGAATCTACTTAAAAGAAATTTTGTTTTTCCTTAAATAAATTTAAAAATTTAACGGCGGAGTTTTGTTGACTCCGTGATAAATGACCAAATAAATTTTAAACTAACTCAAAATTGATATACATTTCATCTAAATAATTGAAAACACGTCTACAATTTTAAAAAATATGTCTACAATTTTACTTAACAAAATCAATTTATAGGTTCAAAATTATGTTTATAAATTTTTTTCTATTTTCAAAAATTATTAAAAGTTATTTCAAACTTAATTATAAATCAAAGCAATCCCATCTCATATTAAAAATATAAAATTACTGATACAGTTTTAATTTTCTGCAAAATGAGACAAATGACAGATGCAACTAGACCCAGCTAGCAAAACATGATGGTTTAATTAATTAGCACACTTCATAATAAAGATTCTTCTTCTTTTTTTTCCTCTTTTTTTTTTAAAGGATTGAGATAGGTGCTGATTGCTCTTTTATTCACACGGCCGACTTCTATGATTGGTTAGCTGCTTCCATTTGGTTCCTCTCCACACAAAAATTAACAAGAAAAGGAAATCTTTGATGATGACATTTTTTTTTTTTGGCTTTTTGTGTCCATTCCGATGGGATCTTGATTTCATGGAATCAGGCATCCTAATTAAAATAAATTCCTTCTTTTTTTTGTTGATAATTCTTTGTTTGTGTTTGTTCGGATGGTCTTCATTTAGAAATAAAACATGAACCGTTGGTTACAAGAGGCAACGGTTCTGATCTAACAGGAGTACCTTGTTTAGTACTACCTTGTTGCAGAGGATCCAACAACCGAATCAAGAGGTTAACGTGGAGCAAAGAGAAATAGGGAAAAAGGTTCCAAAATAGCATTGTCCCTTTCTTGGACAAAGGGATGTTGATGTGAAATCAATCACAAATCACAATTCTTTACAAGAGGAGATAATACCTAGAAGGATAAAAGTATATTGTGGGAATTGTTTGCTTGTAGGAATTTGACAAAAATATATATTGAACATATATATATATATATATAGATATATATACATATATATGATAATAAACTGATTTAACATAGATGAGTATTTAATTATATCATAACTTTTTAGTGTGACAATTAATAAATCGTAAAATAATTCTCGGAGTTTTTTTTTTCTTTTTGCATAGATAATTCTTAAAGTTTTAAAACACAAAAAATGAGTTTGTATCATTAATCTATGCGATTGATGTAGACATATAAAAAAAATTATAAATTTCTGAATTTTTTTTATTTAAAGACCCAAAAAAACGAACAATAGCCAAATAGCTAGCAAAATACACATATTTCAAAGGAAAATAACTAGGCATTACTTGCTCATACTTTGTATAACTAAAGCAGGAACAATAGCCAAGCAAGCCACAAGCCACAAGCCAAAAGAAAAAGAAAAAGAAAAAGATCTATAGCTATTTCAAGAAACATTAATTACATGCATTTAATTAGTTACCTGATCAAGTAGTAGTCTCAAAAGAGAAATCTTCTCAGCTCTTCTAGAGCTGCTGGTATCCAGACTTGTTGGTGTTTTTCATTTCTCGTTTTCAACATACATCTATATATATACATATATATAAGAAAGAGGTGCACAGTAGAACATTTTCTAGCCGACAAAATCAATGATAAAGTTGGTGTACTTTCAAAAAAAAAATTTTAAAAAAAAAAAGTTGGCGAGTTTAAATTAAAGATTCTCTTAATTAATTAATTCCGGGACCGGTCTTTGCTAATTGCTTGACATCTCTAGAGAGTAAAAATGCACCGCGTAAACCGTGTCTATGGAAAAAAACGTCACAATCATCTTTGGTTGGAGATTGATGTGAAACTTCACACTCACAGTGTAGCGAGTGAGCAAGTGAACCAATTAATTAATGCCGATATATGCCATGTTTATATTGATAGCAATTTTTAAAAAATATTATCATCAGAGGTATTTTGTGATTTTAGTCTTGCTGTTGTAATTATTTTTTATTTTTTATTTTTTTTGTTTTTATAAAGCTATAATGATAATGTTTACGTACTCGGTTGAATAATTAAGAAGACGATATGAAAATTAGATAATTGTATGCTTGACCATGTTAAGTTTTTTTAGAACTAAGTATGGAATAATAATAATAATAATAATAATAATAATAATAATAATAATAATAATAATAATAATAATAATAATAATAATAATAATAATAATAATAATAATAATAATAATAATAATAATAATAATAATAATAATAATAATAATAATAATACGGGGTGTGCGACTCACATATATAATTCGTTAACATATACACACATGAATGAATAACACACGAGCATACATACAGACACACATAAGAATTAACAAAGATAAATTGTATTTATTTATATTTTTCTCGAAGAAGAAATTACGCATGGACATACACAATCATCATCATTAATTGATTTTTAGTCTTCTCCTCTCCCGCACGGGTCGCACGCGATCCGGCGCACAGATACGGGCCACAAGAAACCCGGGGGAGTGTACGAGTGGAGACATGCACACAAACGTTGAGACCTGCGTCTCCTCTCCTCCAGTCTTTGTATGGCGAATTAGCCACGTTCAATTGTTTCATTGGGGCCTTGAGAGGAGGTTTGATTATCTCTCATCTTTTTATCCAACTTGCTTTCACTAAATCATTTGCACACGCTTACGCCGCGTGGTCGTTGCTTCAACACTCACCATTAATACCATCCACGGATGGTACGTATATGGATCGGGCGTTGCTACATAGCTAGAGAGCTCGATCCACTGAGATATTATATGATGTTATATGATGGAGATGAGATGATGGAGATGATATGGTATGGTATGGTATGGTATGGTATGGTGTGATGTAAGGATGCGTCAAGAGTACAGAAATTAAGAAAGTAATTGATTGTTAGCGAGAGCACTAGAGAGGGCTAGAGAGATCGAGTGCGCTCATTGGTTGAGTAGCTAGCTAACTAGCTAGCTAGCTTTAGCTAATCAAACAATAATTATTAATTAAAATTTTAATGATTGCATTATTTAAATAGATTATAATCAACAAATTTAACATGACTTTTTTGTCCTTCTTCAAATTATCCCTCTTCAAAAAATTAGGGAAAATTAATATCTTGTTCATGTGCCGACTTGCCGACATTCCTTTTCAAGAAAAGATGCTTCTTTGTTAATTTGGAATTTATGGTAACATATATTATTTGTAAAGATATTTCATATTTGGAATTTATGGTAACATATATTATTTGTAAAGATATTTCATATTTGGAGTTATCTAAGTACCCCCCTAAAAAAAAAAAAAAATTAGATGATCAGGCAACATATGCCTTCTCAACCAAGATGCTTTCTGCATCAAAATTGATGGCACATGACATAATTAATGGTCCACATTTTCTAAAGAGATGCTTCACATAGAGTTTCATGCAAAAATAAATTAAATAAAGTTTGGTTTGATCCGTATATATTATATTTTTAATTGAGACATAATTGTTGTTTCTTTTCATGAGATTTTGAGAGCTACCAAACTATTATGATCTTCCAAAAAAATTTCTGAAATACTTAAAATTTATATTTGATTATTTCTCAATGCACACTTGTTACATCAATACACATTTTATGTTTGTATAAATGTAAGCAGTCAATTTAATATTTTCATACATGATATGTTTGCTATTTTACTTTTGTTTGGGTTTATATGTTTTATTTATCTTCATAAAAAGATATGATTACATATGTAATTAAAATTTATAATGTTTTAATTTCATAATACCTTTCAACATCAATTTTAAATTAACAAAATGTTTTTTTATTTCATAAAATTTGTTATTTTTCATACTTATATATTTTTTTTATCAACTTTTATTATTTATGCAACTATATATTTTGCAATCATAAAGATAAAGAATATAAATTTCCAAATTAAAAATGAAATAAATGACACATTATATATTATGAAAATTTAATTAAATGTTTATATATTTTTAAATAGTTGCTAACTTTTTTAAAATTAAAAATTTACAAAATACAAATATTTTAAATATCATTCTAAATACATATAAAGATATTTTTGTCATTTCATAATTTAAAATGAAGTATTACATAGTGCTTATCGTTGGGAGCATATTTCTCACAAATTAAATAATTCGGAGAGTGTTTGTTCAATTTAAAAATTCAGAGCGCAGCTTATGAAAATCCAAAAATTTGGAAAGCACTCATTGTATTATCCTAAATGTACTCCTCAAATTTCATATATCAAAGATATAATATCCAATAGCAGATATTTAGGAGTAACTATCAAGGATATTTAATGGTCAATATTAATTCGTTAATTGCAAATATAAATTTTATACTAGTTGTTTGTACTTCTAGTCAATTAATATTCAACAAATTAAAAAATCTCAAAAAAAAAATAAAAGTCAACTCAAAATATCAACTTCCTTGGTTTTCAAGTCGTTAGCATAAATAATAATTCATTTATATAAATAATAAAATTGATATCGATAACGATATTTATGTCGTCATTTTATAGATGATGTTGTAGATGATGATATCTGGGAAATCTATGTATGTGGAGTAGCACAGCTGTAGTACAAATTGTACAGTAAATTTGTACTAGAAAGAAAATTTTTACATATTATCCTTTAAAACTCTTGAAATATATTTTTTTTATAAACGAAATATATTGTTGCCCTCTTCAAAAAAAAATTCCAAAAAACAAAAAAAAAAGACATCTTTGTTGACCATTATTTACCCAGTTAATTACCCTTTCTTAATTTCCCTTCATGTTGTAGTAAATCATGATATTTGAAAGAGAACAAAATAAAGAACAATCAAATTATGCACCTTTATATTTATTAAGTTTGTCTCTTAGTTATCTTTTATTTTAGTATTAAAAATAATTTATCTTTTTGTTGGCCTAGTAGTTAGTGTTTTAAAACATTTTTATGTACTAATTACATTTATAAATATATTATTTATTTTGACTAATTCTACATGCATATGAGAAAATATATACTTACAGGCTATAATAAAAATAACAACATGAGGTAAATTAACTTTGATTTTTCTAAACATTATTTTACATTTTTTTCAAATAAATATTTTTTATTGGTTTTTTATCTAAGAGATATAAATCCACTTAAAACATCTAGGAAGATAATAAATTAAATATTTAAATACATGTTTTTAATTTCCAACCAGAAATTACAGCCATATGTAAATTTAAATTTCAACGAAAACAGCGGTTGATACTTTAATGATACTTTTTTCTGAGTACGGTGTTCAAAATTTGTTTCTCAATTATAGTAACATAAAAGTATAAAAACATTATAACTCTCTATTCATAAAAAAAATAATTACAAAACACATTAATTAACTAAATAGGACAAAGTAAGGAGACTTCAGCCCCAGTTGCTATTAAAACTAACAAGCATTCGCTCTCCGCTACGATGTGATTATATATATTTTTATTTTATATAAATATTTTTTAACATACATTTAAATTTCATAATACATTCAATATTTATGACATATATAGTCTGAAAATATTATTCAAATTAAAAGTTAAAATTATAGATATGTTCTTAACTACTTGGATAGTGATATATCAAATTTAAGTTAATTTTAAATTTCTCTAGCATTCCATCAAACCATATAAAATTTTTAATTGTAGAGTTTTAATGATTTAATTATGATGAATGATCAATCAAATTTTAAATCGACTCAATTTGATACATGACCTAACTAAATAATTACGTACATATTTACAAATTTTTTTTAGCGCAAATAATATTTCTCAAATATATATACTATAAAATAGATGTATCATAAAAATTAGATGTACGTTAGAATTATTCATTTTATATATACGGAAAACAATCAATAGCAAAATAAGAGGCAAAACAAAAATAATAAAAAATTGAGAAAGATATTTCAAACCTAATAGGTGGATAAAAAAAATACTAACTTCTTATAGTAAAAACTAAAAAAATAACAACAAAAGTAAAAAGGAAGATGAAAGAGAATGCATAATTTTTAATTTTTAAGGAGCACTCTAATTAGTCAGAAGAATTAAGTAGACGTTAAATAACAAAAAAAATTTCATGCTCATAAGTTCGAAGGAGAAGAACATAATGCACTTTTATATTCCCATACAGAGAAAACAGAGAAAAAAAGAAAAAAAAATATTTCTAATAAGACACAACAGTAGCTCAACTTCAAATAAATGAGATGGCATAGTGGCTATAATAAAAAAATAATAATTATAACAATATATTAGTCAACACATATTAAAAAGATACAGAAAAAAATAATATAGGAAACTTAATAAGTAAGCGTTCCGTCTAGAAAAATTTTAAGGAACTGTTTAAACAACCGAGCCATAAGTCTAGCACTGTGATAATAGGTCTCGTTTTTCTACAAAGACACGTAGGTTTTAAATCCTACAAAAAGCATTTGAAAAGGAAGAAATGTCGGGATTATTGTAAAAATAAAATATTATGTTCGAACAATTATAGAAACTACAGTGTCCGAACTATCCCTCAATATTTATATTATTATACTACAAATAGTTATAAAAAAAAAGATACTGTTTGAACAATTATAAAAACTACAGTGTCCGAACCATCCCTCAATATTTATACAAACAAACAATTATTTTAAAAAAATACTGTTCATAGAACTGTAGAAACTACAGTGTTTCCGAACCATCCCAACATTTATATTATTTTAAAACAAACAACTATAAAAAAAAAAACTAATCATTCAACCGTAAAAACTACAGTATCTCCAAACCATCCCAATCTCATTTACATTATTCTAAAATAAATAACTATAAAAAAATACTATTTATTTAACTGTAAAAACTACGGCGTCCCCAAACCATCCCAATCTTTATATTATTCTAGATAAGAGCAATAGTCTCCTTTGTTTTATGACTTCATCTTATGAGCTTTTTGCAACATTCAACTCTACCTTTTTTTATTCGCTTTTCTTCTTTTTTTTTAGTGGATTCTTTGGTGGACCTTCTCCTCAAGTTGCCATTTGCGGCTGCTTGTTGTGGATGCACAAATTTCGCATCTCTTTATCATCATCGATACGGATTTTATTATATATATTACATGAGTTATTATGCATATTATTAGTTTTATTATTTAACTTAAATATCATCAGTATACATAATAACTCATTTATATTGCATAATGATAATATTATATGAAATTAATTGTATAATGAAATCATTAATATACATAATAATTCATTTAATGTGTATAATTAAGCCCGTATCGACGATTATATCAACAACTGTTATCTGTGTATCAACTCTTTTTTTTAAATATTCTAATATATTTACGTATGTGGTGTTTGATATATATATTTTTGTCCATATATTTATAGGGAAAATATATTTACGTCTGTGTCTGTGGTATTCTAATAGTGTTTTAAAATACCTATTATTCGCTATTTAAACCTTTTAGGTGCCATAATTCGTTACCATTTTGTTTTTCATTAAACATTTCAACACTCGAATTCCATTGATCAATTTGAATGATGCATTTATATATCGTCTTATTCACAATTTACCTATTCACATTGTCTCGGGTTATCTATAAGGATAGTGATATAATGTCCCTCCAAATATACTTTCATTAAACATTTTTATAAGTGTTTAAATGTCTCAATTTTTGATATTTTTATTATGTCTTCATTTTTGAGTTTTTCAATAACTCTAGTTTTAAAATTAAAATATAAAAATAAAATCGTTATGATATATATTACTTTCTCTATATATATATAAAAAATTATGACGTTTCAATATTATTTTGTTTGATATCAAAAACTTATAAAAAAATACACTAATATGAATAATTTCTGGACGTTAAACTTTTAACTTATTGATTAATATAATGTGAAAGTCAAAATGTCAATATTTTTTTATGTACATGAAGAGAATATAATATAGATGGCATTTATAGTTTTATTTTAACATTTTAGTTTTAAAATTTTTATTATTAACAAATTAAAAAGTAAAGACATAAAAAATGAAGGCATTTGAACCCCCTCTTTCATCAAATAGTTCAATCAATTATTTAAATGATGGTAAAACAAAATTTTCATTAAAAATATTAATTCTTATAATAGTATTTTTTCCAAAATTAGACCGTTACAACTACTATCTTAGTTTTTATTATACAAAATGCTATATTGCAAAAAAGAAAAAAAATTGATAGTGTGATAGCATTTATCATCTCGAAAACGATATAGCGATCCAATAACTAGCTAGCGGACGGTATGAACGCTATTTAAATTTTTACATCTAAAAATTACGAAATATAGGACATCGCAAGTTTAAAATTTGAGTAAATTTTTTTTATAAATATTTAAAATGACGAGATTTCACCCATTTTTTTTCAAATAAAAAAGTACAAACTACGGCTCCGAAATTCACCTAAATTTTCATCCGCTTTATTTAGGAGTATAAAACTAACACAAAGCACAAATATCTGACATGGGGCCCCATTGTCAGTTCCCTCTTGTGACACCAAAGCTTAAATTTTAAACAAGCCATATGAGAAGTAAACTATTTTAGTATCAATGGATATTAAATTAACTCCTCTCCAATTAGGAGTCCGCTCCTTAATCAACCTAAAATTAGGGTTACAAACGAGCCGAGTCCGAGTAAATTGGGCTCAGCTCAAACCTGACTCACGAGTGAAATGAATCGAGCGAGCTATAGAGTTAATTCCAGCTCGAGCTACTTTCAAGCGAGCTGTTAATGAGGTGAATTCCGAGCTAATTCCAAATGAGACACGAGTCATGAATATTTTGTGCAACCCTAATTGAGTTAGTACTTCATATATTTGGATGTGGATTCTATTTTTGAGTGGATGGATCATTGAGTTAGGCTTTTGAGATTGGTGTGGCAGGTTGTTTGAGATTTTGGACCGAGTTTATATATTTTCTAAATTTCTAAATTATGTGATTTTGGGTCTCTGTTCCTTAAATTTTGGGCTGGTAGGTTGGAACTTTGGGTTAGATGGGTCCTTGAATAATGTGGTTGTTTTTGAAATTTCAATTTGGGTTCATTTGATTGTTCATATATATATATATATATATTTTTTTTAAAAAAAGTAAAG
Organism: x Bolboschoenoplectus mariqueter; assembly: GCA_037678475.1. Classification (NCBI taxonomy): domain Eukaryota; kingdom Viridiplantae; phylum Streptophyta; class Magnoliopsida; order Poales; family Cyperaceae; genus x Bolboschoenoplectus; species x Bolboschoenoplectus mariqueter. Next base: position 534,687 of record CM075239.1, on the reverse strand, counting down.
ATTATTGTTAATCTCAGTATTTATTTTTTTTAAATATTTTTTATAGGTCTTAAAACCGTGTCTTTCCGTAAAAAAATGAGGTCTATCACCACTGAAATTCATATTATTTAGAGCGGACAATCACTTTATAGAGCAATAAAGTAGGCAGAAAATACACATAAATATTGTGAGATATTCGCACCGTGAAGCTTTTCAAGAAGGAGATTTTAGTGAACAGTTACTCTGTTACATAAAGTACTATAGAGGATATGAATTCGCACCACTTTCACATATATATTTTGAATTGTGCTGTTCATGAGGAGCTTTGAAAATCTAGAAATCTAAAATACTACAATAATTTAATCAATGTTAGTGGCCCAAGAGAAGTAATTGTAATTAATTAAGGTTGCTGATGAAATTTTATAATTTTTTAATTGAGTTAGTCATGACTCATATAACTTTATTAATTTATTAATTTTATAATGGATAATACTTCGATTTTTGTTCTACTTTCACTTAATAAATAAAAATAAATGAAATTATGAAATTTCATGTTGAAAGTTTCAAATGCTAAAATAAAATAAAACAAAATGATTAATGAAATTAGTGGACCACTTTGGACCCGGTCCATTAAAAAAAAACAAAATAACAATAATAAAATATTTCAAATTTCAATGTGATGCATCGTGCAACTTCCATATGAAATTATTCAGGAGTTATGATTGAATATTTTGTCATCGTTCGGAGACAAATTAATCAGACAACTTGGAAATATTGGATGGAGGAAAAAATATTTACAATATTTTTTTATGGTAATAAAAAAACTGAGAAGAATCTCTATTAATTATTAGTCCCGTGACTCTCCACAGAGGGATATTATTATTATTATTATTATTGTGATATATTATTTTTTTATTTTTACTGTTCTACCTCTCCAGTTTAATTTCCAGTCGCTTGAGATTTCACTACTACATATTTTCTATGAAATAAATTAATTGAAGGAGAGCTAATTAATGTAAGATATTGTATTACATATTAATTAATTTAAAGGAGAGTTATTTTGTAATATGTCATAGACTTGTAGTTGAATAAATTAAATTGCAAAGATGATATCTAGATTACTTAAACTATCAACTATGAATTTGTTCAAATTCAGATTTAGCATTTTTAAATTTGCTACCAAAATGGCATAACATATTTATTGAGCCATAAAATTGTTGTTGATCTACCATTTCTCTTTTACAATAAAACTTAAACAACAATTAGTACATAACTTATGTTATAACTTATTTGTTTTAATATGAAATACACATAAATAAATTGCGTAAGAAGGAACAAGATCTCATCTTGCAACTACTAATAAAAATACAACATTACTATTGTACACATATAACTAATTATTTTTAAGGTAAATCTAGTAAATTATCCTTGGAGTAAAAAAAAGAATCAACTTATACCTTTTTCCAATGTATAGCTTTCTACAAACATTAGCTAGACAACTATTTTGATGAAACTGTTATATGATTTAAGCACTATTTGTTATGATTTGGAGATGAGTGACATTTGCTGTTTTATTTGATAAAATGTCAATCACTAAACATTAATAATGGATTAATTGCAACTTATAACACTGATAAGAAAGAAACATACTACATCTCTCCATTTTGGAGAGTAATGGAGAGCAATGCAGTGCACAGCATTCCCATCTTGGAGAGGAGAGAGAAAGAGATAGAGAGAGAGAGACATAGAGAGAGAGAGAGAGAGAGAGAGAGAGAGACCCGGGCAACCACCTCAAATCCATTGGCAAACAAAAACCAATGACAACACTTGATAGTTGAAAACACACATCCCTCATCATTTTTCTCACAATTCCACACCATCTCCTCCTCCTCCTCCCTTCTGACCTTCTATTTCTGTGAGCAAATTAAAAGCCCCACAAAGTCACCACCTTTCATTCGTTTGGTGGTCTCTCTCTCTCTCTCTCTCTCTCTCTCTATCTATCTATCTCTCTCTATCTCTCTCTCTGTGTGCCTCTTTGAGAAGTCCTTTTCCATTGTTGGGTTGTGAAATGACCCTTGATCTTTCCTCTATAGAAATATTTCTTCTGCATTGACACTACATCAAAAAGGGGAAATCAATAAAGTTGAATCAAATTTAATACTTTATATATATGTAATAGCGTTGATTGTGGAATGAGGAGCGCACTAGATTTCTTTGGCGTCTAGTAGAGAGGTATGTAATTATATAAAAGGTCCCCTTAATTAATGCATTTCTCTTCATTTTTTTGTTTTTTTAAAGCTCCTTTTTGGGAGTATTATTTTACAATATTTTGATTTAAGCCACCACCCCAAATTTGCAGGATTTTTCTCTCTTTTTTTTGTTTTACATTATCTTGATTAAATATTGGTATCAAATCATCAGTATCTTCTGATGTCTGATACGATTTTAATTTGGTTATTGGATGATATCTCCCATTGATCAATGAATGCATTGATTCCATTAATTAAATCCAAATCACCAATGTCATGAAGAGAAATAGAAATTTCATTTGTTTAAGTACCCTTGAAAATATTACATTTACCAGTTTTCATATACAACTGTTCAAACTTAACAAGGCTCAAGGGCTTTTGGGGTACATTTGCAATTGTTATCTTTTCATGGATAACTGTTCAAACTTTTTTTTTTCCATGGTAAAGCTTTAGAATTTTTGCTTAGAAAAATACATGGGTAATTGGGTATGATGCTTCAAATTTGTGCTATAGCACTAAATACAGATAGAGATTGGACATTAATTGCATGTGTAAATGCAATTTATGGTCTCAATTAATGTATCTGTGTATGGAGTCATGTAACATAGACAAGAAAAAATGTATGAATTAAGAGGGTCATTAAATGGCTGTCCAAATGACATAATTGTACAATTATTATTTCAAGTGTGCATTTAATGATAGTCTCTTCATATTCTCTTCTTGTATTTATGTACTTTTAAGAGTCTTTTTTTTTTCTTTTTCAGTGATAGAGAGAAACATCAAATTTCAACCAAAATGAAAGGGTTTTTTAAGGGCTTCAAGAATATGTTTTGTAAGTTCTTCTTTTATTTATTTTTTTCTTCGGAAATTCTCATCGGTTATGTTAATTGTCCAATTATTGGAACTATTAAGTGTTTCATAAATAGACCAATTATGAAGTATACTTAAATGGTACTAAGGCCGGTTTCAGTAACAGATAAATAGTATACTCATCTAGCAACTTTCACGAGAAATTTATAAAATATTTGTGTTTAGTTTAGCCTCTTTTTGGTAGATTAAAAAGCTAAAATATTTGGGTATTTTCTACTTGTATTTTTAAAGATTATTGTTTATTTATATATAGCTACGAAGGAGCATGAAATGGAAATAGGCTTACCGACAGATGTAAAACACGTGTCTCACATTGGTTGGGATAGCGCATCCGACCATGCACCTAGCTGGGTATGCTATGTTATATACAAAGAGTTCTAGTTTTGTTTACATCTCAACAGAATAACTGCCGTATTGATATTTGAATAATTCTCATGGAATTGAAAATACAGATGAAAGAATTCCAGACAGCAGCTGGTTACACATCCGCTTCTCTTAGCAATATGGGAAACATGGAGTCTTCTTGGCTTAATCGAGGTTTGTTTCAATTGTTGGGGGGAGATGAAGTATAGTAAAATATGTCAATATTATTTGAAATTTGAGACTGATGCAAAAAAGTTTTGAGTATTTGTGTACTCATATAATTGTCTCCTCACCTAGAATTTTCCATAACCTAAACAATAATTCAGAACTAAGTTATTTTGAAAATAGATTAAAGAAATATATAAAAGTGGATGATAACGATTACCCTTTTTGAGAGGTTCCAAATATTGTAACTTCGATTTACCAGAATCATTTATGATGGCCTTAGCCTCGCTCATACTGATACCTAAACCAAATCATCAGTATACTACCTTTTTCATGATAATTAATGCCTTTTGATTTAGTTTGTATTAATTTCTGCTGTTATATTTACAAACAGGGATTCTGACAGAGCCAGAATCTACTAGATCAATGTCTGAATCATTTAGTAGCATGAGACATAATAGTACAACTTCTTCACGCGAAGATGGAAAGCCATCTAAGAGAATTCGGCGCAAGAAGAAGACCAAGAACCCGGGCTCCCCTGGTTCAACCAGTTCGTCTTCTACTAGCCGTACTAAAACAAAAACTAAGATCAAAACTTCAAACTTCCGATCGTGTGGCGCTGATGCAGAGGATGCATGTGTGGCCTCGTCAAATCCGTACCAAACGAGCTGTACACATGAAATAACCTAATTTCATGTGTGATGATATCTGGTAGAATGAGGTATTAACATAGCGAGGTTGTCCGGCATTCAATCGATTTTGTATGAGATACTAGATGGCGCGATTATGTAATGGTTTTTTATTGAAAAATTTATGGCTAGGGTTTGAGTCGTCGATTGTATAAAATTGACCACCCCTAGGTTTCAGATGGAAGAGCATCTGCTCTATATATTAAATCGATGTGATGTAAAGCATATTATTTTTCATTCGATGAACTTATTTTTACTGGTTCACTCAATTAGCATTGTACAATTTGTTACAAAAGTTCTGTTTAGTGGTTTATGATTGTAATGTACAAATGTTAATCTAGTTTATTATATAAACCTTCTTTAGAGGTCCAATTCAAGCAATCAATTTGGAGTTTTATTCTTGGAGGAAATCTATGAGTTCATACTTTCTGAATATTACTTTGTACGGATCATTATATTTTATGGTGTAATGCATTGAAGGTTCAAACTTGTTGTCAAATCAGGTTTGGGTTTGGATCAAGGAAAGTAACTTTGTGATGTAGATTACTGAGTATCACAGTTTACCAAATTTCAAATTGCAAGAAATGCAACTTTCTTTTTTTAGTACTTGAATATTACATCTCAACTAAGCAAGGATTACTTAAAAAAAGTTCTATTACTAAAGACAATTTAAAAAGGAGAGGATGGCATGGTTCTCTTTTTTGTATTTTCTGGCAATCACCTGAGACTATTAATCATCCTTAAAATATGTCATAGTGGAGTTAGAACATTGTGAAATAGGATAACATTTTTGAATAATTTTGCTTTTACTGATTCAAATATTAAATATGTTTTGTATAATAGATTATTCAATGCAGATTTTTTTTTTCAAATTAAAACAAGATTTTCCATGCAATGTGGAATGATTATATTTGCTGGGACTGGGACTATGGAAGCATTAATTTGTACCTTACATATTCAATGTCAAAATAAAATGCAACTGCTCATGGAAAAAAAATTCATTAAACAAAGGTAGAACAATCAAAGGACAAATTGTTAAAATAGTTCCAAATAAGACCAACATTTTTAGTGGTAAATGCAAAACTTCTTCAGAAAAAAGTTGTCAACAAGACGGTACCGGTACCGACGGTACTGATACTTCGCTATCAAAAAGATCCCAAAAAAGAAAGCAAATGAGCTCCAGTGCCGTCATCAGCCACTTTTTGCCTTGTCTGACTTCATTACATATCACACCAATTCAACAGCATATCACTTAGGTCGCAGATTTGAAATCCAAATAAGAAATTATTTATAGACATTTAAAAGTTGAATAGCATTCAGTATTAAAAAGCAACAAAGAAACTTCAGAACACAGAAATAAGAAAGCTTAAAAAGACACCAGGCTTCTCTTTCTTCTTCTTTTTTTCATTTTGAAGATTAATTAACTTGGTATTGATATCAGAAGTGTTGATCTTCTGTTGCGTAGTATTGCGCTGCACGATGTATAAACAGATGGACTATAGAGGGATTTTTTTGAGATTTGCTTTGCAGAATTTTAATGTAATCAAATATATAATATACTGTGCTGTATAGTATATCGTAGCAGAGAATATGAACTCTGATATCAGTCGTCCCTCAGTGTCTCCTGGCAAAATTGTTATAGGCCCCCACCACTTGCAATGGCATCAGATTCAATGCCAATTATTTTGAAACCCAAGCCCAATTAATTGATTTCACAGATCTAGTATGTATCAAATGTTGCAAAGCATAAATCATCTATCTATCTATCTATCTATCTATATATATATATATATATATATCCAAATGTACCACCAAATTGCACAGACAGACAACAGGCACAAAGAAAGAGGCATTTTTTTCTTGTTACAATAAAGTTCCACATATCACAAATCACGAATATTAATAAGGGAGTAGATATATCGTTATGGATATCAATTTTATTATTTATATAAAATTAGTTATTATTTATATTAATAATTTTTAATACAATTTATTTTGTATAATATTTTTATTATTTATTTTAAACGAGTTACTATTCAGATTAATGATATTAGTTTTAATAATAAAAATATTACAAAAAAAAATTATTCTAACACCTTAAATTTTGTACCCCTTATTTACACTAATGTTTAATATAAACATTTTCAAAAAAATATATGTTTCAAAATTTAAATTATGCACCCTAGATTCTACACTCATTAGCTTCAAATACTTACGGTGCAAATAAATGGTGCAGATAAATGATACAATTATCACTCCTCTAAAAAAAATTATATAATAAAATCATTAATATGTATAATAATTTATTTTATAAAAATATTAAAATCGATATGAACGATGATATCTCCCAAATAATTTCCATATTAATAATTTACAGTTGATTAGTGTAAGGAAAGGAAATGTATACAATTTTTCTGCTTGGATTATTAACGGTGAGAAATACCAATAGAAACGAAGTTTCTAATTCTGGGGGCATGTTTGAAACCTTGCACGGTGTACCTGGACCGAGACCACCCATTTTTAATCGTACGGATATATTCACATCTGAACCCCCTCAAACGACTTCATCGGACGGATCTGATCCGTGCGTTTTAAATCAGACGGTTCTAAGTCCCTTCCTCTTCTCTCTTTTACTTCTTTGCACGGTACCTATACATGATAGAGAAACTGGTACTAAGAACGCTCAAAATACGAAAGAAAGGTAAAATTTTGGGAAATCCAGATTGAGAGAGAGAGAGAGAGAGATGCAAGAGATCATAGCGGCGATAATATGCATGCTCTTGGTGGTGGCGATGTTCCCGCTTCTATGGTGGAGGCGCCGCCAGATCGCGCACCATGAGCACCGAGAAGAACCTCAGGCTCCTCAGGTTTTTAAGATTTTTTCCAAATTAGCTATTGTGACTTTCTCTTTTGAAAAGGTACATCTCCTGTTGTTGCTCGAGTTTGTATGAGGATAGGTAATTTTCAGTTTTTAGTTGGAAATTTGCCCCGAATTAAACCTAAGCCACATCAATTTTCTCATGTATTCACCAAAGAGGCAAATTTGGGGACTTTGCATCCTTCAATTTTAATTATGTCAACATTTGGATTGGACCTATCTGATTCTAGCTCGTTAATTGCAAAAATTGGATGTATAGCCCTGTACTAAGTACAGAAAGAAATAAATTGTTTTTCAAATCCAAAAAGTTTAAAACTTTCTGGCAGTTATTGAAACTGTCAGAAATTATTGTGTGATATCGAAATACTGAAGATGAATCCAGTCGGTGCGGCTTAAAAGTAAAGGGACCTTTTTGCAAAATATCAATTCAATTTGACCAAACCTTGAAAGAATCGAAAAAATGGAGGAATGCAGACTGCGGAACTTGAACAAGGCTGAATTCAAATCGTGCAGCCTGGCAAATGCGATTTGTCATGATCAATTCGTCTTGAGTTGGTGTCAGCTCCCACTGCAGCGATCTCGGAAGGAAATAATTTTAAATTTTGTTTCAACTGTGATTTGAGATGAGAGTGGTATTTTGCAAAAATCTCCTCCTCTTCAGGCCGCACAAGCTTCATCCGTCCTACAAATTTCTATTACTCGTAATAACTTGTGGTTGTTCGGGTAAGTGTCAAAAAGATCAGTTCTTTTTTGTGATATAAGTAAAAATTCTGAAGGAAATGTCTGAGAGCTAAATGCTCTTCATTTGCTTCCTATTGAAGAGGTCCCAAATGTACTTTCTTTTCGGTAGGAAGGATGGTGTCAGCTAAACAAGCAAATTTGGTAATAATGCAGGTGGAGAGAGTGGTGCGTGGTGGTGCGGGCCGTCGCATGCGCAGGAGGCCAGCTGCTGATGCGGGCCCCAGTACCTCTACTGCTTCTGCAAGCATTGATGGTTAGTTCTATCAATCCAATTGAAACCCCAACAAAGATCAAAAACAATATGCACTTAATCATTCCTTTTTTGTGGTTGCAATAATCAGAAGATGAGGATGGAAGTGAAGAAGAGGTAGAAGAGGAGCAATTTGTAGGCAAGTCTTCTAAGAAGAAGGAAAAGAAGAGGCAAGAGCGTGAAGCCCAGCGCCAGGTGTCCTTACAAACTGAGATGCTGTTTTACATCCTTTCTGCTTTTTTATCTTTATTTATTTGGATAATTTTTATTTAATAGGCTGAGGCAGCAGCAAGGGAATCAAGGCAGACAAAACAGGATAGATATGCTGAGATGCGAAGGAGGAAGGATGAAGAGCGCGAAGCCCTAGAGCGTCAACAGGTGCAATAAGTATTGCTAATTTTTGTTGTATATAGAATAATCCACTGTTCTCATGCATTCTGCAAAAATGTACCTGAATTGCCCCCACTTTGAAGGATACTGGGGAATTATGGGTATATCAAATGTCTTTGAGAGGGTATTTGCAAAAAAAAGTAACTGGTTTTTTCTTTATGCTTTCATTCTGACGAAGTACTGGCCATCAACTATTTATAGGAAGAGGAGGCACTGGCCCGCAAAGCCAAAGAGGAAGAAGCGGCAGCCTTGGAATTTGAGAAATGGAAAGACGCATTCTCAGTTGATGCAGAGGGAACTACTGAAAACGAGTCACAGGATGATGGCCAGGGGTTGCTCCACAATTTTGTTGAATACATTAAGGTATGCAGATTGATGCACAATTTCACTTCTTACTTCATGTCCTTAAGGAATATTACGTATATAATAGGAGGTATAATGCATAATTTTGCTTCTATCTGTGGGGGAGAAGTATCATCTAAAGAAATTGAAGCTTCTGATATGGTTGATACTTTCTGTTCTTTGTAATGGGATATGAAATACTTTTGAAGGTTTTTGTACGGAGATAGGAGCATGACATGAAAATATTCTGCTTTGTTTTCCTTAATTTGTGGAAAAACAAATACATTAATCTGCTAGCACAGTTTAATTGCTTATGAAAATTTGTTCATTTTGGAATCTAGATAAAGGTTACACAAGGGACTAGATATTTAAAGCAATAAATCTAATTTGAAGTTTACATATGAGACTACATCTTCTTTTTTTCTTTTTGTTTTCTTGATAATTTTATTAACTTGAAAATTATAAATTTTTTATTTCCAGAATTTTTGTGAGTCTCTCTTGCTAACATTCAATCATGCTTGCTTATTTAGTATTATTTGTTCATCTGGTTCAGATACAAAAATGCGTTCAATTGGAGGACCTTGCAGGTGAGTTCAAGCTACGAACTCAGGATTGTATCAACCGAATAACAACACTTGAAGATATGGGTACTTTTCGTAACTCTGCCTAATGCGTATGCTTATAAAAAAAGGTATTTGTATTTGTAGATTCTGACAGTTTTTTCGTTTTGAAAAATATATAGGGAGGTTATCTGGAGTGATGGATGATAGGGGAAAGTACATATACATATCTCAAGAAGAGATGCAGGCAGTTGCCGATTACATAAAGAGGGAAGGTCGGGTCAGCATTTCTCATCTAGCTAGCATGTCTAATAAGTTCATTGATTTGGAGCCCAAACCGCCTCAATTTGATGAACCTAATAATACGGAGGGAATTGCAGTAGCTTAGGTATCTACCTACTTTATAGTACGGAAACTTGAGTTTGACTGCTGTTTTTGTGAGCAAAATGAAATGTTTTGTAGATGTCAAAATTTTTTAATATTAGAGGTTTTGGTACAGCTTCTCTGGTGAACCAGTTTTTGTGCCCCCTTTTTTGGTACACAAATGGTGACATAACATTTATGCCTCAGTAGATGTTTCTCTAGTATAGGTGGTTCGAGCCTTTGAAAGGAATGATGGAGTTTCACCTTTATTTAGTAGAAGTGTAAACCAGATTGCTGTGGCTAACAGGAAAGTAGATACTACAAGATACCACAATTTCGGAAGAATGTGATTGTGCTTCTCTATTTGAAAGGATAGGATGGTGCTTGTGAGTTTCTTATTCTCAAACTTTAGTCCTTATTTTGCTAACTTGTAATCTATGAAAAATAGAGATCAGAATGCTGGGAATATATGGAAAGGTTTTATAAACACATGATGATATAAAAATGTGTCAAGTATTTCCAAAAAAAAAATGTGTCAAGTAAAAGCACCCTGGACCATTTGATCTAAATCAGACGGTTCAGTTTTATTTAAAAAGAATCAGAAAGCACAGACCAGTGTAGATTATCTGAGAAATGTGCTGATTCATACGACGCAGCGTTATTTTTCAACGTGTAGATCTTCTGTACCCTCTCCCCAGTTGTTACAACTTACATGTTAATCACTCGATACTCGAATGGCGGCGATAACTTTTAGTTCTCTATTTTTGTACCAGGCGGAACAACGGAACATCAATGTTCACCCCATGAGTTAAATCCATTATCATGCTGGTAAGAACCAGCATCCCAATTTACTCAAATCCTATGGGTAATTTGATTTTAGTTGTTCTCTGTTCAATTAGCGTTCAATTTAATAGATAAAAAGAGCACCCGAGTAATAACTTACGAGTCCCAATTCATTTCATCTGAGAATCTGACTTAAACAACAATATACATAAGAAGGATTTTATATGAAACAAGTAGAGGTGCTACATTTATCCAATTACCCGGTACCGATCTGGGACCGAATTGGATCCGAACCAAAACTTATCTGGATTCGGTTAATTCGGATAGGATATGGTTTAAAAAATATAACCGGTTAAACTATGGATATTATTACAAAATTGATAATTTAATATCTGATCCGAAACCGATATTGTAATGGGTAGGATATAGATTTGATTTAATTATGCAACCCAAAAACCGAACCTGGCTCAATGCCCATATAAATATCTAATATAATGCTAAGACAATTCTTTATAATTAATTAATATAAAGATATAGATTAATAACTATGGAATGGTAACCACATATAGTACTTTTTAGGAAACAAATATAACAATATCATATATTAGAAATAAATTAACGCACATCTTCAATATTTTACTTTCCAAATATTCTCTCTCCTTTATTTGAATTCAAAAATTCTTAATAAAAAAAACTCAATCTCTAATTTCATTATTTTTTTATTCAACCATGTGTACTCAGTCTAACCACCACACTTACTTTCTTAGCAAATAATCAGCAATTAAATTCTGAAAATACCATATTGTATTGTATTATTATGAACAATAATATAATTTTGAGTTTCGAGCACCTTTTTATTTATATATTATATTATAATAATATATTCAATATGAGATGTTTAAGAAATTATAATTATAAATTAAAGAATAAATGATTCTTCAAATGTTGCATGATCCATACCCGTCCCGGATCCGATAGTTTATAAATAAGTTATAAGTATCTATCTATCCAGAACCGAAATATTTACTATTACATGTGATATCCGGATCCGGATCCGATCTGATTTGTAAGTAATAAGTATATAGATCAAAATTCGAATTTAAATACTTTCAAAATACGGATAGCAAATATAATAATATCCGGATCCTACCCGCCCGATAACACCTCCAGAAACAAGGCTTCTTAATTATATATACACAAATGGTGGTTCTATAAGTAGAAAATGTGCAGTTGCCTTTATTTTATGAATGAATGGGCCTAAAATTTTATTTGAGGGGCAAAATGGCCTCACGTTACTCTCCCCTCTGGTGTTATACAACGCACGAAAATTCATTTTTTTTATATATATGGGCGTACTTTTTAGGCCGTATAATTTTGAAAATTGTAATTAACGGGCCGAATTTTATTTAGTGTTAGGCAAATTAGAGGGCTGATATTAAAGGTCTTTTAAGGAGGATATCAATACTAATTAATTAATGGAAAACTTTTTATGTACTTTTTGTGTTGATAAGGCGTATTTATCTTTCTACCACTGCTTGATAATATCAGTGCGGATTCAATTTCTTGAATCTCATAGTAAGATTTTTTGAGGTGTGTGTTTTGTTTTCTACTAATTGCAAAGCAGAAATGATTGAAGAGGGAGGGGGACAAATTAAGGCCTATGAGAGCTAACACGTAGAGGAATGATTGAAGAATAAATAATACTACTACTACAAAGCTAGTATAGCACAGCTAGTTTATTTCAATATATATATATGAAAAGTGAAATATCATTGTGATTGGACTACTCGGATATATCAATCGATGGAACATGTATGCATGCATGCATGCATACATACATACGGAATTTCATTTACTACTATTTTTTTTTCTTTGTTGAGAGGATAGATATGATGGGGGTGTGTGTGTGTGTGTGACACTTGCTATGCGTATATGTCCCATGCTTTTTTGAGTCCGATTTACTCCACGCACTCTACTCAATCGATCATAATTATTAAATATTATTTACGGGACAGATTTAATAGTGAAGATAACATTAAAATTTGTCTTGAACGGTTTTTACACCTGTATTACTACAGAGGATGCGAAGTTTGCCTCCCTCGCCTATATATACGCATTAATTAACTCGCTTGTACTTATTGACAAAAATAATTTTGTGATGTTTAGTAATTAATATTGATTTTTGAACTGGACTATTTACTTGTAAAATCAAAATAGATATTAATTGATAGCAATATTTTTTCTCAAATTAAAAAAATAAATGAAAAAATCATCAAATTTTCTAAAAAAAAATTATGGTAATTAATTTACCTCCATTATTTCTATGTAATTAAAATTGCCCCTGCTCTGGGGAAACCATGGGAGGATCAAGGCAATGAGCCAATCACAGAAGGGGTAGCATGAAAATTCATTAAAGAAGAAGGGGTCTTTTATAAAATTCTGCTTTAAGTTTTGTCATAATTAAACTTGAAGTGTGGCTGTTTTCATTGTTATTTTGTCTTTCATTAAGGGTATATAATTAGAGAAATTATTCTTACACCCAAAATTCTGCATCCCTTATATACATCCAATGCTTAGTATAAACACTTTTTAAAAATATATGTTTTAAAATTTAAATTGTGTATCCTACATTCTGCATCATTTAGTTTCAAATACTTAGAGTGTAAATAAAGATACAGTTATTACTTCTCTGAGGATAAGAATTAAGTTGTCCCTCTCTTAAGCCATTTTGCTGAGAAAGGTTATAATTCGGTTTAAGTCAAGAAAGGTGGCTGAGACTACTTAATAATTAATAATAGGGGTCCTGGTTTTGCTTCCTATCTTTTTGTAATACTGTAATGTGACTGTGACAATGTAAACCCATGTGGTTTCATGTATTTAATACTTATGCAAATATGATTGTGACTATGTAATTAAATCCATGTGGTTTCACGTATGCTTATAGTGAAATTGATGGTATATATGCACAAATTTTTTTTTAAAAAAAAGGATAAAAAAATGAGTTATTCTTAAATCTTAACTCTCATGTCTGTGCACTTTCATGATTCAATAATAGTTTGATAATTTATATTTTTGCATATCATTAATTTTTTATTAACTGTTAATTAGATATATATCTGTCACATTAATTAAGTGAAGCCTTTGAAACAAATATAACATATACCTTTTTCTCTCCTCAAAATAAGTAAATTTCACAAGGACTCCAAAGAGAGATTTTGTAATACATGTATATTCTTTTCTTTTTTTTAATAATCAGTCTAATATTTATGTACTAAAATTAATTGCAAAATGGATGAGGGTCCTCCTGAGTTTGACAGTCATTGACTTTGGTTACCTGCTGCTAGAAGATTTTCTATATCCATATTTGCTGATTCTTTTAGAAATAAACAAAAGATAAATTAACAAATATTTCAGAAAAATAGGCCCACCAGAGTCCTAAATTTCTGAACTTTAATGCGAAATTCAAGTATATATTCTCTATATACAGTATTGTTCCTTTGAATTATATATATTTTTGTATGGAAGAATATTGGAATACTGACAATAATGGGGCTATCATGTCTATATTATTAAATCTTAAAGTTATTTGATCCACTATTTGGATTAATTTTAATACATATCAATTGCTTTTAATAAAAGATCTGGCTTTTTTTTTTAAAGAAAGGGTACATCTTACAGAAGTAGTACTCTTAAAGAAATTTAAGGAGTATATCCAAAAAGTATTTGTTGAACAGTGAATTCTATCAGAATACATGCATGTATGTCACCTGAATATAGAAGAAGATTTAATATTTCACAAAAAAGAACAAAGTTTTTGGATAACATATTTGGGTACATAGCGCCGTATGTATTTTTTAATTTTAAAGTACCTAAACTTCTGAGACATAATATAAAAATAATATTATCAATATGCATGCCACATCAATAGAGATTAATTAATTTATGGAGGTGCAAAGCTGGTTAATGATATATTGAGGTGACCAACAAACAATCTAATTTTACCTCTTAATGATTGGATCCAACAAACAATTAATTAATCTATGACAACAAAGCATGTAGATATCTATAAAATTCCACCACGTAGTCATCATCTACAGCTTATTAGTTAGTAAATAGAGTGATGATCATTAACTTAATAATTAATTAACATTTAATTTAATTAGTAGTTAAGATAATGTTTTTAATTTAAGCGACCATATGTTCAAAACTCATTTGAAATTCTCATGCATGTAGATATTTTAAGTTGAAAGACTAAACACGGATAAGTAATTAATTTGAACTATTTTATAGATACATATCTAATGATATTTTTAGTTTTGACACTATTAATTAAGAAATATGAGTGATATATAAATTACATGCATTAATTTGTTTGACAAAACATTTGAAGAATTAATAAAGCATACTTTCTAATAATTTTTTCTAAAAGAATTCCCAATTCCAAAAAAATTATAAGATGTGGATAATATTATAAGCTTTTCCCAACTCAGTGAGATACTGGTCAGATTTATTAATTTACAATTTAAAAACACCAATTATTGAATTGGGGGCACATCCATCTGTTTTCCAAACTTATCATTTTACTTATTTATATATTTAATATACAAATCACTTCATATGAGAAATCATTACCTTATATCCCTTCCATCCCATTATCTTTTGCCAATCATTTCAAAGGTGCAGAACTTGGACCTAATTTTCTTGATTCAACTTTTAAAATAACTTAAAAAATTAAGCGAATTAGACAAACAGCTTACCGCTTTATTTATCATTTTGATCCTTAAAATTTTAAATGTATTAAAATGTATTAAAATGTGTTCTTAAAATATCACTAGCTTATTATTTCAATCCTTAAAATTTTTAATTTGTGACAAATTAGTCACATCTTTTCACCGGTCAAAGAAATAAATGAATTTCCACATTTGCATTCATATCATGATAATAAATTTTACAATACTTATGTTAAAATATATATAAATATTATTTTTAGTTAAATTATAATGACACAAATATTAATGATAATATTAATTTAATTAATATTTGATGTCATGAAAATTATATTTATTTTCACATTATGTAGTTTCAACACTAAAAAGTAATGTCATAATGATAAATAAAAATAACATTATTTTAATGGATATATTTAAATGTAACACCAATTCGGTACAAATTAAAAATTTCAAAGACTAAATTAATAAATTTGAAACTTTAAAAACCAAATTGATAACCAAATGATCCTTTAAAAAAACAAATTCATACTTTGAAACTTTAAGGACCAAATTAGTAAAAAAAATAATAATTAAGTACCTTTTGTGTAATTTAAATACTCTGCAAAATTTTGGTGGGTCAGGATCATTTTCTTTCAATTTCTTTTCTTTTTCTCAAATATATATTTTTTTATCTGTTATGATGACTTGTTTGGATTATGGTACATTGGGAATGCAGGAGATTGGAGACCCTACCTTAGCCAATGGAGTATACAGTGAAACAGTGCTAGTTCCTTGCACATTAATTAAATGAGATATTGGTAACCTTCATAGATAGAATAAATAATATTAAGTCGTCAAAATTTTAAAAAAAATTTGACATTCTTGACGCTTATTAATTAACTTTTCAACATACTACATGAAAGCAATTCCATTTTTATTTTATATTAGTTTATTTACTTAGTCATTTGTTTTGAAATACTAATTCATTAAAATAATTCAGTATTTAAAACATTCATTTTATAGAAACTTAATTTATTTCACTTATCAATGCAAAGGATATACCTAGCTACCTCTAAAACAATCTAATAGTTCATGCTTGAAATTTTGACACATACATTCAAAATTGTTGTTCCAAATTATTTCTAATGCACACATTTAATTAAAGAGCTTCAAAAGCAAGCATTCATAAATTTTATTGTCTATAATTATTTTTTTTAAAATAATATTTTCTAAATTACATGCTTCCGATTTAACATGTATACATATATATTTTTTATTATCATTTCAAAAACATAAATATTACTGTCCAGTACCTATACACAGAGAACAAAAAACAAAAAAAGGAGCCGAATTAAAGGTGTGATGCAATCATGCAAAGAAGAAAACAATAAATGGGGTAGAAGGGTAGTATATATACAACGAACAAAAGAGGTTGCAAAAGGCAACCCTCGTGGGGGTGAGAACGAAGCAGTGCAAGAAACCTAAAAGGCAACAAATAATGTGTCATGTCTTGTCCCAACTATGAAACAAGAGGGAGGGAGAGATGAGAAGAGGAAGGTACAGAGGTGATGGTGTAAGGCCACGTGCACGCGCCATGACCCCACCTCCATCTCCATGTCCTTCTCCATGCCGTGACAGCCATGGCTGCTTCTCTATCCATCTAGCTATCAGGTAGTTTTTGGAAATAACCCTTCAATTTCCACAGATTTTTGTCTGGTAAACAAGGGACGATCGATGCCTTGAATATCAATAATGAATTTATACAGACGTTTCTCCATAAAAAAATGAGATCCATTTTATTATCTGTGCTAAATTGTAGCTTAACAATTTCTCAAATTTAAACATGCTGATTATGGTTTCAAATGATTATGGCTAAGAGTTGGCAATCAACTCATACAGGTCGGGTCAGATTTTGAATCATCTGATTTTTTATTATTCTAAAATTTTAGTTTGTTATTGATTGTGTCAGATCAGGATCAAGTTAGGTTTCCATTTGAAACTCAAGTAACCAGGAGTCACCTCGAAAGAGGTTCTGTTTGGATTAATTGTGTCAAATTTTAGATTGTTTATCTTTAGTTTATTTTCAAATCTTAGTTATCTTTAATCGGATTAATTAGGTAAGGTTAAAATCAAGTTCAAAGAGGATGGTTTGGAATCAAATCATTTCAAATCACGGTTATCTTAATTAAAATATGATAGGGTAGAGTTTAAGTACTCGCCTAGAACTATAGGTTTAATAAAGATGATGATAAATCTTACCATTTTATAGAGAGATACATGTTCAATTTTTGCAAAAGACATTAAAAAAAATAATAAATGTCAAGGTTATTTTCTAAAAAAGAGTTCAAGCCATGTTTTGAATTTCAGATCATTTGAGGTACGTTTCGGCTCATGTTTTGTTCTGAATAGTCCAATTTTATATCATTTTCAGTCTTAGACCATTTGAATTTGGATCAGATCATATATATTTCTGATGGTCCAACTTTTAGAACATTTGGATTACAAATGGTTAGGTACAGATATTGATTTGAGTAGTAGAAGAGTACTGTGTAGCTGTGATGGAATCATAGAATAGTAGTCAAAATTATTAGTACTCTTAAATGAAATTTTAGAAAAGTTAAAAGTTAAATTGAAATTAAATTAATTATGCAGTCAATTCATTTTTTTTGGCATATTAAGGCCTTTTTAATTATTTCAGTGCATTATTGTATGAGAAAGTAAAATAGTGAAAACTGTAGAAGAGTGATTTTTCTATAGTTGGAATAAATACTTAAATTTGTACTATCCACTATAGTTCTAGCTTGTTAAATATGAGTATAATAGTGTAAAATATAGGTCTTTTATATTGTCCAGTCTATCTTTATTTTGTGTTTTTGTCAAGCACAACAAATTTTGTGTTCATGTTTCATCCTATTCTAACTATTTGTAAATATTCACAACGAAAACAAGATCTAATTATATAGTTATCTAATAGTCTGATATCTTAATTTGTAAGATTAATCCTTTATTTCCGGTGACTAATTAAGATTTGACTTATCATGTAAATCAAGGTTACTTGTACTATCCTCATTTTTACAAATTCGCTTACAATGTAAAATATAAAAAAATTTATCCAGAATAAAATATGAGAATTTATTTTATCCAATCAAAACTGTCAAGGTGAAATTATTTAAAAATATAAAAATATTTTGCTATATATATAAAGGATATTTCTAATATACATCTAATTTTTATATTAAAAGCCGTGTTCTTATAGTACATAATTTAAAAAAATATTATTCAAATTTAAAAATTAAAACTATAGATGTGTTCTAAGTTATTTAGATATGAATTTGGATCGATTTGAAAAAAATGTTTAGTTTTCGATGTTTTCAACGTTGAAATTTTAATGACATTTGTCATAAGTCATGACCAATTAATTTTTAAATTGATTTCAATTTGATACACATCTTATCTAAATAACTAAGAATATATTTATAATTTTAACTAATTCTTTAACATACACGAATAATTCTTTTTCAACAATATATACAAGAATTCGATCTATCATAAAAATTGGATATAAACTTAATTAAAGCATCCAAGAAAATCTGATAATTTTCAGCTTGCCTATTAATGACAATAGTACTCACGATCCCATCATCTCCAGAAAGAAAACAGAGAAAATATTTATATATTGTGGTTGCAAGAACTGTAAATGGTCCCAAAACTTCGTCCTTCCAAATAAGAACAAAGCACCGCATGTGAATAAGCAGCAACACTACATGCACAACCTCAGCAAATAGGTGTTACCAGATCAGTGTATGCCTTGACTTGAGCGAGACTAGGGCACTTTTGCATTGGTTGGCATGCATGTGCCATGCTCTACCTGCATGGTGGCAAAATCAAATGCCGTGAATACTAGGTTTTCATTTGATATCACAATATATTGCATGCATGCATGCCTTGCTGTAACTTGTAACTATAAGTTGTAACAATCTTTTCACTGTGTACGTACGTAACTGCACGTAATCATGTCAATGTACGTATGGCATGATGTCATAATTAATTACTGTGTGGTAAGTCCAATGTCAGACGCCATGCATTGAACTGCTCATCAGCATTGAATGGAAATAGTAGGAATTAGGCCAGCTACCTACCTTCGGATGGATGGATATTGTTCCAGGAAAAGAAAGGAGCATATGTAGAGATTGACTCTTGAACAGTTGAAGTATTGTGTGCATGATCAGTTACTACTGTTTTAAACGTACGTAGCAAGACGTGTTGAGCTATGTTAGGGGACACGACACGTATTCAATATATATATGTATCCATCACGTAGCATGTTCGTTTACGCATAATGTGTTTCCTTTCGATCAACATTAATAAGTTGTGATCGACATGTCACCCGAAATGACTTTGATGCTTCATGTCACCGGAGTGTATTGTACCCATGTGTAGACATTTCTTTTTCAATCAATTGTTTTAATCAATTATTTGTTAATTTAAAGTCAGAATAGAAATGCAAATATTTTTACCATTAATGAAAATTGTAATATTTTATTTAATTCACAATATTTTGCAATATTGTACAATTTTGAACACTGTTTGTATATTTTTTCAATGAACAACTCAAAATACGGAAAAAAAGAAAAAAACTAAACTATACATGTAATGTGCTTGCATCGTCATGTACCGACATATCATGACATGTCATTACATGTCTTAAAATAATGTGTCATAAATATGACATATATTTTCTTCAGTCATTTTTGACATATATTATGATTAAGATATAACGTATTTTTTCAATTCAAGACACGTCACGTATTTAGGGTATTAATATCAATAGATTTTCTTTTATATAAAAATGTGGAATTTTCAACTATCTTTTGAACATGCGACTCATTCTAATTTTCTGTTTTGATTATTTTGAAGAACTCGGGTTCTCTTATTTTTGTTAAAAATAATTTAGAGTTATACAAAAGATCAATTTACAACTTAAACAACTAGAAGCAATTTGACATATAATTATGTTATTCAATTTAATGTATCTATCAATTAGTATAACATAGCACTTTCTTGGATGTAAATGTGTACAAAACTTTCAAATTTATTTTGGTGATGAAATAAATTTTATGAAGAGAAGAATGATTATTAGTTATTTTACACATTAGTTATCATTTGTTTAACAAGTGAAGTAAAATTAAAGCAAATTAAGTATTAAATCAATTTAAAATATTAATGTTTGATAGTAGTAAAATAAGTACATGAAATAATGAGAGTAAAATATATTAAAAGTTATCTACCCATTTAACAAGTGAAGTAAAATTAAAGTGGAGTAAATGCTAAATCATTCTAAAGCATTGATTTACCGTAGTAGTAACATAAGTAAATGAAGTACGTAGTAAGAGTAAAAAGTTTTAAAAACTATGAAATCTTGTAATTTAATTTTATTCCACTCCATATATGATTTAATTTACTCCAAATTACTTTTAATTCACTTGTCAAACGGGAGTATGAAATTTAATGATTTAACTTTATTCCACCTTAAATTACTTCCGTTTGACGCATTAAACCACCTCTACTCCACTTACCAAACGGAGAGTAAACTGTTAACATAAGATAAGAAAAAACTAGTAATTAATTCAGCTTTTATAGATCTTAGACTTGATTTTTGTTCAAATTAGTGCGAGCTTATTGTTCCATTGATTTCCAGCTCATATACAACAACGCTCAATTTACTACCAAACTATAGCTTGACACGGTTATAGCCTACTTTTCCTATGTGATAAGTTTAATAAAATTTATTACTTGATAACTAAATTTTGATAAGAATTTTTTCTTTTTCTTTTGAAATTATAAAGTTGAGGGCAACCTCTAATTTTAAATATTTAGAAAAAAATTTTGTAATCGGATTTTTAACTTACAACTTCATATATAAAGAACATTATTTTAATCATTAAATCAAAAGCTGCTGGCAAATTTTGATAAGAATTATGTTTTTTCCTCACATTATCAATCTACCAAACATAATTTAATAGTATCTTACAAATTTGTGTATTAGATTTTTAATATAGGACTTGACAAATTTACAAACTAATAAGTAATAACTGTGAACAAAGTTTTTGCTGCATAATCAGATACCAGCTACATTTGTTAAACGATTTGGAAAAAAAATCGAGTTTGGCACTTCAATTTTTTAAAATTTTTATATTAAAAATTCCACTTAAAAATTTTCAAAATAAGAAAGCTCCTATTTTGAAAAAGGGCCTGTAAATCAAAATTTATAAAATTGTGTTATTGTTTCAAAAAAAAAGGACTTACAATTCTACACAATTTTGTAATATTTTTAACCACCTTTTGAAATAGATGGCTTATGTTTTTTTTTAACAATTTTTGACATTTTAATTTTCAATATCATATGTTGGAAACTCTGCGTTCCCAAATAGAAAAATTTCCTAAAAGTTCTTGCAACACATAGTATTATAATATAACTAATTGAACTTAATAATCAGAGCTATTAATTATAAGAGCTACAACTTCAACCGAATTGATTGAAATTAATACAGTACATAAATCATCAACAGCCTTGAACATAGGAGGTAAACATAGTTAAATGCCTCCTTTTATACTGGAGTGCTGTGCACTCAATCTTACTGATACTACTAACTAAATCTACACCAAAACCAAACCCATGTGTCAATCCATTTGCATCTTGGTCCCTTGTGTTCTTCTGTTTTACAGAAGCATTCTCCATGTCCTGAAAACTAGAAAGATAAACAATAACAACCTTGTTGTATATTGATCGATATTGATGTCAAATAAATTTTGGTAAGGAGAAGGTATGAAGAGGGAAGTTTTATATGCATGGAAATATACAAAGAATCAAAGATAAATTAATTAAAATTACCTCTTGGTTGATAGTTGTACTTAAAGGAGAACAAGCAGTGTCTTCCAAAAGATCATCCTCATAATTGCACAAAGCTCCTCTCTTTTTGCCTTTCTTTTTGTTCATGGATATGAACCTTGAAGAAGAGGCATCAGAAACCAAAGAAGAGCTCAGAGAAACACCGGAAGCGATGACGACACCTCCTAATTTGTTTTCCTTTGATGCAAGAAAATCTTCAAAATATGAAGTCCAACCACTTTCCTCAGAGAAGCAAGGTGGCGATGTTTCTTCATTTCTTGGATTTGGATTGAGACTACTGGTTTTGCTTACTACCTCCATTTTTTTTTCTCTATGTGGATGTAGGGGGAAATATGGGAAAGGAAAAGTTGCAAATTAATTAGTGAATGAATATTCTCATAATTCAAAAAGAGATGTCTATTTATATAGAGTACATAGAGGAAGTTTGGTATTTATGGAGTGGGGCTGAAGTGAACATGCAACCACATAGAGAGAAAGAGGAGAGAGAGAGAGAGAGAGATGTGAAAAGGCATTGACCTTTCTTTAATCATGCACAGAATGTGGTACAAACTTGAAAAACTTCCATCCAAGCCCATAACTAGAGATTGCTCATCTCCTCTCTCAGTTACACAGCATAGAGAGAGAGGATTTTGGTTGAAAATGTGGTATTTCAACAAATGGGAACAGTGTGTTTAGGTCCACAAGGCCTGAACAAAAAACAGTGAAGCATGTGGCGCAGTTGCCGCGCTACGGATTAAAAAAAATCAGAAATATTTAATCATTGTTAATTACTTAAAAAATATAAAAATATTATAATTTTAGTTTAATTGTAAATATTTTTTTTTAAATTAAGAGTTTAAGATATAATGAAATCGAATAATAAGCAGAGTGCAAAATTGAAACCTAAAATAATGAAAATAAATAAGAGAAGTGATAACTAATCCTTATCCATACCTATTTGCATCCCAAATATTTTAAGCTATTTAATATAAATTTTAAATTAAATTCTGAATTATGTATTTTTGAAAAATATTTAGAGATAATGGCTTGGAAGCTCTCTGAATTTTTGACTTGTGATAAGTTGGTCCCGAATTTTTAATTTGAATAAACATCCTCCAAACTATACAACTTGTCACAAATAACCCCCACCCTGATTATTAAATTGGGTGCAAATAAGTGTTTGTACCTAATATCAATTTCTTTAGTAATTGCCAATATATAAGAAGTAGCCTTGGTTTAAAAAAATATATTGAAATTAAGAAACTTACAACGAAATTAATCCAACTTATCCAAGGCAGAGGCAATCTAAAATCTTTGAAGCCATACTTCAGAATTTTTCTTTTTTGGGCTAAGACCCATGGGCCCAAATCAGATTCAATGTTCCTACTGGCACAAATCAGTGAAACAGGAGCCGCTCCTTTCTCCTTCAAATTTAATTTTTTTATACCAGCAGGTTGAGAAAATTTTATAACTGTATATTTTGATATCAGCTCCCTTATGTACTGAAACATAGCTTTTCTTAATTTCCAGTAATTCTCAGAAGGTGTATTCCATTTTAAATTCTTCAGGCGAAGCCAGGGAATATCATCTACAAGATTACAAGCGAGAAGTTTTTTATCATAACCTGTTAGCAGCAAACAATCATCACCAGGTGAAAGTACATATTATCATCTTTTAGATTTAAAATCGATGTCAAGTATTTTGGGGGGAGCTGTGGGGTGGGGAGTCTATATTTTCTCTAGTGATCAGCTACTTCACTGAATGAAGTAGACATAAATTGAATGGAAAGATTATACGAAAACACTATAACAAATAATTTTGAGATTTGCGTTAGATGATTTCTAAAGAAAATTTTTATCTAATACAAATGAAATACTGTAGACAAACTGAATTTGGAGAGGGGTGGTTAGATTGGTAAGGGACCCATGAAATCCTAATCCTACAGACAGATGATGAAATCATGAATTGATCAATTCGTCACACAAAGCAATACAAATTTTAAAAGTCTCTAAAAAGAGAGGATAAACACTAACATTAACCAAATAGGGACACTATGAAATATTTTTTTTAAAGCTTATGGAGACTAACTCCTATAAAATACATTTAATATTGAATTTATTTTGTTAGTCATGATGATACAAACACTATAATGAAAAATAACAAAAGTTGAAAAGACATGTTTGTATTATTTTTTCTTCAGATTTCCTGTGATTCTGTCAGTTTGTCTCAAACAACAGAAAATTAACATAACATAAAAAGGTGCACAAAAAAAGAGTGTAAAATCAGAGAAAATTCAGAAGCTCCCCCTGCCTCCCATGCGGATCATTGTTTCTGATTCCAATAATTTGAAGAGAAGACACAGGCAGGATCTGGGTTGTTGACTGTGAAGCAGCTCGTGGAGCAGACGCAAGAATGATATGTAATTATTCCTAACTTCAACGCAAAATATTTCATAGAAACAATCACAGAATATCGTCAGATCCCTACTATTGGAGAGGACGCGCATCATTATCTATACGAATAGTGTATTAATAAAAAGATGTGATATGTGAGTACCATATAAATTATATGTATCTGAATATGATGATCAAAATATGATATCTGTGTTTGGATGTATCATATTTCACGTGTTATGTGTCATGTTTTTATAAATATCGCGTTAGATAATAAGTACACACTGAGTATGACATGACATGACATGTTGAATAATGTAGTTAGTACATTATATGTCTACGTACTTTTAGATATGTTTATGAAATTTAAAAAATAACCGTTATAATATGTTTTTAATAATTATTACCAACTCATTTTAAAAAAAATTACTCCAAAATTTATTTTCTCTGTTGTATGAAACTTTTTCTATTTTTTTTCCAAATTTTAAATATTATTAACATTAAAATCAGATATTTAAATTAAAAACATTAAAACACGTCCAAACATGTATGAACACGTATAAATACAGTATGTCTAAACGTGACTTATCGTTAAGTGTTTTTTTTATATTATTATAAAAAATATGATATAATACGATACGTATTATTTTTTATATATACATATATGATACAATATGTCCAATTAAGACATACTAATCTACTTATATGTAATTGGTGAATCATCTCATTTGATTGATGAATCATCTCATTACATATCATTCTGTAGATATACCTACTCACTTACATATTTACAAATAAGAGTATAGGACATAATTGCAGATAAGACATAGCACAACAAAAAAAATAGAAAAAAAAAGCCCAAGTTCAAACATCTTAGCAGTATGTGCCAAAGTAGCAGAGAATCTCCGATACCCAAAAATGGTTCAAAATACAACTTCCATAACCCAGTTAATACCATGAACCCACAGGACAACTGAAGCAAAGGAACAGTTAAATCTCTAAATGATGTGCCAAAAGCAACTATAAAACTGTCCATGGGCTTGCATCATATGATGACGCCATTAAAGATAATCAGAGTCACTGAATCTAAATCTAACTGATGCACATCAGTCAAAAGTACTATTCACCGACTATTATAGCCCAATATTAAGGATTGAGGAAATCTAATGTGCCTAGCTGCTAGTGAATTGTTAGACAGATTGAATTGTTAGACATATGTACCGTATGCATTGTATGTCGGTACGGATGTATCGGAATACGTGCTAACACGGTAAGTCATGTGTCGATAGCGTTATATGTACCGTACATAATGTGTTTGAACAGTATAAATTATTCGATACGTACGTATAAAAACACGTCACATGTTAACAAGACGTGTTAGATGTGTTCGGAT
Organism: x Bolboschoenoplectus mariqueter; assembly: GCA_037678475.1. NCBI lineage: Eukaryota > Viridiplantae > Streptophyta > Magnoliopsida > Poales > Cyperaceae > x Bolboschoenoplectus > x Bolboschoenoplectus mariqueter. Next base: position 508,681 of record CM075239.1, on the reverse strand, counting down.
ACGGCGTGGTAGTACATATCAACATTTGTAAAATTCGAGAAAAAAATGTTTAAAAATCAGAAAAAATCAGGAAAAATTCACAAAAATTCAAATTCAAAATTTCAAATTCCGTTGGCCTCTGCCCTTCTCTTGAGTCCTAAGTCCTGCCTAAACATTTACACTCCAAATTTAAAATTTTAAAACTGCACATGCCCTACACGTGCTTGTCCCATGCCAGCCCCACGTGCTTCCCGTGCGTGCACCCCATGCATGCTTGCGCCATGGGTGACGTGCCGAAATAGTGTAAAACCTCGAACATGCATGCCTAATGACACTTCACGCGAACACACGAACACGTCTAGTAATTCACTACTAGCTGCTAGTGAGGGTAGATCTCTGTAGATTTAAATTTCACAAAAATATTTGAAAAAAATAAATACCGAAATCAACGGAACCCTTATATATTAAAAAAAAAGTAGGAATCCCAATTTCACTCGTTGAAATCTATATTTTTCATTTTTCTCATCTCTGAAATTAACTCAAAAATTCTATATAATTCTCCAAAAATTCATTAATTGCATGGTATTTCTATTCTTATTAAGCGTGTAGTTATCCTGATTCTGCAACAGTTCAGATTAATTGATTAATTTTTGAAATTAATTTCAAATATTGATTATGTTATTCTAATCTTAAGATAGTTGAGATTTATTTATCTAATTTTACTTATCAATACAAATTCTTACATAAATCTTTATCATAGATTTGCGCCTCCCTAATTACAATTTGGATCTGTCAATTCTTAACCATTTATAATTTATAGTATTTAGTACTTTCTTTTTATATATTAATTGCATTTAAAGGGGTATTAATTATTTCATGAAAAAAAAGAAAAGATATGATAAATTTAGAAAAATTGAGACAATTATGCCATAACAAATTAATTGGAAACAATTAATTAGAAACAACATTTTTAGTTTTTTTATTCATTTTCTTTTTTTCTAATATTTGTACATCTTATTCAAATTGCGTATGATTTGGAATTAGTTTCAATAAGTTTTTCTTATTATTTTCAGATCTCCCTATTAAAAATGATACAAAACCCATCAATCAGTCTGAGAAGATATTCATACGACATTTTTTTTATGTCTCTTTTTTTATTTATTTTTCATTGCTTTTTTCCCACTTGTAGGTTTTAAAATTTCCATATTCGTTTTTTAAATTCATTGGTTTATAAGGATTCTTTGTTTTTTCTTTCAAAAATTTCCACTTATAATTTGAGTTAATTAAATTTGAATTGATTTAAATGATTTGAACTTTATATAATAATATGACATCTTTTTCATTAAAAACTAAAATCAATCTCATCCTTAATATTTTCCTAACATAACGAGATACAAATTAAAAATTAAAAATCAGTTAAAAAAATCCTCTTGAGTAGCAGCAGCAACTTACTACTTCTCTATTATATATCTTTGTAGTTTGTACGCCGTCTTTTTCGTCGGATTCACACTCTTTACGGCACTTCACCGTATAAAATGATTATCCTCATAAAATCTACATCTTTCACAACATTATGTATGAATCTCAAAATTATTATTCTTTCTCGTCAAATTCACATTCTCTGCGGCGCTTCATCGTATAAAGTGGTTGTCCTAATAAAATATGTATCTTTCACAACATCAAGTACGAATCTCAAAGCTGTTACTCTTTCTCATCGAATTCATATTCTCTGTGGCATTTCACCGTATAAAGTGGTTGTCCTCATAAAATCTGCATCTTTCACGACATCAAGCACGAATCTCAAAGCTATTACTCTTTCTTGTCGAATTCACATTCTCTGCGGCACTTCACCGTATAGAGTGGTTGTCCTCATAAAATCTGCATCTTTCACAACATATGCACGAATCTCAAAGCTATTACTCTTTCTCGTCTTGGGGAATCAGTCATCATCGGCCTAGAGTTTGGTATTTCAGAAAGGTACGTCTCTCTCTCTCTCTCTCTCTCTCTCTTTCTCTTTCCGGAAATGGTTGGCGATGGCTGAAGTACATCTCTCTCTCTCTCTTACTGAACTTCCTAAAGCCTATTCTGGTGAATTTGAGTTCGCATTGAAAATCTAGATCTGATGCCATCAGTCCGGTCTTAGTTAGATCCTTTTGGCAGATCCTAGATCGGTAACCAAATAACCCATGAGATACCTGAAGAATTGAAGAAGGTTATTATTAATTCGGCATCTGTTCATGGAGGGGTAAAGTAGATTCGCGGAAGCTATTAGGTACCATATGAACTGTTCATTATTTACTGTTCAAATAAGAAAAATTTAAAACAATGCCTTGCATGTTCCTTGGCTTCACCATTATATGTACATTACAAGTTTTATTTTGCCTTAATCTGACTTAATTATCATTTTAATTCAGATAGTGAGACACAGAAATTCCTAATTTGGCCACCCTGCATCATTTGCTCTAGGCTATAGCCATATATTATTTTCACTCATTTTTCAAATTTGATAAATTTTTCCTCAAATTTAAGTTTGGTAAAATGCTCTATTGTAAGAATAATTTCTTTTTTTCTTTTTTGATTATGTCTTATTTTTAGTTTTATAGAAAATATAGTTTCATAAATAATTAAAATTTGATAAAACTATGTTTTATACATGAGAAAGAGTAAACATTTTGATCTAAGAAATTATTATTAATTTAAATTGGTAAGGAAAATTACTATTACTCATATTATAAGTTTGGGAGACTTTCGTTGTAGTAGCCTTTTTAACATTCAGAAAAGTTTCTAAATATCCAAAGTAGAGAGAAACATATTTCCGTTATTTTGTGCTACACCTAGCGTCTATTTCTAATAGACTTATAGATTGTGTAGCTTTAGTGACTACTTTTATATGGCTAATGATTTCGCTCATTCAGGTGGAGCCAGCCTCTATGATTTTTATCACCCCTTTTTTTTTTCTATATTCCATCTCCCCGGGAGGATGCCGATATCTGTTAACTAATTAAATTGGATTACTATTTCTAGAATGTCACATCTTAGACACTGATTGACCATACATATTTGCATCATACTTCATGTTAGGATGAATTACTTATTCCTTGTCATTGATACCGAGAAGCAAGTCAGGGTAAATTACTCATGCAAGTTTTCTGCTCATGTAGTTGTCTGCATGCCAAGGGACTTGTTGTACACAAGGAACATTTTGTAAGGCTCAGCTTGGATCTTTGTAAATGGAGAAAGCTGTTTTGAATCGAGCACTCCGTCGTTTTTCTTCACCATTGTTGAACGAAAAACCTTTGCCAAAGGATATCCAGGTAGAGGTTGACAGTATAAAGAAGCTGATAATTTCTATTTTAGCAATGAGTGATGGAATTGTCAGTCAACTTATGTGGTACACTGACGAAAGTGAGGTTGCTTTAATGGCAGATGACACTGCCTGCATGCTCCAAGATTTTGTCATGCAGCAACAAAGTGCTGCCACCATTAGTCGGGTTAAAAGCTTTTTCTATTCTTATAATGTATTTTTAAGATTGAAGAGGTTAAGATTGCATCTCTCCAAAATCAAGGATGAACTTGATCTATCAGAGAAGAGCTCTGTGGGGATAGTGAAAACCAAGCAGGTTCATGCTAACAATGTTGGCATTGAGGAAGGCTTGAAGAGACAGGAGGGTGTCACTCCATGCAATTCTGCTGAGAACTGCATCCGTATGTTAATGTGTGAAGCTTTAGTGGATCCTACAAAAGAAAATTTTCAATCCTTGTTGGTAATAGGAAAAGAAATTGTACAGCAATGTGATTACTCTCCTAAGATGATAAAGATTGTTGGAGAGATGTTGCGGTTTCGACCAGAACAAAACTACTGGCAAGCTGTGTTAGATTCAACTGTTCTATCTAATAGAAGTGATTTTTCTTTACTGGCTACCAGTTGCAAAGTTTTACCATGGCAAGTGAAAGCTTTTCATGCTTACGATCTGTTGTTTCCAGACAAAGGTATTTTCAAGGAACATCTGGTTGATCTGTGGATTGCTGAAGGCATTGTTTCAACATCAGCTGAAATTGAGAAGTATTTTTTTGGCTTAAAGGAAAATGAATGTTACTGTAAACTTTAGTGAATTAAAGAACACCAAACTCCCATGAAGCTCTCTGTTCCTCCCAATTTTATTTAATGGAAAAATATATTGTTGTACATCATTACAATTCTTAATCTCCTTGTTTATATTCATGGAGAGAACAAACTAACAGGGAAACAACTAGCAGGGAAACAAATCTCCAACTATACAAATTCATAGATAGAAATAAGCTAAACTTAGAAATAAAGAATCTATTCTAATTCCCTACCCAACAGTTGCTTCTTCCCAAATCCGAAGTTGACTGGATTATGTGTGACGTTATCGTGTGCACTTGTTTCCGTCAACACTCCCCCTCAAGTGGACACGTAGATGTCTTCCATACCCAGCTTGACTAGAGATTCGTTGAAGGTCTTGCTTGATACAGCCTTTGTTAATACATTCGCAAGTTGTTCTTCAGACTTGACAAACGGAAGAGTAATGACCTTCGAATCTAGCTTCTCTTTGATGAAATGCCTGTCAATTTCTATGTGTTTTGTTCTGTCGTGTTGTACTAGGTTATGTGAGATATCGATTGCTGCTTTATTATCACAGAAAAGACTCATCTCTCTTTCTTGCTCAAATCCTAGCTCTAGTAGCAATTTTCTTAGCCATAACAATTCGCAGATTCTTTTAGTCATCCCTCGAAATTCTGCCTCTGCACTTGAAAGAGCCACTACGTTCTGTTTCTTGCTCCTCCATGTGACAAGATTCCCTCCTACAAAGGTAAAATACCCAGCTGTCGATTTACGATTAGTTACACTTCCAGCCCAGTCGGCGTCCATATAACCCTTAATTTTTAGGTGTCCATTCTTTTGAAATTTTATCCCTCTGCCAGGAGCACCCTTCAAATATCGAAGAATACGTGTCACGGCCTCCATGTGTTCTTCGGTAGGAGCATGCATGAACTGACTCACCATACTAACAACATAAGCTATGTCGGGTCTAGTATGAGAGAGATAAATCAGTTTTCCAACTAACCTTTGATACCTCTCTTTATTTGTCGGGGATTGGTTCGGGTCCAGTCCCAATTTTTTATTTTGAATTACCGGTGTTTCTACCGGTTTACATTCTAGCATTCCAACTTCCGCGAGAAAATCCAGAATGTATTTCCGTTGTGATAGAAAAATTCTCCCTTTTCCTCTTGCTACTTCAATACCGAGGAAGTACTTCAATCCTCCCAAATTCTTCATTTCGAACTCCTTGCACAACTTTTTCTCAAGTGACTCAATTTCCTCCTTGTCGTCTCCTGTAATAATCATATCATCTACATAAATGATTAACACAGTGATTTTACCTTGCCTTCTTTTAGTAAACATTGTGTGATCCGAGTCACTTTGAGTATAGTTGTAACTTTTCATTACATTACAGAATCGTCCAAACCAGGCTCTAGGTGACTGCTTCAGGCCATACAAGGATCTCTCCAGCTTGCACACTTTCGTAGTTGCACCCGAATACTTATATCCAGGCGGGAGCTCCATGTAAATTTCTTCCTCTAGATCTCCATGGAGGAATGCATTCTTTACATCAAACTGGTGTAGAGGCCAATCTAAATTTGCTGCAAGAGATAAGAGTACTCGAATTGTGTTTAGTTTAGCTACAGGTGAGAAAGTTTCTTAGTAATCAACCCCATATGTCTGGGTATATCCTTTTGCAACCAACCGGACCTTATATCGCTCAACCTTTCCTTCAGCATTATATTTTATAGTAAATACCCATTTACACCCAACCGGTTTCTTACCTTCTGGTAGATTTACAAGTTTCCAAGTACAATTTTTCTCGAGTGCATTCATTTCAGTTTCCATTGCCTCTACCCATTTAGGATCTCTCATAGCATCCTCGACTCTCTCAGGTATTGTAATGGACGTAATTTCATTTGCAAATTCCTTTAAAGGGTTTGGTAAGTTCTTTGTTGAGGTATATTTGGCAATTGGATACTCACTTTCCCTACCAATACCATCTTCTGGTTCATACCCATACCGTTTTGGTGGTATACCCCGATTACTTCTTGGGGGTAATTTAGACACAAGATCGAGAGTAGAAGAACTTACCTCAGGATTATTCTCACGAGATTCTAGGCCTTGTGGTATCGGGTCGAATTGTATCATGTCGTCTTGCTCGGCTTCAACCCACCAAACAACTTCTGACGATTTCTCTGTATCAAGATAGTCTAACCGAGTAGGGTTTAACTCAGTTGCTTTTCTTCTCCTGGCATAAACCTTAAAATTCGGATTAACCAGTTCCGATGGTTCTCGGATCGCCCCTCTTTCCTGTGATGTGCAATTTTCTGCAGCCCGCTCTTGCTCACCCGAGGTTTTACCATCTGAAGGGATTAACCCGTGAGGAGGGGGCCGATGAGAAGGCTCGTGATCAGCAGAAGGAGAGGGAGGGGAAGGCCCGTGATCAGCAGCTCCATGGAGCCCGTAAATAGGTAACAAGGCCTTATGAGAAGCCGGCCCATGAGAGAGCACATGAGAGGAAGGAGGCCCAAACCCGTGATCAGGTAATGCCTCAAATAATGCAGATTCCGCTACCTCTGTCTCCCCCTGAAGCGAAGTGTGGGAGTTGCCAAAAAACGGCTTATTTTCAAAAAATATAACATCCATTGTGACAAAAAATTTCCGTGTAGCTAGATTATAGCACTTGTACCCCTTTTTCTGAGCCCCAAACCCTAAAAAAATATATTTTTCCGCACGAGCCTCGACCTTGGACCGTAGATGTTTTTGAATATGAACATAGGCCACACAACCAAAGATTTTTGGAGGAAGATTAAGGACTGATGGGATGATAGTAAAGCTGGATAACACATGTAGAGGTGTTTTGAAATTATTCACTTTTGAGGGGGTACGGTTGATTAAGTACACAACCATTGAGACGGCATTATCCCAAAATACTTGTGGTACATTATTTTCTAGTAATAGGGATCTAGCGGTTTCCAATATGTGTCGATTTTTTCTCTTTGCTATACCGTTTTGTTGAGGAGTTCCGACACACGAGGTTTCATGCAAAATTCCCTTCTCTTTAAAGAATTCTTGTAGTGTTTTGTTTACGAATTCAGTTCCATTATCACTTCTAAACATTTTTATCTCTTTTTCAAATTGGGTACCAACCATTTTATAAAACTCTTTAATAACTTGAGGGACCTCATCCTTAGTTTTTAATAAGTAGAGCCATGTCATTCGAGTGCAATAATCAGTGAATAAAATAAACCATTTACTACCTGATTTAGAGACAACTGGGGATGGGCCCCAAACATCGGTATGAACCAAATTAAACGGAATAAGATTCTTATTTGAACTTATAGGATACGTTATACGATGGCTCTTTGCCCTAACACAAGTCTCACACTCAAACTTCTTATTCTGTAAGCCTACGAATAAAGAGGGTGATAATTGTTTCATATACCCAAATGACGGGTGTCCCAAACATTTATGCCACAACCAAATCATGTCTTCTAATTTTGTAGATGTACCATTTGCCAAGCAAGCTGTTCCAATTGTCAAGTCTTCTAAATGATACAATCCATTCCGTCTAATACCACAGCCAATGATCTCCTTCGTGAGAATATCCTGAAATACACAAAAGCCAGGAAACGTGAGTACAACACAATTGAGATCTTTGATAATTTGGCCAACTGAGATAAGTCTTGTAGCCAAAGATGGCACCAACAGAGTATTTTTCAAGGTTAACTTCTCAGAGATTTTCACATTCCCCGCGCAAGTTACTGGGTATTGGTCACCATTAGCATTTAGAATTCCTGTTTTTCTTGGTTTCATAAAGTTTATTAAATCTTCCCTAGAAAAAGTCATATGATCAGTAGCTCCTGAGTCAATGATCCAATCAATTTTTTTAGAAGAAACAGAGGCTCTACCTTCATTTACTCCTTTACCTTTACCCTGACTATTACTGTCAGATGCAATGGCGTGACTAGAGAAAGCTGTCGCTGCTGTGTCCGATTGGTGTGGGGCTGAAGTGCAGATCATACCACCCTGTTGCTGCTGCTTGACATGAGGTTGGAACATACCTATTGATGCTGGTGCTGGTGCCGGCTGCTGCACACCTTCTCCAACTTCCAATGCACCCACTGCCTTTTCTTGGTCCAATGTTTTGTCACCAATCGGTTTTTTCTGACCCTTCCACCAAGGCGGGTATCCAATTACCCGATAGCAACCATCTTTGGAGTGTTTTGCACCGGGGCAGTAAGGACAATTCCCACCCCGTTTTGATTTTTCTTGACTATTGTTCATCTGAACCAGCCCCCCTTCATTAGATTTATAGCCTCTTGACACCGTTGTCAGAGACTCGTGCAGAGCACTTGCTCCACCTTTAACCATCACGCCTTGACAACTTGCCTCATGTCGCACATAGCCATAGGCTTGCTCTATTGACGAAAATGGTTTTATCTGAAGAACTTGAGCTCGAATTGCGTCAAATCGATCCTCAAGACCGTCAAGAAAAATATAAACTCTGTTCTTCTGGATAAAGAGGTTGAATTTCTCAATGTCGGCTGGAGTATCCATAGGATTTGGACATCTGAAATCGATCTCTTGCCACAGTGCTTGGAGCTCGTCATAGAATTCTTCAACGGTTTTCTCTTCTTGCTTGAGCCTCATGACTTTTCTGTTGAGTGCAAAAATTTGGGTTTCGTCACTGCCATCATAGTAGGTTGTTGCCAAAGCCTTCCAAACATCCCTTGCTGTGGGGTGGCGGATGTATTTGCTGCGTAGTCGCGGTTCTAAGGAGTTGATAAGCCACCCTTTGACGATTACATCGTTTACCTCCCACTTGCGAAATTCGGGACTGGTTGTGAGAGGCGGTGGAGGGTCGCCGGTTAAGTGTCCCATCCGTTCTCGGCCTTTGACGTGCATCTCCACGGCTTGGCACCAATAGGTGTAGTTAGTACCATCCATCTTCACATCAATTGGATTCGGGTGGATAGCTACCTCGGTCACGGCAACAGGATGGGGTATACTTTGCACCGGTGGAGGGTTTGTGACAGCCGTGAGCTGCATCGCTACCATTTGGTTTTGTTGGAGTGTCACCAGTTTGGTGAGCTGCTCTAGAACTGCTGCCATATTAGCAGCATCAAAGGGAGGAGCCGCAGGAGAGGTAGGAGGCGTGTCCTCCATTGTTGTTTGGATCAACGAAGCTCTGATACCATGTAAATTTTAGTGAATAACATCAAACTCCCATGAAGCTCCATGTCCCTCCCAATTTTATTTAATGGAAAAATATATTGTTGTACATCATTACAATTCTCAATCTCCTTGTTTATATTCATGGAGAGAACAAACTAACAGGGAAACAACTAGCAGGGAAACAAATCTAATAGGGAAACAACTAGTAGGGAAACAAATCTCCAGCTATACAAATTCATAGATAGAAATAAGCTAAACTTAGAAATAAAGAATCTATTCTAATTCCCTGCCCAACAGTTGCTTCTTCCCAAATCCGAAGTTGACTGGATTATGTGTGACGCTATCGTGTGCACTTGTTTCCGTCAACAGTTACTTTGATCGACAAAAAAATTATATACAGGGAGGAGCGTTGTCAGATTTCAGCTTTATTGAAACTATTAATAAATGTCACATTTGGAAAATGAGAGCAGATAGCAATGAGTCAATCCCCAAAAAATGCCGCTATTTATCATTGATATGTAATGAATACATGACAACGTTACCTCCGGCCAGCAAATTTAAGGATAATAGGTTGCATACATTGCTGTTGGTTAAGGAAAGGTTTCAGGATAAGGTGGGAATAAGTCATCTCCAAGAAGATACTTTATCCTGCTTGGTACACCTTAGGGTGATGGATTTAAGCTCCAGCGAAATCCAAAAGCTTCCAGAGTCAGCTGGTAAGCTATCACATCTGTTGTACCTCAATCTTTCAAAAACAAAAATCGAAGAAATCCCGAAATCAATTGGTAATCTCTGGAGACTTCAAGTTCTCAATTTGCATAACTGTGAAGAACTTTCGGCAATAAGCAGTTCCATCAGCAAACTTGAAAGATTGATCAAGTTAGATCTGGAAGGATGCCTCTCCTTAAGTGAGCTCCCTGATGGCATGCACCTGATGAAAAGACTCAAGCACCTTAACATACTGGGATGTCCCTTATTATCTCACATGCCTCGACACATGGGAACTTTGTCCCAGCTCAGATTTCTTCCAAGATACATTGTGTCTTCTGAGGAAGGAAAGCGGATTACTGAGCTTCAAAGCCTACACAAGCTAAAAGGTGAGTTACGTATTGAGAATCTCGGCAAAGTCCTGGATCCTCAGGATGCGGTGAAGGTTGAACTGCAGAACAAAACTAATGTGACCTATATGGCACTGGACTGGAGTGATTTGAACTTTAGTGGCAATGACTATGAAGTTGGTGCAGCAGTGCTTGAAAATCTCCGACCACCCTCATTGATCCAGAAGATTGAGATAATTTCATACCCCGGAAACAATTGGCCATCTACATATTTTGAATGGTTCATGGCTATCCGGGAAATCAGACTAATCAACTGCAAGGAAGTGAAAACCCTGCCACCTCTTGGGCAACTTCCTTGTGTGCGGATCATTGAGATAAGAGGAATGGATTCTGTTACAAAAATAGATAATTCCTTTTATGGGAATGCGCATGCACATGTGTTCCCAAAGCTGTTAGAACTGACCATCTCTCAGATGCCTAACCTTGAGACATGGCCATGGCCCAATCTGTATTTTGAAGAAGCAACTCCATTTCCAATACTTCAAAACTTGAACATAGTTCAGTGCCCAAAACTGAAAGCCCTGCATTTCAAATTTCCTTGTGTGGATAATCTGACTCTAAGCATGAACAACAAAAGTTTATACAGCACAGGTGGAGCTTTAGAAGGCCTGAGCCAGTGTCTCAAGAAACTCACAATCAGGCTATGCTACGAGCTAATTTCAACTTCGTCGTGTGTAGGATTGCACTGTCTAACTAATTTGGAGGAGCTCAATATCTCAGAGTGTGACCAGCTCACAAGTCTGCCAGATGATATATTACGTCAAGTGTACCGCCTCCGAAGGCTGAGAATAAATCGCTGCAGCAATTTAAAGCATCTACCTGATTGGCTTGAGGCCTCCCCCAATCAGTGACTAACTGACTATATATGATTGCCCAACGCTGCAGAAAAAAACCCGGTCTTTTTTCCTTTTTTCTTTTTTTTTTTGGGGAGTTTCTCAAGTATTGTAGTTATTTAATATCTCCTTAGTTATTCAATTTGCATGTAAAATTAATTGTTCTTGCATTAGCTTGTAGGCTTCTTAAGTAGTTATAACATGTACTGTTTTTACATATGTGCCTATGATAATGTGGATGCTTTTGAAGAACATGGGCGAACTTTTTAACAAATCTTATTTGTATTGATTGCTATGGAGGAATGTATTAGCTATTTCTTAATACTAGTTTTTCCTATAGTATATAGCACAGGGAGTTTTGACGGTTTGTCAAGTGTATTTTGTAGAAAACTTTGAATTTGAAATAGATGACAATTCATTTCAAGTATGACAATTTTTTTGACGGTGATGCAGAAGAACATACAATTTTTAAGCTTTTCAATTGATCATAAATGCAGATTTGGTTAAAAACTAATTGCATGCTTTTGGCTTGTTAAGCATTTCGTCACAAAAAAAGGAAAATACACACCAGCTTAATTACAGCCACGTCTGTTCTCAATTCTATGCTTTTAGACAGTGCATAGGGCAATTAGTATATGCCTAATTCTCTCTAATTAATATCCTTATACGTATAGACTTACCATAACCATGTATATGTATACAAAAAAATCCATTCAAATTCTGAAAGAGATTTTCTGAGCTACCAATGATAAAATCTGAGGCTTGTGTCTGGATGCATTTAGAATTTAGGTGTTATTCTATACTGCAATAATGAAAACCATCAGTTTAATACATGCAAAGAGAGCAGAGATTAGACTAAAAGATTTTAGAAACAGAGACTGTTACACCTCATATCATTAACAAAATGAATTCTGTCCTCTCTAGAAATAACTCAAGCTGGAAGAATTTTGTGCAAATTTTTCAATTCAAATGTAATACCTTTTTTTTTGAGTAAAAGAATGTAATATTATACCTCATATTTTTAAGGACTATATTACAAAAGTTTCAATGAAAGAACAGAAGAAACAGTACATGAGTAATAAAAAAATAAAGCACATAAACCAATTTCTTAAATTACATTCATAGATCATGTATAAATGTCGATATTCCAAAAAATAGTAATATTACCACTTCTAAAGTGATAATACCAAGCACATATATTTCTTCTAGATCTGCCATTTGCATTGCCGGTATTATTACTGACAAGATGTTTTACACCGTTACTGGTTCAAATTTCATCTCAATCCCTTCTCCAAAGTCCACCGTACTGAGTAGGAAAACCAGTAAGATTATCACACTTCACATACTCCACAGTATTCAAATTCCAAAATAACGCGTGCATCTGGAACCAGTTCATCATAAAATTTTTCAAGAATCTAAGACGCAGTGTCTCTACTTTCCAAACTTGGCCACCGGGATTATTATGAGAAGTATTCAGGCCATTGAGCTTTCCTCCTCTGATGTACAATTTCTTCAAATTTTTCAAAACTCCAGGGGTTAACCAATTTGGTGCTTCTGATTCAGGAAAGCATCTAAGATCTAACTTCTCTAGCTTTTCAAGCAAAAAGCTGTTCTCTGTTAGAGGAATACCATCTAGATCATTTGAAGTACCCACCATTTCATTTCTTTCTTCACTCAGCCCCCAAGTTATTGTCAATGACCTTAGATTGCTTAGGCTCAAATTATTTAAATTATCTTGGATGATGAAGGATTTGCGACCAACAGTAATGCTTAGTTTTCTGAGCCTTCGCAAGTTTGACAGGTCACCAAGCTGACACCCATCTGTGCCTCCCAAGCTGCCAATCACAAAGCCTTTTAATACTTCTAGATGAGAAAGTGTGCCAACCCATTTTGGCATATGATCTAATAGGTAACAGAATGAAACATCCAAATGTGTCAGCTTCTGGAGTGATCTAATTTTCCGAGGCAACTTTTCCAAGTTATGGCATGCCCTGAGATCTAATATGATCAAGTTGACAAGATCACCAATCGAAGCAGGAAGCGCAGATATCCTTGAAATGCCTCGAAGGCTAAGGTATGTCAAATTCGGTCCAAAATCCTTCAAGAAGTCGGTTTTGTCTAATTCAATGTGGTGAGGCTGCAACTGCCATTGCCCAATATGCATCACAGCCACACTGCTTGTGCCGTGGTCACGTATGACATCTGACTTCAGGTACTTTTGGTCAACATTGAATAATGTCAGCACTTTTCTGGAATTTTTTCGAGTCATACAATTTTGTAAAGAATCAACCTGGTTCCCAAGGAAAAATTTATTTTTTCTAGCAGCGGAAACCAACTGCTTGTGTATCTGAGGTTGAACCACACACCGATCCACAACTCCATTGTGCTTTCGAGACTCAGGTATGAGAAAGCCTTTATTGACAAGATCATTAAAAAACATGTCTCCAATTTCCTCGCCAGTATTATTGCCTCTACCCACTGAAGGCACCATACCGACTCCGATCCACCAATAAACCAACAACCTCTTTTTAACAACTGAATTCTCAGGAAGAACTGACAGGCAATACAAGCAATTTCTCAAATCCACATTTAGCGTGTTGATCATATCCTCAATCATTGACATGGCAGAGCTGCCATATCCTCTATTGCCTCTCTCAGCTCCTTTGGTTTTAGAAGATTCCCCAACTTCAAATTTTGACTTCTGTCGTGAACGAGATTCAGATGTTTCACTTGTAACACTTGAAGTTGAACCATTAGGGAGCTTTTGATGAAGTTTTACCATATCCTTTGTTCTTCTTATCTTTTCCAAAACAGCCTCAAGCTCGGCACTCAGATTGTTATCTTTATCTTCAAGCATGTTATTGATGTGTCGTTCTATTTCTCCGAAGCCTTCCATCAAGTCATCCTCCAACATCCTTGTTCTATCAAGAGCATCCTTTATTTCCCCAATTTCCTTTTCAACCTCCTCAAACCTGCAATTCATCTTTGAGTCGTGATCAAGTGCTTGCTTTTTAGCACTTTCGAGATGTTTAATTAGCGGAGCAACAGCATCTTCTCTGATGGAAGCCTTCAACATTGTTAGTTTGAAATTTTGAATCTAGAAAATAGGAAAGAAGACATAATTAAAATTAGTGATATTTGAGTTATTATTCAATTAGTACTTTTATTATTCAATTTAAGTAAGTTGTTATTCAGATTAGTGATATTTGAGTTGAATAATACAATATTATATTAAATAAGTTACATAATAAAATTATTAATTTGAATAATAACTTATTTTACACGAATAATAAAATCAGTATCAATGATGATATCAACGATAGTATCTCGCAAACATTTTCCAAAGTTAAAATGCATGATCTCCCTCATAGTTACTATTCGGTATTCATATGGTTTCGTACTACACAGCTGGTGTTCAATTGTTACATCCATTTTGATAATTTAGGCAAGAAAATGGAAAAATTGATCGGTAAACTGGTCATATATATCTAATAATGTCGAAATAATCATAGTCGCCAATCGGTAAGAAGAGAGGCATGTTGAAGAAAATCACAAACAAATGTTGGGAACATGAACAAAACGGATTTGGCCATTAAACGTCCAAACAATTAGCATACATAGCATGTACAAACTTAATTGAATAAATTAGATAATATATATACAGAAAAGAACTACCCTCCTTTTTGTTTTTTTTGTTTTTTTGCCTTGAAACCCCTTTCTGAACCAGATCAATTAGACATTATATATTATCAGGGAATATGAAATAAGAATAGAATCACAGACCATCCACTCAACATCTTCACTGAAGAAAACCAATTTATAGGGAAGCAGAAATAGAGAAAGAGATGAAGGAAAAGAATCATACTGACCTTATATATTTCTTAAATATTGCTCCTAAAATACACCTTCTCCAGCTTTGCTTTCTACTTGGGGAAGTAGAGGATAAGCTGTAGAGGAAGGATTGTCAAGTGTTCCAATTGTTTTTTCTTTTTCTTTTTCTTTTTTTTGGAATTTGCGAGGAAGGCCTGTAAAGTGTTCCTATCTTTTTCCTTTTTCATTTATTTATATTTTCTCTTTATTCTTCCTGAGTACGATCCAATAGAGGTTCCTGTCTCATTCTCAATTATTTGAGTAATAATTGAGACCTACACCACTGGTGCAAACGCGGCGTGGAAAAAACAAAACTTCATGCACATGTCACTTCATTGTGGGCTCAAAAAGGTGATGAATGTGGAAGGAAAGGAGTCAATTGAATATTATTCTTTCTATAAGTAGAAAATGTTAATGGTTTAGTTCAATTTTTTTTAATGTTTATGATGTAGGTTTAATTTTTATGATATATTAAATTTTTAAAATATTATTTAAATTGAAAAATAAATATTATAAATATGTTTGTGATTATTTAGGTTGGATGTATATAAAATTTAAGTTAATTTAAAATTTAATTAATCACTCATTATAAAGTCATTAAAACTCTATCATTAAAAATTTTAAATTATTAGACTTTTTTTGAATTGATTCAAATTTGATACATATTTTATTCAAATAATTATAAATACATCTATAATTTTTAGTCTTTTAAATCGAATAATATTTTTAAAAAATGAGCATAATAAGAGTTCGATGCACGCAAGAAATATTAAAAAAAATTAGCAAATGAGTTTACAATTGACTTATATACTATCACAAAAATTTTATACTATTGATCCTCTTATAAAAATTAACAAAATTAAGTTATAATATAATGTATAATATTGAAATTAGCAATACTGACCTCTTTTGAATTTTTTTTTTTTTTGCCTTTGTCCTGGCTAGAAACCGTGAAAGTATACATCCAAGGCTTTTTAAATCAATTTTACCATTCATGTATCTTGATTATGCACAATTATCCTCTTCCTTTTTCAAATTAAAAATTCACTCATTCTATCGGCAGCAAAAAAAAAATGTGAAGCGATCTGTGTCATATGATGCAACATTTAGTTAATTATTATTTATTTTTATTTTTTTAAAGAAAGTACTTGAATATATTATAAATTTGTATAATATTAACATGTGAGTAAGAGATGATAAAGTAATTTAAAAAAGATAAAAAGTATATGTAATTATTTCGTTATAAATGGAAGGTATATTTAAGTTTTTCATATAATATGTTTCTAAAGAAAATATTTTTACGTATCTTTTATATTCTTTTACTTGCATATTTGTTTTCATAAATAGAATAGACAAGTAAGAGTTACCGCGTGTTGTTGTTTGTGTCGTGGAAGATTAATGAAATACACAGTATTTATTTAATAGTAGAATTAATGAACTTATAAGTTGCTTCAAAGTTTGAAGGCTAAATATTGTATATGTATATTTTTCACAAATTGATATATTTGATTAGGAATACAAGTATTTTGAGAATTTCAAAAGAACAAAAAGTTCTTGGAGTATATTTTTATTAAGAAGAAATAAGAGATTTTATATTGAAATTCATTTATTTGGATTACTTTATATTAAGCAGTGCTTAATATTTTTTTTGACGATTTTAATGTAAGAGCTATGTTATTGTTGTTTATGATGTAGCAGTAAAAAACTATATAAATGTTGAGATTTTTATATGTCATAAATTTGTGTGTGATAATAATATAAGTTAAGGGCTTCCGTGAAAAGTTAGACCTATCTTATATTATTAGTTTGAGATGTTTTGCTAAAGTCCTTATAATTAGTATAATTAAAACAAAAACTTTAATATAAATTATCAACAAAAGTACATAACCATAAATCATTGTAAAAATTATGTCAAATTCAGTATCTATTCTACTTAAATCAAATAAAATATATGTAATATTTTTCTTGTGTTTGAATGTTATGTCCAACTTATTCAGAAATATTGTAATATTTTTTGTATTTCTTTTTTTGAAAACAATTTTGATGTTTTTATAATAATACTTAATCTAAGATTTTTGATGAATAATCTTGATGTAATGCCTCGCATTATTTCGGTACAATTTTTTTTGTTCATTTGTGATTGTATGTTGAAATTCTAATATATTTACATGTATATTATTTTGGAAAAAACATTTTATATATTAATGTTAATCACGCATGAACAAATGTGGACATGATTATAAACCAAGCAACCAGAAACTCAGAAAAAAATCACATGATTATAAATAAAGCAAAAAGAAACTCCAAATAAAAATCAAGCGCTGAGAAAATTCAGGATCATCATAATTTATGAAAACAATTTATAAAATAAATAAATTAACATATGTTGCATTCAATAAGCATGAATAAAAATAGGACACCAAAAGAAATTATGGTAATACTAAAGAAAAAAAAAGGCAAAACATCACATTAACCTTTCATATACTTTGAGATTAGAAGGTCACCACAATTTACAAATATTCATTAAAGAGATGAGTTTAGAAAACCTGCGCACTTAATAAATTAAAGTAGCACTTGAAAACATGTTTACCAAATGAAAAATTAATTGGGCTCCTCCGCAAAAATGCCAAAATCGATGCACAAAACAGATGAAATATTTTGTGATACAAAGAAAACTTGATGTAGCAAGCCTAGGACAAACTAAATACAAGCTTCAACATAATCAACACAATAACACTGTCACAGTAAATCACACCTTCCTAAAACTGATTACAGAAACAACACTTACCGCTGCTGCCACACGGAGATACATCAAGCATCGAAAATAGAAGATATAACAAACACAAAAAGAAAGCTTTAAGAATCGTGTAAAATCGCAGAAAAAACGAAAAGCTCTCCGAAGGTGGTGCAGATTATATGCAGGGACAATTTACAAAGCAATTTCCTAGTAGTGGGTTGGTAGATTCCTAGTGGTCCTGGGCTTACTGACAGAGAACAACTAAAGAAGTATCCAGTTTTTTAAAAGAAATGCTTCTCTCTAATCCCAGTTAGGGAACCAGACTCAAGTGATATGCATGGAGAGCTCACTGAAGCAGCTATGGAACGAGTGGGAAATCCGGGTGCTCGTCCTCTCCAGCCTATCTCTGCAAGTGTTTCTTCTCGGCACTGCCAGCAACCGGAAGCGTGTTGTTTCAGTCAGTCGCGTGACATTTCTTTGGTTTTCATACCTGTTGGCCGACTATGTGGCCATCTTCTCTCTCGGCTATCTTTTGCAGAATCAGAAGACCTGCTTCGGTTCGAAGCCGCTTGATCCTATCCATCACTTGCTTGTGTTTTGGGCTCCATTCCTGCTGCTTCACCTCGGCAGCCAAGACACAATTACCGCTTTCTCAATTGAAGATAACGAGCTTTGGAAGCGGCACCTGTTGTCCTTGGTGTCTCAGGTTAGTCCCTCTTTATTTTTGATAATTAAGTTATAGCAGGCATTTATTCAATTAAAATTTTGCTTTATTTTGTGTAATGATAAAATCTTTAAATAACATTTACAATTGCAATTTTATTTACTTATTAATTAATGTGTTTGTTTATTGTCATTTTGAGGTTTATTAATTAATTTTTTTTGTTTATTGTTATTTTGAGGTTACTTTCATGTGCGTTGTGAAACAAATTACTCCATTGTTATTGTTATTGCGGTCAATAGTGAAATGTAATCTGTTTTTTGTTTTCTAAAATCTAATTTTAAGTGGTCGCGTCCGATACTCAAATGATCTTGAAAGAAATTAAGTTCATCAAATATTCAAATACTAGATTTAATATGCCCTAAATTTGAAGTAACTTATCAAAATTCTCGTCAGGTTGGTCTCGCAATTTACGTCTTTGGCAAGTCTTTGCCATCTACTAAGCTTTTACCGCCAGCAGTTTTCATGTTTACTGCTGGGATTCTCAAGTACGGCGAAAGGACTTGGGCATTGCAGCGTGCCAGCATGTCCAGCTTGCGAAGTTCCATGGTCCCAGAACCAGACCCAGGGCCCAACTATGCAAAATTCATGGAGGAGTACTACTCTAGTAAGGCCGCCGGCCTGGAGGCAAAAATTGAAGTGGTTGAGGAGCGCCAGTATGAAAATGTTGAGAACCTGGCAAGGAATCCTTCCAATGAGGAAGAGCTATCATATGCAATGGCCGTGCGCAAAGCATACCATTTCTTCCAAACGTTTAAGAGACTTTTTGTGGATTTGATTTTAAGCTTTGAGCATCGCAAAGAGAGCCAAGACTTCTTCATCGGCCTTAAAACCGAGAAGGCTTACATGGTAGTAGAGATCGAGCTTTCCTTAATGTACGACATTCTTCACTCAAAGGCAGCTGTAATCCACACATGGTATGGATGGGTTTTTCGTGGGATTACCCTGAGTTGTGCTAGTATCACCCTCGTGCTTTTTATGTCAACTGATAGAAATGGGTATGATCCAAATGATGTAATTGTCACCTATGTGCTGCTAGGAGGGGCTATTTTGTTGGAAATTGTGGCGATTTCTTGCATGCTTCTGTCATTTTGGACATATGCAGAGTTGAAAAATCTTGGTAAGTTCGACAGGCTAGCACGTGTAGTCTTTGTCGTTCTTCGAAAATTACGGCCAGAAACAAGATCGAGATGGTCTAACAAGATGGCGCAATATAATTTGATAACTTGCTCTCTCAAAAACACCCCTCATCTCCTGCAAAAAATGTTGAAAACGATTGGCTTGAAAGAGTTTTTTGATAACTATCGGTTCACAAGTTACACTCCAGTTACTATCGAGCTCAAAGGATTGGTATTCACTGAGCTCAAAACTAAGATGAGTGACATAACCGATACCGAGAGTTACAGGAGATTTACTAATCACAGGGGTCAGTGGGCCCTTCTACGAAAGGGTTATTACAGAGAACTGGGATGGAGTGTGGAGGCCGAATTTGATGAAAGCATACTTCTCTGGCACATTGCGACTGATCTCTTATTCTATCATTCTGACTGTTCTGAATTCAGCAATATTAGTCGATATATTTCGAACTATATGCTATTTCTACTGGTAGTTCAACCTTTCATGCTTCCAGCTGGCATTGGTCAGATCAGGTTTGGCGACACCTGTGCTGAGGCAAAGAACTTCTTCCAAGGAAGGAAGAACATGGATGAGAAAAGGGCAACCAAGATGATTCTGGGAGTAAACACGGAGTATGAGCCACGACAAGTCAAGGGGGACCGTAGCAAGTCTGTACTTTTTGACGGTTGCAAACTCGCTCATCAATTGGAGGATCTATTTCTCAAGAATGAAGAGTCGGGTGATCTGAGAAATGCTAAAGCTCAAGCTAAGATGTGGAAACTGATCAGTGTGGTTTGGGTGGAGATGCTGTGCTATGCGGCTAGTAAATGCAGAGGGAACTTTCATGCAAAGCAGCTAAGCATGGGAGGCGAGCTTTTGACGGTGGTGTGGTTTTTGATGGCTCATTTAGGGATGGGTGAACAATATCGGATTGAGGCTGGCCATGCTCGAGCCAAATTATTTGTGGATAAGTGAAGAAGCCCCTCATTCTTCGAGTCCATATCCTCTAAAGCGGACAGAAATATCATGCGATCACTGTAACAGACAATGTTGAGATTTCTATGGGAGGCTTTTTTGGAGAGATTTTTGCCCACTTCAGATGTACTTCACTACATGAGAACTCTCATTCTTCTTCCTTTTTCTCTTTTTACTGTAATGTAATGATGTATTTTTGCGTACTTGCCAACAAAATGTTGCAATTGGATGTATGAAGGCAAGAGTAAGACATAAAGTTTTATACAATATCTTTTATTTTTATTTTTTTCCTTACCAGACATTTGGATCACTGTAGATAAAAAAGTAACATGATGTGCACTTTCAATTATGAGATAATTATTGATTTTTTACAAGCTGAGTAATTTATCACACTTAATAAACAGCCCACACATTTAACCTTGCAAACGTTTAACAAAAATACTCCATACCAGCATCATTTGTGACACCAAATAATGCAAAGCATCGCCATCTCTATTTTAATCCGTACATTCTATTACTATTACCGCCCCTATTACACAAGAAAGAAGAGTCACCAAAACTAAAAAGCAATAGATTTTAAACAACAGAAACAAAAAAAAAGATTTAATTTCTCAATTGCCTGGGATGATCCTTTTCGAAACTCCTTTCACGCAAAAACCGACCAAATGTAGCAATTGCCTCATCATACCTCCCAATCCTCAACAAAGCATCAACTGCAGATACCTCAGTAACCTCACAACCAACCCGACCCATAATCAACACAACCAAATCAACAAGCTTATCCTTCAATTTCAAATCCAACAATCCCCTTGCCAATTTGCAAAAGGATGAAAACTCAGGAACGAGCCCCTTCTCCACCATCTCTGCCAAGAAATCAGCTGCCTCCATTATCATTCCCCCACCACTGCAAAGCCCGTGCAGGGCAATGTTGTAGCTGATTAAATCAGGATCCTCTCCAACTCGTTCCATCTCTCTAAATAATGCCATCGCATCTCCACTCTGCTGTGACCTGAAAAGACCCGCTAACACAGGGTTGTACACCTTCGGACTTGGTTTCATACCTCTTACCTGCATATCACGAAGCAACTCACACGCATATTGGATCCTTTCTGCTTTGCATAGGCAGTTAATTAGGTTGCCATAGGTGAATTTATCAGGTTTACATCCATTTTCTGTCATGCTTTTTACCATCTCAAATGCCCGTCTTATGTTACCATCTCGGCAGTAGTGTGACAAGATGGATTCATACGTACACTTATTAGGTTTAAATCCATTAAGGATCATCTGGTCCATTAGCTCCTTTGCTTTATTTATTTGGTTGATTTTGCAAAGCCCGATAATAAGAGAGTTGTATGTCCTTGCATTTCTAGAGACCCCACTTGTCTCCATTTCATCAAACACTTCTAGTGCATCTTCAATCCTTCTTTGATTGCAAAGACTAACAATTAGAAGATTGTATGTCAGGATGGACTTTGAGCATCCAGTACGATCCATTTCTTTAAACAATCCTAAAGCCTTCTCAAACTGCCCTCTAGAACAGTATTGAGTTATGAAAGTGTTATATGTGACAGCATCAGGTGCATGCCCATTGTGTCTCATTTCCTTGAACATCTGATGAGCAAGCTTAAATTCACCCGTTTTGAGAAGCCCGTTAATTAATGAATTAAAAGTGTGATTATCTAACGGAAAACCCTTAAGTGTGAGGCCATGCACCGTGTCGATGGCCTCATTGACCCGATTAACCTTGCACAATGCATTAATTAGCGTATTATAAGAGACCACATCGGGTAAACAGCCATTGTCGACCATTTGATGAAGTAATCCTATGGCCTCATCTATACCATTGTTTTTGCACAAATGATTTAGTAAGCTGTTGTATACAACCACATCAGGATGAAGACCAGCATCAATCATGCCATCTAGAAATTCTACTGCCCGACTCACATTCCCAGACTGGCATAAGCCGTTAATCAAAGCTGTACAAGTGAACTTATCAGGTATGAACCCATTAGTCAATTCTTCCTGGATGAGGTCTAGGCCTTCTTCAACGAAGCCTTGTTTAAAAAATCCACTTAAAAGTTGATTTACCAGTATATTTGTCAGTTTCAAACCCTCTTGTACCATTCTATTTTTTATCCTTCTAGCAGCATTGATGTTTCCTTCATATATAAATCCCTTAATTATAGTGGAAAATGTCCTCTCATCTGGAATCAGATGTCTCTTGGACATTTCATCGAGCACTAACAGTGCAGCTTTTGTCTTATGGTTTCTGCAAAACAACTTGATTAATATGGTAAAGGTCGCTTTGTCTGGCTGGACACCTTTATTCCCCATTTCTGAAAAAACCAATTCCACAAGATGTGTTTTACCTTCCTCTGTGAGAAGGTTAAGTAGGCAATTATACAATGGTCTGTCTGGCCTTGACCCGAATTTTTTTCCGATTAGGTTAAGTACAAAATCAACAGACTCATCAAACAAGGAGAACTTGATGTAGCATTGTATGACCCATAAGAAGGTGCATCTCTTGATTTTGAATCCATCCAGATGCATCTGTTGTAGGATTGAATTTAATTCATCAAAAGACCCGGCCTTTCCTAATTGCCAGATGATCTCTTCATAAACCGAGTAAGACGGAGCCAACCCAGCCTCTTTTTGTTTTCGCAGGCCGGCTAAAAGTCTGTTTAAATCTACATCGGGTGCGACGGATAGTTTATTTTGGCTCAGAACAGGCGCACTCTTGCGGGATTTAGAGCACACCACATCATTTAATCGGACCCTGGATTTGGGAGTTAAAACCAAAACATGGCATTTGAAAGAAGTGGAGAAGGCCATTGAGGCAATTCCACAAACACCTAGAGTTCAATGAGCACAAGTTACTTGTCAACAACCAAATCCCAAGAACTGAAGTTTTGGGACGAAATTAGAAGCATTAGCAAACGAAAGAAGGTGAAGAAACAACCAATTTGAGAGAAATTTTGGTGGAGGGGGTGAATTGACAGAGGAGAGGGGTACACTACAGAGAGAGAGAGAGAGGAGATTGGTAGAAAGAATGCACTTAAACAGGAATTGTTGGGAAGAAACTTGGGAACAGAGAGAAGGCTGAGCGTGTCTATCTGGTGAGTATTTAATTTATTTTTTTGGGCCTCTTATTAGTGACCCAATAAAAATTGAGCCTGTGAGAAGCCTTTCTCTGAAAAAATTTCATTCTTTTCAGAGTTTCCTTTGAGCCCCTTCCATAATTTTAAAATTTCATAGTAGTCCTACTAGACAGAAACATCAGATAATTCATCAGCAATGACAATGACACGTTGATTAGTTCTTTGTCTTATTTATTTGCTTTTTTTTTCTTCTTTTTTTTTTGTTTTGCAATATTTTTGGTACTTAACTGTACATTGTCAAAGAAAATTAAAAGGATTAAATTAATGTTACAATGTGTGGTTTGTAAGGTAAGGGAAAGTTCTTGTCTCTACGAACTATTTTCCTCTTGAATCCATACACTTTAGTGGAAACAAAGTATATGATTTCTGAATCATACGCTTTAATAATATGGAAAAGTAAATATGATATTATGAATTTTAGATGAAAATATATAATTTTCAACTTTTAAAGAGGTATAATACACAAACGGCTTTAGATGTTATGAATTAACTAAAAAAAGAAAGTGGAACAAATTTTTTTTTCCCCAAAAATTTCGTTTTGATAGATTTGTTCTTTTGGCGAAGGAATGTATTGTCCAATTAGTAGCTTATCTTGGGCATGTAAAATTGAAAACAAGGAAGAAAAATATAATAAAAATTGAACAAAAAATACAACAACAATGAAGAAAAATGTGTGTTCACATTTTAAGTTGGGGGCCTTTCACTTCTTCAAACTTGCCCAAGCAAGTGGGAATGGCCACAGTAAATATACATATATATATACATATATATAGTATACAAAGTAATTAAGTTAGAAAAATAATAAAAAAAGAAGGATATGTAGAGAGAGAGGTGAGAGCCTAGAAATCAACAATTGGTTCTCCAACGTTGAGGTTTCTCTCAACTGTCCATGGCAAATTAAAAAGCTTGGCTGCAATTAGTTTGAAGATTCGGTTCACGTTTATGTCGTATTTTGCGCTCGAGAAGAACAGAGTCGCCTTCATTGCTTTTGCATATGTTCTTGCCTGTTAAATAATGTATGAAATAAGTGATAAATAAGTCTGTATTTCAGTTAAAAAAAACAAATAAATGCATTAGGAATAGAGACTCCGAAAAGGATGATTGTAATCTTTTACCAGAAAAAAATGGAAAACACACAAAAAGGAAAAGGAAGAGTTTGAGCAGAAGTCAAAAAAATTAGACCAAATCATATTAGGAAGTCTGAAAGAACAATTGGTTGAAAAAGAAGAAAAAACCTGATGAACAATCATGCGTTGCATTTGAGGCGGAAGCATAATGAAGTCGTCAAATTTTGTTCCTATTATTATCAGTACTGGTGTCTGTATTGTGAAAGGTAACAGTAAACTATGGATCAGCTATTTCCCCTCTAGGAAATAAATTAATGCAGTATTTTCTTAAATTTAAACATACTAATAGGAAAATAATGCAAAAAAAAAAATAATACATACCGAATTCCACTTCATTGCTTGTTGGTGCCAGTCTTTGATACTGTCACAGAAATTAAAAAAAGAAGAAGAAGAAAGTAAAAATTAAGGACATAAGGATACACACTGATTGGAAAGACCGCTTATATTAGGAGGTTGGAGTACTAATTTTTTTGTTTTAAAGAAACATACAACATCTATTAACAGACTAACCTATTCAACGTGCACCGTCTTGTAAGATCAAACATGAGAATTATGGCCATGGCATCTTTACATGCCTCTGCTGTATCAACAGCGCGCCCATTTCCTATATATTTGAACACAAAGGAATTACAAATTCATGGCTTTACAACAAGGGCCAATATGTAGTAATTATACTAATTAAGAAACTCAAGTAGAAATTTCTAATTTTAATTACCTCCTGCATCCCAAATACTGAAGGAAATTCTAACATCTCTGACAAACAATGTCTTATTTTTTATGTTTGATCCTGCTAAGTGCATGCTTTTGCACCTTCTTTCTTCCCCCACATACTTATTCTGATTCAAACAAAAAGGATAAATATTTCTGAAGCAAGATAAACATATATGCCCAATTATCGGGTGGCTCCGGATTCAGGTAGAACCAGGCATTGCATAGGTTAAACTGCAATTATGCAAAACAAAAGCAGCCAGATGTGAAACACGGTCACAAGTAAATTTCAGGTCTTCTAAATCTTTCCCTTTTTTTCTTTTCAATTCTGGGTTCTTTTTATTTTTGTGCCAGTGGAGAAACCAACCATACCAGATAGAACTGATCAGCATCGAGAATAGCACACACCGACAGTAATCCTGGCACTCAATTATTTTTCCCCATTGCATATTTTGATATCTTAAGGCCCTTTCTTCATTAATTTTGCAGAATGAAATTAGTCAAATAAAAGGAAGCAGATAAAGTAAAATATCATTATTGATTTCTTTTATAGTACCATGAAGGTTGTTTTTCCAATCTGGCGATCTCCGAGGAGTGTCACCTTAAGAGGCACCAAATTGGCCAATTCATCATTTTCAATGCCAAGCTTTTCATTAGCAGCTCCCACATCTCTAATGATGGGCAGGTCATCACCCGTTGTAATCCGGCGACTGCAGCAGGGCCGGCCACAGCTGAAGATGCGAGCCAACCAGATATCTACAAACTTCTTAACGAGCAACCGAACAAACCTAATGTCAGACCTAGCCGCTGATGGCTGGGCCTGACTCATCAGGCGAGTCATGATTGTCGCTTTATACGGAGGAAAAAGCTTTGAAATGGTCATATAAAAAGAGAAGATAGAGATAGACAGCCAGACAGACAGAGAAAGGTGGAACAAGCTATATCCCATGAGTTCCTGCCTATATCTTATGCTTTTGCTATTTTTTTCATTTTACTTAAAATAAATGTTTATCTATATTTAACTCCAGGATTGTGCATCTGCACCTATGTTAAACAATTTGAACATCTACAATTTGAACAGTGTGTGTTTTTTGGGTGGGTCCCACAAGGAGTCATTTTCTCAGTGCAGATGAATGGCTCAGATTTCTCATTCTAAAAATCTTTTATAAGTCCCTGCTATGCTGTAATAATTGTTTATTTTTATTTGTTACTTGGGTCTGGCAAAGCATATATTCTTACAGTTAAAAGTTCACATTTTATTTGGGAGTTAAGAGAAATAAGGGTTCTTACATTGAATTGAAGTAGAATTACTTGATGTAGAAGTACTGGTACAAGAGGCACTCAAGATTCCAAAAAAGAATAATATATAATATAATAAAATAAAAATTAAGACATTGCAGACAAGACAAGTAATATAATAGAGTGCAGGGGTGACAAGGAATATTTTACTTAATTTTTTTCAAGTAAAAAGAAAAGCATCAAATAAGATGTTAAAAAAAACTAAAACAACCCTGTTGCAAAAAATTAAGAAAATACACAGACATGACCATTTACATGGCACAGATGCCTATAATCCAAATATGTATTCCTACCTAATTTGGAAACAAGTGAGAGATATATAAATACAATTCGACGTTTCCTATTTATTGTTTAATTAACTATATCTAGCCTCAAAATTTAACTAATACCACCTATATCCTTTTAAAAATGAAAAGAAGACCAATAAAGATTCTAACAGATTAGTATCCAGTTAGGCGGACGACACTGATCCTCTGTCAGAATCCGGATCTGTTCTATGACTCTTATCTTTATCGCTTGATTTTCTCTTCATGATGTTCTTAATATCGTCTTCTTTCTTATCCCAAAAAATGAACAAACCCTTGATACTAGTTAATCGTGTCAGTGGCTTCACCCTCGTCTCCACTTGAGGAAACTCCACATCCTCCTCATCCACTTGAGTATTATACTTGTTATATTGGCATAACATTCTTAAAAAGAATATTATCAATGCAATAACACATGCGATTCCACATATCAGAAAGAGGCCCGAGAAGCTACCGATGCTTAGTCGATTTGTATCAATTTCTGTCTCGGCCTGTGTGTCGCATGCCTTGCGGGTCAACCACTTGTCGTGGATCCGCTGGAGATCGCCATTTTCAGAGAGGGTTAAGATGGCAGTGGAGAGGTCCATTGCTAGAGGGGAATCTCTTGGAAATGCCTGTATGAATTTACTGTAAGAACTAAGAGGTCGAAAATGCAGCACTTTCACATAATTTCTCGCATACACAGTTTATCATCTGATTATAATTTCAGCAAGGACATATGTTTGTTCCTTGATCTCTGGTGGTAGGTTCAACCTAAATCTGCAGTCGTTATTCTTATGGCACCCTGGTGAGACAACTATTTGGTCAGACCATCTGATTAAAACTAATATGTTCAAATTGGATGAAAAAATGGCATGGATAATGTCAGATTAGACACAAAGAGAATAATATAATAGTGGCCCCAGCACACAATTGCAATTAATGAGAAATTAATTAAAAAAGCAAGGATGTTTGTACTCACGAAACCCCAGCCACTCTTGGTGAACTCCTGACCGACAGTCTGAAACTTGCAATTATTTGACAAGAATGATTCTATGTATGGTAATTCATCCACCACTGCTGCCACACCTCCATTTTTTGGGCCCAATTCAAGCTTCCTTGCATAATCTTCTGGTGTATCTAACTCCACCAACCTATATATATTTCCCAGACTGAGAACTTTTATGATTCCCATCAAATCAAAGTATATTTCAGTTTGATATAATATGGTTCTCTATTGGTATATCCCATTTAATGCATCCTGATTTTTCTTTCTTTTTTTTTATTTTTTTTCTTATTAAGCTTGACTTTCTCCAATTCTTGCAAAACAACACACGATGTTTGTCATATATTCAGTCTGCCACTAAGTTTACTATATTTGCAATATCACAAAATTTCAGATTAATTTAACAAAAGACTAAATTCCGTTAAATATTGATAAAATTGCCACTAGTTCAGTAAATCCAAATCAAGTTAAGAGTACATTGGGTTTGGGGTTTGTATACAACAGGAATATTAGGCCATGAATTATTATATAGACTTCATGTTTTGCTATAAAATGAAGCTTATATGGGAGGTTTCTGGAAATAAAAACAACCTGGATTCAGCAATGTCGAGCTCTTCAATTAAATAGTTTCTGGCAAATGACCCCACTTGATAGCCAACTGGATCAGAGCCAGCTATGAGGGAATCCAGCCCTTGGATTCCAGTTGATAGTTGCTGAACTGTCAGCATCGATGTCAAGCTGGCAGTGTAGCTCTGAGTTAGAATCAAAACCACAAAGAGCCACACTAGAAGAACAAATCGACCAAGTGTGCTCACAGTATTTTCCCCTGTAATAAACAATGAAAAAGATAAGATTTCAGAAAATATATTGTTTATTTTTTTAATGTTAAATATGCGGGATACAAGCTTGGGAGGGAATAAAAAAAGAGAGCTTACTATGTGCAAAGAACATTGTTGAGAAGCTAAACCTGAAAAAGATGAAAAAAATAATAGTAAATTTTACATAACAAAATCTGATAAATTCTCCAAGTTCTATACAATATCTGTCGTGCAGTTAGTTGGCTGGTTTGCAAGGGATGTAACAACACATTATGATTGGTAATTACCAGAACACAATAGGGGGGAACTATGTATGGGACAAAAGGGGGAAAAAACTCAGACAAAATGGGTATAACTGGGGCAGCTGGCTAGGCCTATTTCCATGGATAAAATTTGAGCACATTATTAAAATAATAAAATGCACGAACCAACAGATGGTGATGATTTGTTTCCTGGGTGGGCCCCTAAATTCTTCATTGGTACGGTGCTCCAAAATCCACACAACAGCCCCCACGAAGAGAAAGAACACAACCATTAAACCCCACATCTCTACCGTGAATGGCTTCAGAAAAGCCCATGCATTTGATTCTCTATCTTTCACTCGTGCGACTATTATCAGACCTGATTCTATGTATGGCTGTGTGAAATCGACTATTCTGGTACGGTTTGTTACTATGGCAATGTCTCCCACAGCTGCATCAAAAACCTGAGAAAACAAATTCTGTGGTGAATATTCTGTATATCATGTTCATTAAATTTCTGATTCATAATAACTAGGGAGACAAGAACCACTACAAAAGTATCACAACGTTATCATATCATATTTATTTACAGTGGATCAAGAAAGTAACAGATATACAGGAAATGAATCATCTTTATCAAGGGTATATTTACAAGTAATGGAACACTTCAATTAGATGTTCAGATGTAGCCATTTTCAGAAGCCTCATTAAAAAAAGAAAATTAAAAAGTGAGTATCGGATAATGGGTTTCAAGGATATGAATTAATTCTGTAGTGATTTGGTTGAGTTTATGAAAAAGAATAGGCATTTTGGTGAATTTGTAGAATTAACCTCAATTTTAGAATTCAATTGATATTTGCAACAAATCCAGATAGATGTATCTGAATTTAGTAAAATGAAAGTTAAGATTTGCAATCAAGTCCTAAAATTAAACAAATTTAATTCAAGTTTCTGCAAGACTCACATTGTTTGCTACGCCTTGAACGAGTGCATTATAATTCGGATTCTCTTTACCATCTCCAAACAAAATGAACTTATATGGTACGGGGTATGGTAATAAGCTCACGGCCGCCTTGAAAACATCAATGCAATAACCTTGTACACCATCAGGGCTGTTATCCTTTGTGACAAATTCTTTATAGCTGGCACGGTATGGTACCCCAATTCTCAAACTTTTTCCATTATTTGGGAAAACCCAACCCCTGGGTGTTTCTGTTATTTGACCCGGCCAAATCACACTATAAAGTTGATGGTTTACATTTGAGCTATTAAAACTTGTGTTATATACTCTCTCAGGTACAGTAACTGATAATTCAGAATGGTTCGACCAGAACCCAATTTGCCTTGACCCAGTGCCGCCAATGTTGAGAATCTCGTAAGCCGGGTGTATCAAGTTTTGATCTTGTCCAAACCTGACATCTCCAGTTACACCCGTTAAGTTTGAATTCAAAATTTGTTTTAACATCTTTTCACCTCCATCAAAGATTTTTAATGAACTCAGATGAATTGCGCTTCCTGTTACATTATTGAACTTACTATCATTAGAAAAGGAGATGCCGTTTCCTTCTTTTAAGAACCGATCTATTGCATATGCAGTTAGCCATACCGAATCGTAAGCATACAACCCATATGTATTCAATCCCATACCCGCATTCTTTTTATTCCACCTGGAAACAAATGTCCTTTTCAGACTTGAATCCGTCACATGTTGCCTTAACACCACCACACCTTGAATGAGATCCATCATCTCAGAACTGGGTTGTGGGTAAGAGTCCAAAACCGAAGCAAGCCAATCTGTTGCAATCCAAACATATCCACCAGCCATCATGCCCAAATTCTTTGCGGCCCTGAAAATTTCAAGACCTGAATCAGGGTTAACATGCACCACAAAAACCCTAGACTCCACCAAATTGACCTGAACGAGGGAGTCACTGATCTGGTCTCGGTTTGCACCAGGTGGTATAGCTGCCTTGTACGAAATCTTCATCCTTTTGGCATTTAATGCATCACCTAAGGAGATTGTACCACCTCGGCCAAAGTCATCATCAGTGAAAATCGAGACGACTTCTCTCCAGCCAAAATATGAAACAACGTCGGCAATTGCTCGCATTTGGAATTGATCGGATTGTGTGGTACGAAGGAAGAATGGACGGTACTGGAGAGAGGAGAGAGTTGGGTCAGTTGCTGCGAATGAGAGGAGCGGTACCCTGAGCTCATTGGCCACATTGGCGATTATGTGTGCAATTCCTGATGACTGTGGGCCCAGGATGGAAAGGACCTCATTTTCCATTAGCTTTAGAGCTGCACAGTATTAAATAATTTAAAATTCTTTTATGGTATTTTTGGTTGATTTGGTGTTTTTCATGTTTCCATTTTGGTCAAGGGGTGTTCACCTTCTAAGCTATAGTAACATAGTTTATGCAAAATTAACTACAAAAAAAGTAAAATCGGTGAAGTACTTTTTTGATCTATGCAAATTAAACCTAGAAAAATTACTCAATAATGGGGCAGATTGAAATGCAACTGGAAAAATTTACCCTTTGCAAAATCAACCCAAATTAGCATCTCCCCTGATTACACATCCTAAATTTAGCACTTATCATTCCAACCCAAATTAGAGGTAAGATAACACCAACCAGTAACATCAAGGTGTCAGTTTCACCAACACATGAGAAGCAAACTTTTAAACAACCAACTTTTAATGCAAAATATCATGAATGGGATGGGTATACTACCTTCAATTGTACCAAGAAACCCGCTGCAATTGGTATCCTGCATAATGACGTCTAACCGGGACCCGTTAAGCACTCTCGGATCGGCATTAACATCCGCTACGGCCATCTCTATTGCGGACATGGCCGACCTCCCGATTGTAGAGTTGAATGTCAATAAAGCTCCAATCTTTACTGTACTTGGTTGTGCCATGGATGATGATGTTAGAAGTGTACCGAGAAGGGAGAGAAGGAAGAGAGGAGAAAGAACAAAACCCATCTCTCAAAATGTTAAGAAAAGAGAGGCTAAGAGTCTAAGACCAACACTTTTCCAAAAGAGAGACGATTTTGTAAAGTTCATGGAACTTGATGGTTCATTTGGGTTTAGAGAGATAGAAACGAAAGAGAGGAGAAAGACGTTGAGAACTTATGATGATAATAAATTTTTTTGTAAAAAACAAAAACAAAAAAACACACAAAACCTCTTCAAAAAAAGATAGTGAGTAAGATAGGAAAAAAGAAGAAGAAAAAGATGGAATTTTTTTTAATCTGTTTGGTTGTGTTTGAGTTGAGCTAACGAGGTGTGTGTGAGTTGGAGAAGGGAGACAATTGAGTCAGAAATCAAGGAATTAAGTCATTAGTTATTGCTCAACTGGCCAATTTTCTAAAATGGAAGTACCAGATAGTAGAAGGGTTCATAACCAGAGACAGAAAGATGCTATTATTGGTGGAAGGGAGAGAGAGAGAAAGAGAAAGAGAGAAATTCTCTAAAAAGAGAGAGAGAAACACAGAGAGAGATGAAGAAGCATGTAGTTGACTAGGAGAAGTAAGTAATATGGATGCATCTCATATACAAATAAAGAGAGAGAATCGGATCCATTTCTTAAATAAATAGAAAAAGAAAGCAAGCTACAACAGTGAACGTGTTGGATTTGTTGTCGTAGGAACCCAAGTCGTTGCATTTTTGTTTATAATTATAATTTCCCTTTTAACAGAAGGAAGGAAGAAGAGAGAATAAATGAGGTGGTGTGTTCCTTTTTTTTAATTTAAATATTTAATGAACGATCTTTTACCTGTGTAAGACGGAGATGTTCTCAGATCTCTTGTGGCGATTGTCTTGTGGCTTCTGTGTGGTATACCTGTTACCTAAATGATGTTCTACTTCTAAGTTCTAACCATAGTAATAAGATTTCCAAATAAAATCAGTATTATTTCTTTTCAACACTTCTCCGGATTAATTAGTTCTAAATTTACCTAATTGTATGGACAACACAAAATTCATCAGGTTTTATTAATGAAATGTATGATAATTTTTATTTATTTTATACAAATATTAATATTTTGATATATAATTTGATAAATGAAACAATAGATTATATCTAAATTATATCTGTATTATATCTGAATTATAAAATTTAGACTCTTTATCTAATTATTTCCCAAATCACAAGCAATTGTCACTATGGTTCTAACAAACATTCCATGCTATGACATCCTACTAATTAGGAGGTTTTAAAATGAAAATCTTTAATTACAAACTCGTTTAATATAATCAAGTACAGTTGTTATCAAAGTAGGAATTAACATGTTTATATTCTAGATTTCACTAGTTAAAACACTTGAAAAAAATGCTACATCTAATCCAAGTAAGAAATGAGAATTAGAAGTGATATTAGAGTGGGAAGAAATGGATTAATTAAATAGTGTACATAAGAACTATGCTCCATCATAAACAAGTATGAATTATAGAGAAATTATTTTTATAGCTCAAATTCTATATTCTTGTCTATACTATGAACATATTTATATTTAATATAGCAGTTATTTATATTTATTATTGAAGGTATTTATACCTGATTTATAAAGTATTTGTTACCTTTTGCTCTCTGGATCATATAAAAAAAATGAAGTTAGAAATCATATAAAATAGTTTAAAGTTCATGTTTCAAAATTTTTAATTCTACCAATATAAAGTATAAATATTTTTGCTATTAATCATAAATATTTTTTATAAAAAAATATATGAATATATCTAAGGTGCAGATAAATAATGTAAAAAATTGATGTAATTATCACTTAAAATAAAACTTTCATTTTGTATAGACTGAAAAATAAGTGCAGATAAATAATGTAGATAATGTAGACCTCCAAAATACCATGCATTTAATTAAACTTTATTTTGTTAAAACAAAAAGCCTGCTTAAACAAAAAGGAATCAAATTAAAAGTACAATTCATGTGCTAATAATAATGTACATCCTCTTATTTTCTTTCTTTTATTGTACTTCTTTATCAAACATTTTCTGGTGTTTGATCTTTAATTTGATTCCCATCTTTTGTTAAAACAAAAACAAATAAAAAAAGTTGATAGCTTTTTAGGTTGGAGCAAACTTTATTGTCAGAACAAAATTCGTTCAAATAACAATAGCAATTAATTAGTTAAAATAACAACCCCTATTTTTTATTATTTCTGAATTGATAAGTGGATTGTTTCAGTTGTGATCTAAAAAGAATAATTTTTATTAAATTCCTCAACTAAAAATATGCTTTCAATAATCTTTTCACAGGCCTTAATTTCAAATATTTCTCAAATATTTGAAATTTGTGATTTGTGACTTCTGATACTGAGTATATTTAAATTTAAATATTTACAAGCTGCCAACGAAGATTAAATAAATTAACCTTTTATATATGTTAAATATTTTATATCATTTTATGCATTTGTCGGTTTGAGTTTTTTTTTTAAGAATAATCTGTCATTTTTGCGGAAAAAAAATGAGACTAGCATTCAATGCATTTTTCTGAACATTTTGGTAGTTGTCCTTTATTTTATGAATTGGAACCCCAAATTATATATAATTGTATTGAATTTAATGTAGAAATATATGATTTTTGTTTCTAATATTGGACCATTTGATATGAAAAAAATTATATAATTGATGCTAGTTGCACCTTGAATATAATAATCAGATAAACAAGAAACAAAACATGAACTTTTTTATTATAATTACAAAATAATGATTATACATACCTAATTTGATGTTAATCAGACAATTAAACGAAAAAGATGGTTATAGAACTTTTCAACTTAATATGACAATTTAATGCATTCATATATGTAAGTAATGAGCCAATTAAACTAAGGAATAATTTCTTAAAATCATAGATCTTGACACTTTATCTAACATGTTATCTAGTCATACATTCTATTATACAATTAATTTAATTGATTTTCTAGATTACAACATGTAATTTCATCCAAATTAAGAACAAACAAATGAAAAATTAATTAACTATATCTAATAGGATGAGTTGTATAATGGTAATATTTTTACTAGAATCTATATTACAAGGATTTTGTTCTGGTATTTTCCTTTAAAACAAATAGAAAAAAAATTACGTGCATTAAATGTGGTACAGTTATTGTGAACCTATTTTTCCCTTCACTAAATAAATGTTTCAAATTTCATACATGAAAAATCAACAACTCTATATAACAATGAAAAATCAACAACCAACTACAAGATAACACCATAACAAGACTCACATATATGAATACAGACATTTAATTTACTAAATAATTTATTGGGTAATTTTTTTGATCTTATTTAAAAGAGTGATGTCATTCATAAAAACAATTGAAATGTGTTACATACTTACATGTTACTTTAATTACAAGCTTTGTGAGATGCATGCATGTGCATTAAGATTTAAGAACATTCTTTCTTCTATATTTCAGGTGTACAAACAAACACCTTTTTCATGCACAAGGAAAAGAATCACTTTGATTGATATTGACTCAAACACAAGCAATAATCAGATTTCTTCTTAAAATTGAGCAGAATCTTCTTCTTCCTTTTTTTTTGATTAAATTGAGCATAAATAGGAGTATAGCGTATTCTTTACATTGAAAAGGCAAAATCATGATTTTGATTAATATTAGGCATTGCTTTTTTTTCCAAAGAGAGATGTATGTTTAAAAATTCAATTTTAAGTTAGATGATGAATATTTTATATTGCTTAAATTTTCAAGGTGAAGTTATCAATATATTAAGTCAATATATGCACAATGTAACTTCATTTTGTTTTTCTATAAAGATATAAGGTTTGTATATTAAAATTTTGTAAGAAAGGTTGAGATCAAAAAAATATATTATAAATGAGGTGTGCTAATTAATTGTACTCCAAACAAATTTTCTCATTTTTGTGCCCCTAACTGTTTTTATTAATTATAGTAATAATTAGTGATAATTTGCATGCTAAATAAATAAAATGCGTTAAAATCCCGCCCCGCCCGCTGAATCATGTGACTTTGTGCGCGCCGTAATCCAATGTCTAACTTATGACATAGGTTTTCATACTTATATTGTTTAATGTTTATATTTATTTTAATAAGTGTTTATATCTATACTATTAGCTATTTAATTGAAATTATTATTAATGTATTCATATTTGCTCAAAACTAAGGTGTTTATAGTTTATATATACTTGAACAAATAACATTCAGATTTGCACAAACACACCACATTTGTCTATATTGATATGATAGTGTTTATAGTTGAACAAACCGATGTACATACTTGTATAATTATGTGTTCATACTTACATCAAATGAATGTTCATATTTGAAAAGGCTAGTGTTTATACTTATACAAACTATTATTTATACTCACAAACTTGCATATTCATCAAATTTACATTTATACTTGCATATGACAATATTCATATTTACACATACATGTGTTCATACTTATACTTACTAGTGTTTATACTTATATAAGTTTATATGAGCAAATATTTGTACATACATAATTAGTTCTGAACAAAATGACAGAGCAAGAAAACGTGCCAAAATAAGAGATAAATTCATTGATAAATCTCTAGAGTTTTGATTGAAAAAACATAATTAGAAGATAAAGTTATCCACTAATTATCTCTAATATATCTGACTCGCAAATAGAATCTAGAGATAAAAAAGGTTTTCTCTTTTGAAAAGGGAAGGTTAGTTGACCCCATTTAATTTGAGTGTTTTTTGTAGATACTTAAATTGAGATATATCAATCCATCTTTTAAATTTATTTAAAAAGAAGTGGAAACAATTCTTTGAACTAATATTAGAGCCTAATTAATATTTGTACCAAACACAATGTTTAGTCTCTGTCAGTTGATAATGACATCAAAAAAAAATAAAAAATAAATCACATCCTTGATAGATAGATAGATAGATAGATAGATAGATAGATAGATAGATAGATAGATATTTAAGCAATAAAGCAAATTGGAAACTTTGTCCTTAAATTAGATGTAAATATCTAAATAAGATGACAATTAAAAAACCCAAAAACATGAAGGTCAAACTTTTAATGGTACTATTTTTAGTAATGAAGTCGTTAACAATGTATTACTTTAATTCTTTGGTTTCCCATTTAAAGACTAAAGAATCAGATACGAATTAATACGATCGATATCTCACGAATCACAATCCAAAGACATGAGAACACCTTTTCCAAATTTGGCAGTTAAAATTTAAGAACGTTTTGCTGGTTTTGGAATTGGAGACCACACCAATTATTAAAAAAAAAATGAGTGATAATTGTACATTTTATTTATATTTTAAATATATTTATATTTAATGACAAAAATATTTATATTTTACATTATTAGAACTATAAATTATATAAGTTATATTTATATTTGTTTAATAAAATTTTTAATTTTAATTTTTCTATAATCATCTAGAAAATAAAAAAAAATAATAAATATTTTTTATACTAACTATAAATATTTATTAATTTAAATATAAATAAATTATCTATTTAATATAAATATTTTTAATATATAAATAGGGAGTGTAAAATATGAGGTGTCGAATAATTTTTTTATTTAAATATATATGTATATATATATATTTCTTAATAATTTAAAGTTTGGAACTTTCTTGACTGACAATGGAGACAATAAATTGTGCAATTGTTGGACCACTCCATGAGTGACATGTGAATCATGCTTTTATTGAATAAATGCTTCATACTTGACTTGGATTTGGATTCAATGCATGGGGTGGAAATCAAGGGAGAATAGGATGCTTTCTTCTTCTTCTTTTTTTAATTTTTTTATTTTGATCTATTTTATTTAAAAAAAATATTATCATCAAAGACATTAGTTACATAATAAAATTATTAACACGAATAATATTTCATTTTATATGAATAATAAAGTTAGTATCGATGACGGTATCAACGACGATATCTTCCAAACATTTTACCTTTTTATTTTTCTATCACATACCATATTTTAAATGAATAAAAATAATATTATAATTATATATTTTAAATAGTTCTGTCAGACAAGTGTATGAAAAATATTTCATATTAAACCGAAAATCCATGCACTCTCACAGAATGCATCAAACATGTCTCTAAGTAGTTGATATTTTGAATCTTATATAAAAAAAAGGTTGAAAATTTTATTTGTCTATGCGGCACCATGTTTTAAAAAAACAAAAGTAATATTTATTTTTAAAAACATTGACAACACTATGTCAAAAATAAATGCATGCATGAAACAATTTTGAAAAGAAATCATGCACTCAACTCAAGCATCTTTTTTTTTTTAAGTATAATATGAAGCCATATATAACTGCTTCAATGTGTGCATATTTGCTTTCATATATATGGTATTTGCTAATGTTATTATTATTAGGCTTTCCGAACATAAAATTTTAGTTGAACTATTGCATGCATGAATTTGAGAAACTAGATATAATGTTATCAAATACATACAATCCAAAAATTACAATTAAATGATTCCAAAGTTTCATGAGCTATTTGATTGGTACTTTCTAACTATTCACGTTTTGTTAAATATGGACCTTGAAAAAAGTTTGAAAGCCACTAATAATACCTCAAATTAAATTTCTTTGACTAATTTTTCATTTTTAGCAAAACAAAATACATCCACATATACTAACTTTTTATTTTTGACAAAAAATATGTTCATGTGCTCTCAATGTTTAAGTACAACAAGTTCAAGTATTTGTATTATGTATTCGGGTGTTTATATATCTGACTCAAGTGTTTATATATTTTAAACAAGTATTTTTATTTTATTTTATATTTAGATGTTTATATTTCTGATTCATATGTTTATATGTGGAACTCAGGTGTTTAAATAAATCGCCCAAAAGAAAAAGTAATAAAAAAGAGGAGAGAGAAAAAGAGTCTTGAGAAACAAAATCATATGAAAGAAAAAATTAAAAAGAGAGGAGAGATAAAATTTTTTTTGGGAAAATAAAAATACGTAAGAGAAAAGAGAAAAAAAATCTCAGGAAATAAAAACATATAAATGATAAGTCATATATCTGATTTAAGTGTTTATATAAGGGTTTAGGTGTTTATATAAATGATTCAGGTATTTTTATATCTGACTCAAATTTTTATATAATTGAATAAAAAAATTGAGTTGGGAATAAAAAATTTTGAAAAAAGAAAATGATAAAAATGATGTGAGCTAATTGAAGTAAAAAAATGTGTGGGGATAAATTGGGGACGAACATTGAGAAGAAATATTTTCTCAAAAAGTTTAGCTTCATGCATGCTTGACTCTTAGGACACGTGATTCATAATTTTACCTATATATGGACCTAGTTTGTAACAAAAAAATAAAATAAAACATCTTTTCATATGTCAAATATATGTGGTTCCAATTAAACGCTCTATATATATATATATATATATATATATATATGCTAATGTTGACATGTTGTTGTGGCCCCACAAGTTGGAAAACATTTCATGTGAACAACATTAATGGAGACATTGACAAATGTTGACCTTATATATATATAATTAATTAGATAATCAATTAGAGATCAAATGATGTCAGGTGAAGTCTTGAAGAGAGTTTATATCTTGACTAAGTAATTCTTAGGCAGTAGGAACAGTATCTGAATGTACATAATTTAATAAATGTAGAGGTTCAAATGTCTCCCCTTTTATGTTTTTATTGTACTTTAATTTTTGAATTTATAAATAACTCCAATTTGAAAAATTAAAATATCAAAATAAAAGTATTAGGTGTAATATGTATTATTTTCTTTATGTATAAGTAAAAAATTACGATATTTCAATATTATTTTGTTTGACATCGAGAGCTTGTAAAAAATGTATTGATGTGGATAATTTCTGAACGTTGATTTTTTTTTTAGCTTACCGATTCATATAAAATGAAAGTAAAAAAGTCAATTATTTTTTATGTATATGAAGAGAAAGTAATTTATTTTTTTCATGTTTTTACGTTTTTCATCATTAAAGCAATTTATCAAATTCCATGTTATTTGATTGTTGGTAAAATTGGTAAAATTAAACTGCTAAAATTTATATAACAGTAGCAACTACATTGGAGAAGAATCAAGCTCCAAAAAGGAAAGATTAAATTGTAGTAGTAAAAACAAATGTAAATGTCAAATTAAATGACCAAATTGTAAGAAAATATAATTTATTTATTCATAGTCATGCATGCATGGTTTGTTCTCCTCTTCTTACATTGATCTGATCAACATATATTTGGAACTTTGCTCCCTGCTTTATTTCATTAATAGCCTAATTAATAACCCTAATATTTAATCAACTCTAATAACACTTATGGCCCAGCCCAAAATCAGAGATGAAATAAAAAGATAGAAATAATTTATGACCCATAAAAGCCCATTGGTATAGCCCAGTAGGAATTTTTTAAGGCTTCTCCTCAAATAACACCAAACAAAACTAAAAGAAAAAAAAAGAAAATGTTTAGGAGATATCATTTTTGATACCGTTATCGATATGAACTCTATTATTTATGTACAATGAGTTATTATTCATATTAACGACTTTATAATGCAATTTATTTTGTGTAGTATTTTATTATTCAACTAAAATATCAGTAATTCGAATGATAACTCATTTAAGTTGAAAAACAAAAGTATTATACAAATAAGTTACTTGATAAAGTTGCTAAAATACGAATAATAACTTATTAATAATAAAATCGATACCAATAACAGTACTTATATAACTCATTTAATCTTCATAACTAATTTTCTTCTCAAATTCTTCTCTGCATCTCATCATGATTCTAAAATTTGAACGCCTTTCTATCTCTCTTCCCTTCCTTCCTTTTTCTCTCTTTGTTGAAACATTCGGAGTACCTGAATTTGAGCATTAAGAGTTTATTTTTTTTAATTTACAAACTTTATAAATAAAAAACAGAAAGAAATATAATAGTTTAATTTTGTCATTTGCTTTCACCTCTCTAGTATAGGTTTGATTTACAAGTAGGTAGAAAGGGTTATTGGAAATTGGACCATTGAATATATGCTTGATATAATCTAGTAATTAATCACAGCCAAAATCCCATACTAGATTCTTTTCCTTTTTTTTGGGAGAAAAAAAAAAGAATTAGGAAGAGTTTTAATGGATTTTAACCCAAAAAAAAGTTCAGGGATCTATTTGAACCAAAAAATAAAATTTTCTCTATAGCTTATAGTCCTGGCTTAATATTAACTTTTAAAAAATGAATATATCCTTGCTAAGATTGTAATCAAGGTTATTGTTCCATAAAATTATTTTGTATGTAATATTTGTCTCATGGATTTAACTGATTGTATGCTGTCATGAACGAAAACAAATGTCATTTATGCGAATCAGATAATCATTATGATTGTTTTGTCTATTTTAGTATTTTTTTATTTTAGTATTTTAGTATTTTAGTATTTTTTTATTCAGTTCAAGTACTTGGAACAAATTTATTCCTAGATGATTCTTCTTGACCAATCATAAGAAGAATTATTGCTATCTTTAAAAGCTTATCGCACTGAGCGCGATCACATATCTAGTGTACATAAATTCTACAAATTAAGTATTTGATTTTCTATCAAATATTTGTAGCGAACTAAATTGGATAAATGTTGGTGTCAGTGGATTGGTGGAATGAATTTTTACAAGAAATTTGATGGCTTCAAATGCACGTTATAATGTCGGCTTTTTTTAAGATTTAATCGTCCTCATCAGGTATCAGCTGATGTACAACGAATACAATGAATAATCCTTCAGAATACTGAAGTCTAATGAAATCAGACCTAGACAATAAATTTCTGTAATAATTTATGAGAAGTGAATCTAATAGAAAATTAACGAGAAATAAAAAAAGCTTGTATACCCCGATTTCAGAAACTCTGAAATTCTGAATGGAATTTGATAATAATTCATATCAATGCACACAAAGGCCTTTTACAGCCTTCAAAACCGACATGTATTAAGTCGGTTTCTCAATGTTTCTTCTTACCGTGCAAGATATGCTAATCAAGTTTAATTAGCATACTATCCAACTGTTACTCACTTCACATGTCGGCTTTGCACAAGCAAAATGATATTTGGAATTTTTCATAAATGATCAGGCCTACAAATTTATTAACACTAATGGTCAAAGATCAAATTTATTTTCACTAATGACCTAACAAGAGCATTATAACTAATTTCGTCATTCAAAATGACTTTTTCTCTATCCGACATCTAACCCGAAATAATTCAAAATAAATATCCGGGCCTAGTAGACAAATACCCATTACACAATGAAAGAGCGTGAGTCCTATTTTCGTCCTTAATTTTGGACCCACTTCTCTGTGAAACACAACAACTGGTAATCTCGCCCTTCAAAGCAGTCTGCTCTCAGTTCGGAGTCCACAGAGTGATAGCAAGAGCGAAGGGTGTAACTAGCAATCTCGCCCTTCAAAGTAGTTTGCTCTCAGCTCTGAGTCCAGAGTGATAGCAACAAGGAAGGGCGCAACTGACAATCTCGCCCTTCAAAGCAGTTTGCTCTCAGTTACGAGTCCAGAGTGATAGCGAAGAGCAACTAGTAATCTCGCCCTTCAAGCTGTTTACTACTTATACCAACCACCACCATAACGCATTTATTTCTCTCTCTCTCTCGCTCAGACCACAGCCTCCACCAAACAAAAAAAAGAGCACAATCAACATGACTAGCCTATCCAAAAACCACTCAACTATTGGTTTTTTGGTCAAATCCTTTTATCCTACTTGGATCATCCATCATTTTGTTATTTTCAAGCACCATTCAAATCCTTTTATCCTTTCATGGCATCAATAATACGAGCGCATGTGAAGAGTAATGTCAAATACAAAATCAAGGATATAAAAGTGGATATTGAGCAAAAATACAATTTCAAGGCTCCATATTTAAAGTGTTGGCGTGCAAAGGAAATTGCAATTGCCCAGTTATTTGGGGGATGGAAGCAAGCTTACAATTTAATTGTGCGATTGTTGGCAGCTATACAACGAAATAATCCAGGCACAAAGGTCGAGTGGTTCACTGAGCCAACCATGGATACAAATTTTTGGTTCTTTCAAGGTGTGTGTTGAGCCAACCATGGATACAATTTATTCAAGCTTTCAAGCATTGCAGACTTGTGATTGGGATTGACGGTACATTTCTCTCGGGTAGATATAAAGGAAAACTTCTAACTGCATGCGGCTTTGATGTCGAGGATCAGTTAGTCCCACTTGCATTCGCATTAGTGGACAGAGAGAATAATCTAGCATGGGTGAGATTCATGAAATTTGTATGGCGAGAAGTTATCGGTTTGAGAGTAGTTTGCGTACTTTCGGATATATATCCATCAATTTTACGAGCGTTCAAATTGCCGGATGGGGGTTGGAATTTGGAATCGGAACAAGCTATACATAGATATTGTTCTAGGCACATTTATCAAAATTTTTAACGCCAATTCAAAGATAAGAGTCTACTTCCGTGTTAGGGCCGCTATGAGGCAAAATCAACCACGTAAGTTCAATCTTAAAATGCGACGGTTGGCAACAAAAAATGCCGAGGCATTCAAGTGGCTAGAAGATATTGGCCGGGTAGATGAGGATCATGATCTGTGCTATGATTTGTGGACACTTTCTTATTATCAAGGTGGTCGTCGGTGGGGTATAATGACCACAAATGGCCCCGAGTCGCTCAATAATGTTTTCAAAGAAGCTTGGGAATTGCTAGTAACCTCTATTATTGAGATCACACTTTACAAGTCGATCAAGTATTTTGCCGAGAGGAGGACTAAAACAGAACAAGCAATCCATGAACATCTTATTTTTGCTCGAAAGATTAAAATATTATTGGAAAAAAGAAGATTAAAAGGAATCACACATATGATCACACCATACCGAGACGAGCAAAAATACGAGGTGAAAACATGCGAGGGGAGAGAAGGAAACAAAACTAAAAGAGGAAAGATACACTGGGTCAAATTAGCTAATCAATGGGGAATATGCACATGCCAAAAATCACAATTGACGGGTATACCTTGCTCTCATGTGTTGGTCATTTGTGTGACATCGGTCATTAATAGCAACCAACATGTGGTATCTTTTTTTCCTACGAGCGAATTAATGGCTACATGGGACCCGGAATTTTATCCATTCGGAGATCCTAATACTTGGCCACAAAATTCAGGACCGACACTTATACCGGACCCATCAATGTACATGGTGAAAAAAGATCGTCGTCAACATATCCGGATTTGCAACGAGATGGATGAAATTAGACAATAACGACATACTTATACATGCGGACGGTGCAATCAACAAGGACATAGTAGAAAAACTTGTACGGATAATCAAACTAATTGAGGTAATTATTTAAAATAATATTTTTTAACTATATAATATAGCATCATTGTATTAATTACAATTACTTTATTTTTTGTAGGAATGTGATTATGGCCTTCTAAGATGTGATCCAGTGATGTTATTGTTT
This sequence comes from x Bolboschoenoplectus mariqueter, assembly GCA_037678475.1. Lineage (NCBI taxonomy): Eukaryota > Viridiplantae > Streptophyta > Magnoliopsida > Poales > Cyperaceae > x Bolboschoenoplectus > x Bolboschoenoplectus mariqueter. The sequence continues at coordinate 463,926 of CM075239.1, read as the reverse complement.
TTTTTAAATTTCTTTTAAGCTTATGTTAAATTAGACTTCTATTGTGTTAAATTTAGGTCTATTATGATGTATGTGCTATCATAAATTGTATCCGACTTTTATCATTTGATACTTGTTTATGTTTAGTTTTCTAAATTGATTTCTAAACCTTATAAAATTTTAATTCTACATAACTAATTATCAAATAATTTAAATAATACAGTTATATCTAAGATGAATTTACAAGCAAAACTATTGGAATAAAATAGAAGAAATGATAGCAAGTTATAAAGAAAAAACTTTGAAAATTAAGGACGCAGATAATACTTGCGCCCTTTGTTTTTTGCACAACTTTAATGGTCAAGAAGCGAGCAACACTATGGGTTGGATGTCGGGCAGGGAAACAGTTATTTTGAAGGGCGAAATTAGTGGTAGTGCTCTTGTGAGGCCATTGGTGAAAATAAATTTGATCTTTGACCATTAGTGCTAATAATTTTGTGGGTCCGGCCATTTATGAAAAAATCCCTGCTATTTTGCTGAAATTATCATCTCCATTTGAGTTGAAATGGAGAGTCCAATGGAATTCATTTTTAAAATAATTACTAAAATCCAATGAAGTCCAATGGACTTCACATGTCGGCACGTAGTTTGTCGTTTTGATTGTTTCGTTTGGCGAATCTTGAATGAATAAAGATAAAAGAAAATGGGAGACTGAGGCTCACTAGTGGTTTATCTCCATAGCACGTCAGCTAGGTGAGGAGCAGAGAGACATTAAGCAACTCAATCTCAGCCGTTGACGAATCGGGATAACTACGTACTTAAATATAAGATGTAAAGATAGAGATAATAATAATAACTTTTCAATTTTTTTTAAAAAAATTCTTCTAATTAACTTTTCATTTTTGACAAAAAAAATACATTCACGTACACTAACTTTTTATTTTTAACAAAAAAATACGTTTATGTGCTTTTATGTATTTAAGTCCAATTCAAGCGTTTGTGTTATATAGGTGTTTATATCTTTGACTCATGTGTTTATATACGGAATTCGGGTATATATATAGATCGCTAAAAAAAAATAATAAAAGAGAGAAGAAAGAAAAAAAAGAGTCTCGGAAACAAAAATATATGAGTGAAAAAATTAAAGATAATGATATAAGAGATGAGAAAGAGACAAAAAGAGAGTTTTGGGAAAAATCAAAATGTGTGGGAGAAGAGAGAGAAAAAAGTCTCGGAAAATAAAAACGTATAGAGAATAAGTTATATGAGCCACTTATGTATTTATATAAGTAAATCACATATTTATATTATTGAACTCAGATGTTTATATAATTGAATAACGAAATTAATTCGAATATAGAAATTAAAAAAAAAAGATAAAATTCACTTCAACTAAACAAAATAAAAAATATATGAGGAACAAATTTGAAGGATGAAGTTGCGAAAATATAAATATTTTTTTATTATAAAGAATTTATTCTCCACTTATGTGTCAATGAAATATAACTTTTAGCATTAAATAAGCTGATGACGATAATAAAGTTTGAGCATCGAATAAAGTATTTATTCTTCTGACTTCTGACTTAAAGTTATATCCTCCTCTCTATCTTCTTTTGTTATTGTTAAATGTTTTTTCGTTGATAATTTGACTCTTCTTGTTCTGTTACTTCAAACTCTAGCGGATGGCGTCAAGGCAAATAAAGAGACAATCGGAGGTATTTTGAAATATCTGAAAATTCAATTCTTGTTACAAGGTTTTCGTTCCGATAATCAAATTTCAATTCTAAATCAAATTATAATTATAATGAATTCTATACTTATGTCTTCTCAGTTCTCAGTTCTCACATTGACTGGATTCTTGTAAGCTCATTATAGCCTGTTGGCGAAGTTGGTAAATACTCCACACCTCTCTTCTCTTTAAAGTCAACACTCTCACAATCTCCCTTGCTCCAATTTCTCGATCAAATCCTCTTTCTAGAACCTCTGTCCCCAGCACTTGGGCTGCTCTCTTGCGCCAATTTCTTCTTCTTCTTCTTCTTTTCTTTGTGACCAGAATTAGCCAACCAAAGCTTTCCTCTTGCAAAAATTCCTTTTTCTCTCCATTTCGTTTTCTGATCAGTGATCACTAAAGCCTATCTAATCTCACACCTGTTCTTGCTCTCGGCAGCTGGGATCTACTGGGTTTCCTATAGCAGATCTGGCAGTTACACTAGATAAGAATTGGGGAGCATACTTGTAGTACATACATTGTATATTATTTCAACACAGTGTTCTACACTTACCACATGTTGAAAGAGAAAACCTTTACGTAGGACCCAAAATTCTTTTAATTTGTTCAAAATATCGATTGGTCCACTTGCATTGGTCGCTCTAAGCAGAGAGTAGAGAGGACTGATGTATTAACCAAAAACCATAGAGAGAAAACACTAGCTAGCTCTATCTTATCTTCAGAAAGAGATCAAGCTAGAGAAATGGCGGGTGTGATCCCGAGCTGCATCAAATGGATGACTGACAAGCTGTGTTCATTGCTCCCTTCAGCAACCCCGGCGTCCTCTTCGTTAATGCCATCTGAAGCTCCAAACACAGCGTTGGAGGATCTGAAGAAGCTGGTAAGGACAATGAAGCGCATCCAATCCATCCTCATGGATGCTCATCAGAGGGATGTCAGAGATTACTCTGAGATGCACTGGCTACAAGAGTTGAAGCAGGTTGCTTATGATGCAGAAGATGTGGTGGCTGACTACGATTACGATGTGCTTCATGCAAAAATTCAAGCCCGCAAGATGATGTCGGGTTTCGGTAAGTGCGGAGGGCAGAAGAGCAAGCACCAAGAGAAGGTAACAGATTTGGGATCTATTAGTGTTTCTGTTCCTGTTTCTATGGATATAGCTGGTAGGGTCAAGAAGGTTGGAGATATGTTCGAGGAGATTACCCGTGTGTGGGATATGCTTCGGTTGAGAGAAAGCAAAAGCCCCAGTCAGCATGATCTTAGTATACTGAGAAGGCTAGAAACTGGCTCCCTCGTGCAAGAGAATAGCGTCTATGGTAGAGAAGAAGATGTAAAGAATATCATCAAGAGTGTATTTTCTGAGGATGGTAGTAATAGGGGGGATAAATTGAGGGTTCTTCCTATTATTGGAATGGGAGGGGTTGGTAAGACTACCCTTGCGCAATTGGTAAGACTACCCTCTCCTAATTACAAAACACTAGTTCTCAAAGATTTCCGAGCATCACAAACCCTGAGGTTGGTACAGGTTTTAGGTTCACATGGAGTTAATATTGAAATTCCTTTTGATATGTTCCATAATTTGAGGCACCTCCGGGCCTTAGATTTTAGCCATGTTTCCCTAACAACATTGCCCGAATCAATCAGTAACTTGAAACAATTGCGTTACCTTAATCTCTCTAATACTGGGCTCAAGTTTCTCCCTGACTCAATTTGTGGTCTCCACAACCTGCAAACCTTGGAATTAACAGATTGCCCAATCTCTGAGTTTCCAAACGGAATTGGGGGGCTAGTAAATCTATGACATTGGAATTTTAGCTCCTCTTATCTAAGTTGTTTACCATATGGAATTGGGCTACTAACAAATTTACAAACATTAACGGCTTTCATAGTCAGGGATAATTACTTCAAGTGTAATATTGGTGAACTGAAACATTTATTACAACTCAGAGGAACATTACACATCATCGGACTCGCAAATGTGACCAGCAAAGCAAATGTTGGGGCTAATTTGCTGAAGAGACACCAATTTGTCCAAGAGATGACATTAGATTGGACAACTGGTGGTTCCCTTCATGTTCAACAACCGGACAAAATGATGACGGAATTTGATGAGCTTGTGCTAAGAAGTCTGGAGCCCAACCCATCCTTGGTAAAGCTCAAAATAAACATGTATGAAGGTTCAATGTTCCCTCGTTGGGTTGGTGATGTTTCATTCAACAAATTGGTCGAAGTAGAACTCTGTGCTTTTCTTTGTGAGTTCCTTCCTCCACTAGGTCAGTTACCTTCTCTAAAGTTTCTGACATGCAAGGGGGGGGGAAAAATGTATCTCAAATTGGGCGTGAATTTTTTGGTTATAATGCAACAGTGAAGGGGTTTCCATCATTGGAAAATTTAGACTTCTATGGGATGGAAAAATTGGAAAATTGGTCTGGAGTAAAGGAAGGAGACTTTCCTAATCTACATTCTTTCGCGATTTGTGACTGTCTTCAGCTAATTTCTCTTCCCTCTCCTCTTTCTTCGATTCTAAGAACAATGAAGATAGTGTATTGTGAGAGGTTAACTAGAATTCCATCTCTTCCTTCACTTGCATACTTGTATCTAGGAGGGCAAATTCATGAAAAGCTTTTGGTTCATTCTCACTTACCCCAACTAAAAACCATGGAACTCAGCTGTGTAGACAATACAGAGCATCTTGATGTTAATTCCAATAGTTTTCCAGTACTGGATGCACTAACTTTAAAAGGATGTAAAGATCTAAAATCTTTGGTTGGGCTTGCCAGCTTGACCTCCCTTGAAACACCGAGTATAAGAAAATGTCCTCGGCTTAACATATCTTCAGAGGAACAATTTCCACCTTCACTTAAATTCTGTGAAATTTTTGAGTGCGACAATGTAACTTACAAGAAGAAAGATGAAGACTCCACCTCAAACTGACCAGGTAATAATTCAAACTATAATATGTAAATCAAATAATATATTGTGTTAAGGAAGAAAAACTATATTAAAACCTTTTTCTTGGCATTAATCAGGTGTCATTAGCCCGGAAGTGAGTATAAAACTATGAAGTCATAACTAAAGTGGCCGAAATGATCAGCGAACACAAAAAGTGTGAAATATGAGATAATGTTAAAGAGTCACATGACAACGATACCATGAGAAATCGGATCATTGACTGAGAGGAATCAAGCACCGGTAAGTCTAACAGGCTTACTTTCGTTCGCTTATTTCTTAATAGCTTTTTACTATTTCAAGTTTTGCTAATTGCATGTTGGATGAGGTTTGTAAATAAATGCATATGCTGACAGTGTATCCATTGAGGATTTCACAAGATTAGTATGAAGTCTCAGTAAACCCAGCTGATAGAACTTGGCTAAACACAAATGTACTTGCTGAGGTTGGCCAGCAGAGCTCTCTGCCTTAGATTGTTATGTAAAATATCAGCATTAAGGCTATAGGCTATGTATGTGCCTGTACATATTGAACATTTTAAGTAGATTGTTCATTGATAATTATATCTCTGTCCAGGAGACGTTTTCAGGTATGCCGATCGAACATACAAGATCATGATTAACTAAGAGCAAGGCAACGCAGTTCCAACTGTAACACAAGATGTTTTATAAATAATGAAGTATGCAGTTAGTTGAAAATTGGAGTTCTAATCTTCAACGGTTTTTAGTTTTTGTAGTCTGAGTTGCATCTCAGGCTGATTGTTAATTGTTTGCTAGCATATATATATTTTTTTTCCTTATTTCCTTTTCATTGGTTGGTTATTTTAATTTGGTTGTACTATATTTTAGTTAAAATTTCAATCAGAACCCTCCAGTAGCCAAAAGTTTCAAATTTTTGTTAATTTATTTTATTGTATCGAAAAAAATAATTAAACATGATAAAATAATTTAATATTATTTGAAATAAAAGTGGAAAATTCTTTAGGCCTTGAATGTAGTTCTGGTTGTATTTAATCAACTCTAATAACACTTATGGCTCAGCCCAAAATCAGAGAAAAAATAAAAGAGAGAAATAATTGATGGCCCATAAAAGCCCATTCGGCTTCTCATCTCCAGCAAATCACAGCAAATAAAATTAAAAGAACAGATCAGGCGCACTTGAGAATTGACATCACATCATCACAGTAACAAGATTCAAATAATTCATGAATTATTTGGATTTCTGCTTCTATCGAATCAAAAAAAAAAAAATATGAAGTTCAATATAATTATGAAATTATGTCCCATCTTAAAATTTTACCCCATTCTATTTGTATTCTCCGACTCTTCTCCTGTATATACATTCGGTTGGATAGGTAGTTGAAACAGATTTTTTCTTGTGGACACATATGAAATTTTATCAAAATTTAGTTTTATTTCGTATTCAATACTTGATTCAAATATGTCGGTTGCGAGATTTGTTCTTAAAACCGTCATTCTTTTTTTTTTTCATGCATGATATATATAAAAATCATCCTATTATACTGCTTGTTTAAGACCTAATTACATGGTTACTTTCTCAAAAAGAAAGGACCTTTAATAGTTATTAATTTCAGAGGACTTTTGTAACTATATATAATTCTATCAATTGAAACATCTATTTTTGCATAAATAATCTTTATTCCCATATATATATTCTTAGACAAATTTCTCAAAATTAGTACGGAAATGAACCATTTTCAGTCGCTCTTTTTTTTACACTGGCCATTTACCAATTTGTACTTTTAATTTAACTATTTAAGAGAAGAAATTGAGGTAATTATTTCAAAACCCTAGCAAAACAACCGTGTATTCGAGCAATGCAAATTTTCTAATTTGTCAGGAAATTTGACTTCTTTACACCTTGTTTTCCCCCCCAGTGTTTACTCTTTTTTTATGAGTCTTTCATGATAAATAATTAAGCATATTACATGGTATAGATATTCGTTCTCAATTTTGTTTTCCAAAAAAGAGAGGAAGATCTTATTCAATATTTGGTTTATCAAAGAGGAGAGAATTATTTATTTATTTTTTTGAGATAAAAATGAGGGTTAAAACCTTTCAGATTTAAATGTTCATAAAGGACCTTCCATCCGGATTTCGAATTTATAACCTCCTGTACGAAGTAACTTTTATCACTAGATCAAAGGCTGATTCTCAATTTTTTCAAACAGTCATTTTGAAATGAGTCCTGCAGTTATCAATATTCAGCAAGTATTTCTATAGTTTCTTTTCTCTTTTGAATTTAGGAATCAGATAATCACTTCATTCATATAAGGTAATTTACCAATTTCAATCCAAAAACTACACAAATTTTATATTATAGGTCATATTGTGATAAAGGTTTTTTAGATGAATCATTTTATGATAAACTTGGCCTGTGCTATAAATATTTTTATAATTTCCTCACATTTGTCAGAAGTCACAACTAAGATATTTTTATGGGCTTTAGATCCGATTTTCCTGTTTGCTTTGTTTTTAATTAATTGCCTGAGATTTTAGGCCTGAACAGTGAGGAGTAATTTTAACTTGTCGGTTTATTTTCTCAATACCAATGCTATCATAAATAAATTTCTAATGAAAATTAATATAATTATAGTTAAATTGAAAGCAAAATTGAAGAACAAAAAAGGACAATTTCACTTTTTTCCGTAAAAGAAAATGCAAATGGCTCTAACATAAACTTCCGAATCCAAGAACATGCATGCATGTTGCAATAAAATGTACAAACAAAGAGAATAAAATTGAAAAGAATTAATACATGACTTCTTATAACTGATAAATAGAGTACATAACCTCTCTTATTCTTTCCTTCATTTGCAGGGTCATTTTTGTGATAATAGCCACAATAACTGTCGGTGATTAATACATTATTAATAGAGATATTATTGTTCTTCCAGAGCATGCCGACCGATATTATCGACAGAATAAGTGATCTACCTAATGATGTGCTCGAGGAAATTTTATACTTGTTATCATCAAGAGACATCATGGGGTTGAGTATTTTGTCAAAAAGATGGAGAGAAGTTTGCTCCTCCTCGTCAGTTACATGTCTCACCTTGGACATAACTAGATATAAATGGCATTGTCTGAATTTGAAAGATGATGCTAGTTTGGGGAAGCTTGTCAGTGCAGTGCAACACCTCACGTCTACACACGTTGTGACTAATTTGTAAAGCAGATTTCATGGAAGATATTAAGTGATCCTTTGTAGCAGAGGTCATGAAGCTCAGTCCATGAATCGTCCATCTAGATATTCCAATCCGCTATACGTATCCATTTTCCAGCATTTTCACTTGGAGATTTGTAGAAGAATTGTACTTGAAGCGCCAATTAATGTACGGAATGCTTGTAACACCGAAGGTTGTAACCCTTGTCAATCTAAAAAAACTGTGCCTAATGAATGCAAGCTGTTGTGCTGAAAGCTTTAGCAAAATTCTTCATCCCGGGACATTTCTAACACGACACTTGAGTATTTGTTAATGGAAAGATGTGGTCATGGAGACCTTTCTATTTATTCTCCTAATTTGGTATCTTTGGAGTTCACAAGCTCAGTAATCGGCAATATAACACTGAAGAATATGACATCTTTACTTTATGCTGGAGTTAACCATGATTATCCTTATTGTATATTTAGTGGTCTTTCTTTCGTTCAATATCTTGACTTGTGTGGTAGACGACTGGAGGTATATATATACATCTAATATGGATGATTCTATATATTCTTTGTTTCTTTTTTCAAAAAGGGAAAACAAAATATAGTTTTGGTATTTCAAAAGTACTAATTGATGGATAAATTTTTGTTTGTAACTTTTCCTGTGCTTTATGTAGAATGAATTGGATAAAGAATTAACAATGCTACCAAGGCTCGACAATTTGAAGAGTTTGTCTCTAAAAGGTTGGTGTATGGCTTGTGATTCACTACCAGTAGCGTGTTTTCTTGAGAATTCACCAAATTTGGAGAAGCTCACAGTATGGCTACAAATGGAAGGTTGTCTAGAAAAGAAAAGGAGGAACCACTGAAATTAAAAGCAGATGAAGGCGACTTGAAGCGAAAGGCTGAAGAAGCCAGTGATCAGAGTATTGAAACGATATAAGAGAGATCAGGAGTAGCTTTTCTAAAAGTTGTGAAGGAAATAGAGCCCACTCAGATTGTTTTAGGTGATAAAACATGGATCAGAAATGATTTTTTTAAGAATTGTGAAGTTCATGGAGACCACCGATTAAGATTGTCTTATGGATTCGGATATAAATACAACATCCAGAAACAAAACTCTTTACAGATAGATATCCCTGTAATTTAATTTTTGTCATAGATATTGTAGTTTACTAACTTCTGTTGAATTTTTAGGCTTAGTAAATAATTTTCCTTGTTAGTCAATTATATTGGTTATTTTGGTTTTTACGCTTAATTATTTGTTCTCAATTGATTATGTAGGTACTGAATTTAAAATAGATATATTAGGGGGTCAGATGATATAGTTTTAAAATTTCTCAGACTTATGAAAGCTTGGAGTGATGCAATTGGATCATGGGTATATACAGGGAACTAGCTCTGATCCAATAGATATCAACAAGAGAGCTGGTCACAGTATATATCCTGTGCCCCTGGAAATGCCACGCGGAGAAAAAAGTTTCTCTTGCAAGCACAATTCATCAAAAATAACATTCAAAAATTTCAAAAATACAAAATTCAACCCAATTCGTTTGCATGGGACCAAAAAAAAAAAGAAAAATTTTGCCCCGCTAATAAGACATCCAACTGCTCCGATCCTAGGAAAGACCACCTGATTTATATCAGAGGGCTTTGTTGTTGAGGTGCTGTTTTGTTCACGGAGCCATTATCAAGTTGGGACTAATGATATGGGCCGATGGATATTAAACATGAATTGTTATATAACCATTATCAGTTACAAGTAAATGGCTTATAGGTAAAGGCGTAAAACAAAGAATGAAATACTTCGTTAATGGAATATTTCATGTTTCAAATATTCAAATTATATCTCAACAATAACAAGGAAATATGCAAAAATTGTTGGTTTGCAGTATCACCAATACATACGCAAGGGCTAATTATGATTATAATTTCAGTCCACTCCCTTTCATAATTTGAGTCACCAGTATTTATAATTAATATTTGACACTAGAATATATGAGTTTAATTGATTGCACTGAATCCACTGCCATATATTACATAGATTACACATGCATTATACATCAAAAACAGAAAGAAAAAGAAAAGCAAATAGTCACTACTACATATGAAGTGCCCCCTCCAAAGTTTTTGCGTAATAATTTGTTAATCGAGATAGAAAGTATGCTTCAACCACAGACAGTATACATACATATAAATCAATTCCTCAATTTAATGAATGAAGAAAAGGAATTAACTCATATTGGTCGTCTATCTCATTTCAACAATTGATTCACTAACTTTTGGATAAGGAACAACGACCCATCTCACAATGTAACAATATATGTTTGCCAAACTAAACGTACTAGGACTTGATTGAAAACACTTAATCAAACCTTTCTAGTTTCTAAACCATAGAGGTAGTGCCATCCTCGAAGCTTGACGGATTGAGCAAACCAGCATGATATAAGAGAACCCAAAGATAGGTCATGAGCTCACCTCCTTCTGCCAGTTTTGTTGCATGTGCAACGCTAGACTCCGACGGAGCAAGGCGCAGCATCAGCTCCACCCAAACCTCCTTTAGAAAGTCCCACGGATGCTCATCCACCTGAATCTCATTTTTCAGCATCTTCCCTAATCGCGCACCCCGAGCAATAACGGTCTCTTCATTATCTTGAACGTCCTCCATTGCTTCCACCATTTTTCCTTTGCGAATACCCTGAAAGAAGTCCACTGTCTCTTGGATGATGCGATCAGAAATTAGTTTGGATACATAAGTGTTTATTGGGAGTAATTCAGGGGCATAGAGCACCAAATAGGCACAGTAATTTGATAAGATAACAGCCATCGGCTTCTCCTTTGTCTGCCGTTTTTCCTTTTTTGTGATCATCCAGCAGAAATTGGTGGCTACATGCCAGATCATCACTGTCTGAATGGGGTTCTGTAATTCACACACCCATGAAGGCAGTTCTTTGATTCCGCGGCGTGATAATGCTGTTATCGTTCCAGGGTGGTTCAATCCCGTATCTAGGAACTGCTTCAGGTACGGTAAAATGGCCTCCATAATTTTTACTCTATTTAAGCTCACATATTTAACCTTCCTTACCTTGTCTGTATATGACAAACAACCGAATGTGGCCCGATAACGGCAGTTGCAACGGGAAATTTTGCAACACTGGAGGAGAGAGCACTGCCCAATTCCATAGGTAATCTGTCCCGGGATATATATGCTACCGAACACCCACAAAACCATGTTGATCGGTAAGTGGTCAAGAAATTTCTGGTATTTCATGTAATTACAGACCAGCAACACCTTTGACCAGTTGGAGAAAAAGTAATGAATAAACTCCCATCCCACTATCACCATGACGGTGAACAAAATAACTTTTGTCACCGCAACATCTCTATTGTGGCCAGAATGGGTATTATTAAGGTCATGTTCAGGCGGTGTGTAGTGGCTAAGTTGAAATAAAATTCCAAATAAGCTGGTAAACAGGATACCAAAAAGTAAAGTATATATTGGAAGACCCCACTTTACTACTGTGGGATACTTTGTGTAGAAGAGGTCTCGAAGGAATCTAAGCTCCATGTCGATGACTCTAAACAATTTACCAGGCGAAAACTCAAGGAGCCCCCGGCGAATGAAGTCCCGAGTCTCCGGCCGGTTAGCCTCAGCAGTCTCGCATTCTTCTACAAACCTCCTCTTCAGCATCTTGAACAAAGCGAAAGAGAGGCATGCCTCCTTCAGTTTGTTGCCTAGACCACCACCAGAGTTGAGGAGCCACCCTTTTGACTGCCACACATCTTCTATGGTGACCAGATCTTTATCTTCGATAGTGATCTCATAGTTTGGTGCGGGGCCAACTGTACTAGGTTTGTCTTCTGCAAGTAGATATCTATAACCGGCCATCTTTTTTGGATCAAAATTCTGAACATTTTGTTGCCTCTTCATGTATAAGGAAACCCATTTGGTGTCAACCGACCCATAGGAGGAGTCAGTATAATAATAACTGGTTATCTGGTAGAGAATCTTTGTTAATGAGAAACCCCAAATCAACCAGAGTATAAGAGCAAAATGTCCCCGACCTGCAAGCCGATCAGAATCAGATGGTGCAGGAGATGCACCATTGACTTCAACTATGAAAGAGTTGTAAACACGCGCGCCGAACTGTGTGTACCATAATGTATAGTACAAAAGGAGACCGAGCACACCCAAAGTGTTCACCAACAGGATCTTCTCGTTGAATAGCATCAGCTTCTTCTTGTTGTTGGTATAGATTGAGCATTCAGTGATAGAATGGAAGCTGCTGAAGCCAGTCAACAGGAGTACTGCCCAGACGAGATAAAGCTCGTTATAATAGGGCACAGCGATGACAAATGCATGGAATTGCCCAATCCAATGCACCAGCGGGCTTTTGGTAAAACTTAGCAACAATCGGAGGAATAAGCTTCTGTGCCAGCAGCGGAAACGGGTGATTTCTATTAGGAAGCCAATGGCCAAGAGCCCAGTTAGAGCAAGTGCAAATGCACCAGTCGTCTTCAGATAAAGATAGATTTCAATATAAGCTGCATTCAAAGCAGGAGATGGTGCATATGTATCATCCATTCTCTCTCTCTCTCTAGCTTGATCTCTCTCTGTGTGACTATGTCTAAAGAATTTATTTGTGTGATGCATATGCTTGTATGATATGATACTATATATAAGCATCCAAGTACATAAGAAAGTAACTATACTCAAGGAAGTTTCTTTTTAACTGATGCCATCTGGCCATGTAAAACATCTAGATAGGTCGAAAACGATATGAGGCACGACTTTTCTGCTGTTTACTTTGTCAAGCAAACAGAAGATCAGGACCTTTGACTGGAGGGGTCTTCCTAGTTCGTCTCTTTCTTTATATTCTATTTGTTGAAAACAGCGACTATTATATATGTAGTAAAGGCAGAAGAGTAATGTTACCTAATTATTTGCTCTCCCCATTTTATAATATATAGGATAGTCATAGGAGTTTAGTTGGATACGGTTAGCATTGCTAGCAGTTCATTATTCTAGAAATTAAATATGAATCATTTTGTTGAAAGTGTAAGTTATATATAAATTTGAAATAAACAACTGCTTGCAACGTTAAATGTTAGTAAAATATGAACCAACCATTAGCAACGTACTTAAAGATTTGTATTAGAGCGATGACATATATGGCATCACAGTATTAACTGACAGGCTCGGGAAGAAAATGCATGGATAATTATTAATTAGCAGTTCTCTAATATGGCAGGAAAGCTTGTCACAATTAGTGTAGGCAATTTACAATTTTGAACTGTTTTATAATCTTGATTATATAAGCAATTAAAAGATTTTTTTTTCAGAAATAATCGCGATTATCTGAACGTAGTTGTTTATTAAGGTGGTGAATATAAAAATGAACTGACGTTCAAAAAAAAAATATAAAAAATGAACCATCATATCAAAAGCTAAATTCTCATCTAAAACTCCAACTGGGTGTGCTCAGATTTCAGTAGTTTTGTGATTAATTGTTCAAAGCAGGGTTATTGTTGCTCTATTCTAACAATCTGATTTAGTCTCAAGCCACTTTACTCTGAGTCCTAGGAATCCAATGAGCATTTTTTCAAATTCGTATCTTCTGTTGCATTGCATGATACAACGTAGCATGCTGTCCGATCAATTGTGTAAAGATTCATGCAAACTAAATCTAAAAAAAAGCCCTCATAATCTGTTTATCCATACATTGTGTAACACTGTGCTGTACAGCAAAAGATTGGGATCCCATTTTATTTGTGAACATTTCTCTAGTATTTGTCTTTGAAGTTTTAGATGCTTATGTAAGTACAATCAAAGTGTACATTTGTGTTTGTAGACGTTTATTCAACAGAGCATGCATTTTATATATGATGTTTCAGGTTCTTTCATACATTTAATTAAGATTCAGATGCTTATGCCTATACAAATATAACAGATGTTTATAATTTTTAATCCTTAATTATGCGGAAAACAATCATAAGAGGAATTTATCTACAACCAGCTGGTGATTATGTTGGTTATATCTGGGTATATCATGTATCTATGGTATTTGATGTATTGATTTCCATCTCAATAAATAGTGTGGTAATTGCAGTGGAAAACATAATACAGGTCTGCTATCTAGCCTTGTGTTTATTGTAGTAAGAATGAAAAAAATATATAAATCATCCACCCAGCTATACTAAATTGCTATCTAAACAGTCTATTTCTTATATGTTGATTAAAATTATCTGTATATTAAGTGAAAAATATATAATTATTGACTGTAAAAAAAATAGAGAAAATATTTCTCTTCCCGGACTCCATCCCCCAATTTGTACCCTACGTGTTTTTGTCTCCAGTTGGCCCACATGACTTTTATCTTTTTTTTTAGAAGTTTCTATCTCCAAATTAGTTTCGCTATTCAATTATATAAACATCTGAGTCAATTATATAAACACCCGAGTATTATATGTAACTTATCCCCTATACCTTTTTGTTTCCCGAGTCTCGTTCTCTTATATAAACACCTGACTCCAGTTTCTCTCTCTTCTCCTATGCATTTTTATTTTTTCAAGACTTTTTTTTTCTCTCTCTCTCCTCTCTCCAATCACTATCCTTGATTTTTTCTCCCATGTGATTTTATTTTTCGAGACTCTCTTTCTCTCTCTTCTCTCTCTTACTATTCTTTTTGGCGATTTATTTAAACACCCGAGTTAAAATATAAACACCTGAGTACAAATAAAATACAAATACCTGTTTAAAATATATAAACATCTGAGTCAGATATATAAACGCCCAAGTCAATTATATAAATACCCAAATATATAATACAAATACTTGAATCGTTATACTTAAATATGTGAGAGTACATTAAACGTATATGTAAGTTAGTATTGGGGGTGCAATTTAGTATATGTAAGTTATATGTTGTTTGTTCGTTACTATATATTGATTGTTATACTTGTAAGTAAATATATATGGATACGACTAATAGTATTTCAAGTTAAATTCTTCAAAAAATCCACTAATTTTTTATTTTTGGCAAAAAAATACGTTTATATGCTCCCACCCTTGTATAAGTACAACAAGTCAGAGTATTTGCATTATATACTCAAGTGTTTATATAAGTGACTCAGGTGTTGATATATTTTAAGCAGGTGTTTGTATATCATTTTGTACTTAAGTGTTTATATTTCGGACTCATGTATTTATATGTAAGTCTCGGGTATTTAGATAAATCATCAAAAATAAAAATAATAAGAGAGAGAAGAGAAAGAAAGAGTTTCAAAAAATAAAATCACATGAGAGAAAAAGTCAAGGACAGTGACGGGAGAGAAGAGAGAAAGAAAAAAAAAAGTCTTGGGAAAACAAAAACATGTGGGAAAAGAGAGAGAAAGGGATTCTCGAAAAATAAAAATGTATAGGAGATAAGTCACATATACTACTCAGATATTTATATAAGTAACTCGGGTATTTATATATTTGCTCAAATATTTATATAATTGAATAGCGAAATTAATTTGGAAATAGAAATTTCCGAAAAGAAAAAAGATAAAAGTCTCATGGGCTAACTAAAATAAAAAACGCGTGGGGGGCAAATTAGGGGATAGAGTCTCGAGGAGAGAAATATTTTCTCAATATATAAATATCTTTATATGCTTGCATAAAAATATCTTCTTTTTATAAGTTTAAATTCCTGAGAACATGTTTACATATTAAGATATACAAAATTTTATAAAAAATAACTTAGAGAATAAGTTTGTGGAATAATGAGAATTAACTTTTGATTTAGTCACAAAATTAATCCTATCTGTGTGAGAGACTATGAATTCGAAACTCTTATAGGAGATGCTTTACGAACATTTAAATTTGAGTGATTTGACTTTTATTTTTATGTCAAAAAAAATTGTGAAATAATTATAATAAAGAAAGTCTGAAAAGTTTATTCATTAGAGACAAAACACTTAGTTTGATTCGTGCATCCCGCGGAGATTCTCTGTATCTGTTTACAGCAGGAATCACAACCTGGCAATTAGCTCTAAGATTTCTAGTACTGGTAGGTCCCACGAACGAATGGAATCGAAGAGTCCTGGTTCGGCCGTTTGGAACGGAGTACTCATCATCAACGCAAGTATGTACACTACTACAATCCAGTGGAAAGCGTCAAAAATAGTGACAGGTAAGAACCTCAAATACCATTAATTAATTAAGGTTAGCAAGCGGACTACATTTTTTTGTCTTGATACCGAAGAAAATCACATCATTGTGCTAACTAACAAGAGTATTTTCAGGGGTCGTCTCTTAAATTTTCAATTTCCACGGGTAATTAAGACACCCATTGACCATGTAACAATTATAAGTTTATATATAACAAGAGCGGATCAATCATACAGAGTTAGCTGGTCAAATATGCATCAATCTTGAAAATTATTTCTATTGAATGTGCAATATCCTAGTCTTCTACAAATATGTACCGCATATTAGTATTTTATGTTTACATACGCGTATCAGTCTTTTGTCCATATCTATGTATAAATAGGGCAATTAATTGATTGATTTATGTTTAATTCATTGTGGTGTGTCTCAATCTGTTATACAAATGTCAAATTGACTGATTCAGTTTAATTGATTATTGACTAATTCAATTTAATCAGTTTAATTTATTATTGACTCAAGAGGTCAACTCAAGTTCTCGAAGAAAAAAAAATTGTTTCATTTATTTATTTTTTTATGTTAAAAATTTCAAAATTGCTTCTCAATTGATTGTCGCATGCATGGTAATTATTTATTTTCATCAAGCTTTGTAATAGTTCGATATATTTTTAGGGCTAATAAAATAAGTTATGACGAATTTTGACAGTATTTTTCTTTAGAGGTTTAAACAAATTAACAAATTGGTCGAGTTTCATCTAGATATATAGCTAATCCAATTTGTTGTAATCAAGTTGGATTATAATATTTTTCATTCATGGATAACCATCATATGATGAAATAATCCATTCTCACCTTTTGTCGATCTATTGGATAGTGTGGATTTGTCCATTCATTAAAAATTATAAAAGAAAACAGTAAAGAACAAATTATAATATTGAACAAACAAGAATAAAAATGTAACATAATTTAACTGATTATAACATAATACAAATTATAACTATAACAAGACGCTACATTAATTTTGTAATTATATTACTATAATAACTATACATAAACGAAATTTTTACAAACAATAATATATGTAGATTAGTCATGTATTTTACTCGACATTTTTTTTAAAATATGTATCCAAATACCTTTTTTCAGGTAAATTAAAATACAATACATAACTAATTAAATCCAAAATTTGTGGAATTTTGGATTAATTTGACTGATTAGGTCACGCTAGTTAGTATAAATTTATGAAAAAATATTTATATCCCCAGAGCTTCATCTATCATATTCGTCTCTTACTCATTTTTGACTCCATTTGACCGACATGACTTTTATTATTTTTCTTTTATGAAAGTTTCTATCCCTAAAGTAATATGAATTATGACACTCAAGCAAATTATGAATAAGGATTTCAAATAGGAAGAGAGAGAGAGAACTATATTCTCATATATTTCCGATATATTTCTTGTTCTTGTATATTTCAATATGTATTGTGATACATGACACATCATTCATATTTATAGCTTACAAGGTCGGTTCATAACTAAAATCGACATATCTATCAAAATACAACTCAAGTCCAGCTATAACAAAATACAACTAAGATATACCTAATATAGAAGTCGGCAGCCAGCTGTGTAAAACAGAGGACAAACAAAAACAGGGCAACCACCTTTTTTGACTTTTGACCTTTTCTTTTCACATTTATATTTGAGTTTAATTAACAAATTCCTCCCTTAAACTCAAATTTCTTCCATCCTTCATTCCGATTTTTGTCTTGCAATTGTTGAATAGCTCCGTTGGTAGCGCCTTAGTGAAAATATCGGCCGCTTGATCATGACTCGCCACATGATTCATTTGTACATCTTCATTCTTAATATGTTCCCGAATAAAATGGAAACGAACATCTATGTGTTTGCTTCTCTCGTGATGCACCGGATTTTTTGCTAATTCAATTGCTGATTATTATCGATTCGAATCTCGGTTGCCTCATGTTGCGGGAGTTTTAGCTTGTGTAGTAGATTCCTTAACCAAATTGCGTGTCCAACACACCATGATGCTGCTACGTACTCTACTTCACAAGTCGATAATGTTACTATTGGCTGCTTCTTGGAGACCCATGTGAATGCAGTGTCTCCCAAATAGAACACATAGCCCGATGTGCTCTTCCGATCATTTATATCTCCGCACCAATCACTGTCCGAGTAGCCCATCAATTTGTATTCATTCGACTTTGAATAAAACAATCCGAGTGACTCTGTTCCTTTGATGTATTGGAGTATTCTCTTAATCGCCTTCCAATGCGAATATTTTGGCTCCTCCATGAATCGGCTCACCACGCCGACGCTATATGAGATATCCGGTCTTGTGCATGTCAGATACCGCAAGCTTCCAACTAAGCTCCGGTATTTGCTTGCATCTACTCGATCTCCTCCCTCAAACTTAGAGAGTTTTGCACCGAGCTCCATCGGTGTTGACATGGGATTGCACTCATCCATCTTGTTCTTCTTCAGGATATCCTTCGCATATGCTTCTTGGGACACAAATATTCCTGTTTTATCTTGTCTAACTTGTAGTCCAAGAAAATATTTCATTAACCCCAAATCTGTCATCTCGAATTCTCTAGTCATCACTTTTTTGAATTCTTTTATCATATTCTCATAATTCCCTATGAATATGAGATCATCAACATACAAAGCGACATATAATAAATTACCTTCTTTTTTCTTCACATACAGTGCATGTTCGTAAGGACACTGCACGAACCCGTTCTTCTTAAGATATGAGTCAATTCGGGTATTCCATGCTCGGGGCGCTTGCTTCAAGCCATAGAGTGCCTTCTTCAATTTCAGTACTTTTGTCTCCTTACCAACTTTCATGTATCCGGGTGGTTGCTCGACATATACTTCTTCTTCAAGCACACCATTCAAAAATGCTGATTTCACGTCCATTTGGTATATTGGCCACTTAAATTGAGCTGCTTGCGATATGAGAAGTCGAATTGTCTCCATTCTTGCAACCGGAGCAAAGACTTCATCATAATCAATACCGGCCTTTTGTCGATACCCTTTTGCAACGAGTCTCGTCTTGTACCTCTCTATTTTTCCTTGGGCGTTTATCTTCTTTTTGTATACCCATTTAACTCCTATGGGTTGATGACCTTCCGGCACCTCTACCAGTTCCCAAGTGCTATTCTTCTCAATAGCAGCGATCTCTTCATCCATCGCAGCTTGCCATTTCTTATCTCTAACAGCTTGCTCAAATGTGATGTTCTCAACATCTGCCAATAGACACACCAAGTATACCTCACTTGTTGATTCGTATTGGTCTTGCAAACTTCTCACTCTCGGTTCTCTTCGTTCGTCATCATCGGATGAAAGTGCATCGGCTTGAATAATTGATGGTGAAGTAGTTATAATTGTTGGAGCTTCCTTCTCCTTTTCTTGAGGCATCTCTTCCATCGACTCCCAGTTCCACGTGCTTTCTTCATTCACATGCACATCTCTGCTCACAATCACTTTCTTTTCAATCGGGTCGAATAACCTGAAAGCCTTCGTCTTCTCATCATATCCTATGAACACATATCTTTTGCTTTTATCATCTAGCTTTGTTCTTCTTTGATCTGGTACGTGCGCGTAGGCCACACTACCGAATATCTTGAGATATGACACAGTTGGTTTGATCCCACTCCAAGCTTCTTGTGGTGTTTGATTCGTCAATTTTGCATGTGGACATCGATTTTGTACATATACGGCGCATTGCACTGCTTCCGCCCAAAATTCTTTCGGCATATTCTTGCTTTTCAACATTGACCGAACCATGTCGAGAATGGTCCGATTCTTCCTTTCTGCTACACCATTTTGTTGAGATGAGTAGGGTGCAGTCAAATATCTCTTAATTCCTTGTTCTTCGCAAAAGTTTGTGAAGGCAGTTGACATGTATTCACCACCTCTATCCGATCGCAACGCCTTAATATAATAGCTCGTCCTTTTTTCAACCATCACCTTGAACTTCTTGAAAGTTTCGAGTGCTTTAGATTTCTCTTTAAGGAAATACACCCATGTCTTTCTTGTGTACTCATCAATGAAAGTGATGAAGTATCTCTTTTCTCCAAATGATTTAGGTGTGATCGGGCCACATATGTCTGTATGTATCAACTCGAGAATATTCTTTGTACGATATTCTGCCCTTCTAGGAAATGAATTCCTTACTTGTTTGCCGAGTACACATCCTTCACAAAATGATCTCGAGTAGTCCATGTCGGGTAGCCCGTGGACCATGCCTTTCTTAGCTAGCTTTCTTATGCCGTCTTGGTTTAGGTGCCCGAACCGTAAATGCCACAGCGAGGCTTTGTCCATCATATCGATCTTCAAATATTTCTCTCGCACGTTCCTCAAATTGAGTTTGTACATGCGATTCTTGGCCATTTCAATACGTGCAATTATGCAGCCTCTTTTATCCTTCAATTGCATCGACCGGTCTTTCATGAAAACCGAATAGCCCTTCTCCATCAGTTGTCCTATACTTAGGATGTTGCTTTTCATGTCCGGCACATAGTACACATTTTCTATTGCACTTTCTTTCCCATTATGGAAGAAACAAATTTCACCTCGTCCTTTTACACTGATCTTTGACGCATCACCGAATGACACGTGTCCATTTTTTATTTCTTGCATATTCACAAATAGATGTTTGTGCCCACACATATGGTTGCTGGCACCGGTGTCGAGATACCACACTGTGTCGCTATCGGGAATGGTATCATCATAAGCCATCATGAGAACACTGTCATCTCTTGCCTCTTCTGTCACGAGATTCGTGCTCTCTTCTACCTTCTTTGGAGATCTACAGTATTTTGCATAGTGTCCATATTTGCCGCAATTGTAACATTCGACATTCGGACGGTATGCACGGTCGCCTCCTCCATGACCACGTCCTCTACCACGCCAATTATATTGACTTCTCTCTTCTTTATTTTGTTTTTCTTCTTGTTCATGACCGCGTCCTCTACTGCGACCATATCCACGACCTCTATAGCCGCCACGTCCCCGACCTTGTCCTCTTCGTCCTTTATCATTTTCTTTAGGATTAAAGGAAACTTTTGTTTGCAAAGCTTGCTCTGGCGGCTCTTGTTGGCTTCTCTTCATTCTCTCTTCATGCGCTAGCAATGAACCATTCAGCTCATCGATCGTCATGGACTCTGTGTCTTTTGATTCTTCAATTGTCACCACCACATAATTGAATTTAGAATTGAGAGAGCGCAATATCTTTTCTACGACTCTCACATCTTGCATCTTTTCGCCAAGCCTCTTCATTTGATTCACGATCGCCAACACTCGAGTAAAATAGTCTTCTATGGACTCACTCTCTTTCATCACAATCGACTCAAACTCAGCCCTTAGAGTTTGGAGCCGCACCTTCTTCACTTTATCAACTCCAACCACTGAATTTCTAAGAATTTCCTGTTGGGATATTTCACCTATAGCTAATAATACCCTAAATTTACCTAATTCGGTTGCAAGCGTACAACCTTGTCAAGTAGTAATTGGGGTGTCGAATCCACAGGGACAAACTCGTAAAGTACCGGTTCTTACTAGTTCACTAAGCTAGACGAATTAATTTTTGTTGGTTTTTTAAACTAAATCGGATGATGACAAAATAAATAATAAAATCCTGAGATTTAATTCAATAACAAGAATTCTATGGGCTTTGGCTTACTTTCCACTAGACTTTAATTTACTTGGTTTGCGTATTTATATTTTCTAAACATGTGCGGGTTAATATATAGATTTTGGTTCTATTAATTAGTTGTAATTCACCGTTAGGTATCTCTCACAAGCAATTCAACATAACCAAAAATACCCGTCTAGACCTTTGGATTCACCGTTAGGTACCTCACCTCTAGCCTAGTTTTGTTCTCTTGATCCGGGTTCAAGCAAGTGATTGATTAGTCATTTACTCAAAATCCTAAGTACACGTATTGCTAAAGTTGGTTAAACAAGCAATTCATGCATTTAACAATTCGCAAAAGAACAAATCACAATAATCAGTTAAAAACAACAAACCAAGTAAAATTAAAGCACTAGTTTCGAGTTTTACATGCCATCGCCCCTAGAGAGGGAATTAGCCTCTCATATGGGCACACATCATCTCAAAAGAGTATCTAGAACGACAGATAAGAATTTAAAGGAGAGAGAATAGAGAGATAAAACAAAGCAAGAGTAGTCTTCTTCTTCTTCTTCTCCAAGTCACGCGCTAGATCTCTTCAAGCAACCCAAAAATCTTTCGAATCTTGGTCCCAAATCAGTTCCTAGGTGTCGAGAGTCGTGGAGAGAGGTGAGGAGAGGTCTGGGGGCGGCTAGGGTTTCTTGGGAGTCGAGCCCAGCCCCTCTTATATCCCTTCCAAACGAACAGGCCTGTTCTGGGCTTTTCAGATCTGAAACAGGTTCGATTTTGCGACCCGCAATAATTATTGCGACCCGCAAAATCGGGGCGAAAAGGCGCCAGAGAATTCGCAGGAAAAATTGTTTCTTAGCCATGAGAGATTTCGACTCGCAATATTTACTGCGACCCGCAATAATTATGCAAAACTCCACCAGTAAGTTTCCAGTGCTGTATTTGCGCTCTGCCTTGCCTTCAACATTTCTCTCTTGCTCTCGAATGCTCCAAACTCCTGAAATCAAACCAGAACATAGCAGTATCTCGAACTTGGTGCAAAATTTGACTAAATGATCTAAAAATTATGTAAATGGTATCGTTTTAGAGATCAAATCCTATCAAAAAATGTATGCAATTAAGACTTATCATTTCCCATGAGTCCTTAGAACTTGTCTTATTGGCAATTTTCTCGAACATGTCGTTATCCAAACCTTGATGGATGATACTTAGCGCGCATTGATCTCCACTTCTTTTCTTCTACAAGGTATTTAACTCAGCTACTGTGAGTTCGCTATCATCTTTAGGTTCTTCAACGCCATTTTCAACAATGTTCCACAGGCCATGAGCACCAATAATGGCCTTCATTCGCAACGACCATTGATCATAATTGGTTTTGGTTAGAATTGGATATTGGAAGGAGATATTTGGATTTCTAGTGGCCATTGTAACTTGGCTCTGATACCAATTTGTTGACACTCAAGCAAATTATGAATAAGGATTTCAAATAGGAAGAGAGAGAGAGAGAACTATATTCTCATATATTTCTGATATATTTCTTGTTCTTGTATATTTCAATATGTATTGTGATAACACATCATTCATATTTATAGCTTACAAGGTCGGTTCATAACTAAAACCGACATATCTATCAAAATACAACTCAAGTCCAGCTATAACAAAATACAACTAAGATATACCTAATATAGAAGTCGGCAGCCAGCTGTGTAAAACAGAGGACAAACAAAAACAGGGCAGCCACCTTTTTTGACTTTTGACCTTTTCTTTTCACATTTATATTTGAGTTTAATTAACAATTAATACATTATTAATAGAGATATTATTGTTCATCCAGAGCATGTCGACCCATATTATCGACAGAATAAGTGATCTACCTAATGATGTGCTCGAGGAAAATTTATACTTGTTATCGTCAAGACATATCATGCGGTTGAGTATTTTGTCAAAAAGATGGAGAGAAGTTTGCTCCTCCTCGTCAGTTACATGTCTCACCTTGGACATAACTAGATATAAATGGCATTGTCTGAATTTGAAAGATGATGCTAGTTTGGGGAAGCTTGTCAGTGCAGTGCAACACCTCACGTCTACACACGTTGCGACTAATTTGTAAAGCAGATTTCATGGAAGATATTAAGTGATCCTTTGTAGCAGAGGTCATGAAGCTCAGTCCATGAATCGTCCATCTAGATATTCCAATCCGCTATACGTATCCATTTTCCAGCATTTTCACTTGGAGATTTGTAGGGGAATTGTACTTGAAGCGCCAATTAATGTACGGAATGCTTGTAACACCGAAGATTGTAACCCTTGTCAATCTAAAAAAACTGTGCCTAATGAATGCAAGCTGTTGTGCTGAAAGCTTTAGCAAAATTCTTCATCCCGGGACATTTCTAACACGACACTTGAGTATTTGTTAATGGAAAGATGTGGTCATGGAGACCTTTCTATTTATTCTCCTAATTTGGTATCTTTGGAGTTCACAAGCTCAGTAATTGGCAATATAACACTGAAGAATATGACATCTTTACTTTATGCTGGAGTTAACCATGATTATCCTTATTGTATATTTAGTGGCCTTTCTTTCGTTCAACATCTTGACTTGTGTGGTAGACGACTGGAGGTATATATATACATCTAATATGGATGATTCTATATATTCTTTGTTTCTTCTTTCAAAAAGGGAAAACAAAATATAGTTTTGGTATTTCAAAAGTACTAATTAATGGATAAAATTTTGTTTGTAACTTTTCCTGTGCTTTATGTAGAATGCATTGGAGAAAGAATTAACAATGCTACCAAGGCTCGATAATTTGAAGAGTTTGTCTCTAAAAGGTTGGTGTATGGCTTGTGATTCACTACCAGTAATGTGTTTTCTTGAGAATTCACCAAATTTGGAGAAGCTCACAGTATGGCTACAAATGGAAGGTTGTCTAGAAAAGAAAAGGAGGAACCACTGAAATTAAAAGCAGATGAAGGCGACTTGAAGCGAAAGGCTGAAGAAGCCAGTGATCAGAGTATTGAAACGATATAAGAGAGCATATGGATCTGGAGTAGCTTTTCTAAAAGTTGTGAAGCAAAATAGAGCCCACTCAGATTGTTTTAGGTGAGAAAACATGGATCAGAAATGATTTTTTTTAAGAATTGTGAAGTACATGGAGACCACTAATTAAGATTGTGTTAGGGATTCGGATATAAATACAACATCCAGAAACAAAATTCTTTACAGATAGATATCCCTGTAAACATGAATTGTTATATAACCATAAAGAGTATCAATGACTGTGTAGATTAATATATCAGTTACAAGTAAATGGCTTATAGGTAAAGGCGTAAAGCAAAGAATGAAATACTTCGTTAATGGAATATTTCATGTTTCAAATATTCAAATTATATCTCAACAATAACAAGGAAATATGCAAAAATTGTTGGTTTGCAGTATCACCAATACATACGCAAGGGCTGATTATGATTATAATTTCAGTCCACTCCCTTTCATAATTTGAGGCACCAGTATTTATAATTAATATTTAACACTAGAATATATGAGTTTAATTGATTGCACTAACTTTTGGATAAGGAACAATGACCCATCTCACGATGTAACAATATATGTTTGCCAAACTAAAGGTACTAGGAGTTAATTAAAAACACTAAATCAAACCTTTCTAGTTTCTAAACCATAGAGGTAGTGCCATCTTTGAAGCTCGACTGATTGAGCAAACCAGCATGATATAAGAGAACCCAAAGATAGGTCATGAACTCACCTCCTTCTGCCAGTTTTGTCGCAGAATCAGCTCCACCCAAACCTCCTTTAGAAATTCCCACAGATACTCATCCACCTGAACGTCCTCCATTGCTTCCACCATTTTTCCTTTGCAAATACTCTGAAAGAAGTCCACTGTCTCTTGGATGATGCGATCAGAAATTAGTTTGGATACATAAGTGTTTATTGGGAGTAATTCAGGGGCATAGAGCACCAAATAGGCACAGTAATTTGATAAGATAACAGCCATCGGCTTCTCCTTTGTCTGCCGTTTTTCCTTTTTTGTGATCATCCAGCAGAAATTGGTGGCTACATGCCAGATCATCACTGTCTGAATGGGGTTCTGTAATTCACACACCCATGAAGGCAGTTCTTTGATTCCGCGGCGTGATAATGCTGTTATCGTTCCAGGGTGGTTCAATCCCGTATCTAGGAACTGCTTCAGGTACGGTAAAATGGCCTCCATAATTTTTACTCTATTTAAGCTCACATATTTAACCTTCCTTACCTTGTCTGTATATGATAAACAACCGAATGTGGCCCGATAACAGCAGTTGCAATGGGAAATTTTGCAACACTGGAGAAGAGAGCACTGCCCAATTCCATAGGTAATCTGTCCCGGGATATATATGCTACCGAATACCCACAAAACCATGTTGATCGGTAAGTGGTCAAGAAATTTCTGGTATTTCATGTAATTACAGACCAGCAACACCTTTGACCAGTTGGAGAAAAAGTAATGACTAAACTCCCATCCCACTATCACCATGACAGTGAACAAAATAACTTTTGTCACCACAACATCTCTATTGTGGCCAGAATGGGTATTATTAAGGTCATATTCAGGCGGTGTGTAGTGGTTAAGTTGAAATAAAATTCCAAATAAGCTGGTAAACAGGATACCAAAAAATAAAGTGTATATTAGGAAACCCCACTTTACTACTGTGGGATGTTTTATGTAGAAGAGATCTCGAAGGAATCTAAGCTCAATGTTGATGACTCTAAACACTTTACCAGGTGAAAACTCAAGGAGGCCCTGGCGAATGAAGTCCCGAGTCTCAGGTCGGTTAGCCTCAGCAGTCTCGCATTCTTCTACAAACCTCCTCTTCAGCATCTTGAACAAAGCGAAAGAGAGGCATGCCTCCTTCAGTTTGTTGCCTAGACCACCACCAGAGTTCAGGAGCCACCCTTTTGACTGCCACACATCTTCTATGGTGACCGGATCTTTATCTTCGATAGTGATCTCATAGTTTGGTGCGGGGCCAACTGTATTAGGTTTGTCTTCAGCAAGAAGATATCTATAACCGGTCATCTTTTTTGGATCAAAATTCTGAACATTTTGTTGCCTCTTCATGTATAAGGAAACCCATTTGGTGTCAATCGACTCATAGGAGGGGTCAGTATAATAATACCTAGTTATCTGTTACAGAATCTTTGTTAATGAGAAACCCCAAATCAACCAGAGTATAATAGCAAAATGTCCCCGTCCTGCAAGCAGATCAGAATCAGATGGTGCAGGAGCTTCACCCTTGAAATCAACTTCGTAAATGTTGTAAACACGCGCGCCGAACTTTGGGTACCATAATGTATAGTACAAAAGGAGACTGAGCACACCCAAACTGTTCAACAACAGGATCTTCTCGTTGAATAGCATCAGCTTCTTCTTGTTGTTGGTATAGATTGAGCATTCGGTGATAGAATGGAAGCTGCTGAAGCCAGTCAACAGGAGCACTGCCCAGACGAGGTAAAGCTCGTTATAATAGGGCACAGCGATGACAAATGCATGGAATTGCCCAATCCAATGCACCAGCGGGCTTTTGGTAAAACTTAGCAACAATCGGAGGAATAAACTTCTGTGCCAGCAGAGGAAACAGGTGAATTCTATTAGGAAGCCAATGGCTAAAAGCCCAGTTAGAGCAAATGCAAATGCACCAGTCGTCTTGAGATAAAGATAGGTTTCAATTACTTCAGTTTCATTCAAAGCAGGAGATGGTGCATATGCATCATCCATTCTCTCTCTCTCTCTCTCTCTTGCTAGATCTCTCTCTGCGTGACTGTGTCTAAAGAATTTATTTGTGTGATGCACATGCTTGTATGATATGATACTATATATAAGCATTCAAGTACAATTAAGGAGTGCAATTATCATTCCTTTAAAAAAAATATATAAATCATACATCCCGCGAATATTCTCTATATATATTGACTGCATACAGTAATCACAACTCACCAATTAGCTCTAAAGAAATCTTATCCTCTGCTGCGCTGCAACATATAGTGCACCATATTCACACCATCCAATGAATCAACGGCTCGCTTTATTTCTCTTTGTTTCCCCTTTCACGTTCTTGTCACGTGATGTTTTAAAGCTTCCTCCACTTTATTACCCTGCTTGTTTTCTTTCATTCTATTTGCACTTCTTATTGCAAATTTAAAGATATGAAAATGAAATTCACTAATTTCTTATTCTTTTCTTGTATGTTTAACTAATATGGGCTAATTAAATGAAAGAATGTAATCTAATTGACACTTCTGGATTGGAGTGTGTATTGGGATAGTCGAAAGTGATAAATTGCATTACCTATGTTTAACTATGATGAAGTCTTCTAGACACCTACAGACGAAAAAAAAGCCGCAAAAATTGTAATATTTATGGATTCTGGATTTTGTTTAATAATAGTGGTTCAATCTTTAAGTATCTGTTATGTGTTTGTGAAAATGCCAACATGATTTTTGAAGTTAATGTTGGATTGTTGACATTGTTAGTCACTGTATCATGTCTATATGCACAGAAGGTTGGTTTAAAGCTTGATAAGTATCAGATTGTCTCTACCAATGGATGCTTGATTTTTCGAGATTTTGGATCGAGTGTCCTTACCCATGCTGTTACAAGGAGAAGAAAAATACGCTTCCTGGATCTAGATGTGCTATTGCTTTTGTTGTTGAATTCTGTATGTGAACAATGCTTTGTTTTTTACCAACATTAAAAAAAAAAATGCTTTGTTATGTGTTAAATATTGATGTATGTTAGTTTCTAAGAAATTGGACAAATTTGAGGACACTTTGCAATTTGATTTGTGGTTGTAATTTTTTTTTTCCTTTAATGACTGCTAAAAAGATATTTGTACTTTTTTGAAATTACAAAATAAAACCAAAACTGATATAGTGTTATACTTGTCCCTCAGTTTAAAACTCTATTAGTTGAGAAATCAATGTTGTCCCTTGATTAATTGCATACTGGAAAAGCGAAAAGGCAACGAAATATACAAACTTAGACTAGAAAGATAAGGAATTCCTAACTTAGAGGCGAATTTGATGATAATGTAGAGAATTTCAGAATTTAGGAAAAAAATAGAAATGAAGGTTTTAATGTTCATGAGAATTGGAAAGAGAAAGAAGCAGGGAAAAAAAAAAAGAGCCTGTCAAAAAGATATCTAATCCAGTTCTAAGATTCCTACTATTGGTAGGTCCCAATAATTAATGA
Source organism: x Bolboschoenoplectus mariqueter (assembly GCA_037678475.1). Taxonomy (NCBI): domain Eukaryota; kingdom Viridiplantae; phylum Streptophyta; class Magnoliopsida; order Poales; family Cyperaceae; genus x Bolboschoenoplectus; species x Bolboschoenoplectus mariqueter. Next base: position 435,029 of record CM075239.1, on the reverse strand, counting down.
ATGGAATTAATCCAACATTCCCTTAATTATCTGGCCGTTTTAATGGGTGTACTCATCAAGGCGTGCAAATATTTAGTGACGAGCAAGAACCTCAAATACCATTAATTAGGGTTAGCAAGTGGAATATACATTTTGTCTTGATAAGGCAGAGAATCACATCACATATATATATATAACTACCATTCGTTGTGCTAACTAACATTCTAACAAGAGTATTTTAAGGGGTCGTCTCTTGAATTTTCAATTTCCACGGGTAATTAAGACACCTATTGATCATGTAAGAATTATAAGTTTATATATAACTAGAGTGGATCAATATTTCATGCACAGCTACTTGGTGAAATATATATCAATCTTGAAAATTATTTCTGTTGAATATTGTGTAATTATCTAAGTCATCGATACAAATACGTACCGCAAATTAGTATTTTTTTGTTTACATACGCGTATCAGCCTTTTTGTCTCTATATGTATGTATAAATAGGACAATTAATTAATTAATTAAATAAAGTCAGTTTAATTCATTGTGGTGTGGCCCAATCTGTTATACAAATTTAATAATGATATAATGAGTGTTACGGATCATAACAATGTAATTTGATATGTGTCACGGGTCGTGACAGTCTGTTACGACTTATAATACTGTGGTCTGCTATGCTCATCTCATACATAAATATATTTAAATGTTAGTATAAACACTTTTATCCCATGCATAAACATATTTAAATATTAGTATAAATATATTTAAATAAAGTACAAGTACATTGGAGTATTAGTATAAATACATTTGAATATTGTATAAATATATTTGAATGTTAGTATAAATATTTTTATTTCATGTATAATTATATTTAAATGTTAGTATAAATATATTTAAATAATAGTACAAGTACATTGGAGTGTTAATATAAATATATTTGAATGTTAGTATAAACACTTTTATCTTGTATATATGCATGAAATTGGGAGTACGGGTCTTGAAAATTTTGAACTTTATGTCTTTGATTTATAGAATCTGTGTGCAAAATCTTGAAAATATGCACTCAGAATCTTATAGAATGCAGGATTTGAGTGCAAAATTAATGTATAATTATCACAACTCTATCTTTTTTTATGTTAAAAAATTTCAAATTTGCTTCTCAATTGGTTGTCGCAGGGTTATTTATTTTCATCAAGCTTTGTAATAGTTCGATATATTTTTAGGGCTAATAAAATAAGTTATAAGAAATTTTGAGAGTTCTTTTTCTTTAGAGGTTTATACAAATAAATTGGTAGTGTTTCATCTAGATATATAGCTAATCCAATTCGTTGTAATTAAGTCAGGTTATTACATTTTTCATTCATGGATAACCATCATATGATGAAAATAATCCATTCTCACCTTTTTGTGGATCTATTGGATAGTGTGGATTTGGCTATTCATTAAAAAAATAAAAAAGACAACATTGAAAACAAGTTATAATATCGAACAAATACAAATAAAAATGTAACATAATTTAACTGATTATAACATAATAAAAATAAATAACAAGATGCTACATTAATTTTGTAATTATATTACTATAAGAACTATATATAAATGAACTTTTTAAAAATGATAACATATGTAGATTAGTCGTGTGGGGTTTTGGTCGACTATTTTTAAAATATGTATCCTAATACTTATTTCAGGTTAATTAAATTCAAAATTTGTGGAATTTTGGATTAATTTGATCGATTAGGTCAGTTTGACCATCCTAATCAGTATAAACTTATATCCTTTTTTTCATATATATATATATTATTAGGTTTTATCATGGAAATATATTTTTGATCTTAAAAATTCATTAAATACTTATGAGGACAAGCAGTTATTATATGTGGCAAGAACTGAGTTGACCAAGAATACACCCCACCTGATTTGGATTTAAATCCAATTCTATTCAATAATTTTGTAAAGTCAAACTATATAATCACACAACTAATATAGGGGAAAATTTGCAGCCATATATTTTATATTTCAGTAGAGATTGTTCATAAATGAAGTTCAATGCCAAGCCTCCCTTAATTATGGAAGGAATAATTAAGTTGTTGCTCTGGTGAACAAAAGCATGATTTTTATTTTTATTTTTGCTAACAAGTTGAATGGCATGACCTCTTATGAAATAAAGGCACTACATAGAATTATTGTTGGAAAAATTAATATTTCTTTGTACATATGGTTGCTACGAGCAAATGTTAACAAGTATTAATTACTATTCCAAAAACAATGCTACTTGAATGCTTTTGTACACCAAACAACCAATAAAATGCTTAGGAAGCTACTTGTCTTTTAAGATAACAAGTGTAAAAAATGACACGTCAATTGTGCAACTCATTAAAGCTTTACGAGGTACTTATATTGTGACTTTGAGAACAGTGGAGGAGCCAGAAATAATATATACATAGCAGGGACCAATACTAAATGTATTTTTTTTTAATTGCTGTGTAGGGTAATTAAGATAAGAAAATGGTGAAAGTAAAATATATGATATTAAATAAACTAAAGTGAAAATTAAATAATAAAGTGTAAATTTCTTGTTAATTAGAATTTCTTGCACAAACTGATCTGGTAATTAATGATATATATCTTTCTAAATTCATAATATTGATCATTAATTAGACAGATTCAAACGAGATGATATAAAATTATTTAAAGAAAATTCATCATATTGTTTGTTTGTGATTAATTTGAAGTAAAACTAACATGCTCCTAAAAGAATGGAGCTCTTCAGTTCTCCTAACTAAAAAATCTATCAAATTAACTTTAAACGAAAAATCCAAGTTGCTCAATAAATTTTTCATATCAAAATCTTATAGAATACTTGTAGGATACTAAAATTTTTTATTTTTAGAGTTGTCTAACTACTTTTTTTAGATTTTTAAAATGATTATAATAATAATAATAATAAAATAATAATAAAATAATAAATTTTTGTATATAAAAATAAACCATTTTCAAAAATATGAAATAAATGATTAAAAAACTCTAAAAATAGAAAACTTTAGTATTCTACAAAATCTTAATATAAATATTTTATTAAGCAATTTGAATTTATCATTTAAAATCTATTTTGATAGATTTTGAGTTAGGAGGATCGAGAGATATGGTGTTTCTGACAGTACGCTAGCTTTACTCATTAATTTGAGGTACACTAATTAATCACTACTAGAATTTTTATTATTAGCACGGGTATGAAATATTAATGACGTAGATATTTCAATATGCACGTCAAGTCTTAATTTTGAACTATATCTGTGTGTATATACCCAGATAACGAGACAATAATATGGAAAATATTTGCGTGTGATACACAAATGTCTTTTACACTATTGCAGATACAGCACAAGGGAAAATATACCGAAACAAGCGAGCAACTTAATATGCTAGTCACATATATTTACTAGGATTGACAGCAAATGCCCAGGGCCCCCTCATCCACGCAAACCAAAATAAGTAAAAAATCATCACATGTTCATAAGAGCAAGAGCAATCGCGGCGAGTTGCTTCGCATTTGCATTTTCCCCCGACAAAACCGATGTGGTTTGTTTTTCCGAAAAAGCTTCCTCACAGTTATCGGGTTTATCAAGAGCTGCACTAAGGTAAGTCCTGGCAGTGCCCCGATCTGACGAACCAATAGCATCGGCAGCTACAGATAGATTATCAATCATGCCAGAATACAAACTTCTACATGTGCTTAACTGAGGATTAATAGCATCATGTGCTGCATCTGCAAGTAATTTTTTTATTTTGGCCTTGCTGTTGTTTGCACTTTCCAAAGCAAGCTTTGTGGCGATTTTAGCGAGTTCGGTCGAGTCAGCCGACGCGCTGTTCGGAACGGCTTGTAGGGATGTCAAACAGAAATTGTGATTTACATTTGGACTGCTGGATGCTGCTGCTTTACAGGCATCAGGTACAGAAGCATTGTTGAAATGTGAGAAGGAAACAAACAACAAGAGAAAGAAAATAACAGTTGATGGATTAAGAATAGTCATGTTTTGATGGAACACTTTAATTTGTGAAGTTTCAAATAGAGCAATGAATGGTTTTAAAAGGTTGTTCTACACGGTTTATTACTGTGTTTCAGAATTTACAGTGCCAACAGTTTCCCACAATAACCTTGCTTTTTCCCTTATTCCCTGTCCTGTCTTTTTTCTATTTAAAGAAAATTGTTACCATGTTTCTGTTGATCTCCAACCAAATTAAGATGGGCTTATGGGATATGTCATATGTGTAAAAACAGAGGATTGATTTCTTTTATCCACCGATTTCATATATAAAACCTACACAAAATCTTCTATGATAGTTAAATTGCTGTCAAGTGTGCAATTAAATTAAAATTTGTTATTTTTATCCTAGAAATCAAAAGTTCATCTATATATATATATATATATATATATATATATATATGAATTTTGGTAATGTAATTCCATTTGTATTTTGACTTAAATATTAACGGTTTAAATTTTAATTTTTCACATTTGAAACATCAATCAAAGTTAGCTCAATAAAATATTTATATCAAAATCTTGGTGAATACTAAATTTTACTATTTTTAGATTTGCTTTACTATTTTTAATGATTTTTAAAAAATAACCTATTTTTATACTATTTTGAGATATATCTATTGCTTTATCCCAACCACGGGTTAATTATCAGAGAAGTCAGAATATTTTACACCGATCCAATTTGGCACCAAAAATCATCGGTCTAAAATTTGAATCACATTTGATCTAATATGTTTATTAATACATGTTTTTGACCCTACACACATCTTGAAAACGATCATGTATGGAAAGCACAGTTTATAAAATTATCCTTTTTATTTTTTGGAAGTAGAAATCATAGTTTTTCATTTCATGAAAGCATCAGCAAAATAGTTTTATACCATTAATTATCACATTTTCATCACATTCAACTATTGTAGTTAACTGCCAACTTTTATCTAATTTTTTTTTTAATTTCAGATGTATTATTTTCACTTTATGACTATAAAAGAATGCAAAATAGTTAAGCACAATACCAAGTTTCACATAATGAAGCAGAATATACAAATCATATACTAACTTCTGATAGAAAGAAACTACAAGAAAACAAACAATCAAGCGTACCAAACTAAAACAATGAAGAAAACTGAATCATAAAACAAACTGTTCCTAAACTTTTTGGATTCAGCTATACATCACACTCGTACTCAGTTGCATATCATCACATTAAACTCCGCATTCTCTAGCGCCTTTGCTTGTCTCAAAAATGACACCCTCGATCCATGCGCTTTCTTATACCCAATTGATAATCTGATCTCAACTTCCTTCAGCGTTCTGCACTGAGCTGCCTCAATCTGGCTTAAATTTGAGTTATCATTACCGACTCTATCCCTTCTTTTCTTGCTCTTTGCCAGACAATGACGCTTATTCATCCATAGTGTCAGCTTCTCCAGATTTGGCGAATGCTCAAGGAACCACGCCACGGGACCCGAATGACAGTCCATACACCAAGCATTCAGGGATAAAGTCTTCAGATTGTGGAGCCTAGGAAGCTTTGGTAATTCTTCATCTAGTAAAGTCTTCATGAAGCACATCAAAGAGAAAGAATCATTATTGCACACTATTATTTTTAATTTTAATTTAAAAAAATAAGAATCATCAAGATTAATTAATTAGACTCATACCTTCAGTTCTTTGCCACACAACTCGAGATGTTGAATATTGGAAAGGCCACTAAAGATGTTATAAGAACGATGAGCATTCAGAGCATAAACTAACTTTGATAAGTTCATGAGTGCTTTTCGATCCGGTGAGCTTGCCACCTTCAGAGAAACTAGATTAGGAGCGTGAATAGAAAGGTCTGGTTGACCATGGGAAATTCTAAAAGTACAATCCTCCAATGACAGGAACTTTAAATTTGCGCTCGAAATGCTACCGACTGTTATGAAGCAACTTTTTAAAGAGAGCTCTTCCATTTTCGGGCAACCTGAGAGAATCTTGCGGAAGCTTCCATCATAAAACCTTACATATTCTAGGTGCAATTTTCTTAGGCTAAAGAGGGTTACAGCCCTTGGAATTGCAAGCATTCCAAGTTTATGAGTATGTTTGCTATAAGAATCCGTCAAGTACAGTTCCTCCACGCTTTCGCAAGTGAAAACTTTCGTAATCGAATCAAAATTTGAGATAGGAATGTCCAAAGAGATTATTCGAGGATTGAACTTCATGGCCTCAGAGACGAATAATCGAATAAATTCTTCTGAGCAATTCCAGTCGTAAGAAATCAGCCGGAATGCATACAGTCCTGAGGTCTCATAAGGACTGAGCACCGCGCTGACATACTCAGTCAATTTTGAATCATGTTGAAGTTTCTCAAGATGCGATTTATGTTCACGAAGGTTCATGTGGAGACACGGTACACGATGACATAATCTCTTCCAGCTCTTTGACAAAATACTCAACCGCATGATGTCTTTTTCTGATAACAAGGATAAAATTTTGTCAAGAAGATGATCGGGCAGATCGCTCATCCTATCGGGAATATTGGCTGCCATGCTTGCAAACTTATGGAATTTTTCTCACACGCTAAGATGGCTGGTATCAGAACAGAATCCTGCATGCATGTCGAAAAAATAGTCATGGTTTAATTTTTAATTATAAATTTTTTATTATTCTGTTTATAAAAAAATAGAAGAAGATCATATCATCCTAGTTCCTAAGTTAATTTTAGTCTACTGCTTTTTTCCCTTTTAAGAAAAGAAGTAATTGACATTTTTAGGCGACTGCATGAGAAAGCTATTTTGCAATTCTTTTTATTCTTATTTATGACTGAGTTTAATTCTGAGCAAACTGTTTTGGTCTAAATTTAAGGTATAATTAACCAATGAAAATCAACATAAAGAAAGAAGAGAAGGAATCAAGCCTCGTAAACCTGTTTTTTTCCCTTTATAAAATACTTATGTATAAAAATTTTACTTTATTAAAATACTTCTGTATAAAAATTTTGACAAAGAACATAAATTTTTATTTCTAGTTTTTTCCCCTATGGAAAATTTTCTTAACATTTGGAATATGAAAAAAAAAATCACTTGTCACAATTCAGGCATCAACATAAAAATTAAAAAGTTGGACTACAGGACTAGCTGTCCAATTAATCTAGCTAAAATATGCATTAATAAACTCTAAAACTATTCTCAAAGCAACCACTTAATTATCAGGTTGAACTATATTTCCTCTCAAAATAAATTAAGTATGCATCTAAACCAGTAAATCGCCTACTTTCCCCAAAAAAGAAAAAAAAAAGAAAAGAAATCATCTTTAGCCCAATCAACTATCAAATTCATTCGCAATTAAAATTGAAGTTATAGAGAGTCTAATTACCTTAAATAATTGAATATATAGGCACAACAATTAGTAGAGAAGTAAGAACAACAATGAGTAGCTTCGAGTGACGAAGAAAATTAAATTAATGTCGGATGTGAAAAATTGAAAACGCCTTAATTTGTGGCATGCATCTAGGTAGGGTATATATTGAATGAATAAACATCTCTATTGGGCTAAAAAGGAAAACTGCAAATTTAATTGTTAACCACCTTATATTAGTATGTTCTGAAATTAGCATGAAGATATAAAATTAACTTTGAATGTTTTATTTTGGTAACCCAATTAAGAATTTTCTTTTAAAATTAGTATATGGTGATCTGGTTTTCTATGCAAATATATGTTTGGTAAGGTCCCTTGATATTAATACAATTCTGTTCAAGTTCATTTTTTTTTCTTTTTTTAGAGTAGGACTAGCATAATAACCCCGGCCAATATTTAGTATTTATCCAAATTGTTCCTCAACTATAATTGAAGTTTTCATTTTCTTCTAATAGGCAGAATTTATTTCTCATACTTTTAAATAGATCATTACATATGGAAATAACTAACCAAAAAGAGAGTGATGGCAGCTTACTTTGGACATTATGTAAATATTTAAATACGATGGAAGAAAATAAGTCAAAATGTATCTTACCAAAGCATAATAATTAATTTTTGAACGAAATTATTTTGGGAACCATAAAAAAAAATCATCTTGTAAACAGGCACCAAGATAAATCAAGATGCAACTAAAGGATATCCAAAGTTGATTATAGAAGTATTTATAAGATTAGAACCCTTAACCAATTATTCTTACTTAGAGATATTGCCCCTTCAAACTTACAATATTAATCAAAATGTACATCATAATCAGGTCCCAACTATTCCAGTCTTCTCATATCTATTTTCTATATTGTGAATCAATCTATCAATCATGTTTCACAATACAATCTCTAATCAAGAACTTGCTAAATCAACAAATCAGAAATTAGTAAATCAAACAATTTCACACTTCAATCTGTATTATGTACTCAAAATAAATGAAAAGGACAAATAAAAATGACTTCCATGTAATTAACTAATTTACTTCAACCTTTTTGTTCATCAACTGAAGAAGCGCCAGATCAGTGCTAACAACATAAATGAAATAAATTTCTCACATAAGGTCATTAATTAGCGTTAAGATGGTCAGATAAATCAGTAAATCAGACAATTTCATTTATAAATGTGAACAAACTTATTAAAAAGAATGAAAAAGGCATCTATAGTAGTATACAAAAACGTTTGACAAAAGAAACAATATTATGCAGCCACATCATCTTTTAAGAAGAGCCGTTTGATTTAATGTTTGGATGGTTCCGATTGGATAGCTAGATGCCCTTTCTTAACGGCGCAATTTCTATATCTCTATATTTAAAAAAAAATGAAAGGACCCCACTACCCAACGTAAATATCAAAATCCGCCTCTGTTCTTCTCTGCAACCTAAATCAAAAGATGCCCTTTCTCTTCCTCACACTTTTCCAACTCCTCCTCTACATTTCGGTTGCGATCTGAAGATCCAGAGTAAATCATTCCTTCAAACTCGATTCTTGGCACTTTTATCGTATCATTTTTTTTTCGTCTCCGATCTGACGACGCTTTATCAGATCTTCCCATTTCTTCTACACCGTTTCTTATTCTTTAAGCCATCCGATGGAATTGTTATACGATTTAGATTAAACGTAGACTGTTGTTCGCTTCTCTTGGTCACGCCTTCTCAGTTCTCACTCCATTACTCCAGTAATCAAGAGCCCTCTCCGTGCAAAAAAAATTAACTCCTCAATTAATCCTCAGCCATCACCGATATCCCCTCTCTCCTTTCCAATTCCTTGCGCCTATTCTCTTTCTCCATCTTTGAACGGATCGCTACTTATATCTCGCCCTATTCAATTGATTGATGCGCGAAGTGCGTGGGTAGGAGATCAAGACTGATGAAATCGACATGAATCAGGCATCAAGGTATTGATCTCTCTTCGTTTTCTGTCTCTTTAACTATAGCTTTTAGCGGGACCTGGGTATTGATCTAGGGTTTTAATACTGTTAATAGATACAAGTGTTAGAGGAAATTAGAACGAAATTGGGAGATAAAACTGACAGAAAATGCTCTTCTTTAGGTCCAATCCAATATTAAGAATAAGATGGAGTAGTTTACAAGATTGAGTACAAGGTGCAGCAGGACATACCTGTTGCTTTACATACTGGTATGGGTAATATCTTGGTGCTAATGTGTTCCAGGTATTGTGTATTATGAGTATGAAATTATTTTGTTGTTTTTTTTATTTATTAGAGATATTAATTTCCTGCTATGAATTTGTCAGTAAGAAAGAGTGCCACTGTGGAGCACTCACCTCTTCCATTCTTTCACACACTGAAAGGACTAAATTAAGATGATTTTATTAATTTCTTTGGTTGAAGCAAGTTTATTTACATAAAACCTTTAATTATAATTCACAGTTTGAAAGAAAAACAACTATTTCCTTTTTCACATATATTTTTTTAATTAGTCTAACATTTCTCTGAAATATGGTTCTTTAGAAGGTACAATATCATGTATAGATTAAGCAAAGGGAATCTGACATTATGGACATCATTTATGCTATATGTAACCCTTTTTTTTGTGAATAGAATTGTTTTTGGATTTCTTAATAATCATAATATACTTAATTTACAAAATTGCATGTATGTCCTTTGCTTTCTTTTCCTAATACCATTTTTTTTCACGTTTTGACTCAATTAGCAAGTTGAATATGTTTAGATGATTTTCTGAAATTTTCTTGAGTGAAAATCAAAATTTGAAGGGCAACAATATTTATGTTTGTGATTGGACATTACTATACTTCTCCTAACACTAATTTTTTTTCATAAATATGAATGATTGCATTCCTTAGTTAAGGAAGCTAAAGGAACAGGGGTTGAGAATGCAATAAGGTGAAAACTTGACTGAAGATGATATGAAGGAGAAATTATGAACTTCGTTGTGAGATGCGGTACGCTTTTTTTGCGTAGAATGCATGAAATCTCATAGAACAGGCAAATTGAAGGCATTACCAGTACTTTACTTTTTGAGGTCCGTTTATCAACCTTGATCTCTTATTACAAATTTGCTTAATAATTTCTTTCTTTATTCAAACATGACAGTTCCTATGACTAATGCTATGTCAATCAGATGCGATATCATGTTATGATCAACTCTTATTAGTTTTTTCGTATCCACACCAATGTGTATTTTTGACTTTAAAATGTGTCTTAGTCAATAGAGTTCACAAAAAAAAGGGCAGTCAGTTAATTACATAATAATCTACGATCAATCAGGAAAAAAAATATGGATAAAAATTAATAGAACAAAAGTAAAAATAAAGACAAAATTTATAACAAAATGCAAGTATAATAGTAATTCTGCTTATTTTTCCTAATTTTTTTTAAGGTAATATTTTTCCTAAAATTTTAAATTTATATTTTGTATATAGTATTATGCAATTTTGTTAGCCATAATAAAGAGCAATTTTTGTGCATTAGATGGTTACATTATGAACTTTCGATTATCTGTTTGTTTTTCATCGGAACCAAGAAGCAAGAAGAAGAGGTCGATATAACCACATTCTGTTTTTGGTCAACGAAGGAGCGAGTTAAGAAGAAATCCATTCACATAAGCAAGGAAAACAATATTAGCAAGCAGTTTGTTAGTTATTAAATATCTTTGTTTTTTAGTTTTGTACAAGTCTGTAAAACAAAATGATTGTCTATTACATGTTACTGTAATTAAATAATAATAATAATAATAATAATAATAATAATAATATTTAGACCACATTACTGCAATAATACAATCACAGAAAAATTTATCAAGCGATAGAAACTAATTCATTTGTATTTATTGCAAAATGGGTGTGTCTGATACAAAATGGAAATGATTTAGGTCCTTTCTTTCTTTACACTAATTTAGATATCCTTTAAATTTTGATCCTTAATAATTACTCTATAAATTCTACAAAAGTTGTATAAAATTTGTGCACATTTTGATTTTCCCCTAACTTTGATGTTAATTGTTTTCCTGTACAAATCAATTTGAATTTTGAAAATTTAGGAGATTTAAACTTTCCCTTATTTATTGATAAGGTAGTATCAAAATTTCAAGAAGATTTAGCTTGACAGCATATTTTTGTTTTTGGGGATTGAATCTTTGGTGATATAAAGTGTAATATCGTTTCTGAGATATTTGAGGATATTTATGCTAACTTTTTTCGTGATTAGCTTACTTTTTTTTTCCAGGTTCATGTTAGTATGATTGCACAATGAATTATTGTTCTAATTAATATTTGTGCTTGATTTTTCTTTTCTTTTAACAGCTATCGTATGGTGGGGTAGAAGAAACAATGTGGTCAATAAAAAAAGGTTTAACACTTGAGAACTTCGTCAATTAGAATATATTAAATTTCAAAGAGGTGCTTGAAATATTATAAACTTTAGCTTCTTTTTACTATAGATTAGTTGTTCCAAAGTCAAAACAAATAATATGAAGAAAATTATAGAGCCCTCGATTTAATACACAGTTTTGCAATGAAATCTGGTAGAAATGCATTTCTGGATGACAATACATTGAAAATTATTCAAATGGAGAAGACTTGAGATTGACATCTCATCGTGCTTTTAAGATGAGAAATATTTTATAAATATTGCATTATCATAAATGATGTGTGTTAGTGGCAATGTGGCATTATCCTAATATTTGGTGTTATCTGCAGAATATAAATACCTGTTCTTCCTCCCAATTTTTTTTTTTGTGTATCAAAAAGAGAAATGAAAATTTTGAAGTTTATTCTCGACGGAATCATTCATAATGTATAATATGTACTTTACAATTTATTTTATCTTAGAAACTTAATTACTTGACATTGCGTGCTGCACTTTGTATTTAAAATTTATTCCCATTAAGAAATCGTGTAGACAATATACTGTATTTATATTCAAATATTATGAAATTATCAGTTATGCATTACTAGAAAGCTGCAAAGGCTTAAACAAGAATTGGAATTAATGAAATAATTATTTGATGCTGCAGAAAAATAAAAATTGGGATTAGCCCAATCACTAAAAAAAATTTGAAGGATAGATCACAAGTATTAAAAAAAAAGACATGATAGCCATTCAGTAATGCATTGTAAGGACTATGAGATTTACAGTTTTATACATTACATCGTTGAATCCAATTGGAAAGGGAAATATAACAGAATGCTAAATATATTATGCTGATGGTAGCAATATAATTATAAGTTATGACCGCCATTATAATTTTGCTTCCGATCATCAATTATTTTTATAAACGTAAAATATGTTTGATAATTGGGTCAACAATGCCCGTCCATGGACGGGTATCACGCTAGTATTAATCAAAAGACAAAAGAAACACATGAAAAAGCCACAACTTAACTAAAAAGAAACATCTAATTAATAACAAATCATATTGTTACAGTAGATATTGGTATTGTTCACATTCTATGTTCACCTAAGATGTACTTTTATGTATGGCTTTTTTTCTCTTTATAAAATTTAACATAAACAAAATAGTATAATTTAAATATTTACGTAAAATCTTAGTTCATTTCCTATGATATTCCATAAACTCGGGAGAAGTAAAATCTACATGGACTATTAAATTGTTGCCCTTTTCAGTGTATTGTAAAGAATTCAGAGTGCATTTATATAGGCATTTATCTCCTAAAAAATTATAAGAAAGATAAAATTATAAAGTACCTTATGTTGAATTTTATCGTAACAGTAACATCAATACCAGACTTGCTGTTTTGAAATTGACCAAGAGAGAATCCCTACTTTTGATTCATGAAAGAACAAAAACACACTAGGAAAAAGGAATACAATTAATAGATGACAATGATAATAAATATTTTTGAAATATGTCATAAATTTTACATAGAAATTGAGTGGCTGGATAAATTTAATAAATAATAGACTGGTATACTGACACAAGGACAATTTAGTCATTTGGCATAAAACAATCTAATGGTAATAAAGGAACTGAATTAGGTTATAACACTAAATGATAATTCAAAAGAAAGATCAAATAAATATAATATAAGATTGAAATATAATATCTTATTTTAATATATAAAACTGTCAGTGTTGATATTGTCACGCTAATATCCTTGTCAATATAATCAAGAGACGATGTATAACATATAGAAAATGTAAAATGCTAAAACAAATGAAACATTTTTTGAGATTGCTTAAACTACTATATAGCAACAGGAATTAAGAAAGAAACACAGATAAAATTGATTAACATGACAAAATAGACACATAACCTTCAATAACTTAATAAAAGAGAACATACCACTATCTCTGGAGCTCTCATTGCTGATCTGTTTATAAAAGGGGAACTGCTTTCATTACTGGAACCTAGAATTTCAAGGGGCATGAGAAAGTAATCTTTTTTCTTATAAAAAAAACATAAATAATAAATACCATATATGCTAATAGCATTGAACAAATAAATAGAAACTGAGATTTAGGAAATTAAAACCCTTATCAATAGAGAGATCCTTTCTAGTTGGAGCGGTGATAAATAGAATATCAGTGACAGCCTTCATAAGTAAGGAGTGCAAAGAGAGAGCAACCACTGTGAAGTTTTCAAAAAAAAAAAAAGGACAAGTGCAAAGAGAAGCAATGAAGGAAGCTCCTAGACCAGAACAAAGGCAGCAAATCGGTAATAGATTGTTGTTAGTATAAGAATGGGAAAATTCAACTTTTGATCCTTGAACTTTTTAAAAAAAATCAAATTAGTCTCTGAATTTTCATTTGTATCAAATTGGTCCTTAAATTTTTTTAAAAAATTAAGTTGGTCCTTGAACTTCTTCAAAAAAATTAAATTGATCCTTAAACTTTAAATTACACAAATAAGTTCTTCAACTTTTGAAAGAATATAAATTTTGGTCCTTGAATTTTTTCAAAAAAATTAAATTGGTCTCTAAACTTTCATTTACATCTAGATGTATGAGTTATTAGTCCGACCCAACGGGTCAACTTTATTCAACTTGATCTGACCTTCTGCTAATAATTTTTGTAATAATAAAAAAATGGTGTAAATAAGGGTATAAATGGGCCAAGTCAGGTCGGACTAGTATTATTTTATTATTTTTTTAAATGGGTTGGGTTTGATTCATATCAGATCGGGTCGGTTTCAACCTGACTTGACCAACTCGAGACAAATATTTTTTTTTATATTTGTATCTGATTTAGTTTAAAGAAGTCATAACATATCAGGCTGGGTTGGATAATGTTAACCCGTTAGGTAGGATCAAGGACTGACACATCTAGATATAAATAAAAATTCAGGAATCAATTTAATTTTTTTTAAAAAAAGTTTAGGGATCAAAACTTATATTCTTTCAAAAATTCAAGGATTTATTTAGTTTAATTTAAAGTTTACGGACCGATTTGATTTTTTTGAAAAAGTTCAAAGACCGATTTGGTTTCTTTTAAAAAAAATCAAGGATCAACTTAATGCAAATAAAAGTTTAGGGATCAACTTAATTTTTTTTTAAAAAGTTCAAGGACCAAAAAATGAATTCTCCCTATAATAATTTATCAGCAAAATTTGTTACTAAATATTAAAAAATTTCCAAACTCTTTAGAAGCAAACCTGTTAGAAATTCATTGCTATTAAGGCGACACAAAACGAAGAGACTTGGAAGAGAGAGGGAGTAATCCATTTTTTTTTTTTTTGGTAATGGGAAAGGTGGCATGAGAGAGATAAAGAGAATAAGGAGGCGCCGATTGAAGAAATGTAGTATGAGAGAGAGAGAGAGAGAGAGAATGAGGAGGCAGGTCCAAGAGTTGAGAGGGAAAGCAGACACAGGTTGAGAGTCCGAATATATCAGTAAAAAGGGTGACATGGCTTCCTTAAAAAAACTCATTTCCATTATTTATAGTAGAAGATTACTGGCCTCATGGTGAAAATATATGGTAAAATAATCTCTCTAATTCTATGTCGTTGTTATAGCCCAATATATAATTTTGTTGGATGGATGGATGGATGGAGTTGAGGGAGAGAGAGAAAGAGAGGTTTTTGTAATTGCAATATGGACATATCAATATTAGAGAGATTTCCTGACAAGGGTTATTTTGATAAACTTGACAATGAATTTTCCAAAAATTTAAATAAAATTAAATATTTAGAAGTAAATTGGGGCAATCAATTTACACACAGAAGAGGCTCCTTTTAGCAAGCCACTCCCCATCTATAAGGTATATATATATATATATATATATATATATATATTTGCTCCTAACTATGCATAAGGTTATCACTTTATGGATTTTTTCTGACCTCTGAATTTTTTCCTACTCAATTGGTAGAAATTGTATATTTGAGCTTCAGACACTTTGCATGTTGAAATGAAAGTATTAACATTAACATTAATGGACAATTTGAAGTTACCAATATATTTATTTTTCTTATATTTTCTCAGTCACTACAAGAAAATACAACAGTTGTATGGGTAATTTAAGTATAAGTGCATCATTATGTATGGTCGATGCAGAAAAAATGATTTGCATGGGTGCGCAAACCAAACAACATGCGCTTGGAAAATTTCGGCTGATGCAGATGATGCGCACGCAATTATCATAATACCCATGCAATAATAATCATTTTACCGATGCAATGTTTTTGACATTTTCCTTGTAAAAATTGATAGTTTTCTTCTCCGATCTCTACAGATTTATCCCCATTACGTATTGTCACTTCCGTCTACTAAATAATCTAACCTACTCCATTCTCCATTGTAATTGCTTGTATCTTTTGCTAAGTCATACTCTCTCCTAGCACTTCGTGTAATCAAAGTAGATAAGTATTTTGCAATATTTGTATCTTAGTTTGAAATTTTCGGAACCAGTTGAAAATTGAAGTTAAATTAGGATAGAATGATTTTTTATGATCCAATTTTTGAGCTAGATAATATCTTGTCTAGTTAAGATATAAATTGCAGTACCTGCTATAGTTTGTAAATAATTTGATAATTTATTTATTTGTTCACATTTTAGGGCAAATAGCATATATGGGGACCAATCGTAATTGGATGTATGAGAGGGCCTTGGATGATAAAACTATAAACCCTGTATTTACAGATGGAGTAGAAGAGTTTCTCAACTTTGCTTTTGGAAACTCAAGGGTGGTGTGTGAGCGAAATGGTAAGAAGTGCATTCGGCTTTTACCATTCGCGCCTTGCTCAGGTGGTACTTTGATGATTATATGCAACTTGTATTCATGTAACATAAACCCAAGTTATGGACCAAAGTATAGCCAAGCAAGTTCAAAAGGCAATATAATTAATCAAAACCGTTCAAATATAAGAGTATCATGTAGATTGTCAAATAACTAAATTTCATAAATTTTTAAATTTGTTTGATCATCCATCGTATAATTTTTTTTTGAAATCAATGAATGGCTTATGTTTGATTGGCTTTGATATAAGGACAAAAAAGTGAAAAATGGCTTCCAAATGAATGATGAAGTTTCATCATCAATCTCTGGTTGATATTGATTATATTTTAAAATTTCTTCAAATTTTTAATAATTAAATTGAAATTTATAACTAAATTAAAAAAACAAGACATAAAAAAATTTAAAGTAAACAACAAAGAGAAGATATTTGTTGTTCCAGTTTGCATCGAAAACTTTTTATATGTGCATCGGCTAATAAAAGAAGGCCCATGCAAAATTTTCAGGCCCGCGAATTTTTCATGCCCAATTTTGAGACCCCGCCAATATTTTCATCTCCCTGCTGAAAGCTAGGACCCCCAATATTTTTCAATATAAAACCCACTCTCCAGTTCTCTTATTTTCCCTTAATAAAAAACCCTCCCTCGCTCGCCTCTCCATTTCTTCCTCAAAAAACTTATGGCGCCGCAAGGACCATCTCTCCGAGTCTTTCGAATCCGCTGCCGTCGCCTCAAATAACTCCTCACTTCTTCACCAAATTAGTTGCATCAACCCTCTACTTTTGCTCATTCTTTCTAGTTCGTACCATTACAAACCCTAAACCTAACCCTAGCTCACTACAACTAGTAACCTAAGTTGTTGTTAGATCAGCCTTATTTTCTTTCTCTCTGACCTACTAGACCAAGAACGGAAGGTAACAAGTTAAAATGTTTTGGTTTTATATATTTTTCTTGTCTGGGTAAGTTTGTTAAATATCTGACCTCAAAACCATGACACACCACTACCTTAATTTAGACTACCTTTACCAGACAACGATCTGTACATCGAATTAAAAAATAGATTAATCTGAGAACAAATATCAACCAATACACCTGGCCTTTCTCTAGAAGCTGCACAGCTCTATGCGGGTCTGAATTCTGAACAATTATATGTGTGTGTATTTAGATATCAAATCTGTTGGTATGGCTACTATTTTTTATTTCTTTTTTTGTGGTTTTGAAATATGGATATAAGTTTATGATGACTAATTAAAGTCATGGAAAGGCTACATTTTTTTATTTATGACTTGGTTTTTTGTTACAAAACTGAGCCTGAAGTCTAGTTATTTATAGAAGTGTTGTGATGTCTTTATAAAGTTAAAATAGCTTAAAAGATCTTGATTAAAAATATTTTGTGGTGCTCTGATATCTTCATTTATTGTACTAATTGAACCTTCTCAATCTTTTGGTCTTAAGCTTAGCTGTTTTTTATTTGACGATATTATGTAAAGTAAAATCACTATGTAGGATTTGAATCACTAGATTAACTGATTAAATTCTTATTAGATGTGAATTTCTAGAACTCTGGACAAGGGTTAACTTTGAATGAAAAATGATTTCTTAAGTTTACATATAAGGTAGGAACATTCATTTTCTCTATAAAGAAGTTTAATCTTTAGAAATTCAAATGGAACTCCTTACTGTCATGATATGGCACTGCTTAAAGGTATTTATTGTATTGAGTTCTTTAATACATAAGGAAGTTACTTTAGGTTCCTTACATTTACATATTACTTTAATATTTAATATATTTTAATTTCTTACTTTTTATAAGGTCCAAATGGAAAGGCAGCGAAGGCTAAGAAAGCCGAATGCTCGAACCTCTCAGGAGATGGAAAGCCAGCCCATTTCTCCGCCCTCGCCGCAATCTGAACCATCTCAGCCAAAGGTAAGGAAGCCTTGAGGACCTAACAAGGGCCGTGATGTTGATACTCAACTGCTGAATCGCCCCGAGCTGACCATCGTTAGTGACGAGGAGTTTGATGTAGATCCTGATTGCTCGCAGATCCCCACAACTATCAGGCTAATTATATGTAGTAATGTTAGAAGGCCCTACACAAAGTTTAAGGAATTTCCCAAGGATGATAGGGAGCAATGCCTAGAAGAGTTTTTGGTAGCTTCTTTTTCAAATCTGAATTGTCAAGACTTTTACTAATTAATAATAAATTTATTAATTTTCATCTTTATGCCATATACTAACCAAAATATGTAGGAGCGGTTCTGTTGGGCTGGTGGGCAGGATCCTGAGAAGTGTAAGGTCTTTGAAAAGATTGCGTGCAACATGTATAGTGCTGCAATGTCTACTGCATGTCGGGCCTGTAGAAAGAAGCATGGCAATAACTACCAAAAGTGGAAGGAGATGCTACCTGATTGGCTTGAAAGCCAAGAAGCTTGGAATTCCTGTGCGACCAGTGGGCACTGCCTTCATGGCAGCAACTATCTGAGCAAAATGCTGCCAATCGGAGGGCTCCTGGAAACCTCGTGAACCATGTTGCAGGGACCAGAAGTGCATTTCGTCAAGTCAATGTCATTACATCTAAATCTGATTGTAGATTTTAATTTAATTGATGATATTTGTTTTATTGGTGGGTAATGCAAATCTCATTAAGCTTCTTGAATTTATGTTAACATATAATTTCAGAAAAAAGATACTGGTGTGAAACCTACATATGGGGAGGTATTCAAGAAAACACACATCAAGAAACAAATATGGGAGTTTTGTGATGCCAAATCAAAGGAGGTGTTGGTTAGTGGTTCTTTCTTACAATCATATATTGTACAAATTAAACTACATGAATACAGTTACATGTTTCAATTGAAAGTTACTTGATTGAAAGATTATTAGATAGTCTTTTTACTTGATTGATTGTGACCTTTCAGCTTATAGTTATTGTTTATTTACTTGATTGAAGGAGAATTATACATTTTATAAGGCCAATCCAGAGTTTTCGGAAGAGGGAGATCTTGAGAATTGGGTTCGAGCTGTAGGTGGGGTCTCGCATGGACAAATTTATGGAGTTGGTGGTATGATTAACGTGTCCAAGGTTGTTAAAAACAAGCAATCAAGGTGTGAGCCGACCCCATCACCTCCACCGTCACGTGTCTACACACAAGAAGAGGTTCATGCAATGATCTTGGAGGAGAGGCGCCGCACCCAAGAAGAGGTCAATGCAAGAATTCTCGAGGAAAGGCGCCACAACATGGAATACATAGCTACTATATGCAGCCATATTGGGCTTCAGATGCCTCCTGTTGTTGAGGTAAATGTTCTTGTACCCTTTGCTTGAATATATCATGGATGTTATTTAGATTTTGATCTTTTAATTGATCTGGTGGGGGCATGGTTTAGCATCTTTTTAATGTGTTTATCATTTATTTTAGCACCATTTTATATAATTAATAATAAAAATTTGAATTTGGGTGTAGGGCTCTTCAACAGCATCTGCTAAGAGTGCGTCAGAGGGCCAAGACCATGTATAAGCTAATGAGCAAGAAGACTAAACAGATGGCTTTGTTGTTGTGTGTTGTCTTGGATATTATGTTAAATTCTTATGTGATAGTATAATCAGATGGTACCTTTTTGTGGATAGTTTCATGCTAATTTAGGGTTTTGGCTGACTTTTAATATGGATATATGGTGGATGTGTTAACAGATATTTTGGTAGTATTGTGATGGTTTATGATTTTTGTGTAGCTTTTAATACGGGATGATATGGTGAATGTGGGTGTAATATTTAGACTTGTTAAACAATTGGTCTAAGTGGCAAACTCTATGATAGTTTATTATCTATAAGATTTTTATAATAAATATGTATGTACAACATAATATATTTGAATGAGAATAAAAATTTATGAGGGGCCCTCTAGCAAAAAGTTTTTATGCTAATAAGAAAAGCCATTTTATCATATGTCCAATCAAAATTTGTCACGTCACAAGTCAAAACTTCAATCAACTACAGCCACGTATCCTATTTAAAATGCTATTTATAAGAATTTAGCATCAACCGCTCCAATTTTGAGTTCATGCAGATCCCTCTGCGCTCCGATGCAAAGAGAAAACTGCATCGGCTCCATGCTAAAAATCAATAACAGCGTCGAACGAAATTACATCGGACTCATCTGCATGGGCTACCCATGCAACTAAGTCAGTTGCATCCGTATTTCGATGCTAGTGATGCATTTTTTACCCATACAACTGTTGCATTTTCTTGTAGTGATACTTCGTTTCTCTGAAAAAATTATCAACTAAATAAGATCAAAATTGGTTAGATTTTTTCAAGTATCATGCAAAATCAAAATTACAATGAAAATCCTATCAGGGCACTAATTTGTCATAGATCCATCTCTATTCCCAACTGTCTCTACCCATCTCTAACCCACCAAATTTTACAAATAGTATATTACCATCCTACCGTTAAATTATGGAAGGGATATTAAACTTTACTCATGGATCAAGATAGAATATTAACTTTGGTTTAATGTAAACAAATTAAAGAGCTTACTAGTCAAATATTAGTAGAGTTATTAATGATAATTGGCTAAATTTATTAAGAGATATGTGATTTATTGGTGTTTCTGTAGGCTCCATATCATTTCATATTTTTGTGAAGCTGTGTATGATATTTTGGAATTTCACAAGACATGAAATTTCATTTTGCATTCATGATATTGTTAAAGTAGATAGTGGACAATATATAACGCAAAAGAAGATCACAATCAATTTAAATTGCCCAATTGAAGAAATCAGATATGATAGAATGTCATGTACACAATTTAATACAAACATCTACGAAAACACCATTCAATCAAATATAAAGATGAATAAAGGTAACCTGCTATATGGATATGAAGCTTGATAATTCGACACAGAAGAAAATGGATAATTCGACACAGAAGAAAATGGATCATGTCATGCTATCATTTGACGACAATGAACAATAAAAAAATTTCTGTCATATTAGTATACGCTATAAGTTCTCTCTCACCTTTTCCTCGTAATTAGAAAAAAAGAAAAGAAATTGAGGTCTACTATTTTTAACATTTGGAGTCATGTTTTCTCTCTCTTAATTGAAGCAGATATTGTTATGTTCTTTTTATAGGACATAATCATACACCACAATTGGATACAGCTATGACTACAGGGAGAAATTTTAGCCTTTAAAATTTAATGTTAATCTTCTATATAAACTGTAATGGACTACTTTGTATAAATTGATATCCTTTTTTATTACAAATTAAAGCAAACCGAAACTCTAAAAAACAAAGTCCTCAATACACATCTTTGAGAATAGTCATTGCTACCTCTTTTCTTGGTACATAAACTGAACTTGTGAAAAAATCATAACCTATGGATATGGTGGCAAAGGGGGAAGGCGAGATGGGAGATACAATTTCCTCGGCATCGCAATTATTACCTTCTCTTCCTGATATCTGTTGATGTCACCGATCTTGCTCCCTAAAATTGGTTATAAATGATTATGTAACTAAATGACTAACTAAAAATACATAACAGATTCATGAAATGAAGTGCTGAAAAATGAGAGTTTACTAGTTGTTGATTCTGTCTTGTCATATATTGTGCTTGCTTGCACAAAAGTTGGTTGAGCATTAGAGAGAATATCTTGTGCTTTTGTCGGAGGTATCATATTGCTAATGACGCCAAAGAAGATTACTAATGTCACAAACCTGGTGCATTTCATTATTGTCTTCATTTTTTTAAACTTAATAGTCGTGATATGTATTGAGTATTTTAGCATTGGTTTGCTTTGAATATATTTTGTTTGTAAGATTATGAATATCTTATAGGCTGTACCTAAAGAAGTCAATATCTTGTAGCTTGCAATTTTTTAAGTTGTCTCTAGGATTGGTTTGTACTCGGATTAATTAGTTATGATTTATATTTCACTTCAAATTAAATCAAAATGCATTAAAAATATTTTTGAGTATATATATATTTTTAATTAATTTGGCCTCATTTTTTATTGAAATATCATTAATATTCACACATAAATTCTTGAATATGTTTATTTATTATTTATACGTATTTTTAGAACTAAATTGATTAGTTATAACTTATATTTCATCTCAAATTATATTAAAAATACTTTTGAGCATGCTTATACATGTTTTTAATCAATTTGGCTCATTTGTTTTTAAAATATCATCAAAATTCACACAAAAGTTACTAGATATGTTTATTTATTATTTACATAAGCTGCTAAATATATTTATTTATTATTGATTTATGTTTTTGGAGCTAAATTAATTAATTATCACCTATATTTTATTTCAAATTGTATTAAAATGCATTTAGAATGCTTCTGAACATATTTATATACGTTTTTAATCAATTTGACCTCATTTCTAATTGAAATGTAATCAAAATTCATATATAAATTGTTGGATATATTTATTTGTTATTTATATGTATTTTTAGAGCTCAATTGATTAGTTATGACTTATATTTTATTGCAAATTATATTAAAATATATTTAGAATGCTTCTGAACATGTTTATACATATTTTTAAATCAATTTGACCTCATTTTTGTTTAAAATATCATCAAAATTCACACATAAACTACTAGATATATTTATTTATTATGTATATTTTTGGAGTCAAATTAATGAATTATGATCTATATTTCATCTCAAATTATATTAAAATATATTTAAAACGCTTTAGTTAGTTTGTAGGAGTCTTTGTTACTCCCAGCTGAAATTTTTTTTCTCATTTAAAGTTGAATAATTTGTATCATTTGAAAATTGAAATGTTATTTCTCCATTTAGAAATAATTCTGACAACTTGTCATTTAAGCTAAAAAGGTGATGATATTACAAATTTATAAATGTGTCAGAATAGATATAATAGCAATTCAAGCTGAAAATTTATAAATTTATGATCTATATTTCATCTCAAATTGTCAGAATAGATATAATAACAAAGACTATTTATATTTATTTATAAATAGTCTTTGTTACAAATTTATATTCTGACAATTTGAAAATTGAAATGTTATTTCTCCATTTAGAAATAATTCTGACAACTTGTCATTTAAGCTAAAAAGGTGATGATATTACAAATTTATAAATGTGTCAGAATAGATATAATAGCAATTCAAGCATTGCCTAATTAATGTACATTAAATTTTTGGTGGGATCAATTGACAACAGCAAATTTGATAATTCTGACAATGTTTTTTAAATAATTAAAAAAAACCTAAAATAGAAAAATATAGACATATCATTAAACTTATAAATTAATTATATTTTAAATTCATACAATTTAAGTCTATGTTTGAAAAGTATTTCTACCGTCGATTTTCTCTTTTTTTTGGTTTGGAAACAATTCATGACTCAGTATAAATCAAAATAAATCTTATGATCAACGTAAATTCTTTGGTACAAATATGGTAAATATATTTTAGGATTATATAGTTGCAAAAAATAAAGGAAATAAAGTAAAGTATCTTATTTGATTCAGAAAAGTTACGCTTATATTTCCTATTCAATAATGCATTGATCACAAAATCTTAACAAATATACAATAAACCGTTAATGCAGGCAAAGCTGATATAAATGTCAAGAAAATTCTCTAAACTCTCAATATTGTAAATTCCGCTCTTAATATAACACCTCCCAAAAATAATTGCTCTTATCATACACCACCAAGATCCTCAATTGATCATTGTGCGGCCCTTTTTCACGGCCCACGCGCGAGGCATCGGCGTCCTCGCTCACGGGGGAAGAAGGTGTAGGTACATCCCTGCGCATGTTTGTGCGCTCAAGGACTTATTATTTTAGGTGATTGTGGGAACTTTTATTTTCCGACGGGCGCAAGCCCCCGCCGTTAATTACCCCGGCTCTCGCCTCGGGAACCTCTGATTAATGGGCTAAACTAATCAAAATATATGGATCAGATTCGTGGCTTTATTTCTTCCTTCCAATTTATTATAATATATGCTTGAAATAACCCAAAGATATAACTTTGGATAATAAGACTAAAGACGTATGATCTAAAGTCAGAGAAACGTATAATTTCTCATAAATCGGAGATCGAGGACGTATAATCCTATTGATCTCACGGAGTTCGAATATGAAGCGCACTGCCAACTCGATGCTCAAGGAACCAGAGATGTTTGATCTCTAGAAAGGTTCATGTCAAAGACAAGGACGTATAGTCCTAAACAGTCTATTGACCTTCCAAATTCCAAATCTGAAGCGCTATGCCAATTCGAAACTTGGGAAAATTGGAGAATCGGGAACATATAATTCTTTATTGATTTCCAAAATGAGGTACATTAAACCTGAAGCGCACTGCCAGTTTAATGTTCTCGAAACATGATTTGATATGATTTGATATGTTGGTATGTTTTTACCAAGTTTTGGACTTATCTGCATATTTGGCATATTTGACCAGAGATTTGGACATATTTGCATATTTGAAATATTTTATCAACAGTTTGGACATATTTGTATATTTGGCATGTTTGGCCAGAAATTTGGGTGTATTTGCATATTTGACATGTTTGGTCAAATGTTTGGGTTTATTTGCATATTTAACATGTTTGGTCAAAAGTTTGGTCATATTTGCATATTTGACATGTTTGGTCAAATGTTTGGGTTTATTTGCATGTTTGACATATTTGGTCAAATATTTGGACACATTTGTATTTTTTTGACATATTTGGTCAAATATTTGGGTATATTTGCATATTTGACATATTTGGTCAAAGATTGAGACATATTTGCCTATTTGACATGTTTGGTCAAAGATTTGGGCATGTTTGTATTTTTGACATATTTGGTCAAATATTTGGGTATATTTGCATATTTGACATGTTTGGTCAAATATCGGGACATATTTGTATTTTTGACATATTTGGTCAAATATTTGGGTATATTTGCATATTTGACATATTTGGTCAAAGATTTCGGATTTATTTGTATATTTGACGTGTTTGGTCAAATATTTGGACATATTGACATATTTAAATATTTTGATTTGTTTTATCAAAATATAACAAAGTTTGATTATTTTGAACATTTTGATTTGTTTTATCAAAATGTAACATGATTTGATCATTTTTGAATATTTTGATTTGTTTTATCAAGATATAACATAATTTGATTATTTTGAATATTTTGATTTGTTTTATCAAAATATAACATAATTTGATTATTTTGAATATTTTGATTTGTTTTATAACATAATTTAATCATTTTTGAATATTTTGATTTTGTTTTATCAAAACATAACTTGATCATTTTGAATATTTTGATTTGTTTTATCAACATATGACATAATTTGACTATTTTGATTATTTTGATTTGTTTTATCAAAATATAACATAATTTGATTATTTTGAATATTTTTTTATTTGTTTTATTAAAATATAACATAAATTGATTATTTTGAATATTTTGATTTGTTTTATCAAAATATAACATATTTTGAATATTTTGATTTGTTTTATCAAAATATAACATAATTTGATTATTTTGAATATTTTGATTTGTTTTATCAAAATATAACTAATTTGGTTATTTTGAATATTTTGATTTGTTTTATCAACATATAACATAATTTGGTTATTTTGAATATTTTTGATTTGTTTTATCAAAACATAACATAATTTGATCATCTTGAATATTTTGATTTGTTTTATCAAAGTATAACATAATTTGGTTATTTTGAATATTTTTGATTTGTTTTATAAAAATATAACATAATTTGATTATTTTGAATATTTTGATTTGTTTTTATCAAAATATAACATAATTTGGTTATTTTGAGTATTTTGATTTGTTTTATCAAAGTATAACATAATTTGGTTATTTTGAATATTTTTTATTTGTTTTATAAAAATATAACATAATTTGATTATTTTGAATATTTTTATTTGTTTTATCAAAATATAACATAATTTGGTTATTTTGAGTATTTTGATTTGTTTTATCAAAATATAAGAAAAATATTTGTACAAGATGATATGCATTTTATATGTTTTGAATTTTTCTTAAAATAAAAATAAAATCAAAATTGACTTTTTATTATTTCAAAAATATCTTCAAATGAAACCATGATTTTTGATGTATTTTTCATGATTTTTGGTCTTAAGGAATTATTTTTATTTAATATTTCAAATCTATTTTTTTGAAACAGATTAATGTGAGCCTTTGATTTAAAGCTAGATCATCAAGATCCAAACTTTGAATTTTTCTGGGCTGTCGGATGGCATCAAGATCCGTGCGATTTCCCTCCCATATGCTTGAGTTCAAATTTCATCAATATCCACACTTTCATAGGCATCAATATTCGTATTCTTGCTTGATCGGAGCTCTGCCGGCGTCGGATCGTCGATCGGGGGGAACCACCGGAGTCGTCTCGGGGAGGAGAACACTACTGTCTTGGTCTCGGGGCCACTAGCTCCGGCGATCGCCGGAAATAGCACCACCAGTTCGGCTAGGGCTGGAAACTCGTGGGGAATCGGTTTTTTGTCGATTTTGAGCTCGTTTTGTCAAATTGGTTCAATTCCTTCGAGCTGTAGTGTCGTTAAAACATGACAAACAAGTTGTGAAATTTAATTTTAATTTAAATCTCTGAATATGTGAGTTTCATCGACCGGTACCGAATATGCTCAAACGGATTTGGTACCGATTGGAAATTCATGCATCTATCATTGTTTTTCTCTTCAATTGATTCTTCTAAAAAACATATTTAACCATGTTCCAGTATATTTGAGTGGTCAATTTCACCATTTTTTTTATTTCTGGAGAAAAAAACGAAAAAAAAATCAGAAAGGAAAAAAAAAAAAAAAAACAGAAAAGGAAAAAAACAGAACCAACCTAGTTTTTTCCTTTTGACAGATCCAACTTTAAAAATTCATATAAAATCACAGAAAATTCAAAAAAATATGAAATTTTGGGAACATGTCTATGAAAACATACTCTATATTCTTGCAAAATTTCATATCAAATGGGTGAGTAAATAAAGATATATTAGCTGATCTTTGAACTGGCCAGATAAGGCACATGCCAGATCTGTGCCAGCTCTGTTTTCTGTTTTTTTTCTTTTTTTTTTTTTCAAGCAATTCACACATCCTAATCAACTAAAAAAAAAATCCAAATCAAATAAACAATCACCCTTTATCAGGCTATATTTTTTTTATTTAAATCAGTTTTTTTTTTTTGATGTTGAGTTTGGTGTTTGACCATCAGTTGACTTTTGAGATTTTTTGGACTGATGAGATTTGAAAAATCATAACAATTCACAGAAAATTCCAAAAATTATAAAATTCGAAATGTAAGTTACTATAAACCTACTCTACAGGTCTGTGAAATTTTATGAAAAATGGACAAGCAGATTGAGAGATATGGACTGATCTCTCAACTGGACAGAAATGCCCCTTCGCTGGAATCAGATCAGCATGCATATTTATTGCTTTTCTTTTACTCAAATATGATTTTGAGCATCCAAACATGTTTAAAATGCAAAATAAAAGATCAAGGAGAGATAAAAAACCAGATTTGATCAAAACTTCATATAATATTGCATTTAACATAACATATCAACATATAACATCACATAAACATGGGGGGTTTTATTTTCTATGAAATTTGGCGGCATAACGGCTTGTATTAAGCTGTTTTGAGCCTTTATATAACCACTGCACATGTGCACAGGGTTTGAGAAGAGGGTATGAACATGTGCCCATCCCTATTGAACCAAATCAACATGTGCCGATCGGTTATCGTGTGTTTATCAAATTTCATAGAAAATACGCATAAGTAAGCACCTGAGACTCATGCTTGGTCACCAATTGAGCTCGGTAAGGGAAGAGGCACATGTGCACCATCTCCAACCCGAAAGCTTGACTATCTCACCCATCAAGGTGAGACTAGCCCCTAGAGCTCAATTGAGACCAAGCCAAGCTCAAGGCTTGGCCCCTTTGTGTCTCAATCAATTACAACAACTATTCTAACAGAGCTTTATTTGGAGAGAAGAGGGTTTAAGGCTTGATTTCGGTTTTGGCAAGGCTTTGGCCAAGCTTGAGCTTATGGGGGGGTATTGGCTCCTGATTTCTCTTCTCTGGGGGTCTATTTATAACCCAAGAGCTAGGGCAACACTCCAGGGAAGCTTTGATTTGATCTAGAGCGTTGAATTAATCGTATGGCCGAAATTGAGCCAACCGGGGTCAAGAGGTGTAACAGCTCATTTCTGGAAGATTCCTTCTGTTTCTTTCGCAGAGATGCTTCACCTATCATAGCCCAACACGTGTATTGGTGCGCTGGCTCTCGGAAATGAGCATCCAAGGCACGGTTTGGTGTCTCCCGGTGGCGGTTTGAGGCTTAACGTGTTCCAATTAAATTGAAGCCTCTCTAACATTTGTTTATCGTGTCAACCGGTCTCAAACATGTTGCATTTACATGTTTTATGCATTTTCCAAACTCTCACATCTTAATTTTGCCAATTTAAGATTTTTTCGGTTTACACCCGAATGTGAATCGGTGGTCCCATTAATTGAGCGTTCCAAACCTCAAATATACACTTTGAACATCATCGTGACACCCTTGAGATGCTCTAAGACCATTCAATTTGAGCTATTGGTCGCCAATTTGCTCATTTGGCCTCTTCACCGAGATAACTTTCGTACCCGATTTCTCCCTCGTTCATTCATCTATTTTTGAAATTGATGGCTTCCCCGAATTCTCCTCGCCGAGCTCTACCCGGGGCTAAGAGGGTTCGAACTAATTTGACCTATTTCTCATCCTTCCATTTCCGAAATTTGGGTTTTGTTGGGTTTCTTCTCTGTTTAAAATTCGCGCCCAGGGGAGAAGAAGAGGAGAGGAGGGAGCTTCTGACTTGTGGACCCCAGCGGGCAGAGAGGAAGGGAGAGAGAGGAGGGGCTGGTTCGGGTCCCAGTTGGCAGCCCCTCAAGTGAAGGGGACCCCACTTGTAAGGTTTAATGAGACACATTTCTTTTCTAAGTGTCACATGGACCCGGTGTACATGAACCAATGTACCCATCAAGTGGAAATGAGTAGGGAGCACATACACCTAGAGTACCTTGTTTTTTTCTTGTATTTTTTGGCTGTTGGAGAGCATCTTCTCCTCTGTTTTTTGCATGAGGGCTCCAATTTGCACCCAGGTGTGTTTTGTCCCCCCCCAAGTTGCACACAAGATTGTCTCCAACTGTTATTTTATTTGTCTTTTCTCATTTCTAAATTATTTTTCATGAAATTGTTTATAATAAAATCATGAAAATTATTGTAAAATCATAGAATGTCTTTCTATGATTTTTAAAAATATTTTTGGCATTTTGGGAATGAAATTAGGCATTAATTTCATTTCACCATTGTGTATCATATGAGATTAGGCATTAATCTCACATAATAATTATTTTATGAAATTATTTCTTAATTTTAAGAGATAAATTTCATATGTGATAAATCATGAAATTGAGCATAATTTCATGATTTAATATTTGGCATGATTATTTCATGGAATTGTTTCTTAATTCCAAGAAATAAATTTCATATGTGGTGAATTACGAAATTGGGCATAATTTCGTAATTTTAAATTTTGAAATGAAAATCACATGAAATCACATTTGTTGATTTCATATAATTTAACTTGTGTGTATTTTTGGTATTTTTTTGACAGCAAACAATCATATGGTTGAATTACCATATAGTAATTGTAAGAGCTTGTGCATTGATCTAGTCTTCCTTTTTTTTCCTTGAAAAATTCCACCATGGTCCTATTAAAAATTCATATAAAACACATATGAAGAAAAAACATTACTCCAAATATAGTGACATCTGCATTTAGAAAAAAGAGAAAAAAAAAAAGGAGAAGAATAGAGTGGATATTTTAAAGAAATAACTATATAGGAAATTTTCAAGAAAAGAGAGGACATCATACTATCAAGACGAACTAAACAACCATGGTTTGCACTGGATGCCTTTGGCCACATTTTGCTATGCAAGCAAAGGACCATCTGATCATATCTCCAGCTCACTAAATTGCCCATGAGGCATACTACCAAGCTGCTTGGTAGTCTAGTCTGATTTAGTAACTGACCCACAACATTGTTTAACGAATGAATGCTGAAATGGTTAAGCAAAAAAAAAATTAACAATGAAATCCAATAAATACTACTCTAAGGTATGCTGAATAATGCAAAAATAGTGTCAGACCCATATAATTCATGTGCTATTCTCACAAAGCTATTTTATCTTTTCAATTTTGCTCAAATTTAGACAAAATAGTACAATCAGACATTACACATACCAGCCAGCTGAAAATTAATGAATCTTTGCCAAGGCCCTTGAATCTCCCTTATACATTCAAATTGATGCATATGCCGGCCCTTGACTGGTCATATTTAAGAAAAGGTACCAAGACACCAATGGTCTTATTTTATTGGTCGTATTTAAGAAAGGGTATAGTACAGCAGTATATGAGCTAACAAGGCAGAATAAGTTCATCAATAAGGGGAAAGAAAGATTAAAAATAATGAATTATTCTTATAACCAAGGGACTCAAAAAGCCATTCATCTATATAAAAGGTTGCAGTTTTCTCAGCTTTTTATTGGTACCAAATCTATTAGTACGCAATGAAGCCTTTATCCTCTCCGTAAATCTTAATCAACAAAATACAGAAAAGATATAACCATTAGTCAACAAAATACCAGAAACCAGTATAGATTATATCAAGGATCAGAGAAAAGAAGTACCTCAGTCACAATCTCTTCCTTGGTTGCAGTATGCCGTATTTCATTGTCGACTTGAACTTACCTCCTCAATACCAATAGTAATTTTGTATGATAAACTACGTATCTTATAATAATTCATATGTCAAGAAATAGGTGGCAATGTGATAGCCTGCCATCTCTGCCAGCATGGCCCGTTTTCTAGAATGGTTTACCGTTTTATCAATAATAACAAAACAAAATGCAAATTATTTAATAGCTCTCAAAAAAATGTAAAAGAATACACACAAAGAACTAATTGTAAGAGTTCAACCAAAATGGTACCAGCCAGGCACATACAGTATACCATTTGGTATTGTACTGTGAAAATCACATAGAACAGATGGTAGATATAAGTCATGAAAACACATAAAACATACAACTTACCTGGATATATCCTTCTAAACTTTCAGACAACTTTATGGATGGGTTCGTACCCTATCCATTAATTGGACTATCAGTAAAACAAAAGATAAAAGGAACATGGTGTATTTAAAATTGCTGCTATACCCCTACAACATCACTCTTATCAAGTCCCATGCCAAAGCAACTATAACAACCTACAATTAGTAAAGCGAACAATTTTGAGACCATGGAGAGTAGCATTGCTAAGCTTAGTCTGAAAAGAAACATAAAATTAAAGATATAGAAATGACAAGCATTAATTAATGTAATCCAAGCTGGAATGAACAAAAGGATTTTGAGAAAAATAATTATGCTCACTTGACCTAAGGCTTTACTTTATATAACAAACAATAACTGAGAATAGGAAGACTGCAAATAGAAAATAAGTTCCTCTGACAAACCAGTGTTTTCAGTACCCACTTCTTCCCCTAATCGTTGCAATTCCTAGATATGCACTTAGTTATAACAAGTAGCAATCATAAGTGTAAGGAGAGAGAACATGTTTTGATTTGCTGTACAAATTAACCTCATATGTCATACTATCAGGGTCAATGTTGTCTTCCCTTGGCACCTACAACATGAAAAAAGAAAAATAAGAACAATAAACACTTTATTTTATATATATAAAGGTTGAATCCATATGAACAGTATCTTGCTCTTGATCTGCGCCATTCAACGCCCTCTATTTGCATTACAAGTAGCTTAGGTGATATGTTTCAATCACAAAATTTGTACCTCCGTTGAGTTACTGGTAATTTTCCAGTACCTACCAAACCTGCACACCACACAATCTGGACAAGGTAGCCAATTCACCTCTAAACTGCACTCAACCAGTAACTTTCTCAGATAGGGACTGTTCTTTACTTCTTTTTTAATAAAAGCAGTCTTTCTATTGTCATCAATGTACAATTAGTTGAGCATCTAAAAATAAAACTTACCACTGCTCCAACTGCAAGAAGTCATTCTTGAAATGTCTGAAAAACAAAAAAGGCTTCAGATTCAGGTTACCATGACATTTGGAAGCTACTATTCTTAAATCTATCCACTATATCGGATTACTATAGGAGCGGTGAAAACAAAACTGAGCAAAGCCAAATCAAGTGGAAGTTACCTTGAATCTTAGGTCCCTTGAAGTTTGTTCAGCTCTCTTTATGTGTCATGTCAATACCAACATTGACTCCAGCCTTTAAAATGAACAGATTTTATATAGTTGATATGAGGATTCTATATTGAAATTATGTATTATCTGCATACAAAAAGGGCATAATGTCACACTATAGTAAAAGAATAATAGTAAGAAAAAACGAAAGAATCTAACCAATTATTGGCACATACATTTGAATACAAAAAGTAGAATAAAATTTATAAAAAATTTGGTTAGAAACTAAAATGAAGCCCGCTGAAAATGATTTTTACTACAATAACATCATATTTCGGTCTGCAAATCCAGAAGAAATATAAAACATGAAAATACATAGACATATTACAGCATCTGTTCATTATCCCAAATTGCAAATTCCAACTTCCCCAAAACTAAGAAAGATTAAAGTCAGAAAAGAATACCTAATAGCTCTAAAGCACCTTTGGTTCAGACGCACTGACAAGGTACTACGTAACATTGTTGATTTGTTTATTATCATTTTGACAATTGAGCTTATAAGAAATTTTCTTTAAATATTCCTATAATTATAAATGCACAACATGCAAAACAAAATCACATTTCAAACTTTTTTAAAAGTATATCATAGTGCGATGTTGCAACTTCACCCACCCCAACAACTTAATTAGTTAACTTACAATCATGGTTACCAAGCCCCTAAAACTAAGAGGCTCTTATATGTATGCCGAACGAAATTTCATATAATTAATGTTGCATCAGTTTAGCTATTTTATCCTCTAATTAGCCGAATTAACTCCTCAGCTAAGTTTATTTTACGTGATAATTCAGCGAAATTATATCCAACTTGCGTTGTTAACCCAAATTTTGTTTGCATGCCACCCAAGTTCAAACTATATAAACCATCTAATTTGCAATTTAGAAACAAATGAGACTCAAATTGGTGAATTGAAATCTTAACTGTTATTAGGTTGGAGTCAGTTGGATCTAAAAGGAAAGTGCAAACAAACAAAAAGTGAAACCATGGAAGACCTGTACCTGCAACAGATATCTTTTCATCAGTCACATCTTATACCAAGAGAGTATCAGTTGAAACATTAACGACTATATCACCAGGCGTAGGTATTGAAGAAACCTACATCTTTCAGCAAAAAAACAAAAAAAGAAGAAGCTATAAATAGACTTACAACACTAATGTCAACATCAGGTCATTTCATGTGTATCAAAACTGTTGCTCCCATGCCGGTTTTTCTTGCTTTTCAGTTCTCTGTATTTGGAAAATATAAAGAGTTCAATCGCTGGCTTTAGAAAATGATCAACAAAGTTGAAGATTTTATTCAATGATCAGAAATAACTAAAATATAAATTGATTATAATAAGTATTATTTGGACTTTGTGAAAATTTTAGAGGGAACGGGGGAGATTTTAGAGGGAGATAAAATTTAGCAAAATTTTTGGAGGGAGTATTAGGCGCCAGTATAAAAGTTTTCATCAAATTTTTTTGTTAAATCATAGAAAATGTTGAAACATTATTTAAAATGTATGTTTAAAATTATACACATATTTTGTTTAAATAATGAAACATTTATTGAAAATTAGTGTAAACTTTTTTAATTTTGGTTCAAAGTTTCATTACTGTTGTTTTAAATGGTATCGATCAATCGAAGATATTAAATACATAATTAAATTATAAAAAAAATACTTCAGATATGGATGTAATGATTTAAAAATTATAAAAAAAATTATAGTTTATTTCTTTATTTTATCATATAAGTTGGACATGTTTTAAATTTGATGCAATTTCAAAATTATTTGCTCATCGATCCATGGTGATTAAACCTAAATTACCATCTATTAGGAAAAAAATAATTCACTTGATATATGGTTAAACAAATTCCAAATTTGATGAAGTTTGATTTTTAGACAATATATATAATGTTCTTAAAGTTGAACGGTTTGGATCGTCCATTTGTTACTTCGAATGTATTTGAAAGCGCTTTCATAGGTAGATTACTTGAAGTTGAAGCATATTACATAGATTACTTAGTGATTATATTTCGTCAAATTTATAATTTATTTGATTGTCCATCACATAGAATTTTTTTTACAAAAACGAATGGCTAGAAGTAAACAGACTTGATGGGTCATCAAATGAAATAAAATTTATATGGTTGTGTTTTGCATCATTTATTGATCTTTTTTAAAAGGTTTCGTGACGATCAAATCGCGGATCGGCATTTGATCTACTTATTTCAAATTTAATAGTTTTGGTTGTTTGTTGCTTGATTGGTGAGCAAATAACATGAAATTTTTTTTCCAAACTAATGGAGGGATTGTCTCCTAAATACTAAATTATTGAGAATATAATTATGTAATTTTTCAGAATTCTATGCTATTTTAATTGAATTTTAAACTTCAATTGCTGGTTAGTTCAATAAAAACTAATGGAGGGACTTCTAATTTCGTTTCCTTATAATTATTGGATAACTCTATTTAAAGACTAATATTTTATGTAGCTTGGTGTGGCTTCTGTTGTTGAGGTTTTGGTCTTGATCACAAACCCTAGTTGGATTCCTGTCTCCAACTATTCCATTGTTTTTTTTTATTTCATTCAATTTTTTTATTTGGAATGCTAATATTAATTTTGTTTTAAATCCGATTAAAATGAAGTTTAACTCTTTGGGGTTCTTTTGAAGTTCTATAATTATATCGTAGTCTTATCAATTAATACATTTTACATAATTTTTATTTTATTTTTAGGAAAAAAGGTTTATAACAGTCTCTATTTATGACAAAATAGAAAAGCTAGAACGCATCATTGAATGATATTATGATAAAATTAAAGAGAGTAAAAGTTCCTTTTTAATGAATCAAAATCTACTCAAATCGGAATTAAAACAACATTTTTTTTAATTCCGTTCAATATTTTTTAAGATAATCTCACTTCAAAATTCAAAAAAATCAAATGCTTATAAACATTCAAATTATCATCAATATTATAAGAAAATTCATCAAAAGATTGAAAATAATTCCAATATTTAAAGTTATTTCCATGAGCATTGGAAAGACTATTTGCATGGATCACGAATATAATAATAATATATAGTCTATGTAGAGCTCTGTGGAGCTCATGAATTTATTTCCATGGGCTGCACGTGACTTATTAAAACAGTACTGATTTCCATGTGACAATATTTACATGGATATATTCATGGAAATAAGTTACAGATTTCAAAAGTTTTTTTTTTATTTTCATGCTCTTGTTTTATCATGCAAATAATTCCAACTATCCTTGTAAATAAATTAAATTCTAGTAGTGAATAAAAGGAGCTGTATATAGAGAGATACAATAAGAATTTTCTGTAAATAGTATAATGACAGTATTTGTAAGGATAAAAGGAAAATCAGCTTGACCACAGGTGTGGAAATGAGGATGAGGAAGGAAGAAGAGGATTCCTCATCCACCGGTACAAACGGTCGGCATTTGTCGATCGACCCGCTATTTAAAGTAAACAGAATCCGTATTAATATCCGATTAATGCCAAATTTCACAAAATTCTTCCATCATATATATCAACTATGAAATTTCTTTCTCCTTCAATTCCATTCTTGCTTCTCACATTGCTTGCTTCTTTCCCACATTTCAACAATGCATCTGTATCCGACGCCTGTAAAGCAGCCGCCGCAAGCAGTCCAAATATCGATCTCACTTTCTGCATGACGTCTCTCCAATCGGACCCGACAAGCAGCTCGGCTGACTCACTCAGTCTCGCCAAAATAGCGATAAAACTTGCTGCCAAGAATGCAAAGAGCACCAAGACGAAGATTAAAAAACTGCTCGCGGATGCAGCATATGGCGATATTACGCCAGAAATACACACCTGTAGAAGTCTGTACTCGCGCATGACCTACAATCTTGCGGTGGCTGCCGATGCTCTAAGTAAGCCCAATTACGACGATGCCAAGACATACCTCAGCGCATCTCTTGATGCACCGTGCGACTGCAGCGATGCGTTTACGAAGAGACAGGCGCCGCCGGTGTTGTCTAACGAGGATGAAACTGCCAAGCAGCTAACTGCAATTGCTCTTGCTCTTCTCAACATGTGATTTTTTTGAAATTTTATTTTGGTTTGTGTGTGTGAGGCGGGTTGGGCTTTACCCATTAGACTAAAATACGGCTCACAATTCCTGCTTCACATTGTTGGATGTTTGTGGGGTTTTTTTTCTCTCTCTCACTTATATTGAGAGTTTGTTAATTGTATGTAGGAGTTCATAGAAGTTATTTTGTAAATTATTATAATTTCGAGACAAAAATGTAAAGGTAAAACTATGATTGAAATTTTTTCGTCAAAGGAAACCAACAATTTATTTCAAGATTGGAAGATTTCAATATATCTCGACATATACTCATTTAAATATTATTTTTCAAATATTTTCATTTTACAAGAGTTGATCTGTAAATTGGATTTTTATTAAATCCGTATTTAATTATATTATGAAGTGTTAGAATAAATCTGAGAATTAATAAATTAAAATCGGAAATTATTAAAGAACTGAGACAAGCCTGAGAATGGTATCGCGTCTGTCCGAAAGACAGATTGACGCCCTTCTGTGCAAAATTTATCATTCATCCGTCTCTAAGATTCTATACCCTGAATCCGTCTCATATCCGCCTTGGTGACACAGTTACAACAGGGATGACGTCTACTTCAAAAAAAACAGCTTCATACACAATATTTCTCCCTCAACTATCTTAATATATATTTATGTTTGTGGAAAGAGGGAGA
Source organism: x Bolboschoenoplectus mariqueter (assembly GCA_037678475.1). Taxonomy (NCBI): domain Eukaryota; kingdom Viridiplantae; phylum Streptophyta; class Magnoliopsida; order Poales; family Cyperaceae; genus x Bolboschoenoplectus; species x Bolboschoenoplectus mariqueter. Next base: position 397,283 of record CM075239.1, on the reverse strand, counting down.
CTAATTATTCAGTCTTTTTCTTTCATTGAGAACGGAGAGAAATCATTACAGCACAGACTGAATGACAGAATAGTGTATTTTTGAGGTTAATTATTTCTCTGCTCCGTTCTCTATTTATAATGGACCAAAGAGTGCCTCCAATTACCGGATAACATTTACCGATAGGCTGTATTGCATCGCCGTTGGTTTAAATTAAATCAACGGCAGGCTTTTATTGGATCAGAAATTAACAATAGGTAAAATTCACTCCCTCTTTTAAATGATACAAGGCCGTGGGGATTTCAAAATCTTTGAAATTTTTGGGTATTATTTTAATAAATACACAACATCAAGAAGGGGTTTGAATGTAGCTAAGATTCTCAATAGTTTAAAATTTTCATATTGGCAATTACAAAATACAAACAATGATAAATTATGACTAAAGTATAACTAGTGTTGAGATTATTTTATTAAAAAATAGAGAATCCGAAATATAAAATGGTGTCAGGTTTGGATGATAATATAGAAAATTTAATATTTTTAAGGATCCAATTTGTAAAAATAAAAAATAAAAACAACTATCAAAATTATTGAGAAAAAAACAAATTTAATGTAGAACTCTTCCTGTTCACTAAAATGAGACGAGCATTCTAAAACTTGGTCTAAACATATTAAAAGAACCCTAGGAACAAAGAACTTTTTTGTTCCGGGATAAAAAGTTCTAATTCGTGTCTACACCGGTGCGCGTGGTCCAGCACCTGCCGCCCCAATGCAGTATGATTAATGATTTAATCAATAATTTAACATCTGTCATTAGGATTGAACCACCACAAATGACAATGATGATCTCTTATATGAATTCATATAAGAGATCGTAAATTTGAAATTCGAATAAAGAATTCTTTATAAATTCTTAAAATTTGATAGTTTAGACTTTAATTTTTATCTAAAAAAACATATATGCAGAACAAATGTTTTTAATTATTGAGGTAAATGACACCGTAAGTAAGTTTGAAGAAATTATTGTTTCTTTTTGGAACATAATCTTTGAGATTTAAGAGAGTATATGAACATGATGATATTGAGTTCGTAATTCACATCTCTGAAGTGTTTCACATGTATTGGGCAAAACTCCATCCCTACCCTTTCGTTCAAGTCTCGAATTTGTCTGCTACAGTAATCATATATAATTTTTACTCATTTCATCTCTAAAATTGCTGTTTACCTCAAAAAATATGGACTCATTGAGCCCAGCCCATTATAAACCAACACTAGGAGATCCAATCTCGGTTGGATAATTTAGACGAAACAAAATGTTAACGTAATTTTAGCGGTTTTAAATAAGGGATAATATTTTGGGAGTTCCTAAACTTCAAGATCTTGTGACAAGTTAATTTCAATTTTTTTAATTTAGACAAATATATTTCGAACTCTACAACTTATAATAAATGATCTTCTGATTATTAATGTGTTATCTAATACGAAAATCATTTTTGATAAATTATATAGTTCGGTAGTGTGATTGTTCAAATTAAAAGGTCGGACAAAATTAGACCACCAAAAACCCTGCAATCGAATATATATTCAAAAGATGTCAATCTTAAATTATCATTCATGTAATAATTTACCGTGGTCCAGAATGAAAAAAATAGAAAAAAAAAGGAAGAATTTACCTTTTGGTCTCTAAACTTTTTAAAAAAAATTAAGTTGGTTCTTAAGATTTTATTTGTATCAAATTGGCCCTTGACCTTTTAAAAAAAAATCAAATCCGTTCTTCACTTTTTTAAAAAAATCAAATCAATTCTTAAACTTTAAATTACACCAAATAAAGGCTTAAACTTTTGAAAGAATGTAAGTTGTGATCTCTAAATTTTAAAAAAAAAATTAAATTAATCTTTGAACTTTCATTTACGTCTAAAGGTGTCAATTATTAGTCTTACCTAATGGGTTAACATTATCCAACCCAATATAATCTGTTATGATTTTTTTAATCTGAATCAGGTAAAAATATAAAAAATTTATTTGTTTTGGATTGTTCAAGTCAAGTTGAATCCGACCTGATGTTATCTGAATCGAATCCAATTCATTTAAAAAAATAATAAAATAATACTAATCCGACCCAACCTGACCTATTTATATCTTTATTTACATCATTTTTTTTATTATTATAAACATAATTAGTTAAAGGCTAGATCAGGTTAAATAAGGTTGACTCATTGGGTCAAATCAAGAACTGACACATTTAGGTGTAAATAAAAGTTTAGGGATCAATTTAATATTTTTGAAAAAATTTAAGGACTAAAACTTATATTTTTTTTTCCAAAAGTTAGAGAATTAATTCATGTAATTTAAAGTTTAAGGATCAATTTAATTTTTTTTAAAGAAGTTTAAGAATCAACTTTTTTTTAAGTTCAAAAATCAATTTAATACAAATGAAAATTTATAGATTAATTTATTTATTTTTATTTAAAGATCAAAGGTTAAATTTTTCAAAAAAAAAATGATAGGTGCTTGTGAATTTTGGTAGTCAGCGATTAGGTGAATTGCATTAGGTGCTAATAATTAATGTATTACGTCATCTAGCCTTGTTTGTTAGCAAACAAAACAGGTATGGGTTTCAACGTTTGGTGCCATCAGTAACAGCAAGCAAATAAAGCATACTCGAAGCTATAAACTAATAAAAAAAAAGGAGCGAAATCTAGTTGGATCCATAGTAGCAAATATGGGATTCAATATAATTCATGGACTTGAAAAATTTGTGATACTAGATATATTACAAATATAATTTGAAAATAATTTATTTTTATTCAGTACAAATAAAATAGTAAATTATTGAAATTTGAAAAACAAATAAAAAGTTTCAAAATAACATAGATACAAAATATAATATATAATTAAAGGAGGGTTCAAATGTCCCCTTCATTTTTTAAGCATCCATTATGTTCCTACTTTTTTATTTTTTTATAAAAAAAAATTTTAAAATTAAAATGTTAAAATAAAATCATTAGACATGGTCAATATTCCCATTTCTCTACACATAAAAAAATATTAACTCTTTTATTTTAATGTTATATAAATCAATAAATAAAAAAATCACCATAAAAAAAATTCCACATCCATCATTTATTGAAAGCATTGAAATATTATAATTTGATATGTGTGTATAGAAAAGTGATATAGATCATATCTGATAATTTTATTTTGACATTTAGTTTTAAAATTTTTATTATTAAAAAAATAATAAAATAAAGATATAATGGAGACACCAAAAATGAATAAATTTGAATCCTCCTCGTATAATTATCTATCAAATGGCTTTACTTTATCTAGGCATTAGATGCAACTCTAGTTTCCCAAGTTTTTGCTTTCTATTTTTTTTTTTTTTTGCCTGTTTGCAATATTCTATTCTGTTTATTTTAAGGAATTTTAAACATTTAGAAATTAAGAGTATATCAAGTCTACTCTAGGGTTGTAAGTTCTAATCTGATAATTGGTGATAAACATCCTTATCATATCAGATAATTAAAAGGGGTGAACAAGTTATTATTAACAATTTCCAAACATCTAGTGATAAACAGATAACTAAATGTAAGACTTAACCCTCCTTTTTTGTGTCTATGGAGATTTGAACTCAAAAAATCATTTTAGTTAGTTATGACTTGAATAAATTATTGGGCCATTTACTTTTGTCAGAGAAAGATAAGCTACAAAATTGTCCAGATAGAGGAATACAGCTTCCTAAACATGTATTTATTTGTAAGAAATTGTGTTTTATTAGTTAATTTCATAAAAATTGTGAATAATTTGCATATTAAATGAATAATTCACTAGTTAAATATTGCTTGTCTATTCACATCAAGGTCCAAAACCTGAATTATAATTTCAATAAATTATAAAATTTTCGGAAACCCTGTCACTATGATTGGATCTTAAACTTCTTATTTGATTCACACTAGATCGAAAAAGAAGGAAGATTCAAACAAAAGAAAATATCCGCATATGGATTTCAAAATGTATATATCTGATTGCTTAATATATTTGAACAATTTAAAAAGGATTGCATTATTGAATTCACATTTGGATTTTATACAATTTGAATTTGTAATCCTTTAAGGATTTTATAAGTAGTATTATTTTACTATATGAAATATGATTTGAGTTGCTTTAAAGATATACATATCATGTACGTCGAGGAAATTAAATCGTAATTAGTCATATGGATATTTCAAGCATGCATTCAACTTTAATAGTATATCAAACTCTTATAGTAGATTTTTTTTTGAGAAATATTTTACAAATTAAAAAAATAAAATTATAGATACGTTCTCAATTACTCAAAAATGATATTTATCAAGTTTGGATTAATTTCAAAAATATTTAATCTTCTATCAAATAATTAAAAATTTAAACAATGAAGTTTTAATGAATTTATGATGAATAAGCAATAAAATTTCAAATTAGCTTAAATTTAAGACACATTCTATTTAAATACTTAGAAATAAATTTACAATTTTAATTTTTAAATTTAAATAATATTTTTTTAAAATATATATTTTATGAATCATAAAAATTATTAGATGTACGCTAAAAACATCCACAAAAATAAAATATATATTTTGAGAGCATAGTCATAGTCATGAAAACTGAACGGAGCGTGCTTAGAAGATAAGTTCATAGTAAGTTGTTTAGACCCATTTCTCATATAACTAATGCAGCCATTTGAGCCAGAAAAAACAGACCAAGTTAAATATATATTCTATGAAAACCCATTCCATCAGAATTGAATAAATAATCCATTGTATAATAGATAAAAAATCTTCTCAATTTTGATAGAAGATACACTGTTTGACCAAGTTACATATTTATTTGAACATACACTGATTTTTTTTAATATTATTCTGTTACTGGTCAAATATGCATGCTCTATCCCATTTACCAACACAACTTTTTTTTTTAGAGAAAAGCAAGTATCATGTCCCTACTTTTAAATTTTATTGAATCAGAAATTCAAGATTATATAAGAATGAAAATAAACATGAAATGAGAAATCTCATGAGGTTTGAGATCTCTTAAAAGAAAAATAAAACTGGAAATGAAAATAAAAGAAAAAAAAAAGAAGCTAAAGAGAAGTTATCAATATAATGCAATTTGCTCTATCAATGGTAAATATAACTTATCTATGAAGCACCTTCCTTTTTACAAATATTTCTTCAAGGACAACCTGTGTAGATTTGAACTCTTCTCTGAATATACGACTGCACATTTCTCTCCATATAACAAAACAAAGGATGGTGAGCATTTCCCTTATTTTTAATTCAACTTCTTTGCTCATCAGTAACTGCTCAGTTGATGTATTTTCCATTTGTTGTTTCTGATATTTTGACAGTTGGAATTTTACGACCAGAATTCTTAGTACACCTGGAAAAAAAAGCTACAGTGATTAAACAAATGATATACTGTTTCTTCATCTTGTTTACACATGTAACAGATCTTGGTAAGTTGCCACCCTCTTTTCTTTAAATTGCTTGCAATGAGAATCTTATTTTGCAATATTATCCATGCAAATATTTGTATTCTCAGTGGAACCTTGACCTTCCATATGAGCTTGATATTTGAAGTGATTGCTGGTCCATTTTTCATGAATTTATAGAACGATTTACATGTAAAACCTCCACGTGGCTCTAGTCTCCAATAGGCTTTATCAATTTGAGATGAACTATTAGAAGGATTGCAAACGCTTCATTCTTTAATGCAATCAAATCTCTTCTCTGCTTGTGATGACAAATTAGGGTGAAACATAGCATTTGTATCATTGCGTAGCATCTGTAGAGCTGATTCAACCACAATCTCATCATCCATAACATATGAGAATAATATGGGATAATTATATTTCAGAATTCTTATCCCCCAGTCTTGATGCCAGAAGCTAATCAGAGCTCCTTAACCTAAATGAAAAGATATCAGTGTTTCAAATATCGTTCCCACCGTTCTCAATTCTTTCCAAAAGAGTAAATGAGGCCTATGTGCCTATTTTCTGATATGAATGATTCAATTCCTTCCAAAATGAATTATTTTGGACTGCCTATTTCCGCAACCATTTACCAACTCAACTTATTCTCACTACAAGACGAAAGGGAAAAAAAAGCATGTAGTTCTTTAGATTAATGTAAGAATGACAACATGAATACATTATCTAACTTTATTATTCCAAAAAATAATAATCATAGAAAAAACTTTTTTATTATTCCACCGCGAGCAAGAAAATGTAAATTCCTTCTCTCATTAAACAAATTTCAAAAAAAAGAACTCTCAACAACAATAGATACCCTGTAATTTCTTCACCGAATTACAAGAACAAAAATTGCAAGGACAAAAAAGTCAAAAGAAAAGAAAAAGTCGTTCTTTCTTCACAACACAACGAAGCCTAGAACAAGATTTGCTTTTGCTTCATCTCCCATTACCTCTCCAAAATTTTCCACAACGAAGTTGATTTTCAACCGTAATAGAACATGAACCTCTTGGCAAAGGCATCTGAACTTCTTGGTATCAACCATTGGTGAAGCTGCAGTTGATGCATGGCATCTGAGCTCTGATGTTGATAGCGACCTCTTGAAACTTCAGGCTGCACTGCCAAAGGCACACCGCCTTATCAAGAGATCCGAGTGTCGGCGCTTACCTAAATATGATCCCATAGACAAGCTCCATCACCAGCTTAAAGATGCTGTCTATGAAGCCCAAAGTGTAGTTGATGAATTGCACTATCATAGTTTGAAGAATAAAGTCGAAACGAGCTTTCCAAGTATTATTTTTTTGAAAAATTGGTTGGGTAGTTTCCCAACAACAGTTAAGAGGGCTCTTGATAGGCTAGATTATGTCTATGATCAAATGGAAAAGACTTGTAACAGCTTTGATATACCAGAAATCCCAATCAATTCAGTGGAACAGCCAGACAAACCACGAGCAAATTTGTTGATACGTATAATGTGTACGGGCGTGATAAAGAATTGAATGTTGTGATTGAATTATTGGGAGTTACCAGATCTGGATCAGGTCGTAGGAAGAGAGCAAAGAGTAAAAACCTGTCTGATAACAGATGTAGCATGCAGTATGGATAAGAAAGAGAATTAATGCTTCCATTTTATTTATTGTTGGTATGGGAGGTTTAGGGAAGACTACTCTTGCACAAATGGTTTGCAATAATAGAAGTGTGGAGTCCTACTTCAATTTAATTATGTGGGTGTGTCTCTGATAATTTTGATTTGGTAAGATTAACTAAAGAAATAATAGAGAGTGCCACTAAAGAGGACTGCAATGCTACTAATTTGCATGCCCTGCAAGTTACTTTACATGAAACATTGAAAGCAAAGAGGTTTTTGCTAGTCCTGGATGATGTTTGGAGCAAGGATTGGCAGCATCTGCTGGAGCCAATGGACGGAATGTTAAAAGGAAGTGTAGTGCTGGTGACTATCATGGAGAGAGGACGGTTCTTGATTCATATATAATTGGTGTCAATAATCAGAAGGTTGGCAAACCAATGGTTATATCTTAGCGGATCCGTATTAGATCTAATATCTCTCTTAACGAGTTACTTTCAAAATCAGAAAATTACCTATTAGTTGTATTCTTCAAGGACAAATGTGAACCTCCGTTATAATTTTATAATTAATAGAAATTAATTCCAATACTTCAAGGTTTATGTCCCCATCTCAATCTCAAAATGTTGCAAATTAGTTATTATGGAGGACAAAATTTATCACCTAGTTGGTTACAAGAAGAGTTTTTGCCGAATGTAATGGAGGTTCACATTGAAGATTATATGAATGCCAATACTTTGATCCACCTCCCTCGCTTCATCATCCATTTGGCATTGCAATCAGCTAACAAATGTTCAAAATTGTTTAGGGCCAAAGTACCTACCTGCGCCGAAGCATTTATATGTATCGGGTTGCATGGAACTTGCGTCACTGCCAGTGGAATCATTTGGAGGATTTGCATCAGTCGAGTTGCTGAAAATTTCTTACTGCCCAAAGCTTACATGCCAATATGCTATGGTGCTACCCCCCTCCATCAAGAATCTTAAACTGGGATCATGTGGTGACCTCGAAAATTCAATTCCCAGTTGCTTGCAGAACCTCACTTCCCTGGAAGAACTGGAAATATTCCAATGCCCTCATTTAGTATCCATTCCAGCTCAAGTGACAAGTGTTGGAAGTTTTGGAAAATAGAAAAACAGAAAATACAGAATCTGAATTTTTCTAACTCAACTTATTCAATAATTGATACAAGATACATAGTATTTAACACAAAAAATAATCCTAATTTAGCACCCACTAACCAAAACTGTCATATTTAGCCTATGACAGCTATAACCTATCCATTACATGACGGCTATAACTATCCCTGCACATGTCTAAAACAGAGCACAGTTTACACTTAGCTCTTAACTAAAAATAGACCTATACCTAAAACCGTAACTTCTGAAAAACTGCAGCACCTATACGCTTTGCTGACCTGGTTCATGATTTGGATTACATTCAACACTCCCCCTTAATCCAAAGTCATCTACATCCATCATTCTTCGACACCAAATAAACTTCTCTCTTGCAAGACCCTTGGTCATGATATCTACAACTTGTTCATTCGTATTAACATACTTAGATCTTGTTGCATCAAGCCTCCAACCAAACTTCAAGCCTCCAACCAAACTTCGGAATCGTGTTGCATCAATATGTTATGTGTCATCCTCTACTGTGAACTTTTCGTTGACATTAGATGGTATTTGCACGAGATTGCATCCTTTCATTCCGAACTTCTCAACTAGATCTTTGACATACTTCCTCTGAGAAATGAACATATTACCTTCTTCTTGCTCAATCTCTAACCCTAGAAAGTAATGCATCTCACCCAAGTCTGTCATCTTGAACATATGCATCATTTGTTCTTTAAATGTTTGAAGCATCCCTTGATCTGTACCGAAGTAGAGCATATCATCAACATATAAACAAACGACCAGCAGACTTATGTTCTGTTTGATGTAGAGATTCGGCTCGTTTTTGCTTCTCTTAAACCCCAAGGTTTGAAAGCATGCATCTACCTTGCTATACCACGCACGTAGGGCTTGTTTCAAGCCATAAAGTGCTTTGTAGAGCCGATGCACCCAATTTTCTTTGTCTTCGATTTTGAATCCTTCAGGTTGCTCGACATATACCTCTTCCATTAGTTCTCCATTCAAGATGGCAAACTTAACATCGTGTTGAAAGATCGGTTGCTTTAATTGGACAGCTAGTATGAGCAAGAGTCGAACGGTTTCAAACCTCGCAACAGGGGAGAACGTCTCATTGTAATCAATTCCCTGCATTTGTGCATATCCCTTCACAACTAATCTTGCCTTATATTTAAGCACCTTCCCCATCAGGACCGAGCTTGGTCTTGTAGACCCATTTGACCCCGATTTCCTTCTGATCATTTGGCAGTTCTACTAAAACCAACGTGTTGTTTTCCTCAATTGCTCGCATTTCTTCTTTAATAGTTGTAACCCATTCTTCCTTTCCAGCGGCTTCCTCAAAGCACTCGGGATCAACCACCAAAAGTGCTTGTGTTGTTGTATATAATTCTTGCAAGGTTTTGGTCTTTTGCTATGACGGTTGGTTGCTTCTTGTATAAACTCGTGTTGGTGTTGGTATGTCTTCATTTAGGCTTGTTTCGAATTGAGGCTGCTCACTGTTTGTTTCAAATTGAGGCTACTCGTTGTCCTCATCCTCCTCATATTGTAAAGTAGTCGATACTTCAATACCTTCCGAATTCCATCTCCAACTCATATTCTCGTCGAACATCACGTTGCGGCTGACAATTGACTTCTTTGTTTCAGGGTTGTAGAGTCGATATCCTTTTGATTGAATACAGTATCCTATGAATATGCACTTTTCAGATTTGGCATCCAACTTCTTTCGGTAGTGCGAGTTGATAAGAGTGTATGCAACACATCCAAAGACTCATAAGTGACTCACGATTGGTTTCCTTCCGAACCACGCCTCATATGGAGTTTTGTTCATGACTACCTTTGTCGGTGAAAGGTTGAGGATGTAGATTGCTGTGGCTACGGCTTCTGCCCAAAAAGAATTCGGTATGCCTCTTGATTTCAACATACTTCTTACCAACTCAACAACGGTTCGGTTCTTTCGCTCGGCTACACCGTTTTGCTCGGGGGTGTAGGGTGTGGTTAGTTGCTGCAAGATGCCTTCTTGTTCACAAAATTTCTTGAATTCGGTTGATTGATACTCACCACCCCGATCTGATCTTAATGCTTTCAGTTTCATACCGTTTTGTGTTTCCATTATGGCTTTGAACTTCTTGAACATCTTAAATGCTTCGCTCTTATAGGAAATGAAGAATACCCATGTCATTCTACTAAAATCATCAATGAACAACATGAAATATTTACTTCCACCCATTGAAGTCATTTCCATGGGCCCACATAGGTCGGTATGCACCACTTCAAGTGCTCGGGTTGCACGAAGAGATTGATCCTTCGGAAATGGCAATTTTGATTGTTTGCCAAGTACACACCCTTCGCATAACCCGACTACCTCTATCTTTGGTAGTCCTATCACTATATTTTTCTGGTTTAGTAATTTCAGACCATTGATATTTAAATGCCCATACCTTAGATGCCATAATCTACTTTGATTAGGTTCTATAATTGCAAGTACACTATCATCAACCTCTGTTATTTCCAACGAAAACAAGTTATTTTGTGTCTTCCGAATGGTTGTCATCACATGCTTTGTTGATGACTCCTCAATTTTACAAGTGTTGTCTTCAAATTTGATCTCATACCCATTGTCCATCATTTGCCCGATGCTTAGGAGATTTTATGAAAGTTGCGGGATGTAGTATACATTGTGTTGATACCTTGTATTGTTTGCAGTTTGGACAGCTACCTTGTCGATACCTTCAACTTGTATTTATTTGTCGTTGCCGAGTTTCACAGGCTTCTTGTATGACTTGTCCAATTCTTCGAAGAGATACTTGTAACCGGACATGTTGTTAGAACATCCGCTGTCCAAGAACCAAACATGACTCACGTTTGATTTCTCATTAGTTTTTGTCATGAAGAGCATGGTTTTGGTGCCTTTCTCATTGCCTTTCTCCTCTGCAACATTAGCTTGCTCTTCCTCACGCTTCTTCTTGAAGCAATCAGCCTGCACATGGCCGATTCTGTGATAATAGTGGCATTCAACGCCTTGCTTGTCTTGTCCGTCTTCCCTCTTCTTCTTGTAGCAATCTGCCTTGATGTGACCGAACTTGTGGCAATAATAGCACTCGATATCCTTCTTTGTTGTTTGTTGATGTTGACGGTTGTCTCCACTACTCGTGCCTCTTCCACGACCTCTACCGCTGCGACCTCTTCTTCTACTGGAGTTACATCTGGTGAGGAAAGCCTTAGAATCGTCCTTCTCTTCAGATCTGAGAAGTCGTACTTCATCGACTTGTAGCGAACCCATCAACTCGTCGAAAGAGTATGTGGACAGGTCCTTGGACTCTTCGATTGCTGCCACGATATGGTCAAATTTTGAGGTAAGGCTGCGGAGCACCTTCATAACCACGGTCTTATCAGCAAGATCTTCGCTACAACTTTTGATTTGGTTGACGGTGGATGTGACTCTTGTGAAAAATGCTTGAACAAATTCACCTTAATTCATATTCGCGTCTCAAAATCTTTCTCAAGCCTTGTAGCCTTATCTGGAGAACTTTCGAATTTCCCTGGAATGCGGTTTTCAGGGTTGTCCATGCCGCTGCTACAATTTTTGTGAACACTGTGTCAACAACAGCTTGTTGAATTAAGAACAACGCTTTCGCATCTCGCTTTGCTGTTTCTGTTGGTGTGGGATCTGTGGTCGATGCTCCGTTCTCCACCAATTCCCATAGACCTTGCGACTTGAGCAAAGTTAGTATCTTGATGCTCTAGAACTCGTAGTTGTCTCCCTTAAACAGCGGAATCGATGGATTCGACATACTCATGTTCTCTGCCATGGTCGGATCTGCCCTGATCTCTCACCTTCGATTCTGATACCAAAGTTGTTGGAAGTTTTGGAAAATAGAAAAACAAAAAATATAAAATCTGGATTTTTTTTAACTCAACTTATTCAATAACTGATACAAGATATATAATATTTAACACAGAACATAATCCTAATTTAGCACCCACTAACCAAAGCTGCTATATTTAGCACATGACAGTTATAACCTATCCATTACATGACAGCTATAACTATCCCTACACACGTCTAAAACAGAGCACAGTTTACATCTAGCTCTTAACTAAAAATAAATCTATACCTAAAATCGTAACTTCTGGAAAACTGCAACATCTATGTGCCTTGCTGACCTGATTCATGATTTGGATTACATTCAACAACAAGGAATCTTTAATCCCTATCATATTTGAGTGTTGAGGACTGTATAGGGTTAGAGTCGTTAGCAGGGCTAGAGTATCTTGCATCTCTCCAGGACCTTTACATTCAAAAGTGTGCACCCTTGGTATCTCTTTCTGCTGAAGTAACACGCAGTCTTAAATCTCTTTCATCTCGGGATGTTAGGGACTGTGCGCAGCTGCAATCACTTGGAGGCTGCATTTCGTTATTTCTCTGCATTACCTATATATTCAGATGTGTCCATGCTTGGTATCTATTCCAGCCGAAGTGATCGGAAATCTTAAATCTCTATCGTATCTCAATATTAAGGATTGTGCAGAGTTACAGTTGTTGAAATAATAAACTTAATATATGTAATTAAGTGAAGTAAATAAGAAAAAAATAGTGGAACTCTTAAAATTCCAGCAGCTGTCAGAATTTTAGTGCTGATTGATGAAGGGATTTGAATAGACAAACGACAGTTGTTTTTTACAAATGACCTATGGTTTTAAAGCTCTTGAAGTCTAGATTCCAATGGTTCAAATTCCAAGTTGTTTGGAATTCGCTACAGAGAGTTATTACTATTTTAGTGGAAAGAGGTCAGCTGAAACATAAGTTGTTTGATATTCTGTTTTTAATGCGAATTTCTAAAGTTTTCTTTTATTTTAGGCAATAAAAAGAGTTGTATTTTGTTGTTGTGAGAAGTAAGAAAGTTGTAAGAGTTTCTAATAGAAAGAAAAATTTATTTTATCCATCTATTCTCTTATCTCAAAGTGTAATATCCACCATTCTCTTCTAATCAAAGTTATTAAAGTGGTATCAGAGCCACGTCAACATGGCTACCAAAAGTTCTAATATTTCCTTCCAATATCCAATTCTAACCAAAACCAATTATGATAAATGGTCGCTGCGAATGAAGGCTATCATTGGCGCTTATGGCTTTTGGGACATTGTTGAGAACGGCTACGAAGATCTCGAAGATGAGACGGGGCTTACGGTAGCTTAGTTAGCCACCTTACAAAAGAAGAGAAAAGAAGATCAAGGCGCTCTAAGTATCATCCATCAAGGGTTGGATGATGACATGTTCGAGAAGGTTGCCAATGAGACGCGAGCGAAGGATGCATGGGAGATTCTTCGCAACTCGGTGGTTGGAGCTGAAAAAGTGAAGAAGGTACGACTACAAACTCTAAGGGCTGAGTTCGAGTCGATTGTGATGAAGGAGGGTGAGTCTATAGGTGACTACTTCACCCAAATATTGGCGGTGGTCAATCAAATGAAGAGGCTTGGTGAAAAGATAGAAGATGTGAGAGTAGTAGAGAAAATTTTGCGATCTCTCAATGCAAAATTCAATCATGTGATGGTGGCGATTGAAGAGTCCAAGGACATCGACTCCATGACAGTTGATGAGTTGAATGGGTCTTTGGTGGCTCATGAGGAGAGAATGAAGAGAAACCAACAAGAGCCGGTGGATCAAGCATTGCAAGCAAAGTTTTTCTCAAATCAAAAGGGGAATGACAAAGAAGGCCGAAGTCGAGGACGAGGTTGAGGTCGAGGTCGAGGCCGTGGGCGTGGACAAGCTGAAAATGAAGAAAGAAGTACCAACAACCCTACACGTGGTAGAGGACGCAGTCGTGGAAGAGGTGGCCGAACAAATCGGTACAATATCGATTGTTACAATTGTGGCAAATACGGTCATTACGCAAGCGAGTGTTATTCCGAAAAGAAGGTCGAAGAGAATGCTAACTTTATAGCCAAGGAGGAAACCGAGAACAATGATGTGATATTATTAGCTAACAAGGAAAACGGTCTCGAGAAGGAGAATGTGTGGTATCTCGACACGGGTGCAAGCAACCACATGTGCGGATACAAGTATATGTTTACCGAATTGAAGGAGATAGCGGATGGTCATGTTTCTTTCGGTGATGCATCCAAAGTGCGTGTAGAAGGTGAAGGTAATATTTTGATTAAGTTGAAAGATGGCACTCAAAAGTTTATTTCAAGCGTTTATTATGTCCCGGAAATGAAGAGGAATATTTTAAGTTTGGGACAATTGTTGAAACATGGTTACACAGTTTTAATGAAATATGGGTCTCTTTACTTGCCTGACAAAAATAACCGGTTAATTGCCCAAGTTGAAATGGCCGCTAATAGAATGTTTAAGTTGAATTTAGTGAATATTGAAGCAGCATGTTTAAAGACTTGTGTAGTCGAAAAAGATTGGTTATGGCATTTAAAGTTTGGACACATGAATTTTGGAGGGCTAAAAGAAATGGCTAGTAAGAAGATGGTGTATGGATTGCCATTGGTTGATTCTATCGATAAGTTTTGTGAAGGGTGTGTGCTTGGCAAACATCCAAGAAATAGCTTTCCAAAAGTGGCGGAATATCGAGCAAAGAAGCCACTCGAATTGGTGCATACTGATATTTGTGGTCCAATCAAGCCGAGCTCACTTGGTGAAAATCGGTATTTCTTAACTTTTATTGATGATTTTTCTCGCAAAACTTGGGTTTATTTCTTAAAAGAAAAATCGGAGGCTTTTGGAGTTTTTAAGAATTTCAAAGTTTTTGTTGAGAAACAAAGTAGCTTTTATATCAAGGTTTTGAGATCGGATCGAGACGGTGAATTTACTTCAACTGCATTTAATTCTTTTTGTGAAGAACATGGTATACGGCGTCATTTGACAACGCCATACTCACCCAACAAAATGGAGTCGCGGAGCGTAAGAATCGGACTATTCTCAACATGGTCCGAAGTATGCTCAAGAGTAAAAACATGCCAAAAGAATTTTCGGCGGAAGCGGTAGATTGTGCTGTTTATTTATTAAATCGGTGCAAGACATCTAATTTGGAGAATATAATACCGCAAGAGGTTTGGAGCGGTTTAAAACCGACGGTGTCACATTTGAAAGTTTCCGGTAGCGTAGCATATGCGCACATACCGGATCAAAGGCGTGTAAAATTGGATGACAAAAGTTTGAAGTTGATTTTTGTTGGGTATGATGAAAAGTCTAAAGCATATAAACTTTTTGATCCCACTAACAAAAATATACATATTAGTCGTGATGCACAAGTGAATGAAAAAACAATGTGGGATTGGCATACAATGGTGGAAACTATTCATAAGAAGACACGAGATGAGATGCACTCACCGATGAACATTCCACCCAACAGTCATGAGGAGGCACCAACAATTACAAGACATGATGCATCTTCAGCGGATGACGAGGCAAGAACCCCGAAAATAAGAAGCATTCGTGACTTGTACGAGGCGACAAGCGAGATGCACTTGGTGTGTCTCTTGGCTCAAGGAGATAACATTTCCTTTGAAGAGGCGGTTGTAGATGATAAGTGGCGAGCCGCTATGGATGATGAGATGCATGCAATTGAGAGAAATGACACGTGGGAACTCACCTCTCTTCTCGAAGGTCATAAGGCGATTGGTGTCAATTGGGTTTTTTAAAAGAAGATGAATCCTCAAGGCGAAATTGAGAAATATAAAGCTGGATTGGTGGTAAAAGGCTACAAGCAACAAGCCGCATCGATTATGAGGAGGTATTTGCACCAGTGGCTCGAATGGAAATCATTCGGCTTTTGATTTCTCTTGCGGCTCAATCAAAGTGGCGCATTTATCAAATGGATGTCAAGTCGGCATTTCTTAATGGCGTTTTGGAGGAAGAAGTATACATTGAGCAACCCCCTGGGTACATGAAAGAAAATGGTAAAGGTAAAGTTTTAAAATTAAAGAAGGCTTTGTATGGCTTAAAACAAGCTCCTAGAGCTTGGAACACCCGGATTGATTACTACTTTAAATCACACGGTTTTGTGCAATGCCCTTATGAACATGCTTTGTATGTGAAGATTGAAAATGGAGATATGTTAGTAGTATTTTTGTATGTTGATGACTTAATTTTTATGGGTAGTAGTGGTGACATGGTTGATGAGTTCAAAAGGACCATGAAGAGTGAATTTGAAATTACCGATTTGGGGCTTATGTCCTATTTTCTTGGTCTTGAGATAAAGCAAGGCGATGAAGGTATCTTTGTTTCACAAGAAGCCTATGCTACAGAAATTTTGAGAAGGTTCAAAATGGATGATTCTAAGCCGGTTAGTACACCGGTTGATTGTGGAGTTAAGTTATCTCAGTATGACAAAGGAAAAGTAGTTGATGTAACTTTATACAAGAGTCTAATTGGTAGCTTGAGGTACTTAACATGCACTAGGCCGGATATTTTATATGCAGTCGGCCTCGTAAGTCGATACATGGAGGAGCCGAGATCGACACATTGGAAAACAATCAAACAGATTCTTCGTTACATTCGAGGTACTCTATCCCTTGGTTTGTTTTATAGTTCATCCGCTAACAATTTTGCAATTTTTGGTTATTCGGATAGCGATTGGGGCGGTGACATAGATGATAGGAAGAGCACCTCGGGATTTGCATTTTACATGGGAGACACAGCATTCACGTGGCTTTCAAAGAAGCAACCGGTCGTAACCCTTTTGACATGTGAGGCGGAATATGTCGCGGCAGCGGCATGTGTGTGTCATGCGATATGGTTGAGAAGACTCCTCAAGGAGATAAATTTTGCTCAACATGAAGCTACACCGATTTATTTGGATAGTAAGTCGGCAATTGAGTTGGCTAAGAATGCGGTCCATCATGAGAGAAGCAAGCACATCGATCTGAAATTTCATTTCATTCGAGAGCAGGTGAAGGAGAAGAAAGTCGAGCCAATACATGTAAGTAGTGATGATCAAGTTGCGGATATTTTCACAAAAACTTTGCCAACCGTAAAGTTTGAGAAATTTAAGAATTTTCTCGGCATGAAGGATAAAAAGGGAATTAAGTTTAAGGGGGTGTTGAAATAATAAACTTAATATATGTAATTAAGTGAAGTAAATAAGAAAAAATAGTGGAACTCTTAAAATTTCAGCAGCTGTCAGAATTTTAGTGCTGATTGATGAAGGGATTTGAATAGGCAAATGATAGTTGTTTTTTACAAATGACCTATGGTTTTAAAGCTCTTGAAGTCTAGTTTCCAATGGTTCAAATTTCAAGTCGTTTGGAGTTTGCTACAGAGAGTCATTACTATTTTAGTGGAAAGAGGTCAGCTGAAACATAAGTTGTTTGATATTCTGTTTTTAATGCGAATTTCTAGAGTTTTCTTTTATTTTAGGCTATAAAAAGAGTTGTATTCTGTTGTTGTGAGAAGTAAGAAAGTTGTAAGAGTTTCTAATAGAAAGAAAAACTTATTTTATCCATCTATTCTCTTATCTCAAAATATAATATCCACCATTCTCTTCTAATCAAAGTTATCAACAGTCACTAGAGGGGCTCCCATTTCTTGCATCTCTGCAGCACCTCATACGGGAGATTGCCGTCAGATAATTCATCATTAACTTCTGATGGGCTTCAATTTTGGATGCACTTTCCTTGCATCACTGCATTATATATTATAGTGTATAGCTTTGAACAACCCTTTCTCATTGGTAGAATAAGAATCAAATAGGTTCTTTTGAGGTTGATCTTCTTTTAGTGATGTCACTTTTCATCAA
The DNA here is from genome assembly GCA_037678475.1 of x Bolboschoenoplectus mariqueter. NCBI lineage: Eukaryota > Viridiplantae > Streptophyta > Magnoliopsida > Poales > Cyperaceae > x Bolboschoenoplectus > x Bolboschoenoplectus mariqueter. The sequence continues at coordinate 379,336 of CM075239.1, read as the reverse complement.
TGTCAAGGCATTGGTTCTTTTTCTCATTTTGTTTCTTATATTATACATGTGTCCTTCTTAAGTTTTGCAGACACGCTAATTTTCCATGAAAACTAATAATAACTCAAAAAGTTGTATTACTACCTGTATTACATGTTTTCTTTAATATTTGCACTAATTAATTATAGCTCCTTGCTAAGGTCTTATTTTTGCACCAATCTGAGTAGTAATAGCATATCATTTATTGGAATGCATCTATATTATTGCATGTTTCAATAACATTAGTACTAAATTTCTTTACATTAATACTATCAACATGAATACGTCTTAAAAATTCATAGCTTCTATTAATTAAGATATAGTAATCCAGCATTATCATTTCATCAGAATGTGTTTTCTTTTTTGGTCTTTTCTATTAATCATACATTAAGTTTTCTGGCATTTGAATAATTTTTGCATACTACAGAACTGTTGGCAGATTTGCCTTCGCCATCGTACAGTAGGAAACGAAGTGCTACGAGGGCCAGAAATTGAGCTGCTATATATTACAGGTCTTGTCAGTATATACTTCTTCTATGCCTTCTGTCACCTACATGAAATACTTTTTATCTTGCTTGAAAGTAAAAGAAGCATTTTTCAGGAGAAACCTTAATACATATCACTCTTTATGATAGTTTATGCATACAACTGTGTGTTTAAGCATTGGATTATTCTTTCCTGTAACAGAATTAATTATATGAAATGGAAGTCGTACCTGAAAGATAAAATAGTATCTGCCAACAGCTTTTGACCAACTACAATGACAAATAATATTTAATTTGTTAATTTGGTACAGAAGTTATACTAACCCGAATAAATAAAAGCCAACATCGATTCCTTCTCTTACGATCGAACCACTGTCGTCAGGAGGCAACATCGATTCCTTATCTTCACAGGTTATTTCTGGTTTGTTTTCTCTCTCCCTATATCTCCCTTCAGGCCTTCACAATATCTAGGGTTTTCTCCCTTCACCAATTTCAATGCTTTCTGATTTTTCGATTGGAGATTGAGATACGAGGAGAATAGAGCACAGAATTTGTTATTAACTTGAACCTAGGGTATAGAGCATTGATAAGGCAAATTATCTTAGTGACAGTGTTTGAGATTAAGAAGCTTCAAGTAAATATCGGTACAATCACAATATTAGCAAATCTAATTTTAGTTTCTATGAACATCAGTAGTAGTCTCCATCATTACTGAATTTAGGATAGAAGATAGAATAAAAGAAGTTTTCTTTGCTAGTTTCAAGGTTCATTACCTGACTCTAGGAATGTTGTGCTTATTTCTTATACAAATATAAGGGCATTTTTGGTAAAATTAGTTTTTTGTAAAATGTAAAGGATCATTTTGTAGATGTTGAGGTTGTAAGATTATTGAGATTGTACCAGTTGGCACTTGGCAAATATTCGTACCAGTTGATAATGTGGACTAGAACTTAGCTTAAGATATTGAATTCAAATTTGGCTAATAATTGGTCAGTATGCAGCTTAAGATGGAGCTTAAAGGACCAGTACATTCTATTAAAAAAATTGGCCAGTACATTGTACCAATAGTTTTAAAAACCAACACAAAATTTAATGAACCAGCACAAAAATGAAAACCCAAATCATAAATATTATAAAATTAGTATATTACATACATATTAATGGTAAACCCTAAAATTATGTGCGACTCTTTAAGTCATCAGATGAAACCTTAGTACATACATAATAGAGATGGAGTTAAAAGCCCACATCTCTTTTCAAAAGTAGCTACTAATTAAAACAATAGGGAAACTATCAAAAGTAAAATTGATGTGAAACCCACCTTGATAGTTCCTTCTCTTCGATGGCATTGCATCAGCTCCAATGTATAATAAAATCTTATGTCATGATCATCACATCTTTTCAATGACTTTCCACTTACTGCCATGATTGTCAGATATTTCCACCTGGTTGAACATTTGTGAGAGATTGCAGTTTATCAAGTATTTTTCTGTTACCACAACCAAGGAACAATAACAATACCAAATTAAGACAAAATTACATTTTGTATAATATTTACTGGTACAGAGATTCTCTTTTGCCGGTAACTCTTGAACAACCAAGAGTACCATGTTCACCGTGCCATAATTACTTGTATCATAGCAGATAAAATTAGACTTAGAAATTGACTGTGAATTAGACAAAATTATCCATAATAATAGGAAAACCAACTAAAAACTCAGAAAGACGAACAATAAGAAATAGCTGACACTACTAGCACAACATTCAAGAGGCATCCTTCTACTAGCTATTTGTTGGTACAGATACAACAAAAAGTTGTTATTCAGGCCCATATCTAAGTTCTTCTAATCAACCTATTTTTACTCAAAACTGAACTAATTAGGTCGGTCTAATTTTCTAGATTAACAAGGATTAAAGTTGTATTGCATTAAGGACTCTATAAGCTTTTGTGTCACATGTCAACATGTATTTGGTTGGCATGTTTATCCAATGGCTGCTGACTTGATCATATCGGCCTAGCTCAAATCAAAGTGCAATATATTGTTTTTTTTTTTGAAATAAAGGCTCTTGTTAGCCTAACATTTATTTCTTTTCAAATGTCTTTACGAGACTTGAACCTTCGCCTCTCCGCAGAGAGGTGAGGCCTATCTAGGCTTGCAGTCCAAATCAAAGTGCAACATTGATATTAGCTATTGTCTTGCTTCTCCATTTGAGCAATAAATGGAGGGTCCATTGGAGTTAATCTTTTGTATGAAAAGAACCTTGCAACCATTCATATATGTCAGGTTTATGACAATCATACAAGTCTTAAATATTTATCATTATTTTTTTTAAAAAAATCATCCAATTATTGTGAAAACAAAAATTTATTTTGAAAGTCTGCAACACGCAGGACTCAGTGTCCAACTTTACAGTCAATAGAGATGGAGAAACTAGAAGGAACACGCAGAGTAAGAGAACTTTCATTGCATTTCCTCCATTTTCCAACGAAATTCCTGTATTTGCCAAAGTCCCTAATTGCTTCAAGTCTCATTTAATTTCATTGGATAACCTTATCAGGAATTAGGTTATGGTAATTTTTTATTTTTCAAGGTTATACCTAACCAGATGCATTTTTTTGTGCCCGATTAAAATAATATATTTTTAGTGGTAGAGTACAGTTTGCAAGGTCAAACCTAACCTAACCATTGCAATTTGTCATATAATTATTGTGAAGGTAGGTGTCAAAGATAATATCGTCCATGTCAACCTTCTTTCAATCTAATCAAAACCTTCTTTGCTATTCCCATACTCTGTTTCTTCCAAGCTCTATTTCTCTGTTCTGTTTCCTACTCCAACATTTTCAATTTTTATTCTGTTGTATTTTCTTTCCTTTCAGCACCATAAAAATAATCAAATTTCCTACCACAAAAAAGAAAAAAAATACTATATTTGTTCCTCCAGAAAATTTTTTAAAAAATTGATTTTCTTTATCTCACTACAAAAACCATCTCTTCACTGAGAAAAATCTCTTTTTAATTCTTGCAAAGGTGGGAAAAACACTTTTGCATCTATCTAAACCTATCATCGCTGTACCTTTTAAGGGCAACAAGTAACCAGAGAAGATGACGATCGTCTGGGAGAAAGTGGTTGAATTTTTGGTAATGGCTGCGGGTCAATTTGCTGTTGATGCATGGCGGCAGAAATCAGCTGTTGATAGCAGCATCTTAAACCTTCAAGCCGCACTGCCGAAGACGCACCTCCTAATCGAGAGATCTGAGTGCTGGCGTAAATACAAGCCTGTAGACGAACTCCTCCCCCAGCTTAAGGATGCAGTTTACGAGGCTGAAAGTGTGGTTCATGAATCCGAGTATCAACGTTTGAAGAATGAAGCTGAAAAGAGCTTCCCAGGTATTAATTTTTTGAGGAACTGGATGAGCAATTTCCCAACCACAGTACAAAGAGCTCTTGATAGGCTTAATAACGTGTATAATGAAATGAAAGAAACCTGTGATAGTCGTGGCATACCAGCAAATCCCAACCAGTTCAGCGAAACTGCTAGACCAATTACAAGCACATTTCTTGATACATCCAATGTGTACGGGCGTGATGAAGAAGTAAAGAATGTGATCCGTCTATTGGGAGTTTCGAGTCCTGGATCTGGTTGTAGGAAGAGAGCAAAAAAGCTGCACAGTTCTAATTTAAATATTGGAGAAAGTAGCAGCAGTACGGATAATAGAGGGAACGTATCAGTTTTATCTATTGTAGGCATGGGAGGTGTGGGGAAAACCACCCTTGCTCAAATGGTATGCAATAATACAAGTGTGAATACACATTTCGATTTAATAATGTGGGTCTGTGTCTCTGATAATTTCGATTTGATAAGGTTAACTAAAGAAATAATAGAGAGTGCCACTAAAGAGGATTGCAATGCTACTAATTTGCATGCCCTGCAAGTTACTTTACATGAAACATTGAAAGCAAAGAGGTTTTTGCTAGTCCTGGATGATGTTTGGAGCAAGGATTGGCAGCATCTGCTGGGGCCAACGGATGGAATGTTAAAAGGAAGTGTAGTGCTGGTGACCACTAGGTCCCTTCAATGTGTGGAAACTGCAGGAACAAGTATATGCTCCAGAGGTGTTATAAAATTGGAGAGTTTAGAACAAAATATTTATTGGAATTTCTTTAAGAGCTGTGCATTTGATCCGGAGGCCAGCTCAAACAATATCAATCCAGATTTGGAGGTCATTGGTAAGGAAATTTGTGATAGGCTAAAAGGTTCTCCTCTAGCTGCCAAAACAATTGGAGGTCTTTTGAGAACAAACATGGAAGTGGAATACTGGAGGAATATCAGAGATAGTAAAATGTGGAAATTACAACAAGAGGAACATGATATTCTTCCGGTACTTCAATTGAGCTATCAATATTTACCCTCTTATCTAAAAAGATGTCTGTCATTTTGCTCACTCTATCCAAAAGATTTCAAGTTTTCTCAAGAAGAGTTAATAAGATTTTGGATTATGCAAAGTTTTATCGATTCACTAGAAACATCACAAGAACTGAAAGTTCAGGCGGAGGGTTATTTCCATGAGTTGGAAAAGCGAAGCTTCTTTCAAAAGGCTGCTGGAAGCAGTTTTGGGGGCTATGTCATCCATGATTTGATGCATGATGTATTGCAATCCATTACAAAAGATGAGTGCTTTTGTGTAGAAGATGGAGACCTACAGAAAATCCCTCTTGGTATACGTCATATATCAATATTTCAAACGAGATTAAAGCATGTCAAACAAAATGAGTTGTGTAAATATAAGAAATTACACTCTCTGAGTGTTGCCTATCCTAATAGTTGTTGCTATAGTACAATTGAAAACTGGTGTAACAGTTTAACAAGTGTTTGTTCTTTATCTCTTGCTAAATGCAATATCAAGAAATTACCTGAGAGCATTGGAAATCTAAAGCATCTCCAATATCTGGATATTTCTTACTCAAAAATGGAAACTTTGCCCAAATCATTTTGCTGCCTGTACAATCTCAAATACTTAAACATGGAAGGTTGTAGACATATCGAATGCTTTCCCGAAGGATCCAACATGTTGGTTAATTTACAATTTTTCTTTTTGCCTCAGGAGAAGTTTTCATCGGTAGCTCATATGGAAAATCTTGCAACTGCAATTCAAATGGACCATCAGGATATTCTTCTTGGGACTTACCAAAAAATTCAAAATTTGAAGTACATGAGAAAACTTGGTGGACGTCTGCGTATATGCAATCTGGAGGTTGTTCCCAGCAAGCAAGCAGCTGAAGAAGCACAGCTGAACAACAAACCATTAATTAGCAATTTGTATTTGCATTGGTATCAACAGGATGGAGACCGTACTGATAACCAGTCATTAAGAGATGAAAATCCCCAGGAGGTGCTTGAAGGTTTATGTCCCCATCCTAATCTCAAAGTGTTGGTAATTAATAATTATGGAGGTAGAAATTTGTCACCAAGTTGGTTGAAGGAAGAGTTTTTGCCAAATTTAACAGAAGTTCACATTGAGTATTGTGTGAATGACTTCAACATCTCCCACCTCCCTTATTCCATCACTAAATTACGCATTCGTTATTGCAACCAGCTGACAAATCTTCAAAACTGTTTGAGGCGAAATCACCTGCCAGTCCTAAAGCATATGGATATAAGTTTTTGTGAGAAACTAGAGTCACTGCCAGTGGAATTATTTGGAGGATTTGTGTCTCTTGAGAGTTTGGAAATTTGTGGTTGCTCGAAGCTTACCTGCCCAAACGCTATGGTCTTACCACCCTCTCTTAAGAATCTTGAACTGCGATCATGTGGTGACCTTGAAAAGTCACTTCCCAGTTGCTTGCAAAACCTCACTTCCCTTGAAACATTGGGAATATCTCAATGCCAAAATTTAGTATCTATTCCAGCTGAAGTGACAAGCAATCTCAAATCTCTATCAGAGCTGATTGTTGGGGAATGTGAAGAGTTACAGTCACTAGGGGGGATCCAGTTTCTTGCATCTCTGCAACAACTCAGTATTCAGAGTTGTCCCAAGCTAGAAGAGACTGGAGGTCAAGATATACTTGGAAGACTGTCATCAGGTAATTGTTTTTGTTATTGCTTTGCTTTTGGTGTGCTATTTTAGTGTGCCATCAGGTAATTGTGCTTTGTTTTTAGTGTGCTATTTTTAAAGTTCCTTACATTATCTGTTATATAGTAGCTGTGAACAGTTCTGTTATTGCTGAAAAAATAATCATGCATATTTTTTTAATTTTGATCTTTTTGAATGAGTACTATTTACTTTTAATGAAATTCAGAGGTACAAGTGCCTTGTATACTTGAGTATCTGCAGGTATGCTCATTCTGTTTCCTTAAAATGTAACTCAGCTCAATATATATCACACTATCTATTGTTTATTTTCTTTGTTGTTTTTGTGTGATATTTCCTGTAGTTCAAAATTAGAAGTCTTTGCTAAGGTCTTAAGATTTCAGCTGATTTAATGATGTAGCAGTAATATGATACTTTTGAGTGCATACATATGTAATATTGTTGCTTTGAAATAATTAATCATAAAATTTTGGTACAATAATCATGTCAGCATATATCATCTTTAATTAAGGTATAAAGCTTTTCCTAAGGTACACTAATTCAGATTCTAACTTGATGGAAATGTTGTTTTTAAATATTTATAGAGCTTTTTAACATTTGAATAGTTCTGAATATTGCTGAATTCTGGCAGATTTGCTTTCTTCATCAAGCCATGGAGAAACAAGCACAAAAAGGGCCAGAAATTGACCGCCTATGACGTCTTGTCAATTGGTACTTTTATTTTTTCTACTATCTACATGATTTGTTTATTTTTTTTTATTTGTCTCCTGTTTAAATGTTGAAGAAACTTCCTTTTTTTTTGAAAAAAAAATATTGGAATCCCGTTGTTCACCAAATCCAACACAAAAAAACAATGATTCACAAAACAGCTGTTGTGTTCCCTAGCACGAGGGATGCTCCTTAAAAATGTTAGTTTGGCAAGAAGTTATAGTGCCCTGAAATAATAAAGGGAATTGAGAAACACATGAAATTGGTTTGGCACTGAAGTGTATCCAGGTTTTGGAAAATTTACGTACATATCAACATCATCATCAAATATGATGTTTATTTGGATAAAAATATGAACAAATTACCAACTGGTTTGTCTCAGTACTGCAGGATCCTCTCATGGGCTACACTAATCAGTATTTAAAGCAATTTTCAACCCTAAGCTGAAAAATAAGTGCATTTACCACTTAATTATTTATGAAATAAAACTTTTGAGAAAATGACTTTATGCTTATAGTGCTTTACCATCCCCACTGGAAAAAAATGCTATAATTTATGGCAAGAATGGTTGCTTTTGATTTGTGCAACTGTGGCATGCTTTAGCAGCTAGTAAGCACTCATTGTCGAGAAATTGATAGGTTATGAGATGTATGTGATATCAGAATATATTTTATGTTCTAACAATAAAACCTCTATTTGTTAATTTCAGACTTGATGTATTCTCCTCTCATGGTGCATGGTTGTTATATGTTACCAAGATTTTCATATGCTGCAGATTAAGAGAGACTGTCTCTCTGTTCATCAACACAATGTTAAAAACATCAAATGCTTTATATTTGGTATTTTTTTGTTATTTGTGTTTTTTTTTGTGTCTCTGTGCATAATCTATGTGTGCATTCTCAAGCTGTTTCTTAAGGAGAATTTCTATCTAAGTACTCTTAGAGCAATTTGCTTAATTCTGTAGTTGCATTCTGCTTCTTGTATTTTTCCTTTATTTTTTGCAATTTCCCCAAGTGCTCTGTGGGTAATCAGTGATTCCTATCACTGTCACTTGCGAATTGGGATGCATGTAATAAATTAAATAGTACCATATGGATTGAAGGACTTCAATTTTAATTTTTATTGTTAACAAAGTTAATCTTTTGAAAGAAAAATGTATCAACAATCAAGCACTCTGCTTTTTTTCCTCCTTTTCATTTGCTCTCGTTTGCTTCTTTGGAAAGTGATGCAAGTCAGAACAGAATCAATTGGGCAAATGGGGTTTTTTTTTTTTTTTAAATAGTGGTTGTACCATCAGTTTCATTAGAACCTGGAAGTCTAAATTGTTACCACACCCTGGTACCAGTGGGGATTTACCTACTATATATCTATATTCTACTTACGTTTACTGCTACTTAATAAGTTGGGTAAATGAGTTATCCTATCAAAACTTTTTCATTCATCTGCTCATTTACCCTGTACCAATTGCATAAGAACTGATGCTCCAAAAAAATGAAACATATAATCAAGTGCGACAGGTGCGCAACTGTGACGCTCACAATAAAATATGCATTCTGATCTTAGTAATTCTGTAACATTCACTGATAAAAGAATGAAGAAATAAAGAAGATAATGAGGTTTTGTCAGACAGCAGATTCAACTTCAGGTGTCAGATAAAAAAAGAAAAAAATGGATATCCAAAGACCAGAAACAGCCAATAATTCCACAATGGGACATCATGCGTCCCGGTACAGGTGCCGAAGTAGATAGCTGAACTGGACTACATAACCAGTAAAATGTAATAGCATTAAAGTTGGGCTGTCAATGGGCTTGACAATTCCATAGCCCAATATGAACCCACTATAATGGATCAACATTTAGGTTTTAGAGATGGGCTTAGAAAATTGAAAAACAAATCATACATTTAGTACCTCAAACTTTCCAATTTTTAACTATTGTCTGTACTTGTGTTTGCATTAATTGTTGTGCTATCACTATCTTCCATCATAGTATAACAAGTATAACTAAACACTTAACATTTATGTTGAGAAAAATAAATAGTATCATATTTATTTAGTCTCAATGCGTGTAAATTCAGTATGCAATAAGTTTTCACTTTTCAATTGTCGAGTACTTGTAGTCTAATCCAAGGAACAAAACCCACAATAGAACTTGAAGGGGGTAGTAACTCTTTAAGGAGAGAGGCATGTAATTCTGTACTTTCTCATCTTTTTTAAAGAATTCTATTGTTGTACTACATGTTTATCTTCATTTAGGCAATTCTACATTTAGATTCTAATCACACCAATGAGAGGTTACTTGAACAAAGGACACCCAAGCATTATAAAACAACACCATTAGATTTCTTGAATTTGAAAATGTAATTATTCATTTGGCACCTGATTGAGAAGACAATATTCTTCTTGTACATTGAATCATCCAAAATAAACTTGACCCCACTAGATACCAAGTACCAACAAACACAAATAATTGCTCCCAAGGCACTCCAAAGTCTAAACTAATACAAGGTATAAATTAGATTCCAATAAGTATAACACCAAAAAGAAAAAAGGAATCCAATGAATGTTACAATCCTATTGTTTGCACTGCTATATTCTGCTGCTGACATGTGGGACACCTTCTAAATTAATAGGTTGTATCAAAAACTCGTGCAACAACAACAACAAAAAAAAAAGAAGACATAAATAGGAAAAGCATCACTACTGAGAGCACTGAAAATTATATAAGAACAAACAGCTTTAACCAATAATTAAAGTGCAATAATACAACTGCTTACAATACCAACCACACCAATGTCCACATACTACCAAGAACAAAAAAATAGACACAAAAATCCCAAATCTAACTATTCCTTCATGAAAATAAAAACAAATAGAAAAATGGCATTTCAGTACAAATCTCACCTACTCCACTCATCATGTCCCTCTTCTTAATAGACCTATTTAAACAATCAATTCAAGGCCAAGGACCAGCTGCTCCAAGTTAATTCCAATCTTAATTCAGAAATAGAGAGAGAGAATGGGAACACTATCCCTCATAGAAGTTGGATCAAGAGGCACCATAGCATCTCTAGTCTCACAAGAGATAGAATATTTCAATTCTCTCAAGCTTGGAAAGAAGGAGAATAAATCAAAGAAGAAGAATAAGGTAGTTGTACCCCGTAGATTTCTGCCGAGAGTTTGTAAATCTGTGGATATAGCAGAGAATATCCAGGTTCAGAGAATAGTGAGAATTGGTTGTAAAAATTTTAGTTCGCCAGATTGTAAGGAGCTGCTCCAAGTTTAGATCGGAGCCTCATATCTAGAATGAGTCCAGAATAGTAACCCCAGGCAACAAATTAAACTGTTGCTTTTTAACATAAAGGTTGTTGGACTCTGCTTTGTTTGGTCAATCCATGAACTCAAGAAGGATTAATAATTTTTCATTTTATTGTTAGTATACTGGAATAGCATCTCTTATTCCCATTATAAATACATGACCTAAGAGAAGGATTCTGACAACTTAGAGAAACCAAGTTTTCTCAACTGGCTACTCATTGGATTACCACCACATGTAAGATCAACCACCTGGACACAATTACAATTTTGCCCCCTCCTTTTTGATTTGTTTATCATACTTGTACTCCTCTCTGTAATGATATCATTTGTGTGTAAAATAGGGACTTGGCTACTTTTTCCCGGGTTAACTACTATTGGTTTCTCTTTAATTGGCATAGTCTTGCTCCTTTGCATCTTTCTATTGAGCATTGGCCTACCACCACATGGCACTGAAATTGGGGTTGATTGGTTCTTTCTTTGATCTGTGGAAGACAAAGAAGAGGTTTTGGCTTGAGTCAAATTTTTCATAGTTTCGTTTAGCTCTCTTGACATGAGAACGCCGACTTTACCAGTTGAACCAACCTTGATTGAAGCATCTTTTTTGGAGGTTGTCAAGTCAGCTTCACGAGGCATAATTGATATCTTCTAGTTGTTGGTACTAGCTTTCAAGTATAAATATGCGACTGCAATACAGAAAAATGAGCTATGTTAATTAATTAAAATTTCAAGAAGTGTCATGACAAATCAAATGGGTCTTACGAATTTTATTAATTACAAATTATTTTTGCATTTGATGAATTTTACAAATTATGGGTGAATTATTCCTGAGTCATTCACAAAAGTTTGCCTTATTATTACGAACAACAGAAGTTTCGGTGCATTACTGCATTATAAGAAAATTGACTGTTCCTGAATTAAACCTGTATCATACCCATAACATAAATTTAGGACCACGTCGAATTAATCCAAACTCCTATTACTGCAGTGTGCATATGTGCACATTAACCCACTAATTGCAAAAAGAAAACTCATATTGAATGACCTTAGTTTGATATACTAACAATTCGCTAAAATGCACGGGAAATTTCGACCTGTTCAAGTTAGCAGTACACAAAAAATACATACATCTTGTTAAAGAATAATGTATTCACAACTTATAACCAACATCAAAGTACCAAAGGGAGGAGTTGCTTGGGTTAAATGGGTAAATATTATCACATAACTGTGCTCAGTATGAAACCTAAAAACTTGTTTGATCCACCTCAATCCGAACCCAACCTGATTGAAAACATTTGAATAATGAAAGTATAAAACACCCTCAGACCTGATATCGATGATACAAACTCAGATCAACCAAGCGGAACTAACCTCGTATGATGCGAAGCAGAGAAACCTCAAACATGAATAAAACCAAAACCGTATTGAATTAAACAATATTTTGCCGACTCAAATCAACATAATTAATCAAACTAAAGAGAATATAAATCTTGGACCTTTCGTTAAACTATTACATGAAACAACAAAAAAAGCAACATTTTGACCTGACATGAACCTGACCAATCCAAGACAAAGAAAATTGTGTACACAATGGAGAACCAAAACCAGACCAGAACTAAGCCATGATGTACAGACCCAAAATTTTAATCCAACCCCAGTATTATCCCAAGAAGACCGTCTATCTTACGCACTGCTCTAAGACTTAAAGAAATCATGATCTCCATTTGAATGTTACCCTTGAACACAAAATAGAGAATGAAGAATTAATTTCAAAGAAAAAGATCAAGTGCAATATTTGTTAAAATGTTCAGTTATTTCCACCACAAATAGAGGTACTACATTTTACTTCATATTACCGATTCAAAGGACAATGTGCTTAGATCCAGGAAAAGATGCAGAAGAAAGATAAACAAAATTGGCTTATTTCCTTATCCCCATGGCTTAACAATCATTCATGTCAATCCGATTGTTAATCAGAAAGAAAGAACGAATTATCACCTAATCACTGAACTAAGGGATGAAAACTCTACGAAAATATAAAAAATAATGGGGAGTCTAAACGTAGTACCGAGAAATGAAACGATATTCGGCTCTCTTTCCTTGTTCAATCGAGAATCGTCTCTGTCTTCCCCCACAGTCCCAGCTATTCGAGTTCGATCGATGCGAAGGAGGAATAATTCTTTTTTTTCTCTTCGATGGAGAAAGAAAGAAGGAATAACTGAAGAAGAAGAAGAAGAAGAAGAAAGTAGAAGCAATGAAGGAACAACTTACGTAGGAGGACTTGTCTCAAATACAGGGGTGCCTTCGCAAAAATGCAAACGAGAAACTACGGAATAAACATTACAATATGACATGGTTATGCGATTTCTAGTTCTTGTAGGGGCATGAGAGCAAAATTGCGCTAGAATGAATGGTAGAATAAAGTATGTTAAAGCATCGGCTATAATAAAGGCATAAAGAGCTACAACAGCCTAGTAATGGAATGCTATTTAATAATAATAATATGATGAATGGCATCTGAATTTTTACTAAAAAATATAAGAAAAAATAAGTCATTTCTTGATTTATTTAGATATTAGCTGCATTAAACAAATTTGAGTGATAATTATACTCATTAATTTTAATGTATTTTTTATGCAATCTAATTTATATTTCTTTCCGAAATTATTTATATCTAATAATAAAAGTGTTTATATTTTATATTAATAAGATTAAAAGTTGTATAAGTTATATTTGTATTTATGTAAAAAAAAATTTAACTTCAATTTTTCTATAATTATCCAGAAAGGAAAAAATGGTAAGCACTTTTTATACTAATTATAAACACTTATAAATTCAAATATAAATAAATTATTTATTTAGTATAAATATTTTTGCTGTACAAATAAAAAATATAAAATGTGGAGGGCAAGAATAATTTCTCATTAAAAAAATTAGAAAATTTTGAAATATATATATTTCAATTATTAATTTCTTAACTACCTAAAAATGGTAAGTCTAGCGATTATATAATTAATTAAGTAGATCCATGAGGTTAAACATCTTATTTAGCTCGATTTATAAACCTAATCCAATTCCCATTATGTTTGTTTGATCATGACTATTGACTACCAAGTACGAACCAAAAAAATTCTATAAAATTCGCTAATTAATTCCCAAGTTTATTATTTTTGTACGATTTGATCATGACAAGGCACCAAACAGTTCTACAAATTCATTTTTTAAGTTTATTATTTTAATGCTTCTGTTCGTTCTAGTGTTGTATTGGTCATTGTTTGATCCATCTCATCTAATTTAATTAATTTAATCAAGTTATTCAACTTTATAATAAAATTGCAACTTTAATTTCGTATTAATTATCCAAATTATGTTAAACACAAAAAAGTGAATAAAACTAAATAATACAAGTGTTAAATAAATTACTATATATAATGAGAAATTTATTAAGGGAGCTTATATACAGATATTGTTATTGATATCGTTGTCGGTACCGAATTTATTATTCTAATTAAATGAGTTATTATTCACGTTAGTGACTTAATTATACAACTTATTTATACAGTACTTTTATTATAAAATTTAAGTGAGTTATTATTCATATTAGTAATATTTGAGTTAAATAATAAAGTATTATACAAAATAAATTATATAATAAAATCTTTAATATGAATAATAATAATTTATTTTATATGAATAATAAAGTCGGTATTAATACCAGTATCAACAATAATATCTCCTAAATATTTTCCATTCATTAATATTCACCATCAGTTTATCACTCAAAAAAACAATTTTTTTTTTAAAAACCATAAGAGGAGATTCAAATACTCCAAATCTCAAAGTTAGGATTCTATTAAAATTTCACTCAATTTAATTTAGTTATCTACTTGGATTCCGAGTCCATTCTTTATATATAAATAGACTTTGTGTACTCCAAACCCCAAAAAAAATAAAATGATTTGAGAAGATCACCAGATAGATATATATATTACAACATAATTAATTACCCAACAAAAGGTACTTAAAATAATTACATGATCCCTGCACATTTAAGATTTATGTACTGATCTTATGTGGCAATATATAAACATAGTTGTGTGTGTGTTATTGTTGTTATTTGGTGTGTGTAGCTGCTTAATTGTATCCAACACTGCTATTGAATTGTTTTTTGAGGAGGGTTTTAATGTTATAAATTTTTTTTATTTGAAACGAATATATTAGAATTAATCAATCACGGTGAATTAGATTCATTCTTAATAACTATTAATTGGTCTAATTATTATTAAGACAACGTTCTTTACGTAAAAAAATATATATTCAAACCAAAATTCAATGAGAAAATTCTTTACAAGTATTTAAATTGATATACTTGACTACATCTTTATCTAAAAAAATTAATTCTCTGTTATTAATATCGTTATCTCAATGGGAGCTTATACACAGATAAGTTTCTTGATACCGTCATCGATACGGGCTTAATTATACACATTAATAAATTATTATGTCTATTAATGACTTTATTATGCAAACTCATTTTGTACAATATTATTATTATACAACTTAAATGAATTATAATACATATTAATGACTTTATTATGCAAATTCATGTTGTACAGTATTATCATTATGCAACTTAAATGAGTTATTATGCATATTAATGATATTTAAGTTAAATAATAGAAATATTATACATAATAAAGTCATTAATATATATAATAACTCATTTAATGTATATAAATAAGCCTGTATCGATGACGGTATCAATAATAATATCTCCATAACATTTTCCTATCTCAATGATCATGAAACCCAGAAAAAATAAAAAATAAATTGGTAGAGCTGTCTCCAATTGTAAACTCTTGCTCCGCTGATCAGCACAACAATTTGGTAAAAAAGGCTCCGTGTTTTGTGACAAATTTGTCTCCTTAATTTGAACTTTGTGTAGCATTTTGAGACAAAATTCGTTACCTAATATGAAAAGAAGGCAAAGTGATTAGCTTTTCTTCCTAGTTTTCTTCTTTAATGCTCTATATATGTAGTCGTCATCTTTCCTTTTTTTTATTCTTTTTAGTGAATCATGCTCACAAGCTTTTTGTTAAAAAACAGAAAAAAAAAAGAAAAGAAGAAACAAACGAGAAACAATGATGTGAATGAGAAGTTCCATTTCTAAACCTTATTATGCTCAGAAAATTTATATGATCCTTTTTAATTTTCAAATTCATAGCAGGTCAACATATATCTTTTTGGGCCTGTATAAGATTTATATAGGCCTAAAATGCATCATACCTGATTAGTTTACAACATGGAATGCATCACCAGCAAGGCCCTTTTACTGTGAAGTGGAAACCTGATATTCTGATATATAATGCTGATATAGCGTTAAAGAAGATTTAATTTACACATCCAATTTCATAATTTTCTGAAGATAATTAGTTATCATATAGTTCAATATATAATGTCTAGTGATAGCTTTTTCTGTCTTGGCATCAGTACCGTGTTTGGTACAACTATTGTACCTGAAAATTTTAACTTGATAACTGATAAGCCAAATCAACAAGAGAAGAAACAATTTCAACTTGTCATTCTAAAACATTTAAGTTTTTAGAGTATGTGGTAAATTGATTCTCATTTTGTTTTCCGTAACTTTGATTATTTATGTAGTATTATTTTAGTTTTTTAAAAAAATGTAATTTTGACCTAGCAAAATACTAAAGATTCATGTGCTAAATTTCACTTTAAACCATCAATTTCCTTTTCCTTTTAAACCATCAATTTCCATTACTACACAAATTCAGACTGTTAAAAGGAGGATTGTTGTGTTAATAGTAGGTACAGACTCCAGTAAATATGACCAATGATTTTAATGCCTATTTTGTACATAACATATGCAAATGAAAAAAAAGAATACAATAGCAACTCATAGCTGAACAAATTTCTGTCCCAAATTAACAAGATATTTTAATTACAAAAAAGCAAAATTAATTAACTGAGCTTAGTTTCCTGGAAATTTTAGTATATTGATCTGAGAAAACTTTGGAAAATCAAGTTCCCATGCAAAAAAATCTGCATAAAACCCCAATTGGGAATCAAAACTTAGCCTATTGTAACCCCCGCCCTCTCCTGAAAGAAGTAAAAAGAACAAAAAATAAACGATTGCAAAACAAAAATTCAGTCTTTTGTACAATGTGCATCAGTACCGTGTTTGGTACAACTATTGTAACCGACACTACCAAGAAAACTCCTGATTTGATCTGTACTGGTATTACTTGCTTGTAGCAATCTCTCATCTTCTTCGTATATCAAGTACGGCGCTTCTCCTTTTCTCCTGGAGAGAATCTTCGAGGCCCCTTTCAGCACATGATATTCCCAACCTTGCACATCAATTTTTATTAATAGCACCTTCTGATGTTGTGAAATTACTTCGTCCAAAGGGATCGTCGGGACAGTCATTGCTATCTCTTGGTTAGATTTGAATGCTAGCTTCGCACCTGTTTGAGATATCGCACTGTTGTCAAGTCGGCCAACAACCTGCACATTGTTTTTTTTTTCAAAAAGTTCATATAATCGTGTTGGTTGACGATTCGAATGGAAAAGTTACACATACACACCTTGTGTAATTGATTGATGCAGTACATTTAGCTTTAATAAGAAAATTATGTTATAATGGGTTTAAATTGTGTCTGCTGGCACAGAAATTAAACTGATAAAACATCAACCTTAACTTTACCACCTTTATCTTTATTTATTTTCGGCTTAATCAGTATCGAATTGGACAAGGTACCAACTTGACTGTACTTCTGATAATTTAAGAATTTTCAAAATTAAGCTTTATTCAAATGAGCTTCAATTGAGGACCCCGGGACAAATAAATGCATAGACAAAGTAATTTTACTGTCTTAACCCCAAATCTGCAACAACATCCACCGATTCGCCAAATTCATGCTGGAACAATTTTCAAAAACATATCATAAAATTAACTGAATAAATCAAAATTATAGTTAATTTAATCAAAATGGAGATATAACCTTGTGAATTGTAACACTCCCAATCCTATCCGAAGCTGCCGCACTGAACAATGTAACTCTATCTGCTACCCGGTTGAGATACACTCCATCACAAATCCTTTGCAAATTCTCAAAAATCGGTTCGAACGCAACCACCGGAAACCCCATTACCGCCGCGGCAAATGCAGCCATGCCCACATTGGACCCGATATCGACAAACAACCTGTTTTCTCTCTGTTTTCCTTCTAACAGATCCTGAATTGTACCCGATATGTCCGGTTTCCTAAACTGTTTCCCCTTTAGCATCCGCTGGATGTTCTTATGAGGCTTATCGGGTAAAGATCCGAGATCCGATAGTGAGAAAAGAAACGGGTATTTGACGCCTTCGACTAGGCTAGCGAACACTGGCGAGGCTTGTGGTGAGGCGTAGCAATCGAAAGGTTGGATCTTTGCGGTTTTGAGGTTTACATTTAGGGTTTTGTGTGCTTGGCTAGGGTTTGAGGTGAGATAGAGGAAGGAGAACAAGAGGAGGAGGAGGAGAAAGAAGGAGAGAAGCATAAGTAGGGTTCTCTGAGAAGGCATATAGAATCCCTTGTCTCTCTTCCATGAATTTCGCATCTCTTTTGTTTCTCCTTCCTTCCAATTTTTATGGATCTTCTTTTCTGGATCGATAATGGCTAGACAGTGATGAGTGTGTAAGCACTGAGAGAGGAGAAAAAATAGATTGAATCTGTCATGGGATGAAGAAGAATGGCTAACTGATCCTCTCCATTTTGCTTTTCAAATGGAAAAGATGAGAAGCCTTGTCATATATAATATATAATGAATTTTATATATTATATATTCATAAAAATTATAATATATTTATATTATAGAAAAAAAATATGATAACGGATGTGAATTCTTTTATTTGGGCATCAAACTAAATTGAGAAAACGTATGCAAGTTTTTTTTTTTTTTCAGTTTTTATTTTTGTGCCTTTTTTGTTATTGGTATTTTAAGAACTTTCTGTGTAGCTTACCATGGTTTCTTCCTTGCTAACAATAGGGCAAAAAAAAAAGATAATTTTACTTGGATATTTCCAAAAACAGACTGCACAAAAGCTAATTAAATATTAGGGTTATTCTTTTTTTGTTTTTTTTTCTTTTTTTATTATATAAACATTTATATCAGCAATAAAATGCAAAAGAGGAAAAGAAGATTCAAGCATATAATTGGGTTCAACAAAAGGAAGCCCAGGAAATTAAAAGAAGAGGATGTTTTCTCTGCCAAGAAAAAATTTCACATGGTCTTCTCCAAGTGCAGTAAATTATTTCATGCTGGTAAATTCTTTTTTTCACCTTGTTCACCTAATTCATTCATATATATTTTGTATATTCTTTAGTTTAATGAACCTCAAAATTGATATATTATTAAGGACTTCAGAATGAAAAAACAAAACTCAAAGTAGCATATTCATCTTGAAACTAAGCTATTGGATTAGACAAATCAAACAATCTTGATCTTGCAAACTAATTTTGAAGAAAAATTTCATAATGCAGAGGGACAAGACCTACACCAGACTGGCCAAAGAGGAAACAGAGGACATAATTCAAGACCAAACTTTAGTAATTTTTCTTATCTTTTAGCATATATAATTACATGAAAGATTTGTCATATAGAGCTATTTAATGAACACCTTAATTGTAGTCTCATCTTGCAAATTTTCCAATATATATTTGACATAAAATAGGTGAAGGACCTTTCAAATGGATTGACAGAAAAAGAAATTGAGGTAATTATATCTTTAGATAAATTCTACTAATAGTTCTTACATATAACTCAATGAAAGATAAATGTTATATTTATATTGAAGTTTATTGAATCTCACAATTTGCTTTCTTTTTATTTGGTTGGACTATGATCTCAATGGAAACCAGATGAGAGGCAAAGCACCCAGCATTGAAGAAACAGAAAAGGAAATTGAGGTCATAATTTTATATAGTCACCAAAAATCAGACTAATCAAATGAAAACTTGACAGTACAATTTTTTTTTTAAATTAACTTTTTCAATATTTCCTTATAAAATATAATTGAATGAAAGAAGTATATATTGATTTTTCTCCAGGATGCTTGCACTGTAATTGGCGAGAAGTTTCCTGTCTATTATTCATTACAAGAATTAGGAGGTTTTTTTAGGATTCCTGGAAGGTTAACATTAATTCATCATATATATTCTGTATTTTCCATTGCAATGTAGAACATATTTTCCTTAAAATTTTTGTAACAATTCAAAATTCATGTACAGAGTAAAGCGTATTAAGGTCCGAAATCCACGCAATCCAAATTTTCCTGGGTGTTCCAGTGATGTACTGATATGTAAAGAGGTAACAACTGGTACTTGAACCACTTAATAAAGTTGTAATTATCATTATACTGTTTACTATTGTAAATTTTTTGGTGCAGCCCAGGAGAGATTCTGAAAGAATAATTTTAGGTCTTCATGTAATTGTTGAATATCAGACAGCGGAGGAAGCCAAAAACGCAGTAAGTCGTTGGCTTTCCCAGTTAAATTCTAACAAAGAAAGGGAATTTTATATCTGATTTAACATGCTTGTTGTTTTCCTGATTTGCCATACGTACCAGATCCATTACCTGAATTGCTACCAGGGACATTTGTTTCGTGTTCGTCCCAGAAGAGACTACTGTATTGCTTCGGCATGCGACAGCTACCAAGAAGATGAAAAGGATCTCGATCAAGTTGTAAGTTAATTTTCAATTAGCACTTGTACTGATTTCTTACTGCTCTAACCAAATCTTGCACTGGCATGCATTACACAGTACCAAACCTGATAACTTGTTTGGTATCCTTTTGATGTTCCATTATTTTTCTGAGCTAAACTCCTGAAAACCCCGTTGACTTTCCGGCTTGAAGTAACCAAAAGTTACTTTTGACTGATTGTTTTCTATGTCTGAATTAAATTCATAATATTAGTTATATGTTATATAAAACTGCATTATCATCTATATATGAAAAAGAAAAATAACAATATTTTATTAAATTTGAGATTCAAGAAACAACCATATTTATCTAAAAAGGAATGATCACTGTACCACTTACCCGTACTTTTTAATTGCATCCCTGATATTTGAATTTATTCAATATAATTTCTAATTTAAATTTTAAAATATGTATTTTTAAAAAATATTTATACTTAACATTCAGTGCAAAAAAAAAGGTGCAAGAATAACTTTTTTATAAGTAATATGTTATGAAATATTCATATCATACTACATGTGTGTTGAACAGAGAGATGAGCTGAAGAGCACAAAAAAGAAGAGGGAAAGATTTATGAAGATTCATTCATCAACCATGAAATTTCCAATGTATGAAGGAAACAACAGTCTCCAAGGAGAAGAAGAAGAATTGGAGCCTTTGTTGGCACAATTCAATAAAAATACTGACAATATATAGCTAGTTTCTCTTAATTAATATCCAGCGAAATGACCTGAAATATTGATTAATTAGGAGATGATATGGTATTTGGGAACTTGTATGATATGATAATGGCATTTGGGAATTCATGTGATATTTATTTTACAAAGGATTTTGTCATAAAAATAACAAATTAAAAAAGTTTCATCATTGCCTCCTCCCCTTCTGGTAACATCGCAATACATGTAGCCAATTAGTTTTTTCATATCATTTTGATGGAAATATAGTATGACTTTGTTTAGTTTAAGGACGCCTCCTGATTATATTGCTCTTAAACAATTAAAGGACATTCATAATATGTCTCATGTGATGTCCAAAATGCCTCCAAAAATGGTACATTTCATATGTATGTTATGCAAGCCGTCATGCAAAGCAAGTCTAGAACCACTCACACGTCGTCACAGGCTAAGCATGCACGTTGCTAGCGTTCACAATGCTGCTGCCTCAGTCAAAATGACTGGGCGGCAATCATTATGCAGGTCAACTGGAGAAACAACACACAATGATCTGCCGTACGCGAAAAATCAACAGTCCCAACCAATGTTCAGAGTTTAGAAGTATACAAGTCCGTAATGACGTACCATTCAAGCATGAATGGCATGCCACTCATTCCTCGTTAGCATCCATTAGATGGTTAGGTTCTCATCACAACAATGTCCGAGGGGGGCGGAAACATCGTCAGGCCCTGTCAAAATATCAATCTGACATGCAACAGAGGTCACCACGCCCCGCAGCACCCCCGTCATCCTGCCCCAGCCGGTAATTTATATCCATGTTGGCTTAGTAACTCCAGTACAATGTTATAAATAAATCTTCTTTAATTTATTGGTTAATTTAAATATGTAATCATATAATTTTAAAATAATAAAGTTTGTCATATAACCAAGATGATCATATTTTAATTAATAACATTAATCTGACCCTACTAAGAGTATTTATTCTCTGCACAATCTTAATTAATTAATTAATGTGATCATATATAATTTTAAAATATATATAGAAACATAATTAAATTTTAATAGTTAAAAATTGTATATTTTAAATTAACAGATATTTAATTGTAACTGATAAATAAGCAAATATATAGGTGAGTGGACATTATTTTTTTTATAGTAGCTAATTTTCTCTTAAAGAAATTTATCAGCACAATGTTTATTTATATATGAAGCATCAAATAGAGCACACCTAATATAGTTTTGTAAGAAAAACAAAATACATTACGTCTAGGAAATATTAATGTGCAGATGCATATGTATTCACATAAACTTAAAAAAAAAACCGTGCGTTGTTGGAGGAAATCAAATTTGAATTGCAAATGGCAAAATATGTTGTTACAACATAAACAAAATTTCATAGTAGTTAAGTTAATTATTCCGTAAAAACTCATTCATGAATGGGATATTAGTAATGAAATGTTGAAAAACTATCCTTTTTATGTTTACTAAAACTTTCGACAGTGTTAGATTTACACTCGATCCATTGGTTGGCGATGATAATTAGATATTGTCCGCTGCTGATATTAGAAACGAGAAATTGATAATTTGTTCAACTTGTTAGAACATAATGTGAACAATATTTTTTATGAAAATGTGTATCGTACAACTATTGCTTGGCTGAAACAATTCTCATCCTAGAGGATGAGTGAGTACAATTATTCTTGTTTTGTAAATGTCAGTTTTTAGGCTTTTTATGTTGTAATTGCATTTCATTGGAATTATTTGTTGTTATTTTGTATTAGGTAATGACATACGGAAGAAGGTGAAGGTTCAATAACAGAAATCTATTCCAAAACGAAGTATATTTTGGATTGTGCATTTTTTGTTTTGCATTGTGCATGCTGTCTTCTCACCGATTCACTTATGAAATTTCACTCAACTATTTGTTTTGTAAGACATCATTTTAGTCCTTAAACTATTTAATTTATACTAAATTGATTCTACATTTAAAATCTATTGAAAAATATATCAATTTTATCTATCATGAAAATAAATATGATTGCTAACGGCATAAAAAAAATGATAGTCATCAAATAATACAAATAATGTGAAAATAAATATAATTATTCATGCCATCAAATGTTATTATAATTATGAAAGAGCTTTAATTTTATGTAATTTTAAACGAATTAAAAATCATATATACATATATATTATCATGAGTATTATAAGATATATCATCATGATATGAGTGTGAACATAAAATCTTCAATTTTCTTTTGATCAATAATAATTGCAGGATTAATTTGTTATAAACTAAAAATTTTATGAATCAAAATGATAAATTAGCAATACTTTAAGGACTAAAATAATGCATTTGAAACATTAAGAATCAAAATAGTAACGAAGTGATACTTTAAGGATTAAGTTAATATTTTTAAAACTTTAAGAATCAAAATGATAAATTAGTGATACTTTCATTCATGTAGTTTACTCTTTATTAAATTAAAGAATTTTGTTCCTGATATGTTGTTGTAAAATGACATGTACGAATTTTCTGAAAATATGTCATGTGTCAAATAAATAAATAGTAGCAGAATTAACGAACTTTTGTTTGCTTTAAAGCATTAATAATTTGATATATTATTTACATACCAATTTAGATGATCTATTTTCAAATTATATTTGTATTTAGAATTTTATATCTCACAAATATTGGCTGAATTTTAGTTTGTCACTATGATTAATTGCAACTTCAGTAAAATGGACTTGCAAATACAATAAAATGATAAAGGCTGTTTTATGTTTGTTTAGATATAAATATCAAAATTACATGATAGAGAAAACAATTACTTTGTAAAGTTTTCAATTATCAGTGAATTCATATCAATTGAGTGCTTAATAAATTGACGACTGATTTTTCACTGCTCACTATTTGAATGATTTTCATACAATTTATGCACCTCTTGAGAGGAAGAAAACATGATTGAGGTTCTATAAATCAAGCAACAAATTAACCTAAACACAACACATCTTTAATACCTAGTAAAATAAATATATATAAGCACAAAATTATAAGTTATCATATGAAAAGAAGATTAGATGCACACAATATAAGAACAACAATAATATTAGAACAAAGAATAATAAATAATAAATAATAAATAATAAATAAAAGATATAAGTTATTGGAGGAAACAAAATTTTAATTGGATGTTATGGTGCTTTTTAGTTAGAAAACAACAAAATAATGATTTATACAACAAAGACAGTATTGACAACGGCGATGGAGGAGATAAAATACAATTTGGTCATATTTGTTTAGCCTCTTTGGCAGATAATTATCTGCGTCAAACAAAATTAAATATTAAACAAGATAAAAAACTGAGAATTTATTCATCAATCAAGAAAAATGGTTGGGATGCAGGTAATATATCCATTAATTATTCCAACTTAATTGTTTCAGTAACTTCAAAGTTAGTTTTAACTACTATTTTTCAATGATTTTAACTATGGTTAATACAATCAATTCTTGATGAATATTTGACAGAATTAATTAATTAATTGGTTGCACTACTCTCTTTTTGTTTCTTTCCATTGTTTTATTTTACATATCACAACTAATGAATCGATGATCATATCAACACAGGTTGCAATACAAAATCAAGTCTTCAAACGACGCTAGATCAAGAGTCGTGTAGCATAAAATGAAATAGAATTTACTGTCTATTTAACATGAATTGAAGCATGATACAAGCAGAGCAGTAAGAAGAGCTGATACATGTACCAGTGATTCTATGTAGAGATGATGGTACACAGACTAAATAAGATGTTGTGATCTTCATTTAATTTGTGAAAAATAATGCTACATTAAGTACCAGTATTACATTTGGTGCAGAATTATATATCTCAGATATAATTGGCTGAATTTGTAACTGGTGCATGAATATTAGTTTTGAACCATAGATATTTTTATTAATTAATGTCTGAAAAAGAAAAGGGTAGATATGTAATTTCCTCGTACATACGTCTGCTATGAACTATAGTAAGATATTTTCAAAATTGTGTGACTAGCCAAACCAACTATGTAAATTATGATATATTCATTTGATGCTTGTGAAATAAATGAATTAATTAATGACAAATTTTCAATGTTGGCCGTTTTATTGTTTGTCATACAATTTATGCATCTCTTAAGATTAGAAAAGTATGATTAAAAGGTTCTATAAAGCATTGCTAAATACAATGTACATTTAAATTCTATGAAAAGAAATATGAATACATTATGTGAGTTTAAGCTCACCAAAGAGTTTGGTGAGTTTAACTTAAAAACCTATAGAATCAACTTAAATTTTCAAATCCAAGTTACACAATAAATTTTTTATATCAAAATCTTATATAATACCGAATTTTTTCTATTTTTAGAATTTTCTAAGAAAAATATTTATTATTTTATTATTATTTTAGAATTATTTTCAAAAATCCAAAAAAATAGTTAGAAAACTCTAAAAACAGAAAATTGTGGTATCGTGTCAGATTTTAATATGAAGAATTTATTAAGTTACTCAGATTTATCGTGTGAAACCGTTTCGATTATTTTTTTAGTTGAGTTCACCAAAGAGCTTGGTGAGCTTAAACTCACCCTACCTTTACTCGTACACAATTATAATCATCTACATATATTACTATAAAATGATCATGTTTGTTGTGTTATAATAGTACAATAGAAAAACAACAACAAAAATAATAAAGAAATAAATAATAAATACAAGTAAAATATATAAGTTATCGGAGGGAACAAAATGTTAATTCCATATTATGGTAATTTTTGTTTAAGATTTGAAATTTGACTGTTCATAAAATGAGAAAAATATTAACAATTATGACTAATGGAAAAGTTTTTAGTATAATTAATATTAGACTATTTAATCTTTCTAAAATTACAATTATGACTAATGAACTTATAATTTTGGCAATTATCATCTGAAGTTGGTAAATGTAACAATTGTGTCCTATTTATTAAAAAAATTAGGAATAGTTATCATTGTTTTAAAATGACTTTATTACCTTTGTGTCTATTTAGAAAAAAAAATTCTATCACTTTAAATCTTATGTTATTCAATGTCAAACTAATTAAAAAAAAAGAGTGATAACTGCATCCCTTATCCGCACTCTTTATTTGCACCCCAAGTATTTGAAGTTAAGGGGTGCAAAATTTAAATTTTGAAATATGTATTTTTAAAAAGTATTTATACTTAACATTAGGTGTAGATAAATGATGCAAAACTCAGGGATATAAAAATAATTTCTCATTAAAAAAATAGGAAATAATTATCTCGTTTTCACTTTTCAACATACTTATAAATCAACCATATAAGTTGCACATTTTTTTTCAAATTAAATATCTTTTATTCTAAATTTAAGTAAAAAAATTGAAAAACAAAAAATAATAATTCAATAACTTAATGTCTTGTGGATATATTTTTCTATCTTATTCAAATAAGAATATTTATTTTGTCTCCAAAAGAAAATAATTTGTGATATCATTAATTATAGAAAATCATGGACTCAGAAGGTAATGTTCAAACTAAAAATTCAAAAGATAATTGTCAC
Organism: x Bolboschoenoplectus mariqueter; assembly: GCA_037678475.1. Classification (NCBI taxonomy): domain Eukaryota; kingdom Viridiplantae; phylum Streptophyta; class Magnoliopsida; order Poales; family Cyperaceae; genus x Bolboschoenoplectus; species x Bolboschoenoplectus mariqueter. Next base: position 352,690 of record CM075239.1, on the reverse strand, counting down.
AAAATAAGAAATTTTTGGGTCCTGAAACATTGACCAAATATTTTATATTCATCCTAATTTTGGAAAATTTCGGACTATTAATTTTCCTAAATTTAGGCCACAACAGCAAACACCATTACAAAATCCTTAGCAAATTCTCTTAACGGGTTTGAAATCAAAGAACCCGAAAACCCATTATAGCTTTAGAAAAGGCAATTATATATGAATTATTAGGCACATTAATTGATTGAACCTAATTTCCACAAATAGCCCATTTATTCTCTCGTATATATCTGGTATTATAAATCTATAGCTTTAATTAGTTTCTTTAAAATGCCTCTACTCTAAAATCCAATAATGAGAAAACAAATGGGTATTAAATCACACCTTCACTTCAGAGTTTCTTAAATCGGACAATATAATGTCACAAAATCCTTTTAAATTTTGAACTTATTATAGATGATCTTCCGAATTTTTATTTTTGGAAATCATCACCACTGCCACCCTTAAAAAAAAATTTAATCCGAGAAAATTAACCTCCAAGAAGTTAATATTATTCATTATTTAAATGCTTACAGTGTTATTACTTAAAAATTAATATTTATCTAAATTTGAATGAACTAAATTATTTTATAAATAATAGAAAATTAAGTAACATACATGAAACAACAGCAAATATTTGATTTTTACTTTTATATTTTATATTTCACTTTATATTATTTAATTTTGTCTTGTATAAAATATTCTGTACATACCAAATTTATAATAAGATTTTTATTTTATAATACAAACATAATATGTTTTCAATTTGAAATAAATATTGAGAAACATGGTTGTAAAATACATAAAGAAATTGAAAAAAGAATAGATTATGAGTGGCATTATAGTCACTTTACATTGAAAATACTAATGTTAAGTAAGATTAAGACTGAAGAGCTAATTGTCACAAATTAGAGATTCTGAAAGGAAATTGTCACAAATAAAAATTTGAGGACTATTTATCACAAGTAAAAAGTTAATTAATGGGTGTCCCTTGACATTAATTATCCAATTCAGATTTAAAAAAGGATCAAAAGAGGTCAAAAGTAAGAGGAAAAAAATATGTTGTTCTTAATTACATTGTTCAATGGAAAAGATTAAAGATGATTACTATTAAAATCGAGCCATAATTGGTACTTTATTAGGCTAATTCTATATAAAGCCATGTACATAGAAGAATCAATTAATTCAAAAATAGAATATTTCTACAGAGAACAAGGGAAAATAAAATACAAGACCTATGTTGGTCTATAACAAACCAATGATATTTTCCTCCCCAAACATAGGAACAAAAATTACCATTTACTCAGAACATTCCATAACAAAAACCTATTATAAACATAACCTAATTTTGCACTGTTACACAACTTGTGAGATTTATATTTGCTGAGAGGACGAGAGAAAATATACACCCATTGATTATCCAAATACCTAGAGAGAACCAAAGAGAGATAGCTACTTCTAAGAGGCTGGATATAAAAGAAAGATGGATAGACGATCGGAAAAGCTTCCTATATCAGAAAACCCATCATTTTCAGAAAATTATTTTGATAATTTCATGGTGGTAAACATCTCTCTTCACAATGTTCTTGTTTACTGATTAAAGTTTGAAACAGTTCTTCAAGTTTCATTTACATTTCATTGCAATCAGAGCTAGTAATTGTGAGGTTTATAAGGTACCAATTGATTATGTATATTGCAGCTACTGAACCAAACAAACTAAAATATAATTATCAAGGCAATTTGTCGATATGATTTGGTTAACTGTAGATGCAGTACGCGGGTTAAAAAGGTTTTACATCAATTGAATGGTTATTGTTTCGTTATATAATTTATGACATCAAAATATGAAACATTCTTGAAAATTCTGACAGGATAATACCGTCATTGCTGAGAACTTCCCTGCCGATTATTTGTTGGAGAACTTGGAAAAACTATTTTGTTCTTTTGGAAGGTTAGAGTTAGACAATAATAAACTGTTTCCGACTGGTTTAATTTTGCATATTGCATTCAACTTTATGAATGCCACATCTTTGTATTTGTTTGCAGAGTGAAGAGTTTCAGAGTGACAAATCCCCGGGATCCGAATCTTGCTGGTTGCTCAAGAGATGTCTTAATAATTAAAGAGGTACCCAAATTGATCTACTTCATGAAACCGAAAAATAGTTACTAGTTAATTAGGCATTGAAATGCATAATAATTAATGTCTTGCAACAAATAAATTTTCTTCCTTTTTAGGGGTGGTGGGGTTTTGAGAGAACTCTTTCAGGTCTTCATGCTATTGTTGAATATCAAACGGTACACGAAGCCAATGAAGCAGTAAGTCCTCTTTCTTGCTATGAAACTCAGGTTTAATTAATTATGAGTAATAATTAGTATGCTGTTGAATTCTATACATGAAAAATTTTAAGGTGGAGTATTTATTAGATCAGACATTTTCATCCGTACGGACGAGTGGTATATCAGAAAAATGGATTCCGTGTTCGTTCTAGAAGAGACTACTCTATTGCAACAGAAAAGGATACAACAGCAAGGCGGGACAGGGATTCTGATGTGGTAAGTTTTGATTGACCTTCCCACTCAATTGTTAATAATTACTTCAATAAAAAGAAACATTTGTAAACTTACGCCCGAAACGAAATTTCACATTAGAGAAATCAAAATCTGTTTCAGGGATTGTAACCCAATCAAATCCATACTTTACTAAACTAAACAAACAGAACTGTTGAAAAGCAAATGAAGGTCAGAATTATGCAAATCGAGAAATAACTGTATTGATCTAGACATCTCATCCATGACTCGGTACCTTCTCTAGATGCAATTGTGTGATACATCACCATATTTACTAATTTACATAAGATACTTTTTGTCAAACAGAGGGATGAAATGAGGAACCCGAAGATGGGGAGAGGAAGTCTCACAGAGAAACCACCATGCGTAAAACCATTGAAGTATGTTACTTATGTAGGAAACAGTAATCTCTAACATACTGAGACACATTGAATGTTCTAATCAGGTTTCTGACATCGTGCAGGAACCACGAGGCACTGGCACCTTCTATTTGGGAAAAGAGAGCAGGATTCCGCTACTGACCTGAATCTTTTTTCCTGATCTAAACCATCCGACTCAAAAAAAGACGGTCCATATCTTCCTGGGACGAACCGGTGAAACTTATAAAATCTGGAAAGGAGCCAAACAATAGCTGTTTGTCATTGTTTATTTCTTCATTTCTTTCTTCTTCTATTTTTTTGGATACAGTCGGTGGACTGTCATTTTTCATTTCTCAGGCATCCATAGGACCTTTATTTATCTAATAGTTAATGTTTTGGGATCATATATTAGTCTGAAGACTTGTCCTTGGTTAATGCCATTAACTTATGGCATGCATGATTCAAGATATAAGTGTAAGATATGGTAGTTATGAAGATTTTTATCTATCAATCACATTCCTGCAACGTAGACGGATATTTGTTGTGTTCTTTAGTTGTTTCAAATGGAATGTTTTACTTTGCATGCTTAGAAAAAAGATTATTATCTTTTTTGTAAATTCAAAGTTGAAACGGAGAAACATATTCCTGATTGGAAGTTCATTCTAGTGGAGTAAATTGGATTAATCCGAACTACAACGCGCTCGATAGATTGATCGTTTTGAATAAAAACCCTTTTGGAAGCTTTGTCCCCCTCTGCACTATTAAAAGAACTAACAAAAATACATCATCTCAAATTTATAAAGCAGGTTGGTCCTAAACAGTACCGACGTACCAGTGCAAAGCTAAACCATCTCTTTCCTGTATGAACACCAACAAAAAAGCTGTTTGTACCTAGTGCACAAGTTCAGTGCTACAGATGATCCAATCATTTGTGACCACAATAGAATATGGACAGTATAAATTGGAACAAAGTTTTCCTTTTTCTAATATTAAAGAGACACAATCAGATACATGATTAAATTCCTCCCTAGTAATACTAATACTACACCATGCCAATGTATTCTACAAATACCATCACTAACACAAGGAACGCCTAACAATAAACCACACAAATTTCATCTACATATGACACAGTCAACATAAGGCCCATGAAAAATAGTTACATTAGAAAGCTGCTGACATTTACCTACAAACAACACTGCTACAATTAACAACTTCTGAACTACCAGCCCCCTCCCCCTTCAATCCAAGAAAAAAAGAAAAAGAGAAAGAAATAGAGGGTTACACATATTTGATATTAAATGCCATCCCTGAACACCCAGAAATAACAGAAAATTAGCGACTGTGACTGGCCTATGGGACCCACAAGACCAAACCACCACCTAAGACAGACTAGGACCCCCCTCCAACATCATGATACTGTGCTTCATATCCTTGATTTCCTGTTTCAATTTTTTGATCTCAGCTAATTCCTTTGCCTCTTTATTGGCCCTTTGTACACGCAGCTCAGCCGCATACCGATCCATGCTACTTACCCCCATGCTGGCTCGTCCATGGATTGCAGGAATACCGCTCCTATCTCTAGAGACACCTACCTGAGGCGGCAAAATAGCAGCATCAGCTGGTGCAAGAGGTGACTCTCTGCTTGAGATTCTCTCCCTAGACACTTGCACCGGCACAGCAGGTGGTGAAGGGAGCAGTTCTCTTTCATTGTTGGATATTGCACAAGGGTTTCTCTCTCTAGAATCTTCCTCTTGCACTCTAGAAGGATGCATCTGTACATCAGGTTCAACATGGCCCTCTTTCTGTTCATTCATCGCCACATCAGTGTTTGTCTCTGTGGAAGCTTCAGATGGGACCACCAGTGGAAGTGAACCATCTCTTTGTACGTTGCTCGCAGGGTTGATGGTATTTTTCTTTTCAGAAGCTTCAATCAAAGGTTCATCACAGTTACTGTTTCTCTCTCTATGCTCATTGACCACACCATCAGCCATCAGATCTTGCACAAGCACTTTGTTTTCTCCGACCTCTCCTGGTTTCTCTTCTTCCTTCTGGGTTAACTCAGCACTCGAAGACTCATTGACAGTTGTTTCTTTCTCTACATTCTGATGTGAACCCTGTTGTAGCTCTCTCCCATCCAGTTCCATCTTCTCTCCTCCCCCAAAATCCCTTTCTGCCTCAACTTGTGTGTCGACGATTGTCATGGCTTGACTGGATGATCCCTCAATTGCCACTTGAATCAAGCCCCCACTTGCCATCTTCCCGGGTACCTCTCTATTTTTGTCCTCAATAGATGTCAGCTTAGTTCCTGCCTCTTCCTCGGAACTCGTGCCAATCAATTTAAAATTTAGATTTCTTGCCCCGGTATCCTCAACCCTTGTTGTCAGATTCAGATCCCCTGCTACTCTCTCATCAACCTTGGTATTTGCACTCTTAACAGGTTGCGGACTTGAAACAGACAAACTAGGCATGATTTTCTGTCCTCCATATGTAACCGTGCTATTAAGTTCAGTCGTCACCGTCTCCAGTTGCAAGGGATGAGATCCTTCATTTCTGCCAGTAACAGCTTCTTCGTGGTTCCTTTCACCAGCCTCAACAGTTACCTTAAAGGGATAGAAAGAGATTAAAACAAAATGTTGTACATATCTCCAGAAAACCGTTAAATACCTAAGTTCTCCATCCATATTCAAATTTCTGTACAACAAAACAGATAATGAGTTTTTCTCAATTCACTCGGTATACATAGTTGTCAAAAAGTGAGCCTGTTTTCTTGATATACAACTCTTATAATAGTCTTAAAGAATCAATTTCCCTCCAAAAAATTTGGCCAAACTTAATTGCATCCCACTGATGTAATTAAAAATTCTAAATATAATACTTGCAATGTTCGTACAAGTCAACTTAACCTAATATGAATTGATGAGAATGTTCAGCTCGTAATTTGGATTTACAAAAGAAGGGATGTTTCGATTTTGTACAGTTAACAAACACTATGGCATTCGGTAGGGGTAATAAAATCACTAAGTTCCCCATTTCTGTATTATTTTGTTCCCTTTAATAGAAAAAAGTGTATGAAGGACTGTACATAAGATGTTACCTAAAACAGCTCCTCACACAATTAAGTAAATGATGAGGATTGTGTTTTTCATTTGTAAATTTCTTTACTTGTCAAGCAAATAGTAACATGCAATTCACATGAGACAATGACATCCACCGATGGCTAATTTAATTACATGTGTTTTCTATTCCATATGATCTCCAGATGGTCAGATTCAAAATAATTAATTCTTCAGGGGTAAATAGTTATTTTTTTCCTTTTCCAAATGAGGGGTAGCTTGCAATTTTGCATATATAGCAAATAATTGATTCATTAATAAATGTCAGAAGAGAAAACGAAGATGATCAAATAAAGATAAATAGCATATTCCCACTTGGTACTTATTCCTGTACGTAATGTCATTTCTTTTTGAATCTGGTACAAGTTAACAAAACCAGTGGAAGATAATTCTGGAGGAATCGATCAGTCTGGGACCAGTAAAATACACGTGGTACCTGGCCAGAGACAAATGAGTTAGTTTGGTACAACCTGGCAAACAGGACAAAGTAACGAACTATAAAATACCTTCTCTTGCTTGATAGCAGTATCTTCTTTGATCACCTTTTTCAAAACATCTCCCGTAATACTTTTCATCTCCAGAAAACCAACACCTCTTCCATCTCCAATCAAACCAGACACTTGACTCGGCAAATCACCTCCTCTTTCCATGATTACCTCTGCTGGGTTTAACATGTCTGGTGCAGATCCACTACCATCCCGCACCGTGTCCTTCGTCTCCTCAAACAAAAGATGGTGATTAAGACTCTTAGCTCCTTTTATACCTTTCACACCTTTAGCTCCAATTTCATGAACATCACGTTCTTTATTTTTTACCCAATCTGACGCTGTTGAATCGTAACAATCTTGAATCTTCCTCTTCTTATCACCTGGTGAGGAAACCCTAGCCTTTTTACTCCCACTCTTACTCTTTCCTCTACTGTTATCCCTTGTTACCATCACTTGAGGCAAGCCAGCTCCTACACTGACAATACCGGTATTACAACATGGCAGCATATACTCTCTCCACCAGCTCAAATAATCTACAGTAACTCCAGGTTCGAATGGCTGAGGTGGCACATAAAGACCAATGTTATCTGCAGTAATTTCATAAGTTCTCCAGGCAGGTTCCCAGCCCAAATTACAGACCCTAGAAAATGGATCAGGTAAATCCTGGTCAAACCCAAATTGCATTGCAACCCGATTTGGTAAGTACTGCTCAATTGCATCGACTCCAACCAATTCACACGTGCACAAACACTGAGCGAAAGATCTCAACTCGTCATCTCTAATTAGCTCATCACACCCCTCCTTGTACCAGTTTGAGGAGCTTATTGCATAAGGTCGGTACTGGAATGAGTTTGGAGTGCTCAAGACCGACTGCACCAGTCCCAGGTCAAGTTTTTTACCTACATCATGCCACCTGGCAGCACGAGGCTCACCATCCTTAACTAGGTTTTGGGTCTCGGGTCTCAGGCCAGGGAACCGTTCCCAAATCCAGATTTGCAATATGTGAAATGGGGCCCAAACAACCAGAGACCCATCCTTCATACCCCCACTTCTGTTAACTAAACACTTTTTCATCTCTCTTAGATCACGATAAATGCTCGCTAAGACGGAAGGGGCAAGTGCTATTCTCTGACTGTAGCTCAACCGAATGGCGATAGGGAATACATGCGGCCTAATCGTCATCTCAGGATGGCAAGGGAACACAAACCTAGACAGCCACAGAGAGAGAAATGCCGCATGCTCCAACTCATCACTATCTCTCTCCATGAAAACCTTCATCCAGGCCGAATGATGTGCTTTCTTGCTCGTGCTTCGGTTGAATTTGAGCCTCTCTTCGTTTAACCTTGAGTCGACCTCCCTCATCTCTTCAGGCAATGGGGATTTAACAGGTTCTCCTAGGACCGATAACCCACTAAGAATTATGACATCCTCTAGGGTTATAGTCACCTCACCCCAAGGGAAGAGGAAGGTGTTGGTTTCTTCGCACCAGTGGGAAATAATGGCGAAGATTGAAGACGGGTCCCGCCTAATTCTGTAAGTAGAGATCAGAATTGCATCAAAGATCCCAACTTTTTTCCAGATTTGACCGAATTTAGGCAGGAGCTTGGCGACCCATTGCTCCCACTGGCGCGGTGAGCTGCACCAGCCCTTGAAATGAAATTTGGGGTCTTCAATGGCGACAAGAGAGGGGTTTTTGTGATTCGAGGGGACTAGAGGCGTGGTTTTAGAGACATTACCAGTGGACATGAGAAACCAAGCTTTCCTCTTACTAACTTTCTCCGGATAGAGAAAAGAGACCATCTCAGCCTCCCGCTCCTCCACCAACAGTTCTTCGTCATCAGTATCTTCGTCGTCGTCGTCTTCTTCTTGGACTCTGTCTCTCAGTACGGATCCCATGCCCGGATCTCTATCCATGGTGATCCTCGCTCGGGTTCTTTTCGGAAGGTGGAGACGATACTGGAGGGGCCAATTTGGAACGATCTCGAGAGAGAGAGAGAGAGAGAGAGAGAGAGAGATAGAGAGAGAGAAGTAGGGTTTCAATTTCAAAGTGAATTGCTATAATTTGTCCATATCACGAAGAAAGCGAGTAGACGAGGAGAGGAGAGGAGAGGAGCAGCAGCAGGGGTTTGTTCGATGCTTTAATCAGTGCTTTCTGGAGGGTTTTGGTGGGGGAGAAAGAGAGAGGGAGGAGAGAGGTAGGCAGAGACAGAGCGCCCATGTAGGAACCCAAAATGTACCCCATGTGTTCTATCTACTGTTCTCTCATGTTCTGTAATGCTATTTCTTTTTTTCTTTTTTGGAAATTCAATCTGAGAAATTTTAGTTTGAGCCCCATTAAAGAGAAAATAATTTGGAACGACAATTTTAAGGTTTTTTTTTTTAATTTGGGATGAGCTACTTACTTGCAAATCAGATATTTGATCAATTTTTTTTCTTTTCCTATTTTTACTATTTTTGTATGAGTTAGCCATTGAAGATGCTAAGTTCTGTCATGCTGATAGTCATCCACTTTTCTTTGGATCTTGATCTTCTACTGCATAACACTACACTATACAACGTACAACTGATGGATTATAAAAGAATCTTTTTTTTTAGATTTATTTTACATGAATCTCAATACAATCGGACGAATAACATACTGCGTTGTACGACGCAGTGCAATAGAGAATACGAATCCCTTTTATTTTTATTTATTATCGTGTATCCGTATGCAAGTATTTTTCTTATAAAAAGCTAATCATCTTAATGCCGATACTTATTAGCTTTACAAATATTTTGAATTGCCATAACAAGTTGAAGTTCTTATAATTTTTTTTTAGGTTTATAATGCTACCTATCAAGAAAAAAGGTCATGCTCCTCTTTCATGCAGGAGCAGATTCATATTGGAATAAGCCTAGATATATATATTTATCCTTAATTTTTAAAATTGTTAACACTTATATATATATTTTTTTAAAATTTAATAATTTAATATAAAATATAAAATATGTATGTCTATGCTTAAGTATCTAATACTAAAAGAAAAAGTTCTCGTAATTAGTTTTGTGTCTATGTTTATCTGATTCTCTGAATCCGCCATTGCTCTTGTGCGAGATGCATTTTGCATGGATTTGTATTCTCTGCTGCGTTATATCATACAACGTAGCGTGTTGTCTGTCCAATCGTATCAAGATTCAGACAAAATAAATTTCAAAAAACCCCCCTATAATTCATCCGTTCTTATATTACACAGCACAGCACAGCACAGTGCAGTGCAGTGCTACGTAGTAGAAAAGCAAGACCCATTTTGCATGGATGTATATTCTATACTCTAAAATTTGTAAGGGAGATTTTTTAAGATGGATTTTTGCACCAAATGGAAGCAAATGGATGGACCAAATACAGGCTGGATCTCAATCCAAAGAGAATAACTTTTTCTTAGCAAAGTTATAAAAGTTTGATAAATCTTTATGGTACAATCATATGAAGAGAACCATGTATAACACCAAAAACACATCTATATTTACCTACCTATGTATCTGCTATTTTATATTCTCGTAAGATAGGGATTTTGCATTTTTTAAATTGAATTGTTTGATAAAAATGCACGTAAGTAAGTTGACCCATTAACATTATAGGATAGTTTTTTTTATGTGAAATTTTATCCATTTATTTTAGATCAGATCTTATGGACAAAAATGGAAGTCTTTGTTTTCGATAAAAAAAAAATGCAGTTTACTTAGATTATTTGAATGTATAAGAAATAAGTAGGTCTCTACCATTATACTTCAAATATCGTAATAATACTTGAGAAAAATTGATGAAAAATTATTAGAATTTGTCTTTATCACTCATGCTTTATGCACTCTTAGAGTAATTAATTTAGAGACATTGTTTTTTTACATATAAATTTAATCTTGTTTCTTTTTTAGTGTGAGGATTGGAGACATTTTAATCTTCTTTCTTTTTTAGTGTGAGGATTGGAGGCATTAATTGCTAGCATTTAACCATTAGATTAAATACTGATTTTCTCAAATAAAAAAAATTAAATTTACATGAATATATTCTAGCTATCAGGAGACTTTTATTATTTTTGTATAATTAGATCTTCTTTATTGACAATATATATGTATATTTTTAGCAACTTTTGGTAGCATTAAAAAAAATTTACCTAGTTTCCTTAAAAATGGCTATAATTATCTTACATCCTTAACAATAATGTGTTGTTGCAACAGGATGTGATCACCACACTACATTTTTGTTTGGCGTGTCTTCTCATTTCTCGAAGTTGGAGAAAATAACCCATAATCGAAGGGCCTAATTGCAAAAGTTTTATCCCTCATCAAACGATGTCCGCCTTTATGATTCTCCTAAAATTCAAATAAAAATATTCCGTGATTTGACACTGCCATGTCATCAAATACTCAAATCGAATGCTATTAGAAATTTAAAATCGGAGAGTCCAAATAAGGGGCGGGGAACTCTTTTTGTCTTAATCAGTGATTTTATTTTTTTTTTTGGGGGGGAATAAGGGTTTTCGTTAGATTTGATATTTATTTTATTTTTAAATATTTTTTACGGAATTTAAATTTATATTTTTCTATAAAAAAAGAGATCTATCATTACTGTATTATGTCTACAATCTCCATTTAATTCATGCTCTCTCGTAGAGGTGTGCAAACGGATCGGTTTGTTTGGATTTCACCAGAACTGTGAAGTTTGAGACTATTTAGTTCGATTTTTTGGTTCAAAGAGTTCAGTTTGGTTGAATTTTTTAATTTATTCGGTTCTTATTCTTTGGTTCGGTTTATGTTTTTCTAAATCGGATAAACCGAATAAACTGAATAAACTAAATAAACTGAAATTTATTAAGTGAATTTATTTTATTTGATATGAATAATTTACTAAGTGAACTATTTATATCTTCTATTATTAGTTTGAAATTTATCGATATTTTTCGTCACATTTTAACCAATATAAATTCGGTTCAACCAAATAAACCGAACAAAATTTCATTTTATTTGGGTATTGATTTATTCGATTGATATTTTTAAAAATTTGATTCGGTTGGTAATTTAACAAACCGAATAAAATTTTAATTATATATATTTAATTCGATTTGAACTGAACCGATGGATCGCACATCCCTACTCCCTCCTTCTATTTGTGTTTCTAATCAGAAGCCCAAAAAATGATAACACAGATATGATTAGGTGTTTGAGACTTAATCACTTATATTATTTATATATTTCTTTTACTCCTTGGTTAAACACTTTTGGTCTTTTTCTCTTAACAAAAATGATGGGAAACAATGAAAATTTACCTTTTATGTGGACCTATTTTAATAGAATAAAATTTTTAAATCTATCTTTTAATGTCCATCTATTTATATATTTTTTTATTTTGTATAATATTTTATTATTCAAATCAAATATCACTAATCTGAATAATAATTTATTTAAAGTAAATAATAAAAATATTATATAAATAATTTATATACTAAAATTATTAATATAAATAATCATTTATTTATCTTCAAAAATGGGATACGGATTCTTTGGGAACTGTGTACCGAAGTATCTTCTCAGTTTGTTTGAATTTTGTTTGCATCTATAATCTATGCTATTGCTTTCTTCTTCTGCTCCTCAAATTAATTCTAGATTCGCCATCTATTTCGCATGTCTTCTCCAACGAAGGAAAGGTCTGATTTGTAGAGAGAGAGAAAGCCAGGGAACTTAATCATCGCAATTCGCCAACCTCGAGGTTTGTGATGATTGATTTAGCTCCCCCCTCTATAATTTTCTAAAAAAGAAGAAAATAGAAAACTAATAGGGAAAGGTGTTGGCACCCCTGTGACGTCAGATTTTCTTTAGTTCTTGCTCTTTGTGCAGGAGTAAACGTATGATTTTATGTTGATATTATGTAGATTAGGTGTTTGATGTAATGCCTGTGATAAATTTAGGGAAAAGAACTTGCTTTAATATTTGTTGCCAGACCTTACCTTTTAGGTATCCTTTAGTTTAAGCTTGTTCCAGAAATAACAATATGTGGAGTAGCAAGCTTACCCATATGGTAGCAGACAAAATGTTATTCCAAAGATGCTAAATTAAGTTATCTAATAGACAGAAACTACCCAGTTTGTGTGCACATGCAATTCACAAGCAATAATGGGTATCTCATACTTGTGGAATTAAGTTACACCTCTACTAAATAGCTGTAAGGGATGAGCGAGATTGACAGGCTACCGGACCCTCTTCTTCACTACATCCTGTCTTTCTTGACCACAAAGGAGGCTGTCGCCATGTGCCTGGTGTCAAAATGGTGCGAGAAACTGTGGACACATGCCCCTTCCTTGAATTTCAGTTCAAATGAAATCGATGATCTTATATCAGTCGATTATCAGGAAGACTCTGAATCCAGTGAGATTGACTTTGATTTCAAATTCAAGCTCTTTGTAGATTCTGTCTTAAATCACAGGGAGATTTCCCAGCTGCACAAATTTTCACTTCAGTGGGACAGTGCCACCTCTGAAATTACTGAAAGATGGTTATGTCATGTGATCAAATCGAACCCTCGAGTTATCTCCCTAGATATCTGGGGAGATAAGGAATTAAATGTCCCTGATACCATTTTCACATGTCAGTCACTGGAAGAGTTGTACCTAAATTTGTGAACCTTCCACGTCTCAAAACACTAGATATCGCGGGCAGTATAAATCTAGATGGTGATTCCCTAAATATACTTTTGTCTGGTTGCCCTTTCCTTGAAGTGCTGTACCTGGAGTATACCTTTCAGTACCCTATTTGAATATCTGTTCCTAGTCTTAAATCTTTAACGAATTTTAACTGCATGCTCGGTGGAGTCTTATTGGATAACATGTGTTCCCTGGTTAAGGAAAAAATAATTTTTGATAGTATGTTGAATCTTGATAATTATGTTGCCGAGGCCAAGCTGCTTGCCAGCCTTGCAAATGCCACAGAGCTCGAGTTTTCCGGATTTCCAGTGAAGGTAACTTCTCTGGCATTCTTCTTTTCTGCTCCAACATCTAGATATTTCATCTTTCGTATGACCCCTTAGCATTGCTTTCACTTTGTTTAAAGGCTATGTTTGACATAGAAATACCAAGCTGCGTAACATTTAGCAACCTCAAGACATTGTCATGCACGACTCATTTGTTCCATGCCGTTATGTTGTTTCTTCAGCACACACCCAATTTGGAGATGCTTACTCTGAGGTACAAGGAAGTATGGTATTTATTTCGCAAAATGTTATAAAAGCTTCTTAGCTAGGAATCTTTCTTTTTGTTCATTTTTGTAGTCCTATTTCTTCCTAAAAGTAGAGAAATATGTAATATGTCTTAAAAAAATGAACAAAAGAAATGGCAAAAAGAACATGGGTATATGGATTAAACTTACAGTTTGCAAATGGATAAGTTCTGTCAGTTTGGCTCAATTACTCATATCACATAATTCCTAGGTCAGGTTTATTGGGAGTTTGGGTTGAATTTTGTTCGATGCGGGCATTTCGATATTATAATAAGGAAATTGATTTTAGTTTGCTGACTCTTTTTAAATCAAATAGTGTTTTGTTTGAGGCTAGGTCTGTCTCAAGGTTCTGATCATGTCATCTGAAGAAAGAGTAGTTCTGTTTATATTGTAGCATTGTAATTTCTCTATTACACATGATTTTTAAGTAGCTCTATTGCACATGTTGGTATGCTACAACAGTCATATCTAGATGTTGGAGCAGAAAAGAAAAGCTATGCCAGACGCAATATGAATTTTAGTTGTAAACACCTCAAGCTGATGGAGTGCACAACTCCATGAATATACTGATGAAGTGCACAACTCCATGAAGGTTTTGCTTGAAAATATGGTGTTACCGGAGGCAATTCAGGTCAAATATTCTAGGTAATTAAGGAACAATAAAGAAAATATATATCAAAATTATGAGGTCTAGGATGTTAACATTGTGTACTGCTTGTTTTTTGTTTCTGTTCTGTCCTTAATTTGCTTATTGCATTTAATCAAGGGTCGGTATATGGACATATTGCTACTGAATGGGTAAATAGGTTAACTTGGCTTGTGCTGATATACTGAACCACTAAATAGAGCAGTATATTCATAATGACATGTTCTGGCTTTCTTGGACAAGTGACTTTGCATCTGGAATTGTTTTGCAGGGGCTGGTAAACCACAAACAAGCCTCTGGTTTGAATGAAATGAAGTTGCTTTGTTGGTGTCCAAATGACGAATCTAACATATGTGGTTTGACCTCCTTATTAACTTTGGTTTAGTTGTGGAGATTCTGCTTGTGTGGATCCTCTATTGATTGAGGACTTCTTCGACGTGTGTTGTTTAGCATTATAGCATATATAGAGCACTATTTTGTATTCTGCTGCTATTTGCAATTATTTTTTTTCTTCGGTCTGATGCTGATGATGTAGTAAGCAAACATCAATGAAGGATTCAGTAAGCTTCAGTTATATTTCATTTCTACCAGAGGTCATGTAAGTTTTCCATAGATATTTTTTTGAGTTTTTATTTATTTATTTATTTATTTATTTATTTATTTATTTATATATTTCACTTCTTGAAATTTAATCTTGAAAGATGGTAGATGGACAACAGTTTATCATTGAATCGTCCTCAGACAGCACCAAATTTATATCAATGCTATATACAGTGTCTCCATGTATGAAGTGACCATTGAGAAGCTTCAACGTGAAATCATCGGTGAGAAGTGAGAAGAAGACCCAATTGTCTAAGATAAGCAAGGTGCATAGTAATGGCCACAAAACCAAACCAGCCATGGAGAATTCAGACATTCTCTGTGATTACCAGTTTTGTTCTATATATATTGTATATTAAGGATATGAAAAAGCTTGAAAATGAATCCTCAAAAGATTAACTAACATCATTTCTGAGTAGTTCATTATCTATTTTGAGATTCAAACAACTAGGCAATCTGCTGGACTTCTGTCAGACTTGTTCTGGTATTGAATTGGCTTGTCTGATATACAGGAACTAATTAATAGTGCAAAGGTCACTACCATCTTTTTGAAAATTTAAAACAAATTTGCATAGAACTTTGGACTTTGGACACTTCACTGAATGCTTCTAAATGCTAAAGAATAACTAAAAGGCAAGTCGTATGTGTAGAAATAATAATATGCAGAAATAATTAATAATGCCAAAGTAATATATCTTAAATTTTAGCAGAAAAATAAGACTCAAATTGCATGCTAAGTACAGACTAATACAAGGATGTTGAGACATGAATTTCAAATAATAAAATTCAGCACCAAGTTATAAATTATGAAACTGGCATTGTGGAGCCAGAGGTAACTATATAACACTAGCTAAATCATACTTAAAAGAAGAATTTGAATATCAAAATTAAACAGAGCGTAGCTCTTAGAAAGTATCAGGGCCAATTAATTTAAAAAAAAAAAGAGAGAACACCACAGATACAGTTACAACTAATAGTAAGATTAGAGGAGTTCAAAGCTGCTAGTCACAGACAACATTCTTTAATTAAGCGACAGCTTCATGCAGTCATTCTTTTGCACATAATTAATGAACTGCAATATTTCTAGTAAACTTTCGTATTTCACTATTAGAACTTCAAAATTTCCTATTTCCCCATCTAAACCAATCAATACCTGGCATTTCCTCATCTAAACCAAGCAACATGCTGACATCAAATTATGTAACAGAGGAAAAAAAAGGCACAATAATAAAAAAAAGCCTAAAGAAAGAAATAGACATAATGTACGCTCTAACAAAGAATAACAACTTCCAATGCCAATAGCATCATAACACCAAAATTCTAAGAACCTGGCAGTTTTGAAAGAGAAAGGAACTATCCATGGGAACCAAAACGCAAAGCAGGAAGCATTTGTCCTAGTTCCATAACTCCAAAGTACTCCAATGGAAAAGTAGACATGTTGATCCGAGCTCTCAATTTGTCGACACCATCTTGTAGATACTTCAAGACCCGTGGGGAGGCTTTATCCTGTTGACAGAATTGGACTTCGACTGTTTTAAGTTGCTTGCACTGAGATGGAGCAATTTTCAATAACTCTTCATTTCCATGTTTTTTGTACATCTAGTTAGCAACATATTATAAAAATATAATATTAGAATGAGAAAATTCCACAGATAAAAGGTAGTTTTGCAATAAATAATATTTCCAATCAGTCCATTTTTCATCTTTGTCCACCCTTTTTATTTTGGTACCAGTTTTGTCCAATCTGAACAAACTTCAGGTCTGGCAGCAACAACATAAATTGAATGCAATAGCTTGTTTTTCCATTTTAAACCTCGTGTCGTTCTCGAATAGCATGACCGTAGCTTAATTCAGACTAATTTCCATCTCAGTTGACCATAAGAACCAATATAATCCAAGTAATACATTACTAAAATTTAAATCAACGTAATTTCAATGATAGTTGAAATAATCAAGTAATACTACCATCTCAGTTGGCCAATATTCTCAGCATCTCTGGCATAAAGAAAAGAGAATAAATTGAAATAATCAAGTACCTCACAGTGACATCCACGATGGAGTAATGAAAGCTTCTCCAAGTTGGGGGAATGATCCAAGAGGGAAGAAAGTCGATTGAAATGACAACTCAAACAAAGGTTATCCACAAACAAGTCCTTCAAATTTGGAAACTTTGGGCATTTCGGCGGTTCATATTCCAAAATTTCCTACATGAAAAAACATTAAACTTAATTTTAACCACATGAAGAGAGAAAAAAGGGACATGTTGGTCAATCAAAAGTATGTCAGACAAAATTAAACTTGTGACCCTCTTAAAATTAAGTTAAATTCAAGAAGTAACCATTATAGTCCATTTTAGAATGAGAACAAATACAGATGGAGATGTCAATATCTTCAAACTCAATGAAAATGATTTGTAAGGAAAAGATAGGACATAAAGCAAGACCAATAACAATTACAATCATACCTTTATCATCGAACCCATTAGCTTGAGATTTTGGACGTTTGAAATGCCAACAAAAATATTGCTCTTTGCCTTGTAAAACCGACGATAACAACAGTCACTGATACATAGTGTTGCATCAGTTAGAGATGGTGTATTCAGGAGAATTCTGTGTCCAACACAGTTTGGACAATCGGCGTAACAGAAGGACAAAAAAATAGGTGCAAATCAACTCTATTTCTTTGCTCAACATTGAGATATTTGAGGCTCTGGGATTTTATGGTAGAAAATTCCAATATGCATGCGCACAGATGCAAACTTTCAAGAACAGGGCAACCACAGAAAAGCTTCTCAACAAAATGCTGATTTAAACGTATGAATTTAATGTCGTGCACTTTAGGGCTATGCTTGAGGACATAAAGAACTCGCAGCTTTATGGGTATGAAGTATGAATGCTCAGGCAGGTCTGGACAATAAATACGAAATGCTTGCACATCAGAGGGTTCACGAAGGAGTAGAGTCGTGCTCACAAAATGTATGAACCTGATAACATCACAATTTGGTG
This sequence comes from x Bolboschoenoplectus mariqueter, assembly GCA_037678475.1. Classification (NCBI taxonomy): domain Eukaryota; kingdom Viridiplantae; phylum Streptophyta; class Magnoliopsida; order Poales; family Cyperaceae; genus x Bolboschoenoplectus; species x Bolboschoenoplectus mariqueter. Next base: position 334,642 of record CM075239.1, on the reverse strand, counting down.
AAAAGCAGATTGCGTGGGGTGTTGGTGTTGGGCCACGCTGGGTCCAGCCCAGAAATCGACAAAGCAAAAAAAAAAGAGCGATCCCTTCCCTTTCACCGGGTGCGATAGAGACATAGAGAGAGAAGCAGAAGCAGAGAAAGAAGGAGAAAGAGAGAGAAATAAAAGAGAAAGAAGGAGAAAGAGAGAGAAATAAAAGGCGGTGAAGAAGAAGAAAAGGAAGATAAAGACGGTCTCTTTGATTTCATTGTCTTGATTGAGTCTCTCTCAGTTTGTAAGAAAAGTATTTCTTAGTTTCCTCAAATCTAGAGTTTTATTGGGTTTGAATGAAATTGGGGTTTGAAGCGGGTATTTCCCGTAGTGTGTTACCTCTTATATTAGCAAGTATATACCTCAAGTTTAGGATTAAAACTTGAGAAGAACAATTGTACTTGTTTTGTTGGTATAGGAAAGTTTACCGGTGTGTCCCGTGGTTTTTTTTCCCCTCCAAGTTGAGAGGGTTTTTCACGTAAATTTGGTGTCTCTTATTTGATTATATTTGATTGTTTATTTACTTTGGCTTGTGCATTTGAATACTAAATCTCTTTTGTACCAATCGATACGGTGTTCAATTTATCCATCTCTCATTAGTTGATTACACAATTGCATTTTTCTTATGGGGTATTGAAAGATAAAAACCCCAACAAGTGGTATCAGAGCCTTAGGTTTCTTTTTTAGAGTGCTTTTGTAGGTTGAGATGGAAGGTAGTAATACCATGATCAAGTTGACAAACAACAACTGGCAAATCTAGAAATTCAAAATGGAGGATATCCTGTACTACAAGGATCTGTATGAACCGGTTGAGGGAGATAGTGCAAAGCCGAAACATATGGCCGCTATTGATTGGACTAAATTGAATCGAAAGGCGGTTGACACAATCAGACAATGGCTTGAAGACAGTGTATACCACCATATAGTGAGACGAGTGCACATGAGTTGTGGAAGAAGCTGGAGTCATTGTATGAGCAGAAAACTACAGCTAACAATGTGTTTCTGAATCGAAAACTGATAAATCTGAAATTCAGAGAAGGTACAAGTGTTGCTGAGCATCTAAATGAGTTCTAGAGCCTGATCAATCAATTGTTAGTGATAAAGATGACCTTAGAAGTGAATTACAAGCTTTGTTGCTTTTGGGATCATTGCCCGACAGTTGGGAGACCTTGATTGTGACAATCAGTAATGCAGCTTCGAATTGTGTGGTCACTATGAGTACACTTACTAGTAGCTTGTTCAACGAGGAGACAAGAAGAAAGTCAACTGATACAAATGGTGCATAGGCCCTTGTCACAAAGAATAGGAGGAGAGCTGAATACCAACAACAATCAAGAGGCCGTAGCAAGTCCAAAGGCAGGTCAAAGTCCAGGGGAAGATAGTGCTACCATTGTGGTAAAGAAGGTCACATGAAGAGAAATTGCAGAGCCTGGAAAAGACTACAGAATGAGGGCAAAAATCAGAAGAAAGAGGATGACAACAAGAATACCACAGCCACAGTAATTACAGATGATGTAGTGATTCTCTCTTATGAAGAGGAGCAATGTTTACATGTGGAAGGTCACCAGGGAGTTGAGTGGATAGTTGATACATGTGCTTGCTATCATGCTACATTGAATAAAGAGTTCTTCATGACTTACAAAGTTGGAGAATTTGGTACAGTGAAGATGGGTGACATTTGTTTGCAAACAGACATGGGATGTCGGTTAACACTGAAAGATGTGCGGCATATTCCTGATTTACGCTTAAATCTGAGATCTGGTGATGCATTGGACAAAGATGGATTCAAGCATTGCCTAAGAGGTGGAGAATGAAAGCTCAGTAAAGGATCAATGGTTGTAGCAAGAGGGAAGTCGTGGCACTCCCTATATAGTAAAGGCTCAAGAACGGGTTGAATGCAGTACAAGCTGAAAGTTCTCTAAATTTGTGGCATTAATGCCTTGGCCATATGAGTGAGAAAGGATTGCAAATCCTGGCGAGGAAGTCACACATCCCCTCGATAAAAGATGAGGTTCTAGATCCATGCGACTATTGTGTATTTGATAAGCAACATTGAGTCTCTTTTAGTCAAACATAAAAAATAAAACATAAGGTGCTGAATTTGGTTTACTTTGATGTGTGTAGTCCCTTTGAGGTGGAGTCTTTGGGCGGCAATTGATATTTTCTGACCTTTATTGATGATGCATCTAGAAAGGTGTGGGTTTATTTTCTGAGAACGAAGGACCAGGTGCTCAAATGTTTTCAAGAGTTTCATGTCATGGTAGAGAGAGAGACATACAAGAAGTTGAAATGCCTTCGCTCTGACAACGGGGGAGAGTATACCTCCAAGGAGTTCAAAGCATATTGTGCACAATATAAAATCCGACATGAGAAGACAGTACCTAAAACCCCACAACGCAATGGTGTAGTTGAGAGAATGAATCGAACAATTGTAGAGAATGTCAGATGCATGTTGAAGATGACAAAGTTGTCGAAACAGTTTTGGGGAGAAGCAGCTCGCATCGCTTGCTACCTCATAAACAGGTCACCATCTGTTCCTTTGAAGTTTGAGATAGTATGGTCTGAGAAGAATATGACATACTCTCATCTAAGGGTGTTTGGATGCCAAGCATATGTGCACATTTCAAAGGAGCACAGATGCAAGTTGGATGACAAAACAACTTCATGTATTTTCCTTGGGTATGGAAACGAGGAATTTGGATACAGGTTATGGGACCCAGAAAAGAAGAGAATTGTTAGGTGCAGAGATGTTGTATTCTATGAAGGCCAAACAGGGATAGATCAGAAAATCGATAAGAAGTCAGAGAGAGTTGGTGAGTCCATAGAACTCACACCAATTCCTTCACTTAGACAACCAACAATAACAGATGAAGATGAACATAACGAAGAAGCCACTGAGGAAACCTCTTACATGATTAGTAGTGATGATGATGATGAGGTCATTCATGATGCTCCTTAGCAGGGGGAGCAACATCATCAAGAGGAGCCAGAAGAGCTCCAGGTAAGAAGGTCTGAAAGAGAGCACCAACCTTCTAAAAGATACCCTTCTTCAGAGTATATCTTATTGATAGAAGAAGGAGAACCAAAAAGTTTTTAAGAGGCACAAACTCATAAAGACAAGACTAAGTGGCATCATGCAATGAACAACGAGATGCAATCATTGCAATAAAATGAAACATATGAGCTAGTGGAGCTTCTTAAGGGCCGAAAGGCATTGAGGAACAAATGGGTATTCAAGCTAAAGAGAGATTGGTAGTGAAGGGTTTTGGGCAAAAGCAAGGTATCGACTTTGAGAAGATTTTCTCACCGGTGGTGAAGATGACTTCCATCGTACAGTGTTAGGTCTAGTAGCTAGCTTGGACCTTGAGCTTGAACAACTTGACTTGAAAACTGCATTTTTTCATGGTGACTTGGAGGAAGAGATCTATATGGTGCAACCGGAAGGATTTGAAGTAAAAAGAAAAGAGAACATGGTTTGCAAATTGAAGAAGAGTCTGTATGGTTTGAAACAGGCTCCAAGACAGTGGTACAAGAAATTCGACTCTTTCATGATGAGTCATGGGTACTAAAGAACCAAGGCAGATCCCTGTGTTTACTTCAAAAGATTTGCTAATGGAAAATTTCTAATCCTTTTACTTTATGTTGATGATATGTTGATTGTAGGACAAGATGCTCAGATGATAACCATGTTGAAGAAGGAGATGTCTAAGTCATTTGATATGAAGGACATGGGCCAGGTACGTTAGATATTGGGCATGTAGATTATCCATGACAGAAATGCCAAGAGACTTTGGTTGTTACAGGAGAAGTACATAGTTCTTGAGAGATTCAACATGAAAGGAGCAAAGGAAATAAGTTGTCAAGTGTGTCATACTCCTCAGCAGTAGAGAGTTTGATGTATGCGATGGTTTGTACCAGACCGGATATAGCTCATGCAATTGGTGTGATAAGCAGATTTCTCTCTAATCTCGGAAAACAACATTGGGAAACAATGAAATGGATCCTTAGATACCTAAGAGGTACTTCCAAGTTGTGTTTGAGTTTTGAAAAAGGTGAATTTTGTGCTAGAAGTCTACACAAATGCTAATATAGCTGGTGATCTGGATCACAGAAAGTCCATTTTCGGTTATGTGTTTACTTTTGTAGGGGGAGCCGTGTCGTGGCAATCCAAACTACAAAAATGCGTGACTTTGTCGACTACAGAAGCATAATACATTGCAGCAATTGAAAGCTGGCAAGGAGCTATTGTGGTTGATTAGATTTCTCTTGGAGCTTGGTATGCAACAGGAAGAGGCGGTTGTTTTCTGTGATAGCTAGAGTGCCATAGACTTGAGCAAGAATACTACGTATCATTCCAGAACTAAGCACATTGATATGAGATTTCATTGGTTGAGAGATGCTATAGAGAACCAGTAGATGAAGCTGAAGAAAATCCACACTAATAAGAATCCGTCATACATGTTGACGAAGATAGTTCCAAGAAACAAGCTTGAGCTTTGTTGTTGGCTTGTCGGCATGGATACCAAGTGATGACTTGAAGATCGTCGTGCCTCTCTCCATGGGCTGGAGGGGGAGATTGTTGGTGTTGGGCCACGCTGGGTCCAGCCCAAAAATCGGCAAAGAAAAAAAAAGAGCGATCCCTTCCATTTCACCGGGTGCGATAGAGAAGCAGAGAGAGAAGGAGAAAGAGAGAGAAATAAAAGGTGGTGAAGAAGAAGAAAATGAAGATAAGGGCGGTCTCTTTGATTCCATTGCCTTGATTAAGTCTCTCCCAGTTTATAAGAAGAGTATTTCTTAGTTTTCTCAAATCTAGAGTTTTCTTGGGTTTGAATGAAATTAGGGTTTGAAGCGGGTATTTCCCGTAGTGTGTTACCTCTTATATTATCTTTCTATTAGCAAGTGTATACCTCAAGTTTAGGATTAAAACTTGAGGAGAACAATTGTACTTGTTTTGTTGGTATAGGGAAAGTTTGTCGGTGTGTCCCGTGGTTTTTTTTACCCTCCAAGTTGAGAGGGTTTTCCACGTAAATTTGGTGTCTCTTGTTTGATTGTGCTTGATTGTTTATTTACTTTGACTTGTGCACTTGAATACTAAACCTCTTTGGTATCAATTGATACGGTGCTCAATTTACCCATCTTTCATTGGTTAATTACACAATTGCATTTCTCTTATGTGGTATTGAAAGATAAAAACCCCAACATGGGGTACAGATTGGAGATTTTTCTTCGGTCTTGTTTATATTTATCTTAAAGGACATATAAAAGTCTAGCAATAAAATTAATGCAAATTTAAGTATTATTTAATAACACATGAGGAACCATTAATTATAAATTGTTGAATTTTGATGTACGGTAAAACATACATAATTTTCATTATATTTTATAGAAATGATATGTAGATAATATAATTATGCCTATAATATTGGATTTCAAATTGAAGTTTTATTTTTGAAAAATGGAATATTGGATTTCAAATTAAAGTTTTATTTTGAAAATTGTTAATATTATCAAAAATAAAGAATTATCAAAGGGATCAATTAGTGGCGAATCCAAAGAATTCAACAAACCTATGCACAAAGCTAATAATGAGGATTCTTCTTTTAAAGTTAGTTATTTAAGTCTAAATACGTTTAATATTTTATACTTAATTTATCAAATTAAAAAAAATATAGAATTATAATTAATTTTAAAAATTAAAAATAAATATTGATATGAACTTGTCCATACATAAGTCCGCCCTGAGATCAACCCCTCATCTTGTCTTATCAAAATTAATTTTCCACATACATATCAATTATTTTAAATATATACTGACACGATTCATTTAAGTATTTTGTTTGGTCATTTAAGTCCGATAAAAGAAGAACTACAGGTTTAGAATAGTAATAATAAATTTTATTTCTTTACAAAAAATATAAATTTAAATTGTTTAAAAAATATTAAAAAAATATCGTAATTAAGGAAGAGCTGTTATATATATAAAAAAAAAAATCCGATGAAGGAAAAGAAGTTGGAGCAAGTTACATGCAGGCGTACGCACGTACGTGTAGTTGGTAGCCCATACAGCAGTGAGAAAGAGAAACAACTCGTTCGTTACAAACGAGTGGCCGAGTGGGTCATGCATTCACATGCTGTTATTCGTCAAGAATATCATGTCTCATTCTCACACCTAATGGCCGATGGCGCGAGCTGGTCATCGCTCATGCATTGACGCAGAGTCAATCGCTCATGCGTTCAGACTACTTCACACAGCTCGCCTCACCATGACCTCATCCGGAATCACGTAAGCATGTGATCCTGGCTACTATTTATATAATATTTATATTATATGTGTATGTATATATATATATATATCATTTCAAAATCTCAAGATGCGTACGTCCCTATAAAATAAAAGTGTGAAAAATAATCAAAAAGCAAATTAAACGCACTCAAGGTATCCTAATATATAGGCTGTTAGCTAGACGTTTTAGCTAGAAATATTATTAAAATAAAAAAAAATTAAAAGTATAGTTATGTTTACTAATTATTTAGATATGATGTATATTAATTTTGAGTCAATTTGAAATTTGATTGAAGATTCATCATAATATTATGAAACATCACTAATTGTTAAAAAAAATTATATTGTTTGTTGAGGGTTAAAAATATTTTTTAAATTGACTCAAATTTAATACATATTATGTACAAAAAATTAATAATACAATTTTTTGTTTAAATAATCTTTTTAAAATACATGTTCTGCAAGAATGGATATACGAAAAATACCATTTTTTTAATTTAAATAATCTTATTTTCTCGTCAAGTAAGTTAATTACATCGATTTTTTTTTATTATCCTTTTAAGTTTCTCTTCCAACTCGGACAACAAATTAAACAATTAGTCATATATATTGACTACAATCTCATAGCTCCAATTCCAATTCCAATTAGTCCAACTAGCAAACGCGGTATAACAAATAAGCTTCTAGTTCCAATTCCAATATAAATCCAAAGTTATAATTCAGTTGTATCCGACCACAAGCAGTATGATTCTATCATTCTATGGTTTCTTTCTTTATCCTTTGCTAATATTTGCACAATTCAACTGCCATGCCAATGCTAATCTACTCTTCACAAATTGCTCATCCACCGATGGATATTCGATTGGATCCACCTTCCAATCCAACCTCTTCAAACTCCTCTCCTCCCTCTCCACAGATGCACTTAACAACAGTGGCTTCTCCAACCAATCAGTTGGCAATAGCCCCGACGAAGTTTATGGTCTGGTGATGTGCTACCATGATCACAATACAGCAGATTGTGTCAATTGCATTCGAAACATAACCTCAAGCACATCACAACCATGCCCCATGACCGCTACTGCAACCGTGGGATATGATCCATGCTTATTGAGCTACTCTAGCAAGGACTTCCTCTCTGTTGCCGACCCATATGAGCCACACTGCTTATATAGCGGGGCTAATACGCTTGGTGAGAAGACACAGAGATCTCTCAAAGATGTACTGGCTAATTTAAGTGCGACGACACCGTATAAACCTGAAATGTATTCAACTCAAGTGGTCAGCGGCCACAAATTATCTGCGTTTATGCAGTGTACAAGGGACCTGTCGCCGGAGGAGTGTGGAAAGTGCATTTCCAATGCAATGAGCAACTACTTCTCTTGGTGCTCAATTAATGGGACTGCACAGGGGATGAGGATGATGACAAGGAATTGCTACATAAGGTATGAGTCGACTATGTTAAACATTAGCTCGTTTCCCAAGTCATTGGTCCCGCCGCCGCCTCCACCGTCGTCACCACTGGTTCCGCTACCATCGTCATCACCATCGGTTCCGCCACCACCACTATTGGTGAGCCCTGCAGCAGGTATAGTCCTTAAGGTCTTTCTAAAAAGTACCTTCTAATAAAGAGGACCAACATTATTACATTTTTCATAAATAAAAAGCGGAAATTTTCCATTAAATCCATCCTTAGGAAAGTTTTTTAAGTACTTCTGATCTGAATGTCTATGAGCATCTCCCTTTTTAGCTTAATTTCTATATGATTCTGAATTTAAATTTCATCAACATTTAGTATATAATTCAATCAAATGTTCAACATACAGGATCAAAATCTAATTCAACTGTGATAATTGTGATCTCCGTCGTTGTTGTTTTGGTCGTGGCTAGTCTTGCTGCGATTGGATTCTGCTTCTGGAGAAAAAAAGGTCATTACACAAGATATAAGTAATTTGTGAGCTTCATTTGCTTGTTTACAAAGCCTATAGGATTTTCCTTGAGAGCAAAGTGATTTATTAAATACTTATTTAACATGAATATGACATCAATTTTTCCTGAACAGACACGATATCCCTGCACGAAAATGTAGAACGAGAACTGCAGTATATCCTAAATCCGAATGCAGAATACCAAGTGTATAACTTCACTACACTGAAAATTGCGACAGAAAACTTCTCCGACATGAACAAGCTTGGTACAGGTGGCTTTGGTCCAGTTTACAAGGTACTTTACCTACCTAGTAATTTTCCCTTTATATTCCTTTTTTTTTTTGAGAAATAATTTTCCTCTATATTTTTCATTGACTAACTGAAAACACAATAACGTTGATCATGAAAAAAAATTCAAGGGCATTTTGCCAGGAGGACAAGAAATAGCCGTGAAAAGACTTTCAGGAAGTTCAGCCCAAGGAATAACAGAATTTAAGAATGAGGTGGAATTTCTTGCAAAACTGAAGCACAAGAACCTGGTGCAGTTGCTTGGATGTTGCATACAGCGAAAAGAGAAGCTACTCTGCTATGAATATTTACCTAATGGAAGTCTTGACAAGATTCTTTTTGGTAAGTTCAGGTCTTATCTTAAAGTGGTCCATGTTTATTCAAATTAAGTAGAATTTCTCAGACAATGATAAGATTGATATATTTTCTTAATGCAGCAAAGGATGCTTCCGAAAAAGTCAACCTTGACTGGAAAATGCGACACAAAATAATTGAAGGGATTGCTCGGGGTTTACATTACCTCCATGGAGAATCTCGGTTAAAAATTATACACAGAGATTTGAAAGTCAGTAACATATTGCTGGACAAGGATATGAACCCGAAGATTTCTGATTTTGGGCTTGCAAGGTTTTTTGAGGAAGACCAAACTCACAAAGATACTAACATCATCGCTGGGACATTGTAAGCCGATTATGCTAATATTTCGTTATCTATTCGATCTCTCATATAAAGAACATTGCTTTTGACACCTCCCACATGGAAAGAATTGTGTTTGCCGCCATTCAGTCTACTTGTTGCCCCTTAATTGTTCAATTTAAGTTTAATTTATGTCTACGAACTGAGATTTATTCCCTTCTAATATCAGTCGACATTGAGCAGTTCAATTTGGCATAACATGCCAATTTATATGAGCTGAGAAACTAGCTTAGGCTTGATTAATTGAAAATCAGTGGGTATAACCGTGCAAAACTTGCATAAACATGACACCAATTAGTTTTACAGATTTTTGACTTCTTTTAAAATGTAGCGGGTATATGGCACCGGAATACATTTTGTACGGGAACTTCTCTGCTAAATCAGATGTGTATAGCTTTGGTGTTCTTCTTCTTGAGATTGTGACAGGCCTGAAGAATAGCTCATTTGCAGGCTCCGACCGCATTTCAAACCTCATTGATCATGTAAGTAATTAATAGTCTTCATTAGCTACAGAAAATTATATTGTTGTAATTTTTTCCTTTTATAAATTTGTCCCTAGGTACTTTTTCCTGCCATCACTCTTCAATCTTTTATTTTTTTGTGAAAAAAGTCATCGCTCTTTTTCTTTTTTTTTTGAAAAAGTGGTTTAGACCATCAGTTTAAAAGTCATCACTCTTAATTTCATCTTCCATTTATGCTGATTTTATGAACATTTACTACAGAACAGAAAAATTTCTTGTAGAGTTAAATGTATCTTGAATAAATAGCCTGAATTTATGTGCCTGACAACATTTTGAACATAACTAAGTGCTGAAGAAGAATATACGGCCTAAGTAATTGTTGGTTTCTAGATAGTGAGGGTTTTAAACTTACAATGACTAGATTATGCTTTGATCAATTCCTCTTAGTGTTAATTTAACTAAAATTTAGTTAAATTTTACAATTTATTTTCATGATAATGGTAAATGGCAGCTAACATGCAGGTCATGTACACCTATAACAAAACTAACTAAACCACCCTGCAACAGGCATATATGCATTGGAAGATCGATAACATATCTGGATTAAAGGATCCAATGCTGGAAGACGAATTCCATGAAGAGATCAGAAGATGTGTTCATATAGCGTTACTGTGTGTACAGGAAGATCCAATTGATAGGCCACACATGGAGACCGTGAAAAATATGCTTGCAAGCCCTTCTATGCTTATTCCAAGTTTGCCTTCCACCTTCTCTGTGACATGGCGGATAGATCACCGAAGGGAGAGCAGTAGGTCTACTGACGCATCTGCAGTCAGAATTCAAGCTGAGGGTTCTACAACAAATTCACAGTCAATTGAGAGTCAAGCTGAGAGTTCTGGTAAATGAAGTACCACAAAAGGAACTGAAGATTAATGCATTTTGGTGAGTTGATCTGGATCTGTGTGCTATTATTGTGAGCTTATTTCTGAGAAGTAGGTTGTATGAGATTGTGTGTTTTGCTAGTCTTCAGGGTAGGAAAATCTATTGCCAGTAAGGCTGCAAATGAGCCGAGTTCGAGCGAGCTGGGATCAACTCGAACTCCGCTCATGTAATTAACAAGCCGAGTTGACTCGAAATAGCAAAGAAATTTCGAGCTAAAAGCCTAGCTCGTAGTCAGCTCGTCAAAAGCTCGAGCCAGCTCGTTGCTCGTGAAATAGCACGGAGTCTCTCGAAGTCGGCGATGGCAGCAAAGTATGGGGCAGGTTCAGGGTTTCTTGGAGTCAGATCGTCGTTGAGAGAGTAAGAGAGGAAGGCCTTGGGTCGGCCGACGACAGGGGAGCGCGACTGGTGAGACAAAGAAGTGGGACAGTAGCATCGCGCTGGAAAGAGGCGGGCTGTTAGAATGCTGTTGCACCGGCGACGCCATGCGAAAGAGCCGGTTCTAGCTCGAGCTAGTTAAATCTCAAGCCGATCCCGAATGAGTTACGAGCTACGAGCGTTTTGTGCAGCCCTAATTGTCAGGTTGAGAAAGTCTCCCCAAGAATCTTTAAAGAGTACGAGATGATGTGCTATTTTTTTTGTTGTTGTTGGGGTCACCATTTCTCACGTGTAAATGCAGAAATCCCTCAATAACATGTCTTCCCTGTAGACATCCTGTTTTAGGTGGATTGGATAAGTTGTAGTACGTCAAGCTGTCATCTCATTGCCAGGATCAAGCTGATCGGCACAGAATCTGTGAGTAGAGTGGCTCCATTTTGCTTTTGGATATATAAAGGCTATGTATGAACTGTTTAATGAGTGTAGGCAGATCGAGTTGTAGTTTTGACAATACCTAATTAAGGATTTGTAAGATGTGTGGCATTCGGATGTTTTGAAAATGCACATAGAATTCTCATTTGGTCACTTCCTCAAATTCTTGCTCTGTTACATATGGGATATATGTCAATTCCTTTTTGCCGATTTCTCGTCTTCTGCATTGATTTTGTGAGCTTGTTGTGAAGTGAGATCGTATCCTCAACTGTATTGTACTGTACAGTTTAATATATTATTTGTGTAAGGAAATTCTATAATAGAACTCATTGATATGTTATACAATACAATACTGCATAACAAAAAATCAGAATCAATGATGCATACTCATATACAAAAGTTTCCAAAGAAAAAACAATTAAGTTTGTACATAAAAATATTATTATTTTGTCGGTAAGTAGAAAAGACATAACTTAAAAGCGCGACACGACATATACTAAATTATTGAGATACGTCTTGTACACAAGTTATTTTATAATTTCACAAATTATTTAATTGAAAGTTCATAAACGTATAATTATCAACTCATAATAAATTTTGGTTTCTGACGTCGCCACTGCGATAAAAAAGAATTGAACTTCTCCAATTTGGTGAGGCCAGTCAAATGAAGGGATAATTAAGTTCGAGAAAGTGTAGATGGGAAGTTGGTAGCCCACAAGATCATGAGAAACAACTTAATGAAACGAGGGGGTGTCATACGTTGACGTTGTTATTTTCAACTGGTATGTATCAGTCATGCTTTCGTTCACACTGCTTGCTATATGACCTTCGGAACCACACATATATGTCCTGATAATTTCCAGATTAGTTGTAATAGGCCCAGTTTCACATGTAGCATTTAAGAAATCTTAATTAAGTTTTGCAGAATATATTTTAGAAAAATCTTAATTAAATCTGCGTTCACAATTTTGTCCAGAATATGACTTGCTGTACATGATTTCCATAATTAAACAAAAATTTCAAAATATTTATTCATTTTTATTCAATTTTGTAATTAAATAGTTAAGTATATCAAATGAAACTTACAATAATGACATAAACAATATAATTAATTATGTCTTGATCCATCATTATTTTGTTTTAAAGGCTTAGATGTCTACATTTCCTTCTTTTCCCATCTCTGTCTCCATCAGCTTGGCCAACATGACATTCAAGTGGTTTAGCCATCACATCAATCCCTGCATCCGTACGAATCGATCCATTTAATACAGAGCATTGGCCCAACTTGATTGGATCAAAACTCGGTTGAACCAGCTGTCACTCAAATCGATTCCAAGGAATTTTCATAAAAAAATTGATCAGTCGAGTAAATCGGAATATAACAGCTCGGTGGTCATCAATATCAAAGGGCTACAATTATACATATGCTGCTAATTTCATTTTATATATTATCCTCGTCAAGTCGTACGTCACATGGATTCATTTTTATAATTATCCTTTAGTTCCCCTTCCATCTCAGACAACAAATTAGTCGATTAATCATATATCGACTACAATCTCATAGTTCCAATTTCAATTCGTCCGACTAGCAAAAACGGTACAACAAGTAATTAAGCTTCTGTTTCCAATTTTGATATAAATCCAAAGTTACAAATATGCTTCTATCATTCTATGGTTTCTTTCTTTATCCTTTGCTAATATTTGCACAATTCAACTGCCATGCCAATGCTAATCTACTCTTCACAAATTGCTCATCCACCGATGGATATTCGATTGGATCCACCTTCCAATCCAACCTCTTCAAACTCCTCTCCTCCCTCTCCACAGATGCACTTAACAACAGTGGCTTCTCCAACCAATCAGTTGGCAATAGCCCCGACGAAGTTTATGGTCTGGTGATGTGCTACCATGATCACAATACAGCAGATTGTGTCAATTGCATTCGAAACATAACCTCAAGCACATCACAACCATGTCCCATGACCGCTACTGCAACCGTGGGATACGATCCGTGCTTATTGAGCTACTCCGGCAAGGACTTCCTCTCTGTTGTGGATCCCTATAAGCCACACTGCTTATATAGCGGGGCTAATACGCTTGGTGAGAAGACACAGAGATCTCTCAAAGATGTACTGGCTAATTTAAGTGCGACGACACCGTATAAACCTGAAATGTATTCAACTCAAGTGGTCAGCGGCCACAAATTATCTGCGTTTATGCAGTGTACAAGGGACCTGTCGCCGGAGGAGTGTGGAAAGTGCATTTCCAATGCAATGAGCAACTACTTCTCTTGGTGCTCAATTAATGGGACTGCACAGGGGATGAGGATGATGACAAGGAATTGCTACATACGGTATGAGTCGACTATGTTAAACATTAGCTCGTTTCCCAAGTCATTGGTCCCACCGCCGCCTCCACCGTCGTCACCACCACCATCAGTAAGCCCTGCAGCAGGTATAGAGTCTTGAAGTCTTTCTAAAAAGTACTTTCTAATAAACAGGATAGACATGAATTTTTCCATAAATAAAAAGAGGAAACTTTCCATGAAACTGATCCTTGGAAAAGTTTGTTAAGTACTTCTATTATTATTTGAGTGTCTATGAGCACCTCCCTTTTAGCTTAATTTCGAGATGGTTTGGAATTTGAAGTTCATCTGCATTTAGTAGATGCTGGAAAAGTAGTTATTTGTGGGTATTTTGTGATATGAAAAATTAGAAGGGTGCTAATGCATAAATGTAGTTTATAATAGTTTGTGGATCATTATGATAAAATTACATTAAAACCCAATTACAGCTGTAACTCAGAAAGTAGTGTGAGAATGTTAATTCCTCTTCATGGTATCAGAGCAAGATTCTGTTCCCGAGGGACAACCTAAAAAGAAGAAGAGAAAAAAAAAAAAAGACAAAAAAGGCAGAAGAAACGAAAAAAAAAAGAAAATTTAGGGCTCGTTGCTATTCTTTCTTTGTTTCCGTTTTTTTGAGTAACAATTAGTCTGATCTGATGAAAGCCACCATTAGAATCGATCAAAATCAGTGACTCATATAGAAAAACTCTCACCTTCTCCTATTGAAATTCCCCTGTCAAGCTCTGAAAAAAATTCTCTCCCATGAACATACTCCAATCAAGAAGCCCGTAATGGGAAAAGAAGAGAAGAGGCATCCAGTCCAGTGGTGGTGTTTCTGTTGCTGAAGTGAATCAGGTACAATGCCATCATGAAATGGGTGTTGTTGTGTTGTGAGTTTCAGCACCCGCTAAGAAAGAGAACCCGGAACCCGTCGAGCTTGAAGAAGAATAGAAGCAACGGGTTATCGAGTCAAGCATTGAAGCTAATCTGGATGCGTGCAGATGCTTCGGCCAGCGGAGAGGCTGACTGCGGCTGCCATCTGAAAGATAGGCTTTGTTGAATTCTAGTGGTAGAATTGATCATTTGAAATTAGTGAGGGCAGAAAAGAGAGGAGGAAAAAAATGCGGTAGTGGCCGGTTATGAATGGCGCTTCCATGACAAGAATGTAAAGTAATTTCAGAAATTGCCTCTCTCTTTGATTGGACAGTTGAGGAGCATAAGAAGCAAATAGGAGTATAAATGTGTAGAGAGATTACAAGAGATGAACTGCTCTTAAAAAAAGGAAAAGGAGGTGCCCGGGAGTGACATTTAGGCCCTATACCAATTCATGGATGGTAAACACTAGAGCATCAATGTGGATGTCATGGGCAACTTAATGAAACCAGTTTATGCATGCTAGAGGTGTACCTTAGCTTTTGATAGATGTGTATTGTAGTTTTTCATGAGTTTTGTACCAGTAAAAAGAAAAACAAAAGGAAGGCCAGTTTGAGGCAGTTTGCTCTAAGATGGTCAAAGCTTTGGTGATTGCTACCATCCCAGTAACAAAAGAAAGTTCAATCAAGTTGGTGCACCTTTCAAGATGGCATCAACTACAGTGAGCAGGGAGCATCATACATGTCCACCACCTATTCGATTAATTGTCACTGAGAAGGGAACATCCCATGGAAGAGACTTACTGGTGGCAGGTGATTGTGCGATTGTAAAAAAAGCTCTAATGTAAGTGGCATCTCTATACCAGTGTAAATTTCAACAGAGCGCAACAAGAAATGAAAGGTACCCCAATTAAAAAAATGGGAGGAGACAGAATGGATTGAGTCAAAAGAAGAGGGGGGATAAGAAAAAAAGGAGGATTAAAGGATGTTGAAATGAATGGTTAAGGGGGAGAGCTTTCTCAGGTTTGAAGTATCTTATGGTTTTTGTGTTTTTATTTAGTGTTTTGGAAAAGAAACAAAAAAGAACAATGCAAGAAACTGGGTACAGCACCTAATCAACATTCCCCTAGACAAGTTGAGCCAGAAAAATATGAAAGGAAAGAGAGGAAAGAAGTTAAAAATGAGGGACAATCTGTTAGTCTGTAAAATACTTTGAGATGTCAAAAGTGATGTCAGCCATTTTTAAAGAAATGGATTAAGTGTGTGTATCCCTGTCAATGATGTAATTTGAGAAGCATATATTAGTCGATCAAAGTTGATCCCCTCTATGGACCCACATGAGAGGAGACGATCAGTGGCTGTGAAGATGCCCCTCTATGAACCTGAATGTGAGGTGACAATGGTGGTGAAAACCAATGGTGAAGCCTTCTATGGACCCACATGAGAGGTGATGACCAGTGGCTCTGAAGAAGCCCCCTCTATGGACCTACATGAGAGGTGATGACAATAGTGAAGAACCACGACTAATGGAACTAATTGCAGGTGCGTGATGTATGTTCTATGACAGGAGACACATGACCACGACTGAAAGATGAGCTGATCAGCCGAGTAGCAAAGTGAAACGCACAAGCCAGCTTGAGAGAATCAAAACGACCAGCCAAGCAGCAAAGATGCAGAGACACATGCTAGCTTGAGAAAGAGTCGAAGAAGGCCAACCAAGCGGCAAAGTGTGAAGATGCTAGCTAGCTTGAGAAAAGAGTCAGCAAAACTGTAAAATTGAAATAGCTACAAAATGATGAGTTTGCTGTTGAGGGGGAGCACTGAAGTCAACATCAGATGAATCCAAAGCTGCACTTGATATGCCGTTGATCAGATGAGAATACACGAGTTCTTTCCAAATTAAAATATACAAGTTGGACATGAGAAATATCCATGCTCCAACTTGAGGGGGAGTGTTGGAAAAGTAGTTATTTGTGAGTATTTTGTGATATGGAAAATTAGAAGGGTGCTAATGCATAAATGTAGTTTATAATAGTTTGTGGGTCATTATGATAAAATTGCATTAAAACCCAGTTACTAAGTCAGAAAGTAGTGTGAGAAATGAATGTTAATTCCTCTTCTTCTTTCCTGTTCTCTCCTCCTCTTGTTCTCCATTGAATATCTTGCTTAATCAAAAACTGTAAAATCCAACAGTACATAATTCAATCAAATGTTCAACATACAGGATCAAAATCTAATTCAAATGTGATAATTGCGATCTCCGTTGTTGTTGTTTCAATTGTGGCTACTCTTGCTGCAATTGCATTCTGCTTCTGGAGGAAAAAACGGTCATCACACAAAGGTACAAGTAATTTGTGAGCTCTATTTCTAGTTTACAAGCCTATAATAATTCCATGAGAAAAAAAAGGGATTTGTTGAATATTTACCTAACAGTATGATATCACATCATTTTTTTCTGAACAGATGATGATGATGATGATGATACGATATCCCTACATAAAAATGTAGAAACAGAACTGCATTATATCCTAAATCCAAATGCAGAATATCAAGTGTATAACTTCACTACACTGAAAATTGCCACAGAAAACTTCTCCGACATGAACAAGCTTGGTAAAGGTGGCTTTGGTCCAGTTTACAAGGTACCTACCTACATAGTTGATTTTCCTTTATATTCTTTTTTTTTTGATTAAAGATTTTTCATTATATTATTTTTTGACTAACGAAAAAAATAACATTCATCATGAAAAAAAATTCAAGGGCATTTTGCCAGGAGGACAAGAAATAGCCGTGAAAAGACTTTCAGGAAGTTCAGCCCAGGGGATAACAGAATTTAAGAATGAGGTGGAATTTCTTGCAAAACTCAAGCACAGGAACCTGGTTCAGTTGCTTGGATGTTGCATACAGAAAAGTGAGAAGCTGCTCTGCTATGAATATTTATCTAATGGAAGTCTTGACAAGATTCTTTTTGGTATGTTCAACTCTGCTGTTAAAGTGGTCCATATTTTCAAAATAATTAGAATGTCTGAGTCAATAATTAATGATAAGACTGATATTTTCTTAATGCAGCAAATGATGCTTCGAGAAAAGTCAACCTTGGCTGGAAAATGCGGCAAAAAATAATTGAAGGAATTACTCGTGGTTTACATTACCTCCATGAGGAATCTCGGTTAAAAATTATACATAGAGACCTCAAAGTCAGTAACATATTGCTCGACAAGGATATGAACCCAAAAATTTCTGATTTTGGGCTTGCAAGTTTTTTCGAGGAAGACCAAACCCACAAAGATACTAATATAATCGCCGGGACATTGTAAGCTGATTATATAAATATTTCGTTATCCAGCACATCACATCTCAGTTAATTTATGTATAGTTCCAAGCCAAGATAACAATAATGGGTATGCTACTAATTCATTTAAAGCATGTAGTTAGTTACATATAATAGCTCCAATTAATTGCAGTTTGAATGTCAGGCATGTAGTTCATGATAATGCTACTATATTTTCTTTTATAAATTATGATTCAATCTGCTTGTTGCCCTTTAATTGTTCAACTTACATTTAATTTTATGCCCCAATAACCAAGAGTTATTTCCTTCTAATATCAGTTCTTCAGCAGTTCAATCTGGCATAACATGCCCATCGATGTGAGCTGAGAAATTAGCTTAGGCTTGATTAATTCAAAATCAGGGGGTATAACCGCAAAACTTGCATAAATATGACACCGATTAGTTTTACATATGTATTTGACCTATCTTTTAAAATGCAGTGGGTATATGGCACCAGAATACATTTTGCATGGAAACTTCTCTGCTAAATCAGATGTGTATAGCTTTGGTGTTCTTCTTCTCGAGATCATGACAGGCCAGAAGAATAGCTCATTTGCAAGCTCCAACCGCATTTCAAACCTCATTGATTATGTAAGTAATTAACAAAGTCTCCATTAGGTAGAGAAAATTATGTTGTTATACTTTCTTTTTATAAATTGTCCCTGATACTTCTTTTTGTCATCACTCTTCCATCTTTTTTTCCTTGAAAAAAGTTATCACTCTTTAGTCCATGCTAATTTTATGACCATTAACTACAAGACAAAATTTTCTAGAAAATTTAAATGGATACTGATATAGTGCCTCCGATTTTGTCCCTCTATTTTCCCCACTATCAATGCACGCTGATCCCAAATGGTTAAAGCCTTTTTTTGTCAATGAAGTGCTGAAGGAGAATATAGGGCTGAAGTAATTGTTTGTTTGTAGCTACTTGGGGATTAAAACATATAATGGTTAGATTATGTTTTAATTAATTTTTCATAGAGCTAGTTTAACTAAATTTTTAATGAAATTTTACAATTTAGTTTCATGCTAACTTTGCAATATATTAGCTTTATTAGTATCTTTTTGGTAAATACTAGGTAACATGTTATGTACACCTATATACCAAAAGTAACTAAACCACCTTGCAACAGGCATTGATACACTGGAGGGATGATAAGATATCTGAATTGAAGGACCCAATGTTGGAGGATGAATTCCATGAAGAGATCAAAAGATGTGTTCATATAGCATTACTGTGTGTACAGGAAGATCCAATTGACAGGCCTAACATGGAGACCGTAAAAAATATGCTTGCAAGCCCTTCTATGATCATTCCAAGTTTGCACTCTACCTTGTCTGTGACATGGCTGTCAAATCACCGAAGGGAGAGTAGTATGACAACCGACACGTCTACACTCAGAAGTCAAGAGAGTTTTACAACAAACACACAGTCAACTGAAAGTCAAACTGGGAGTTCTGGTACCAGAAGTATCACAAAAAGGAACTGAAGATTAAAGCATTTTCATGAGTTGATTTGGATCATCTTTAGATTGTGTGCTACTATGGTGTGTATTTTTCTGCATAGGATATATAGTAGTAATATTTTCTAATTTGCCACACTGACTAATTGAATGGATTTATGTTTCTTTTTTTGATAATGTACAATCATTTCATACATGTACTTTCTGTGTTCTCATACTTTATATGGCCAGTTAAATCCTCATTCGTTGCTTATTTATTTATTTAATAATTGCAAACATGTAATTTTTTTTTACCATAATGTTTCTTGCATGATTATAGTAGGGATGCTTTTATACTGGCACTCTGTTTTCTACCTTTTTCTGTACCAGTCAGTAGGAAGTGGTAGCCCGAGATATGTGAAAAGAAAAGAAAAGAGAAGAATTGCCATTGTAAGACATGCTGCATTTTTTATTATTCGATGCATGTAATTACTGACCAGCAATCCAAATTTTCAGAGGTTGACTGTTAAGTTTTAACCCTGACAGCTGTACAAAGAGGAAGAGTATCAGTTTGATCATTTACAGCGGTTATCACAATGGATTTAACAGTAGGAAACTGTCGTCTTCATAATGCTGACAGGTTATTATTTTTAAACCTCTCAACATCAGTATTTTATGAATTTGTCTCTGTGGATTCGACATCCTAATTACTACTTGACAAGATTGTACGCTTGTAATTAAATTAGATAAATATAGGATATTATTAGCTATAGGTGAAATATTCCAACAAGTTTTTTGATGTTGTTGTCGGGAACAATGATAAATATCAGTTTAAACTTTAGTAATTGAGACTAGACATTTTTCTTTTTCCATTTTCTTTTATTTTTGTTTTGCTTCAGATTTTTGCTTGATATTCACATTGAATTCTCTCTACAACTTGTAGAATTCACTTTAGCTAGTGGATCAACAAGGATACCACACTTTCGCATTGTGTACAAGAGGAAGGAATTTCGAACCAAGAAGAGAGCCACCACGTCTACCCAAATCCAACCTAGACGGTTGAATTTCAATGAAGAGTCAAGGATGGAGGAGAACGTACAATAGCCTGACACTAGGCTATTGCGGGATTTTTCCTCACCACAAGCAGAGTTCATTCACATGGGTGACATTGTGTCGTCGGTTGCCGCCAATAATTTTGAATTGAAATCAGCCCTCATTAGCATGGTTAACCAAAATCAGTTTTCCGGTCTAGCATGTGAGGATCCAAACCAACATCTAGCAACCTTTGAGGAAATTTACAATACCTTAAAAATGAATGATATTACACCAGATGCGATTAAATTAAGGGCATTTTCGTTTTCTCTTAGGAATAATGCTAGAAATTGGTTATGATCTTTAGAATCAGAGTCTATAAATTCATAGGCCTAGATGTCTAGAGCATTTCTAAATAAGTATTTTCCGCCTTCTAAAACTGCTCGTTTGAGAAACCAAATCACTAATTTTAAATAAAGGGGTGGGGAACCACTTAGTGAGGCTTGTGATAGATATCAGGAGTTGTTGAGGCTATGCTCACACATGAATTGGAAAAATGATTAATTTTGCAAATTTTCTATGAAGGGTTGATTTATAATACTCGTATCTCTATTGATGCAGCGACAAGAGGTGGTCTCATGAGCAAGAGCGCAACCGACGTCTTCAACCTCATCGATGAGATGGCAATGAATTAAAATTGAACGCTTGTAATTAAATTAAGTAAATTTAGAATAGTATTAGCTATAGATGAAATATTCCAACAGTCATATCCAAGCAATCTGATAAACTAACAAATATCAGTCTTAAGTTTTTTGTAAAATAACTGTTAGAGCTATATAAGGAAAATTATAACTGGGCTCTGTAATTAACCGTTAGCCTTTCTATAATTAGCCTATAATTGATATACCTTTGTAATGTAAGCAACACAGCAACTATAACAAGAAAATTTAGCAAGTAGAGGAAAATTGATGCGGTAAGAATCAGAAGAAGTAATAATGCATTCTTCCCCGTTTTCTTAAATTCCATCAGAATTGCATCATGTGACACCCAGTATAGCATGAGCTATATTGCACACATGCTTAGGAAGATTTGTATTAATTAGTCTGTGCATACATCTTATATGTCGATGCACACATCACTTTAATTATTTACCATTGTCCATTGATAAATAATTTATCCTTAAGCACTTGTTATTAACAATTGAATATGTATAATTTCTACAATTCCACGTGGAAACATACTATCAATAAATACCCGCCAGCTAATTAAACTTGGGTCGAGCCCAGCAGTGTGCAATGTATTTATAGAAGTCAATGATCTTCTTATATAATTATATATAGTTCTGCAGTATTTAAAGCATACAATTTTCCTAAAATAATCTCCACTACTTTCCTAAAAACTATACTCCTGAAAATACATATGCTAAAAATAACAACTATACCAAAATTAAATAGCCTTGCATTTTTCACACGCTGAAAATACATATGCTGAAAATACATGTGCTTGTTGTGCGCACGCTTAATAAGATTTGTATTACGTCGATGTGCATATCATCTAAATTGTTTATCAGTATAATAATTTACCCTTAATTAAGAACTTGTTATTAACAATTCAACAAAGATGTCTCTGTATATTTTAGTACAATTCCACGTTAATTAAAACATTCTGATGAATTCTGCAAAATTTAATCCATCAGACTAAAAAGGTTAGTGCCCGCCAGCTAATTGTTGAACTTGTTTAGCCCATTGTTTAATGTAATAATTTATAGAAGTCAATGGTCTTCTATTATATATTTTCTAAAATCAATGATCTTATTAAATATCCAATGAAAGAGCTTTAATTATATATAACATGTTGCTAATTTTATAATATTTTCTAGTCAAGTATGTACAATATACCGTTTTTTCCTTTTAATTATATATAACATATTGCTAATTTTATCTTATTTTCTTTTAAGTTTATCTTCCAACTCAAAAAACAAATTAATCAATCATATATTGACTACAATCTCATAGTTCCAATTCCATTTCTATTAACTAGCAAAAACGCTACAAAAAAGTAAACAAGTACTTATTAGCCTTTCCATATGCTATGATGCTAATACAGATCCAATTAAAATTACAATTCAATTTATCCAACCACAAGCAGTATGCCTCTAGCATTCTCTGTTCTCTTTCTTTCTTTTTTTGCTAATATTAGCACAATTCAATTCCTATGCCAATGCTAAACTACTCTTCTCAAATTGCTCATCCACTGATGAATATGCAATTGGATCCACATTCGAATCCAATCTCCTCAAACTCCTCTCCTCCCTCTCCACAGATGCACTTATCAACAGTGCCTTCTCCAACCAATCATTTGGCAATAGCCCCAACGAGGCTTATGGTCTGGTAATGTGCTACCATGATTACACTACAGCAGAATGTGTCAATTGCATTCGAAACATAACCTCAAGCACAACACAACCATGCCCCATGACCACTACTGCAACTGTGGGATATGATTCATGCTTATTGAGCTACTCTAGCAAGGACTTCCTCTCTGTTGCCAACCCGTATGTGCCACACTGCTTGAGTAGTGGGGCTAATACGCTTGATAAGAAGACACAAAAATCTATGAAAGATGTATTGGCTAATTTAAGTGCGACAACACCGTATAAACCTGAAATGTTTTCAACTCAAGTGGTCAGTGACACCAACATGTCAGCATTTATGCAGTGCACAAGGGACCTGTCACCAAAGGAGTGTGGAAAGTGCATTTCAGATGCAATGAGTTACTTTTCTTGGTGCTCAAGTAATGGGACTGCACTTGGGATGAGGATAATGACAAGGAATTGCTACATACGGTATGAGTCGTATTTGTTAAACATTAGCTCGTTTCCCAAGTCATTGGTCACACCACCACCTCCACCGTCATCACCACCGGTTCTGCCACCACCGCAATCAGTAAACCCTGCAGCAGGTATAGTCCTTAAGGTCTTTCTAATAATCAGTACCAACATGATATTTGCTCAGAAATAAAAAGTGAAAACATTCCATTAAACTCATCCTTGGAGAAGTTTGTTAAGTACTTCTATCATTATCCGAATGTCTCTATGAGCACCTCTCTTTTTAGCTTAATTTCGAGATGATTCAGAATTTGAAGTTCATCTGCATTTAGTATATAAATTCAAACAAATGTTCAACATACAGGATCAAAATCTAATTCAACTGTGAAAATTGTGATCTCTGTCGTCGTTGTTTCGGTGGTGGCTAGTCTTGCTGCAATTGGATTCTGCTTCTGGAGGAAAAACTGGTCATTACACAAAGGTACATGCAATTTGTGAGCTCTATTTCCTTGTTTACAAGCCTACAAGAATTCCGTGAGAAAAAAGGGATTTATTAAATATTTATCTAACAGTATAATATCACATTAATTTTTGCTGAATAGATGATGATGATGAAAACTCGATATCCCTGCACGAAAATGTAGAAACAGAACTGCATTATATCCTAAATCCAAATGCAGAATACCAAGTGTATAACTTCACTACACTGAAAATTGCAACAGAAAACTTCTCTGATGCAAACAAGCTTGGCAAAGGTGGCTTTGGTCCCGTTTATAAGGTACCTCTCCTACCTAGTTCATTTTCCTTTATATTCTTTTTTATTTCTGATAAAAGATTTTCCATTATATTATTTCTTGACTAAGAGAAAACAATATAACATTCATCATGAAAAAAAATTTCTAGGGCATTTTGCAAGGAGGACAAGAAATTGCCGTGAAAAGATTTTCAGGATGTTCAGCCCAAGGGATAACAGAATTTAAGAATGAAGTGAAATTTCTTGCAAAACTCAAGCACAAGAACCTGGTGCAGTTGCTTGGATGTTGCATACAGAAAAAAGAAAAGCTACTCTGCTATGAATATTTACCTAATGGAAGTCTTGACAAGATTCTATTTGGTAAGTTTAAGTCCTATTAGGTTAAAGTGGTCCATATTTATTCAAATTAAGTAAAATATCTCAGACAGTAATGATAAGACTGATGTTTTCTTAATGCAGCAAAGGATGCTTCCAAGAAAGTCAATCTTGGCTGGAAAATGCGACGCAAAATAATTGAAGGAATTACTCGTGGTTTACATTACCTCCATGAGGAATCTCGGTTAAAAATTATACATAGAGACCTCAAAGTCAGTAACATATTGCTGGACAAGGATATGAACCCAAAAATTTCTGATTTTGCGCTTGCAAGGTTTTTGGAGGAAGACCAAACCCATAAAGATACAGATATCATTGCCGGGACATTGTAAGCGGATTATACTGATGTTTTCTTATCCATCATCTAACATTTCATAGTTAATTTATTGTCTAGTCCAAATCCAGAGTAACAATATGGATTTGTTTTTAGCATGTAGTTAGTTACATTTAATAGCTGAACCATGTAGTTCATGACAATGCTTCATGTATTCGTTTATAAATTTCCATTCAATCTGCTTTCGCCCTTTAATTGTTCAATTCAAGTTTAATTTGTGTCCAAAAACCGCTACCCTTCAGTCCTTCAGCAGTTCAATTTGGTGTAACATGCCCGTTGATATGAGCTGGGAAACTAGCTTAGCTTGATTAATTGAAAATTAGTGGGTATAACTGAGTAAAACTTGCATAGATATGACATCAATTAGTTTTACAGATCATATGATTTCCTTCAAAATGTAGTGGGTACATGGCACCAGAATATATTTTGTGTGGGAACTTCTCTGCTAAATCAGATGTATATAGCTTTGGTGTTCTTCTACTCGAAATTGTGACAGGACAGAAGAATAGCTCATTCGTAGGCTCCAACCGCATTTCAAACCTCATTGATCATGTAAGTAATTACCATAGTTTCTAATAGGTACAGAAAATTATATTGTTATATTTTTCCTTCCTAAATTTCTCCCTGGTAATTCTTTCTGCCATCGCTCTTCCATATTTTCCATTTTTTTTTGGTGAAAAAAGTAATCACTCTTTCATTCATGCTGATTTTATGACCATTTACTACAAGGCAAAATTTTGCTGTAAAGTTAAACTATATCTTTAGTAAGTAGCCTGAAGTAGAATACCAACAAGCATTGTAAATTTGTATTTAGAACATGGAAAGACTTTTAATATAACAAAGGGACTGTTTGAATTTTTATGTGCCTGACAACATTTTGAGCATAATTAAGTGCTGAAGGAGCATACACGGCCAATGTAATTGTTGGTTTCTAGCTATTGGGTGTATAAAACATGCAATGATTAGATTATGCTTTAATCAAATTTTTATAATGCTAGTTTAACTAATTTTCTATTAAATTTTGCAATCTATTTCAATGATAACTTCGCAATATATTAGTAATTAGATTATTGGTATCTTTTTGGTAAATACTAGACTAAAAACTAGGGTAACATGTCATGTACACCTATATATATAACACAAGTAACTAAATCACCGTGCAACAGGCATTGAAACATTGGAAGGATGATAAGATATCTGAATTAAAGGACCCAATGCTGGAGGATGAATTTCATGAAGAGATCAGAAGCTGTGTTCATATAGCATTACTGTGTGTACAGGAAGATCCAATTGACAGACCTAACATGGAGGCCGTAAAAAATATGCTTGCAAGCCCTTCTATGATCATTCCAAGCTTGCGCTCCACCTTGTCTGTGACATGGCTGACGGATCACCAAAGGCAGAGTAGTATGACTACTGACACATCTACACTCAGAAGTCAAGAGAGTTTTACAACAAACACACGGTCAACTGAAAGTCAAGCTGGGAGTTCTGGTACCAAAAATACCACAAATAACAACTGAAGATAAAAGAATTTTAATGAGATTGTGCTACTCTTGTGTGTAAATGGATAGTAATAATATTTTCTAATTTTCCACATTATCAAATTAAATTGATTATGGATTTATGTTTCTTCTTTTTGTTGAAGTACAATTATCAATGTATTTCATGACATTCTTCAGTTTCATATGCCCAGTTTAGCCCTCATTTGTTGCTTATGTTTTATTCAATAATCGCGCATATGTAATGTTTTTTATCATAATGTATCTTTCATTGATTATAGTAGGGATGCTTCTATACTGGTAGTCTGCTTTCTACCTTTTCTATACCAATCACTTGGAGAGCAGAAGGCCAAGGTATGTGAAAAGAAATGAGAAGAATTGCCACTGTAAAATGTTGGAGACTTGCTGCATTTTGTATTACTCCATACATATAACCAGAAGATTTGCAGAGGTCGACTATTAAGTTTGAATCCTGACATCTGTACAAAGAGGGAGAGTATCAGTTTGATCAATTGCAGCTGTTGTGGCAATGGATTTAACAGTATGAACTGTCATCTGCATAATGGAGCCAGGTTATACAAATTGGGAAATAAGGTTGTCTGAAATTCAGTGTTTTGCTAGCTACTGGGTGGGAAGTCTATTGCCAGGTTCAAGAGTATCCGTGATTCTCTTTTTTGGCTTTATTTGGCTGCCTGCTACACAATTTAGTATATATGTCCTGTGATTTTTCTTGTAGTACCTAGATTCTTTAAGAGTGACAGATGATGTGCTATTTTGATGTTGTAATTTCCATTTTTCAAGTGTCTATAAATCCTTTCATAGCATGTCCCTCCTGAGAAATTCTGTTATAGGTGGGTTGGAAGAGTTGCAGTATGCAAGGCTGTTATCTCATCTCCAGGACCATGAAGAGTATCCTTAGCATTTTTCAAACTGATTGTATAAAATCTGTGAGTAGAGCGGCTCTGTTTTAATTTCAGATGAAGGCAATGTATGAACTGTTTAATGGTTTTTAAGTTGTCTGGCATTAGGACGTGTCGAAAATGCTGATACAACTCTCCCATGTAGCCGTTAAGAAACTGTCCCTTGTTATGTGGCCAAGATTGGCCACTTCCTCAATTTCTTGTTGTGTTATGGGCTCTGTCCGATCCTTTTTTGCCAATTTCTGATCTTCTGCACATTCTGTGACCTTGTTGTAAAGTGAGATTGGTTTTGTTGCCAAGGGCATTTGGGTCAATTCTTTATTTATCAGTACACAAAATCTTTTAATTTAAGGGGGAAAAAGTTTCGAATCTGAAAAGATTGGACAGATGAAGAGTGGGCAGTGACCAGGTGGTTGCAATTACCATTTGGATTGAAATCAGAAAGATCTAATTTTCTATCATTTGATATGAAAAGTTGGTCATGCCTCACAAATGTTGGATTACCTTACTCTTTGCACCGTGTGTAATTCAGGTCCAGCGGATGGATGAGATGTCTGAAACCGCTGTCCAATTGTTGGTTCAATGTTGGATTTGACCTATTACTAATGCTAATCCAGATTAAGGTCATCCATCACATAAAAACCATGGGGTATTTTCAGAGGATTTGGCATTGTTAATTTCCTGGAAAAATAATCATTGGTTGTTGGCTATTGACAGTCAAAAAAACCATTCTTTTCTTTTCATTTTTTTTGTTTTAATTTTGATGCATTTCAATTGAGTTGAGGTCAACAGAACTGCAGTCTCCAGTGATGCTGCATCATTTTTTTGTACCGATCCAGTTCTGATCTGAGAAACCTAATATTTCTCCATTCCAGGCCCAATCTGTGTATAGTTGGTTTTTCCATGCAATGCTGGGTCATCAAGTGCATTGTTCCCTCATCAGCTCAATTCTGACCTATTCTTCCCTTTGCTGTTCAACTGAGGACGGTGTACAGCATTTCTTTCCCTTCCTTCAGTCTTGACTCTTGACCAAGGCAAAAGTCAAAACTACCCTTGCCAACTGTCACTCCCATATTAAAACCTTTGTTTTTTGGGTATTATATTAAGGGAGCTGATATAAAGAAACCGTTTTTGATACGGTCACCGATACCGGTTTTGTTATTCATATTAAATGAGTTATTATTTATATTAATGACTTTATAATGTAGTTTATTTTTACAATACTTTTATTATTCAACTTAAGTGAGTTATTATTCAAATTAGTGGTATTCGAGTCGAATAATAAAAGCACTGTGAAAAATAAGTTGCATATTAAAATAAATAATAACTCATTTTACATAAAGAATAAAGTATGTATTGATTATGGTATCAACGATGGTATCTCCCAAACATTTCTCTTATATTAAAACCTGGATACCAGACAAAGATCTGAAAGAGAGGATTTTTTTTTTTTTGAGAGACAATAGGAAATGTTGTTGGTGATAATTAGTATTCTCCATTTTAAGAAAATCAATAGGCATCATGTACGTGCTGTACTGTCAAGTACAATTGCTCACAGCTAGATATTACGTTTAGCCATGAGAATGAATCAGAATCAGGATAAATAAACAAGAGGTTTTTTTAAGTGGACTCAGGAAGGATTTTTTTTTTTTTTTTGGATGACACAACTACAAGGCGGGCACCTTTTTTTTTTAATTGTAAATCCATGATTTTTAGATTTGAAACCATTGATTTTTTTTTTCAAGTGTCACTGGTATAAGATATCTAGGAATTGCCACATGAAAATCAAAACTTCACCATTACCTATATATAAGACTGTTTCGGCTCATAATCCGGTCATTAATTAGCACTATAGTGTATAGTAGTCAAATAGCAATTTTTTTGGCAAATTGTGACATTCTGATGCTGGGGTATTTTTGCCTTTGAATCATTTACCATACATATACTTTTTTTCTTGGGTCGAGTATAAACCTAAGTGTCAAACTATATATAAATTATATATTATAATAAGGATAAACTATATATATGTTTGAACTTGTGCAGGTTCACAACTATCATTGTTACAAAGCAATGGGTGCAACTATCATTGTCCGGAAGCATGTTTTCTTTCCAATTGAAACAGATGCCTGTATTGTTTTCAATTTAATTGTTAAAACATACTTATGGACTTTGGCAAAATCAATCAAACCTGAAAAAAAAGAATGTCCAGCAAGCTGAAATGAGTTTGATCCGTCGGGTCTGGTACAGGTCAGAGTGTTTTTTATCTGTGTCAGTCAGGTCAGGACTGATCCGTTTAAGAAAAATAATAAAATAATATAGACATGATGCGAGCTCGATCAATCCAACCCGACCCACTTGGCACAAGTATATATGGAAATATTAATTAGTGAGCGAATTGGAAGCGAATAGCATTCCTCATTTACAAGAGTTAATTATCTTTTTTTATTTTTATAAAAGTCAACAAGCCTATTAAGTACCGTATCTGAAAGGGTTTTATATACCATTATTTTTAATTCTATACATCTTATTTCTCCTGAATTACACGTTTCTTTGATTTTTTTTATTTCTCTTTCAATTCAGAATACAAGTTAATCCATTATTTATTAATTATCATCTCATGATAGATACTTCCCTCAAATAACAAAAAGGAAACAACAATGATCCTTATTAGCCTTCAATGCCATCATAAATCCAAATATCAATTCGGTTTCGACAAACCAGAAACAGGATGCTTCTAGCACTTTCAGTTATATTTCTTTCTCCTTTCCTAACACTAACACAATTCAACTGCTGTGCCGATGCTGCAATGCTCATCCCAAATTGCTCGTTTGTCGATACATATGAGACTGGAACCACCTTTGAATCCAACCTTTTACACCTCCTCTCCTCCCTCTCCACAAACGCACTAATTAATGGTGCCTTTTACAGCGATTCATTCGGCAATAGCCCAAACACAGTTTATGGTCTAATAATGTGTTTTGCTGATTCACCTTTAGAGGATTGCATTGACTGCCTTCAACATTCTACATCCGATGCCACACTAACATGCTCCGGTAGCAAAACCGCCACTGTGCTTTATGACTCTTGCGTGTTGAGCTATTCAAGCAAGGACTTCCTCTCTGTCGCAGATCCCTATGATCCTGATTTCTCATTAGATGGAGACATATGGGATGATGAGGATTCAAAGAACACTGTGATGCAGGAATTGGAAAATTTAAGTGCGAAGGCCCCGTATGCATCAGAATTGTTTTCATTTTCAAATGAAGTGGTCAGAAGAGGCACCAATGTTTCAGTGCTTGTGCAGTGTACAAAGGACCTCTCGCCAACGGAATGTGGAAATTGTATTTCGTATACAATGCCTTATGTCTATTTATATTCATTGAACTACAGTTTTTCTGGGGTGAGGATAATAGCAAGAAATTGCTATGTACGATACAGTTCGGATTCCTTCACTGTTAGCTCATTTCCAAAATCATTGGTCCCATCACCAAATGATCCGCAATCACCGCCAATGCCTCCTCGATCACCGCCAACAGTAAAAAGTTCTTCAGGAGGTAAAATTGTGCTGGTATTGTTTGGAATAAAAATATTAATATCTGTGAGGGCTACAAGCATTTGGTTCTTTTTCACAAATTAAAAGGAGAAAACATTCTATTAATTGATTAGGAAAGCCTTTTTCTTCAGTTAAGCATGCAGGCAAAGCCTACCTAAATTGATCAGAAAACCTTGTACTTCTTTTCTGATAAATTCTGTGACAATTCAGCATTCTGATTTTCTTTGCTTGTATTTCAAGAAGAATTTTTAATCAAATATTCAACATTACAGGATCAACTGTGACAATTGTGGTCTCCATTATTGCCGTCGTCTTGGTAGTTGCAGTTTTAGCTGCTTCTGGATTTTACTTCTGGAGAACAAAACAGTCTTTAGACAATAATTCAAGTAATTTATATATGAAATACTTTTTATTTGTTTACCAGCCAACAACAATACAATGCAAAAGAAAATTAATATTTGTAACCTATTTGTCAGTATGATATAACATCAACGCTTGCCCTTTTTTCTTACAGATGGTGATAACATGATACATGTACATCAAAATATAGAAACAGATCTGCAACATATCCTTAATCCAAATGCAGAGTACCAAGTTTTCGACTTCAATACACTGAAAATTGCCACAGAAAACTTCTCTGACAAGAACAGACTCGGAGGGGGTGGCTTTGGTCCGGTTTACAAGGTACCATATACTTCTACTTAGTTGATTTTACATATATATATTTTCTTTTTTTGACTGATCAATAACAATATGAAGTACATCATTGAAATTTTTCAAGGGCATTTTACCTGATAGTCGACAAGTAATAGCGGTGAAACGACTTTCAGAAACCTCAGTCCAAGGAACAACAGAGTTTAAAAATGAAGTGGAACTTCTTGTGAAACTCAAGCACAAGAACCTGGTGCGGTTGCTGGGATGTTGCATAGCAAATCAAGAGAAGCTGCTCTGCTATGAATTTTTACCTAATGGAAGTCTTGACAAGACCCTTTTTGGTAAATTAAATCTTTTGCAAAACTGGTAAATATATATTTATTCAAAGTAGAATTTCTCAGAAAATAGTGATAAGATTATTGATTTTTTTTTCTTAACGCAGCGAAGGATGCATCCAGACGAGCCGTTCTTAGTTGGAAAATGCGACACAAAATAATTGAAGGGATTACTCACGGTTTACATTACCTTCATGAGGAATCTCAATTAACAATTGTACACAGAGATCTAAAAGTTAGTAATATATTGCTCGATAAAGATATGAACCCAAAAATTTCTGATTTTGGGCTTGCAAGGTTTTTCGAGGAAGGTCAAACCCATAAAGATACTAGGCACCTTGCTGGGACATTGTAAGCCAATGATACTAATATTTTCCTCATTCATGGTCTAACACATCTCAGTTAAATTATTATGTAGTTCAAATCCATTTCATTTCAAGCATGTAGTTGCATGTAACAGCTGGAATTTTAAGCGTGCACTTTTTTTTGCTTAAATTTCATTCAATATCATCCCTCAATTGTACAATTTAAGTTTAATTTATGGTCATTGTCCAAGATTTCTTCCCTTTTAATTTCAGTCCTCCGGCAGTTTAATTTGGGCTCAACTTTCTTAGTGACAGAAGCTCCAAAACTAGCTTAAACTTGATTTACTCAACATCATTTGTATTATAATTGTATTAGTAAGCTATTTAGAGCAAAAAAAAATCCAAATCAGTAGTAATATACAATATACAAGCACTATTCAACAGGTGAAACTTGCACATATAAGAAACCGAATAGTTCTACTAATTTATTTTACTTTCATTTAAAATGTAGTGGATACATGGCACCAGAGTACATTTGGTATGGGAATTATTCTGCTAAATCAGATGTGTATAGCTTCGGTGTTCTTCTTCTTGAGATTCTGACGGGTCAAGATAATAGCTCCTTTGCTGGCTCAAACCATATGTCAAACCTCATTAATCATGTAAGTAATACAAGTTTCTTCAAAATTAATGTTCAGAAACAGTTATTGTTTTATTTCCTATATAAGTTCGTCAAAGGTTCTGCTTTCTGCCATTGCTATTCCATTTTTTTTTTTTTTTGTCTTTTATGAAAGATTTGTCGCTTTTTGATTCATACTGATTTTTTGAGCATTTTAACAATATTAAGGTGAGTGAAGGAAAAGGTTTGTGTAACTCCAAAAAAGAAATTTTTTTAAGCACTATAAAATGTATCTTTAATTTAGTGACCAGCCTTAAGTACAATTGCACATATATATCAATTGTGTATTACTATATTAAAAAAATGCAGGTCCTTTTAATACAAAGAAAGGAATGGTTTATGTTCCTGACAATACTAGAATATAATTAAGTGCTATTTTGCTGGTTTCAAACTTACAATGACTACATTCTGCTTTAATCAATTTTTCATTGTGCTAATTTAATTAGATATCCGATTAAGTTTTGCACTTTAATTATTTCCATGTATGCTAGCTTTGCAATTGTTATTTATTTATTTTTTTGTATTTTGATGGGTAAATACTAGGTATAATATATAACAAAACTATCTAAATTACCCTTGCAACAGGCACTGATGCATTGGAAAAATGGTACGGTATCTGAATTGATGGATCCGATGCTAGACGAAGCATTCTATGAAGAGATTAAAAGATGTGTTTATATAGCATTACTATGCGTACAAGAAAATCCGACAGATAGGCCTAACATGGAGACTGTAAGGAATATGCTCGCAAGCCCATCAATGAAAATTCCGAGTTTACCCCTCACCTGGTCTCCGACTTCACCGACATATGACCAAGTCGGGGACAGTAGTATGACGACTGACGCATCTACAATCACACAGTCAGTTCATAGTCAAGCTGAGAGTTTTGGATCAAAAGCTGGAAATCGTTAACATATGGAGAGATGATCTGGATCATGTTTTTACCATGTGTGCTACTATTATTGTGTGTGTTTTATATATATATATATAGGATATTAGTAAATATAATTGAATGGATTTATATGTTTCTTCTTCTTGAAAAAGTTTATCTGTGAGATGAGTATATATCCTGCCATGCTTTTCCTGTGGCTTTAACATTTATATAGTAAATCATGTTCCTAATATGAATTATAACATAGGGAATTTTCAATGAAAACCGGACTATTTCTACCATTTAGGCCATTCACACTCCAATAGAGAAAAGAAAATGATCCAACTATTTACTGAATTTGGGTTCATCAGCATTCGAGGCCCAGTTTGTAAGGCCGGGTTTTCGTCCATGATATCAGAAATGGGGATATGATGCAGTGGTTTTATTCATATGTGTGCCTTGTACATTTTTAAAGCTCCCAAACCAACATATTACAATGTAAAGAAATAAAATAAAAATTCTCCTTGGGTGGAATAATTTTCATATATAATTTTGTTTGTGAAAACTCCAATATATATACATAACAGCAAATTTCAATTAGGCTCCAGCAAGTAACTTTCAGCTGTTCAAAGATGGCTATCAAAGGTAATTTCAAATCAAAAATGACACTAGCTTGTCCAAACTAAAATATATCCAAAGCAAATTTTAAACCAGCAAAAGTAAATCTTAATATATCCATTGTGAATTTTAAACCAGCACATAAAGTAAACCTTGTCATTTCTATTATAATTTTAAAACCAGCTCATAAGCAAATTAACCCCTGACATGTTTAAAAACAAATCCTAAACCAACATACTGTTAGAAACTTTTTTTTTTTAAAAAAGCTTAAATTTTATTATGTAAAAGAAGTTAGTCTTCACTTTGGTTTGATCATATTATGTTCTATGAGCTGGGTGCTGATTGTGAGCTAAAAGCCTAAAACCATACTGACCGTTAATCAGTTTTCTCTTGACCATAAAGCAATTATTTAATTTCATCATTTTTGAAACGGCTAGAATATTCATAATCTTCATGAAATCATTAGACCATTAATGGTTGGTTCTCAATTTGTGAATTCATAATTCACCAGCCAAGCCAAACACACCAAGTGAGCTCTAAAATGTGTGAAGTGAATTATAAATCAGTCAAAACTGTTCCCCAACATACACAAATTAAATTAGTACTAAATCCGCTAAAGGTAAAACTAACATGTTCAATGTAAATCTAATTAAACAGCCGAATATATATGAGTCCTAAACATGCGCAAAATAACATAAACCAACCAAATGTGAATTAAGACTAATGTACCTAATTAAGGTAAATTCTAAACCTGACAAAAATACTGATACGTGGTCAACTTTGGTCAAACTACGGACTAAATTTTCGTTCTTATGAATTTAATTTATGGTCCAATATCAAAATTTGGTCCACATTTTCTAGAAGATTTAATTCATGGTAGTAACAATTAATAGTATTGATATTATCTGTCATATTAAGAAAATGAGTCGAGATCCAATAACAACGATTGACTTGACAATGATTTTATAAATAAATTCAAAAAAATTTAAATAAAAAATAGTTTATTGACATATTCTTATATCTATAGATTAATTATATTTTAAGTTCATACAATTTAAATATCATTAGATATTTCATCAAATTTCATAGAATTTTAATAGTTTTCATTGAATTTCAAATGACATTTAAATCGTCTGAAATTTGAAACACAATCAATTTATAAATTCAAAAATGTCTATAATTTTTTTTTATTTTTGAAAAGGTTTTTAAACTTAATTGAAAAATCATTGTGAAATCAAATTGCCAAGTAAACCATTGTCACTTGACCCTAAAGAGAAAATAAAGTTCAAACTCAAAGTTCCTTTAAAAAAAAACACTAGAAATAAACAAATGTTGATTCAAGTTTTGAAGTTAGCTCGAACTCTGACTATATACGATTCAGAAGAATATTGAAAATAGGAGATGGTACATTATTGGTACTAAAGATAGGCAGCAAGGAAAAGAAACTGAAGATGTCTGCACTACACTTGCACGAAATAAAACACGCTGATGTCATTAATGTGTCTCGTGACATCACCGGTACGAGTACTGTAAAATTTTAAATTCAGCTGGCTTAATGGACGGATTTCTGGAAGACTCAACTATTTAATTATCCGTGGCACATTGATTGTCATCTCATTGTTCATGCATGCTATCATAAATCCAAGGATCAAATCAGTTTCATCCAACCACAAAAACAGGATGCTTCTAGCATTCTTTGTTCTTCTTCTTTCTCCTTTCCTCATACTAACACAATTCAACTGTTGTGCCGATGATGAACTGATCTTCACAAATTGCCCAAAAACTGATACATGTGCGATAGGATCCACCTTCGAATTCAACCTCTTGAAACTCCACTCTTCCCTCTCCACACATGCACTAATCAGTGATGCCGTTTCTAACGAATCATTTGGCAATGGCACAGATGAAGTTTATGGTCTAATAATGTGCTTTGCCAGCACCGATGTGCCAACCTGCATCAAATGCCTTAAAGATGCTACATCCAACACAACACAACCATGCTTCCCAAGAGTAACGGCAACTGTAGTATATTACCCGTGCATGTTGAGCTATTCCTGCAAGGATTTTTTCTCTACTGCAGATCCGTATATACCCCACTGCGTAAATAGTGGTTCTAATTCACTCGATCAAAAGACAAAGGAATCTCTGATGCATGTATTTGCTAATTTAAGTGTTATGGCACCATACGCACCTGAAATGTTTTCATATGATGTGGTCAACGGCACGACAGTTTCAGCACTTGTGCAGTGTACAAAGGACCTGTCTCCACAGGAATGTGGCAAGTGCATTTCTGATGCAAAGTCTTACTTCTCCACAGGAATCTCCAAATTGGGGCAATAATCTAAGAAAGAAGCAAGTAGATTGAAATGGCAACTCAAACAAAGGTCATTCACAGACAAGTCCTTCATGTTTGGAAACTTTGGTAACATCAGCAGCTCATTTTCCAAAAACTCCTACAAGCAAAAAGAACACAATACATTTCAACGATTTAGAGACACACAAGGTCTAAAAAAGGGACATGTTTGATGCTGTACCAGACTTGCGGTGGTCCTAAAATTTAAGTAAAAGTTAGGTTCTAGCTATATCCACTTCACAACAAGAACAAACACTAACAGGAAACATTGATATTTTGAAAGTCAGAGCAAAATGGATCAAAAGATATGAAATGAAGTAAGAACCATATGGAGCTTATGAGCTTACCTTTATCCAGAATCCAGTTAATTTGAGATTTTCAACACTTGAAATGCCAGTAAAAATATTACTCTTGCCATTGTAATTTCAGTGACGAACACACTTATCCAACCTAATGTTTGCACTGGTCAGAGATGGCATCTTCAGAAGCATATTTTGTGTCCAATATAGTTGGGACATCCTCTGTAGATAAAAGACAAGAGATTAGGAGCATCAATCAACTCTTGTCTGTGCAGTCTGATTGCCCAAAATAAGTTCTTCCTAGTAGATATTTCAGGCTCTGAGAATTTATACTAGAAAATTCCAGGCAGCAGCCGTCCAGATGCAGAATTTCTAGCATGGGACTACCACAGAAAAGCTTCTCCACAAAATCCTGATTTACAGATATACCTCGAAGATGCAATCGCTGGAGGCATGGAAGATTTATGACCTCAGTGTTGTTTCTAGACCTGCAGGCGGAAAGTGAGAGATTCACCAGAGATGTACAACTGAAAATATCAAGAGGCAGTGAATCCTCTATGCTGACATCAATATCGAGCACTCGAGGGTTATGCTTGAGGGCATAACGAATCCATGATTTTGCGAACATGTTATACGAAAATTCAGACATGTCAAAAGAAGAAAGATGAAACTTGTGCAAATCGGAGGCCTCATGAAGGAGTAGAGTCATGTTCACGAAATCTCTGAACCTCTCAAAATATCTTCTCGGTTCACCATATTCTGATTCACTATCATCCAATACACTATCATACTCAAATTCGTCCAAATCAAAATCCAAAAAGGGCAAGGTGGTCCAGAGATGTTTCCATCTCTTAGAGAGTAAGCATGTTCGGACAGCCTCTCAAGAAGGACATAATGAGATGAAGTACACAATCGGGCAAACTACCTATCCAGTCCCTTTTGTTGCGTCCCAATTCATTAAAAGGACTTATTTGTAATATCGATCTTTCTTGTAATTTGCATGTTTTATTTGGACCTTATATAATTTGTGTAAACCAAATAAACCCTTTGTAATTTACAGTTAAAGTCAGGAGAGAAAAAATCAGAAAATTGGCTTACGCCTCCAATTGAGTGTGATTGTGCGTTCTCTGTGTGCCTGCTCAAAAAAGGAAAAACCCCAACACCTTTTGCCCCTCAAATTCTTGGCCTCTTTCGTCATGGCTGGTTGTTTGTTTGCAGGGGAATTTACTCGAACACTTGGTGTGCACAAGTCCTGTAGCCAGCAAAAAAAAACCCCAAATTCACTCAATACTCAGTAAATAGGTGTGTTTTCACAGTGATTGGCTTGTTTATTCAATGCTTGTTTTCATAGAATACACTTAAAAAATAGAGAATTACACCTATCCTATCTGACATTAACATCAAGAAGCGCCTAATGAGCAAGAGACTAAAAAGCAAAGAGATTAAAAGCAAAGAGAGGACGCGTGGAAAAACCAACCTCAAAACCACGGACTCAGGGCTTGATCAAGAAAGGGTTGCACGAACAAAGAGAAACCTTAGCGCTACTGCGCGAGAGTCCTGCGAGGAGGGTTTTGAAGGGATATGGGACTTCAGTTGCCACCGCCTGGTCGATCGGCCATTGGTGGGCCCTTATAAGTCACATCAGTGAGAACTAAGAAAGTGTCGCCGAAATGCAATTTCTTTGTCACTAAGCAAAAAGTAAGGTGATAGATTTCTCACTTAACCTCTAAGCTAAAGAAATTGTGACATAATGATAAATTTTGTATTGATTAGATTTCTTTATCCTTAAATTTACTCTAGTTATATAAAGAAATTTAGACTCTTTTGTAAAAATATTATAGAATAAGTTTAGTTTTAAATTTGTAATTTTCTTCTTAATATAATAATATGCCGGCGAAATTTATGATTTTTCATAATTCTGATATTTGTTTTCTTTTCTCCCTTGTTATTACGTTGTAATATCATTCAGCTATCTGGACTTTACAAAAAGGACTTCTTTCGAGAGAAAAGATATATATTGAGAAACGGAGACGATGTAAATCAGGATTAATGTGCACTGTCCAAATAAAGAACAAGTTTGAAATCCCTAACAATACTTGTGTTCATATTTCTTGCACCCCACAAACCTGGGCGGTCTATTTGGCCTCTGTAGTTGTTATCACAGATGCTGTTACATAACTCTGATTAATTAAGAGGATGTGATTGTTATAGATTATGTGGTATCAGGTTTCTTTTGGGAAACAATGCTTCTTTCTTCCTTTGATTTTATTTATATGTGACAGCAAATCTCCTCTCCTCATGTGCCACCCTGATTTTACATTAACTGATTGCAATAACGAATTAACGATCACGAACCTTCAATGCCAGATGCCCTAAAAGCCAAGCACCAATCTCTTTTTTTATAAACTCATATAACTTAATAACTCATAGAAGCTAAGAATTATAGTTCCCAAGTATGATATCGACCTTTTATGAGAACACAACGATTTTAAATTCTCTTATTGGTCTGTTTTCTCCCCTTTCTGAACCATCTCTGCGCTCTGTATTTTCTTTGGACTTTCTACATTTTACAGTTCTTTTACTTTTTACTAAATTACAAATTTGGGACTTCGAACCGACTCCAACAAAAATCGCAGAACAAGGTCTTCCAATTTAATCTTCACCCTTTTTGTTCCAAATTTACAATTTAGCTGACACTAATTATAATAGCACTCTGAAACTTTTTGTTAAAGCTTCAAAGAAAGGCCAAGTCACTCCTTCGAACAATGTCATACAAATTAGAATTTGAAGTATATCTATGTAAGTTAAGCTCTGAGTTTAGACTTCCCAAGACAAGATTACTAGAAGGTGATAACCAATATCACTCTGCATAGTACATAACAAAAGGTCCTATGGGGTGGGGAGGGGGATGGGAAGAGAGAGGCCCCTGCCAATTTTTCAGAAAAAGAAGAGAGAGAGAGAGAGAGAGAGAGAGATCAGCTAAACTACCAACCTAAGCACTAAACCACATAATACGACATTAACTGCTGGAACAATAATCTTACATAGCATCAACCACCAGCCGACTTTAGTTCCTCCAGGGTAGACTTCACATGATCTTGAAGCAACTCAATTCGCCGCAAATACACCTCTAGTTCCATTATCTGCTGTTTCCTCCATTTCTGATCCTTTGGCACCGGGACTGACCCATCAGGGTTAAGCAACCCAGCCCCTAATCCCAACCCAAATCCTGAACCTAAAATGCCGCTACTACTACTGGCACCGGGCCCCATCCCACTATTGATGGCTGTGTTTATTAGTTCCTTGAACAATGGAGAGAGGCAACTCTTGACTGTCTCTTCTATTGCGGCTGATTTAGTTGCATCAGCAGAGATGGGATTTGGTCCCGGAATGGAGTTTTCCAGTTTGACTGTCACTGGAACCTCAGTCTCCCCTCCTGCAACTATAAGACAGCTCAGACTAAAGCATATGGAAATTTCAGCATAAATTAGAATCCCGGTATAGTACCAGCAGCCAGAGCTACATGTCAAGGATGACATAGACATCGGCATCTAATGGTTACACTGTGACCTGATATGACCAAATCCAAGTCCTTACAGTTGGAAAACCAAGGCTTGAAATCTAAGTTAAAAAGTACCATCCAATTCAGAATTTCTGTCTCAGTTGAACAAAACAGGTTCAGCATTGGTTTGAGCCGCCGCCGCCGCCGCCGCCACCACACCCAATAAAAAAAAAAGAACAGAGAGAGAGAACAGCTGAATCTACGTTCGAAGTATACCATGAACGGGAAGTGCAGCAGCTATATCAGGTGCTTCGGTAGACCTCCTCCTCACCCGTTTCTTCGGCCTCGGTTCTTCTGCAACACCAACCATGCGGTCAGAACCATGGTTGGTACCACCAATTGGAATATGATTTAGGTCACCATCCTCATCATCACTTTCACGATCGCGTTTCATCTCTGGCCGCCATATATGGCGGGCCACGTCATAAATATTCTGCGTACACAGAAAAGTAGAATTTTATTTAATGGACTGCCATCAGAAATTGCATGCTGCCCAGACTGTTTAAGAAATTCAAACTACACAGCCCACTAACCTCTTACACAAAATGCAGACCGATAGTATGTTTATTGGTTTTAACCATCCATAGTGCCAGTACCAGATCAGCTGGCAGTAGCTTACCTGTAAGATGCTTTTAATTTCATTTCTTGGGGTCATCATAGTTAATTAAGACTTTTCAAAATAACTCACTGATCACTACCAGTAATAGTACTAGGGAGTAACTACAAACCATCAAGTTCAATGCTGGTAGAGATAATCTCATTTTAGTTTTCCGTTTCTACTTCTCTAAAAAATAATAGTACCAAGCATATGAATACCTGCTCATGCGCACTCTTGAAGGAAAAATCTTTACCAGCAGTCTGCATTCGAAGAGCACATACTCTGTACTTCTTTTTCAGCCTTCTCAGTTTCTCAATCAGCTGATTTTTTGAAAAATCGAAACTGAACTGCTTCTTTATCTCCTCGTAGAATGGGCCCGTGTCATACTGGTGCGATGCAAATGTGGTACCTTTCATGTATTAACATGGCATTAATAATTAACATTTCACGGCATAATTCCATCCCCTTTATCGACCTTGATTAAAGCTTAACAAACGGTTCATACAGGTATAAATCAAATATCATTCTGAAATAAGAAAAGACCTACCAGAAATACTAACAGTTCCAAAATCTTGCCATCATTGAAACCAATACTGGACTGGAATAACAACAATCTAGCTAGAATTGTAAGTTATACCTCGTCTAGAGGTGAATTCGAGAAATCCTCGTAGTATCCTGATCTCCTCTTCATCCGTCCATAGCCTCTGGAACAGCCTTCGTGACTCGTCAGAGGAACCCGGTACAATCGACCAGGGCTGGCTGGAACCATTATCCAAACTAGGGTTAGGGTTGGGGTTCGCGTTAGGCTTCGGGGGAGGAATCGGTGTGACAGGCTCGGCGGTGGTTAGGGTTTCGGTGTCCTGATCGGTTTCCTCGTTGGAATCGGATCCGCTATCGTCTTCTTCGTCGTCATGGTTGAAGTAGGCGCTGGTGGGGTCGACAATGGGTTCGCCAATGGTGGACATCTGGTTCGGGTTAGGGTTAGGATTAGATCTGGGATCAGGATCTGGGTTTGAATCTGAGGCGCGGATCAGGGATCGATCGAGAGAGACTCGAGAGGTAGGGTTAGGGTTTGGTTTGGTCGAGTGGGAGTCGGAACTCGGAAGCATCAGGTCGCGTTCAGATATTGTTGGAAGGAGTCCGGATTCGCTGGGGCTAAATGGAACCTAGCACTCCGTGTTGGATGTTTCTGACAAAAGAAGGAAGTGAGGGTTGTAGTGATAATATTATTTTGAAAAAGAAATAGAATGCTGGGCACGCATGTTTTAACTTTCAGCTAACATGATTGGACCAATTATTAGCTGAGGATCCATTGAGGTTACTTTGATAATTTGAACAATCATTTTAAATTTTTAAAAAAATAAAAAATAAAAAAATATTCAAGACATATTCTTGAACTTTTGAACTTATTAATTAATTATATTTCAAATATAAATTTCATGCAATGAAAATATTATTTGATATTCTATAAAAAATATTAAATTTAGACTGTTACACACTTAAATTACATAAAATTCAAAACATCTTTAATTTATAAATTCCAAAATATATCTATAAACTTTCATCTATTCTTAATATTTTCTCAAATTTATTTGAAAAACCATTATCAAATTATCAATTACCATCAAGTTAATCATTGTGAATCTCCACCCTTGAATTGATTCACAACAGTTTTAGTTTACTTAATTAAATTCCGAAATATATTGACACATGGAATGATTGTGGCAACTCCCAATAAATTATCCAAGTCCTCTCTGCATTTTCTTCTTTCTCCCAATCAGACAGACACATTTACACCTCTCTCGTCACGACGATAAACAAAATAGAAAAGATAAGAGAATAAATAAATAAGATCCAAGTTTCCACAGAGAAACAAGTTCAATCTAATTTATAATCATTCAGAGTATATGGTGAAATATAATCCCTTCCTCTAAGCATTGCAAGGTAGTCTCGCTTTTCTGCGAGCCCGCTATCCGAAAGGATCAATTTACCCTTCAGGAAAAGGAAAAAAGAAAGAATGTTATGAGAG
This sequence comes from x Bolboschoenoplectus mariqueter, assembly GCA_037678475.1. NCBI lineage: Eukaryota > Viridiplantae > Streptophyta > Magnoliopsida > Poales > Cyperaceae > x Bolboschoenoplectus > x Bolboschoenoplectus mariqueter. The sequence continues at coordinate 291,624 of CM075239.1, read as the reverse complement.
ATGTATCATTATGATTAATGAATGTTATAATATGAATATGTGATTATATTATGCATGGTGTCCCCATGATGTGTTGAATTAATTTAGTACCTCACGAGCTATTAATTTCCTGATGTTGTTAGCGTAGAGGTGAAGATCCCTTTTCTCTTCCTCGGATGGATAATACACTGGTAGCTTTAATACATCCATATAATTGATGAATTGGCAGAGGACCAGAATTGCATGAGGCACCTGAAAATAAATTTTATTCAAGATATGTAAGGATAAAACTATACAAGTTCTGAATACCGTGAATTATATTAATCAACATCTATTTATGAAATAGATTCTCACCCCAGATATAGATTCCCATGCAAGACTAAGTCTTCGATAAGGATACTTGACAATCATAGGAAGAACAGGGGCTCCTCCAAGAAATGCACCGGTTTTGAAAGGAAGGAGATAGTCCCCATTGGTAGTTGTACCCTCTCAATAAACAAACTTTAAACATGTTAAATATGGCCCAGATATTAGTTACAGTGAACAAAATATTGTCATATAATCATATATACAGAATAATTTTGAAAAGCAATCTTAAAATCGTACGTCCAGTTGTCCACACATGCTATTTAATTAAATTGAAAGAAATAAAAGGCAACATAGTGAGAATTATTTCCAAATTAAAGCCCATGTTTAGTGGAATTATGAATTAAACTGATGTGAATGTAAAATCAATACAGCAGCAAAAAAAAAGGATTAAAGCAAGTAGAAACCAGGAAAAATCATGACGACAGGGTATCGTCTGTTTAATTGAGCTTCTTCAATCCTTTTCGCTACCAGGCCTGACGCAAAAGAATGTAAATTATAAATTTAATGAAAGGCCATTCGGGACTTCAGCATCTTCTGATACTTCAAATAATAAATCTGTTAAGACTAAGTTTAGAATACAAATTGTACCTGAAACACCCTCTAATTCAGAAGTTTCTATTTCCCGTTGAACAAAAATACAACCAAGGCATTTGCTGCATAAAATAACAAAGAGAAGAGAAGGAACATGAGATCCTTAAAAGGCTGAATGAGTATTAATCACACATGAACATATCAGGGATAGAGGAAACTAAGCAGAGATGTGGTTAAGAGCTCAAATAATTTCAGGTAAACACTACAAAAATATAAAAAATAATAAAAGTATGCTATGTTAGCTGTGTTTGTACCTGATGAGACCGACAACTGGTAGCTTGGAGACTGATCTCTTCAAAAATGTCAACATTTTGCACCAAAAAATTTAAAGCAAAAAAACAAAAAGAATCAGTTGTAACATGCTAATATTTACAATATTTTTTTAGAATTTCATGAATTTGAGAGCAACAATAACATACCTTTGCGACAAAACTTGGAAACGAGTCCGACATATGATAAAGAACATCTATATAGGAAACATGATTCGACACGATCACCCCCGGCCTCTCCAAGTGATATTCTCTCTTTTCTTCCTATTGAAATGTTATTAAAGGCATGTCAATTCTCTATTCAGGATAATAAAATTAAAAGCAGGTTCTAAAAAATATTTAAAACCTTACATAAAACTAGTATAATATCATTAATTTTCTTTTCTTGTATAGCAAAGCAGATGATAAAACCTATATTGGAGGTGCACAACAGAGCTGAGCACAAAATTGTTGCACTCATATTTACATGCATTTATTTGCATGCATTATTACTTGCATGCCAGATAGTAATAACAATTCAGAACTGAAATTGAAGAAAAATAAACTCAAGCAGGTTACATGCAACTGCATATACCTTAATTTCTTCTATGATCGGATAGTATTCATCAATCCAGTAGAATCCGAGGACGAACAGCATAACCCTAGACAAGAACCTTCCAACCCTCACCACCACCTCCCTTCTCCATCCAACAAGGATGCATCTATCCAAATCCCACAACAAAGTGCAAAACCGACACACGATGTAATACACCGCAATCAACCATACGCCGATAGTCAATCTTATAGGGACTAAAGTGAATAGAGCAATTGCTAGAGAGGCTATTTCCGAAAAAGGAATGTCGCCTCCTCGACTGTAAACATCTCTACGAATGAAAGGAGCGTACCTTCGTTCTAGCTCAGTTAGGTATTGATCTTCCATTTCGAAGAAGAAGAAGAAGAAGAAGAGAGAATCAGAGAACCCTAGTTCAACAAAGGTTTCTCTTTCTCTTTCGCTCAGCTTTTGGGAGATGGTGGTGAGCGAGAGAGAGAGAGAGAGATAGGAGAGGCGAGATCTAGATTGGACGGTCTGGATCAAATTTGAAATCAACATATAAAGTCGGTCAAATTGGTCAACCTGGGCAGTTGATCGGTCAGAATGAAAATTGACCGTCTGATATATATCTGACGGCTCGAGAACTGCTTAGAGTATCCCAATGTGATCCTTGAAATTGGAGAGATGCTTAAAGTTAAAGAGAAGAGAGACGTGGCGCCAAAAGAAGGAGAGGGAGAGCAATTTTGTCTCGAGCTACAACTTTTTGTCCCCATAATAATGTTGATGACTTGTCATAGAATGAATATAAATATATCTGAGCTCCTAATTTTGTGATCTCGGGCTAATATAATAAAAAAAAATAATCACCTGAACTAGCAAAGATAGAAGTAAATTTATATATAAATGGAAGACAGTAAATTTCTTATAACAATGTCTTAGGAGATATAGAAGTAAATTACATGCAGGTTTTCTGGTAGATGATCACTAAATGGTAAATGATCTCACATTAATCTAAATAAATTCCTCAATTTCTAAAGATTAAATGGCTAAACTTAAAAGAGGATTAAAAAAAATTAACTAACAATATAGGTTTTTGTGAAAGGAAAAAAAAACCAACAACTTTTGCACCAGAATCTTTTCATTATTCATACTTTAAAAAACAAAGATGAATTAGCAGGTTCATGTAGGTATCTACAACAACCAATTAGCAGGTTCAAATACATAACTGGTAATTAAACTGGATGTACAAAACCAAATCAAAGCAAATTATATCAAGCAGAGGTGGAAGCCTTGCCGGCCTCAGGCGGGTGCGTCTGAACGACAGCCGGCTGGTGCTGCTCGTTAGGTGCGGTCGGAGCAGGATTTTGTGGGGGCAGTACCGGGCGATGTGGCCCTTGGTGTATCGCTCCTTCTCCATGGTATAACTTTTGGGAACGTAACGCGGTAAGGTAAACCATGAACCCCAAAAAGACTGATATTAGGCCTAGAATTCCAGCGGCTGCGAACATGCCTGGCCTCATTACATGGCATCCGGCTCTCGGCTTTCTCCAATCAGTTAGATGGCCGGACTCCACGCCGATTCCGATTATCAGGAGTACCTCAGCAATTGCAAAGCAGAGCCTGCATAATTTGAATTATTTATTAAACAAGTTTCCTTTTTTTTTAATGTTTTTTGCAAAGGGATGGATGTATTTGAACTTGGTAATACGTTTAGCAATTAGTTTTTTTCAAATCATTATAGAAAACAATAAAGTGCTTCACAATACTGAGATTTTTATAATTTGTTTGTGCTTACAAGTTGCAGCTTTACTTCACCATCCCAAAAGAGACTCTCGGTTGGGCTTACTACAATAGTACAATGTGTCTGTTTTTATATTATTTGGACTTATTTTTGGGCCTAATTTATTAGTTAAACATCTAATTCCAAACTTTTCAATTAAAGAAATCATGTTAGGTCAAATTTGTCAAGCATATGAAAAGTTCCTAGTCCATCTATTATTAATTTGTTTTAGTAAACTCGGCCCATTCATTATTCATCATCCTGAAAATAAATCATCCACTTCATATAAATATATAATAATAATCATATCAATAGGCAACATCAAGGTGTGAAAACCAGAACATCATATGACTTTACCATGTAAGAAGAAAGAGGAAACAAGTCTGGGTAGTCAAGGACCGGGCAGTCGGAGCAACGCGGGGATCATTGGCGCTTGTCCAGCCGACCTCCCCGGGAGGCACATGCATATGAGGGCTAGCAACCGCAACTAACATGTAGGCATGTTCGGCAAACATTGCCACCGCCAAGAGCAAGAAGGCGCAGATGGCGCATGTCAGTGCCGTCTTTCCGCTCCCGTTGTAGAAGCACTCCAGCATTCTGTTACTGGATCCTCCAATGCTTAAGAAGTACCATGTCGCCTGAAGAAATATTTAAGCAATTTGTTTAAGGCAGATGTTAGCGTTAATTAGGAGATGAAAATGATATTTTATTTGAAATTATGTGGAGAGGATGAAAATTGAGAGCAGAGAAATGTCTTGTGCCGATCAATTGAATTGCGCCGGGCAACTAATTTTGTAGTTTTGTATTAACTTTTAAAATAAGGGAAGCATTTAATTTGCTGATAGCAAAAATTTGATGACATGTAAAACCACATACCTCTGATCTGGATGCCTCTCCTGCCAAACACAACACGAAAGTTATCAGTGCGCAAACAATCGACAAGCCCACCAGAATCACTGCGAGGCGGCTACTTATCAACTCGGTCCCGCCACCATGCGCACGTTGAATCTGAGCCCTTCTACGAGAGATGTCTTCATGAGTGATAGCCATATATGGTGTGTCACAATTAAACTAATTAATCAAAAAAGCAATTTGTTTGTCTGATTGGGTGATATGATGATTGTATGAAAACGACAGAGAGGCATGGAAGGAGGGTTATAAGGTTATTGTTACAAAGAGTAGAGAGAAGCGTATGAGGTAATATCTCATTGTTTAGTTTAATATCAGAATTAGAAAACTTCAATAGAGAGAGCAAGAGAGGAATAAACGCACAAGGATTCAGGAGCTGGTTCTTCTCCATTTGGGATGGAAATGGAGTGCTACATGATACATTAATTATAATGATAAGAATTAAAATTCATCTACCAGTCAAAGTTATGTATTATGTGTCTTGAATTAAATTTTAAACTTAACATAAACAAAAATCACTTTAATTTTTATTATGTTGAATAAAAATTTTACTAACTCCCATCAATTGATAAATAACAAAGAGGAAGGATCACTTGACAATGCTTATTTTGATAATCTTAACAATGAATTTTCAAATAAATTAAAAAAACTAAAAAAATAGAAAAAACTTCATAAACGTCATATTCTTAAATTTATAGATTGATTGTATTTCAAATTTCATTAGATAAAATGTGATGCAACAACTTGAAAGAGATTTTTACTTTTTGTTCTGATATTTAGTGTAACATTTTATCCTGTTGACCTGATTTGTAGTTAGTTTTAACCTTTCAGGTATTGAACTGACTGAGAAAAAGGAAAAAAAAAAAAGAAAAAGAAAAAGGAAACGTATATGTCCAGTGGTTACATGCTGGAGATAATAAGAACATATTTGCATCTTCTGGTCTCAAAGCATGATTTCTTCTACAGTGGTGACATGGAAGGTTGCCTTGCATTTGGGGGATCCCCTGCTTCAAAAGGTAATTCCTAGCAACAAACGGGTGTAGTGAGAAATTTACCCAAAATTAAACTTACGGACTTAAAAAAATTAGGATGAATGATTTAACAAAGGAATAATTAGCTCGCAGGTTCGAAATTCGGTTAAAATATTTATCGTGGATATTTAAATCTAAAAGATTTGACTCTATTTTATCTAAAAGAAATATAATTACAAAATATGTGTAGTTTTTGTGAAAATTAGCCTTTAGTCTGATGGCAAAAAGGCCGCAGATTTGAAATCCGTATGAGAAGTCCATTATAAACATTTAAATTTGAATGATTTTAATCATTATTTTTATCTAAAAAAAAATCTATGTAACTTGCTTCTATGACTGATTGGCGATTGCATGTTGTTGAGATTTCCTGACCAATCTAAATTTATCCCTAATTCAATTTGTTACTAAATTTCTAAAGTACATAAAATATAAAGGAAAATAGGTTCCAAAAAAAAATTGATCAAAGAGGTGTTTAAATAAAAGAGTTTGGCCACCAGCAGACAACTCAGAATTTGAGAAAAGGTTGAAAGGATCTATTGTTAGAACATAAGAGAAGCAAATAATATATTCTACCAAAGGCAAGTATAATTCCATTTCTTAAAGGGTTCTTTTAGGAACTAAAAAGTTAGAAATCACTCTTCTATTATTATTAGTACCTCAATCTCTCATATTATGGCACGATATTCTCGTAGGATATTTTATACAAATTGTTTATTTGATATCAAAATAATTAACCAGGTGATTCATGCGAATTAAGAGGAGTGATCTAATTACCAAAAATTAGTTTCTCCATTATGATCACAACTCTTTGTTTTTTAATAGATTAAAATTAAAATCTTAGCCGATATACACGTAGCGTTTGTTGAACATGCAAAAATAACCCTATAAGTTTCATGACCACAATTTCATCAAAATAAAATATTGCTCTACCTTCAACTTCAGCTGACCACAATTTTATGACTAAATTGCAAAAAATAACCCTATAAATTCAATAGACTTTTCTAAAAAAGAAAAAGGTTCTAAAAAAGCCATAATGGTTGATTTGCTTGATGGAATTGTAGACTAAACAATTTAATTTACAACAAAAAAGATTTTCTGCCATGACCAAAGGTAAGGTTTATTCTAGTTGCACATCCGATGTAAGAATAAATACATGATTTCATAATTTGAACTTTTTCAAAAAGAATTAATTGGTTCTTGAAATTTTAGTTCTGTCAGATTGGTCCTTGAAATGTTTTAGACAAATCGAGTTGATCCATCAATTTTCAATTATATTACATCACCAATTTCTGAGAAAAATAAATTATGTTGAGTTAACAACTTCGCCCAAAATTTTAATAGTAATAATACTAAAATAATTAGGGAAAAAAAGTTAGAAGGCAAAAATTCACATTCAGACATTGAACTCAGGAAGGAGTGAAGGTACAGAAGGTCGGATACCTAAAGACAAATATTCATGCCTCTCGGTATGGCAAAAATAATGTGGATATTATTATTGGGCTCCTGGTATGGCAAAATTTATACACCAAAACATCACTTTGGAGACAGATTCATTAAATTACTAGATTTTGTGAATTTTTTTAAGCAGTAAGCTTTCGTAGCTCAGTTGGTTAGAGCACCCGTTTAGTAAGCGGGAGGTCTTGAGTTCGACTCTCAACGAAAGCATCTTTTTCACATTTTCTTCCTTTTTCAACCACACATTTCCTAAACCGGGCTTTATTTTGGGAACTGATTTCCTCGATTTTTTTTTTCTTAATAGACAAACTATTAAACAGAAAAAATAGACATAGGAAAATAACATCAAAAATTTAATGTATATACGCAGCACAGTAGTAATGTAAGTGTCCCATTAAATTATAGGCTGCCAGCAATGTAGCATCCTAAATTCACAATTTTCTTTTAAAAGCATGTGTTATCAATGTCGATACACAGCTCTTTAATTCTAGCTGAGGTTTGCTCGCTCCTCCTTTCGGTCTAAGATTACATGTCACAAGACTCACAACATCATAAAACTCCAAAAATATATTTACATATACAAAGAAAATCTGCAAACCGTACAGAAATGGGAGACAAAAGGTTACAAAAAAAAAAAGTATGACAAATCCAACTGAAATTTCCCAGAAAAATCCTTTCCAAGAATACCTTGGATACAACAAATTCCTGTCTCCCTTGAAGCAACAACAATTGAAGTACTAACAAAATTTCCAAAACAAATGATAATAAATATTCATCTACCTTCATGCAAATCCTCAGAGAAAACTGCAGTCCGATTTACATTCTCATTATCGCAAAAACTCAAACCTGAAAATGGACCTGAAGAGAACATGGAGGAGGTGCAATCTGACTCATAATTTACCGTTCTATTATTACTGTTAATATTAGTATTATTATTATTATTATTTGGTCTTGCTGAGGATGGGGTGGCCACCGTGTCCTGGTACTCAGCAGAGGTGCGTTGCACCATCTTGAGGGATTGTACCACCTCCCCCATGGTTGGCCGTTGATTTGCCTCGAGTGCCACACAAGCAGCCGCAATTGTACATACCCGCAGAAAATCGTCTTTTGGGTAATTGCCCCCGAGCCTGGGATCTGCCAGTTCATTTAACCTGTCCTTGTCTCGAAGTATTGGTCGAGCCTGTGTTAATAAGAGAATCAAACGATGCAAATAAAATATAAAACAAAATATCACAGACCAATCTTTTCTGACAATGACTTCTGCAGCTAGAGGAAAAATACATTGTTGGCACATTTTTTTATCAGCCAACACATTACATTATATAATAAACCTCTGTTGGTCAATATTTTGCGGTTTGAGGTTATGACACTGTTATTCAAGCCTCCTTTTAGAGAAGTTCTAAATACTAAATAGAATGTACGTGACAGCAGCTCAACAAGGAAATCAATGAATGAAATCCACAAGGAAAAACCATAAGGCACCTCAACAGATCTAGAATGGTCTAAAGAGTTGGAAAAGCCCCAAAAGTTAGCAAATAAAGATTAAAAAATTATGAGACGTCAACTAATACATCTTGCTTAATTGTTACAGCAAGATGGAAGCATAAGGTAGAACTTACAGGTTATACTAGTGTGGGGTGTATGTGTGTATGTGTGTATGTGAGAGAGAGATGGAGAGAGAGAGAGAGAGCAGACCCAAGTCACAAGGTTCTCCTGGCCAACTGGTTGCAAGTGGTCCACAGGTCGCTTCCCAGTAAGAAGTTCGAGCAGAACCACTCCGTAACTATACACATCACTTTTAACTAGTAGATGACCTGTCATGGCATACTCTGGAGCCACATACCTACATAAGCAGGGGCACAATTGTCACAGCACTAATAGGAGGAATTTTTTTCATATGCCCTTTCAACACCTCTACTCCCAATTTCTTCTTAGAGTTCTATGACCAAACTATCCTCCTTTCTACCCCAGAGAGAACGTCAAGGAGCCTGTGATTTTAAGAGCATTTGAAGAAACATGGAAAAGGGTATAGAGGTTCCTTTTCATGTTCTCTAGGGGTGTAGAGTACTTTTCTTGCATTGCACAGGTATAATGTATTTATTCTTCTTTTCTCTTCTATAAAGTATAAAGGAGCCAAACTCATATCTACAATGGAAAATAATAACACGTTGCATGTCTAAACCAAAAAAATCATAAAACTATCATTTTAATTCCCTCCTTTCATGTTGTCTTTGTCAAAAGAACTCTTCTCTCACCATTTCTATCTCGATGGAGAAGGGAAAAAGGAGGGCAATTTGGGAATAATTGAAAGAAAATAGGAAATGAAGGGCGGCCTGATGAATACTACATGTTTCAGATGACTATGCACCAATATTTCTTATCCCCAAGAAAAGTGCCACTTAGCCTGAAGGTTAAAAAGGAGTTGATATGAATTACCCTCGCAAATGAAAAATATTAATACCCCATATGTGTATGAGAAACACCACATATATCCTTCATAAAACTGTTACTTACCCAAAAGTGCCCATCACACGTGTTGACAAATGATTGGCCTGGCCTTCAGGTGCCTGCTTGGCCAGCCCAAAATCAGACACCTTCGCATGGAAGTCATTTTCCAGCAAAATATTAGAGGACTTAAAATCTCTATGTATCACACATGGCTGGGAATCCTCATGCAGGTATGCTAAGCCTCTCGCTGCATCCAGAGCAATCTTCATCCTTGTGTCCCAATCCAATGGGCAATTTGCACCCAAGGGACCTAACAATACAAAATAATATTAGTAATGAAGATAAAATATAAATGTTGGCTGTCAACTTGGTATAGTAAAACAGGAACTTTAGGTGCCTTTATCATTCTGCCTGGAACCAGTCTGCTTCTGAACAGAGAATATCGCTAAGCTTTCTCAGACATGCATGCACCAGGATCAGGTTTTGCTATCACTAAAAGAGGCCAGTTCTGGTATAAAACACAATAAAAAATTTTGATCTCAAATGGTGGCGTGTAGAATTCTGGTAGGACTCAGTACCAGTAAATTTTCTGAACCAGGAGAGATGTTCCATCAGTGCTAGTGATGTGCCCTATCTATGAAATCACAGTATGCTACAAAATTCTGAAATGTTTGTACGGCAAACCTGGGTTCTGCCATAAGAAGAAAACTAACATGTTCATATGGTGATGGATCTAGCCTCTCTATGGAGAGACATAGGTTTGAATCCCACAAAAGGCATATGAAAAAAAATAGATGTTGAGGCTAATGGGAGCCCTTATATCATAAACTAAAAATTAGAATTAAAATCTTGTACCATGAAGCCAAGCTTCCAAGCTCCCATTCGGTATGAGCTCATAACACAGCAAATTCTGCGTAGAATCTCTGCTACTATAATATCCAGTCAGCTTGACCAAATTTCTATGGTGCAAACGACTGAGCATCTCAACTTCAACCAGGAACTCCTTGTCTCCCTGGTGGCCCCCACTTGTCAGCTTCTTTATGGCCACAGCTGTTCCATCAGTTAAAACCCCCTTGAAGACTTGGCCAAAGCCTCCTTCCCCAAGCATGCACGAGGGATTGAAGTTATCGGTGGCTTCTTTAAGCTCTTCATAGGAGATGAAACGGGTCGAAGTGGGTCGTGGGAGAGAACCACATGCAGATATTGCATCTCGAGTTGAAGCTAGTTTATCTACTTTCAGAAAAAGAGAAAAAAAAATAAAGGATCAGTTTTCTTTCATTTGGTTCCTAAGCTCAGTTGTTTTGGAGAATACAAAGGGGGAGGGGGAAGAGAGTGCAAGAGAGAGAGGGCGGTGTGATAAAATGGAATACTGGCACATATAGTCTAGTTGGCTGAAATCGCACTAGTTGACACCAAATAATAACTGCTGGCACATACAGTCCAGTTGCTCCAATATGTACCAAATTCAAATCTTTAGCTTTTACCTCCTTATTAATACATTCGGGTGTTATGAGGTTTTACAAATGAATTGGTCAAGCTAAGATACTGGTACCAGTTAAGCTAGAACTACAAACTGCTGTTCCATCAAGGTCATGTACTGATAAAAAGGCTATTCACCTATTACCAATAAAAATGCAATATAGCGAGAACATGTTAAACAAGCAGTAAATTGATTCGAACAATGCTTCCTTTTTTGTCTATTATTGCACTTATAATTGATCGATTGTGAAGAAATTTATCGGGTATCAACAAAGGTTAAGAAGAGAACACAGCAACACCTAGGTCCTGTATTGGTATGAACTGGAAAATACTGCCACAAACTGACAGTACAGTAAACCAGGAATATTAAAAATAGGTAGATACAAGAGCTTCCCGCAGTAGCACAACAGAGAAGTCAAAAGAAACTTACAAGTTTCAGCATCTTCGGCCAGCGGCTTGTTTGACTTACAATGAGAGCAGGCACAAATAATTATGACAGCTACGAAAATCATGATTAGAATACCAACACAGATTCCAATTATGGTAAGTAAATTTGAATGGGCATTGCTATTTCCCTCTGAACTTCTACTAGGAACTGGCAAATGGGGCACTTTGGTTGGTGGTGCAGCCGTTGGCGATGTAGACACAACTGGAGCTGAAATAAAATAAAGAATAACAAAATGAACAGAATTAAAAGGGCATTTCTGTACGTTAGTGTCATAAACAATATTTATCATTCTGTACTAGTGGAATTTTGATATAACACATTATGAAAGAAAAGAGTGCATTGAAAACTTAGGTAAAGCAACTAATTACAGAATAACAGTACCAGAGGTGGATTTACGTGGTGTAAATGGGTCAATTGACCCCCATTCTTTTCAAAAATTCTCTTGAATTTATACTAGTTTTTATTATATTTAATATAAAAATGTGACATGAACACTAAATTGACCCCATTCCATTTTACAAATTGTATTAAGGTGACCCCCATTTTTTTTTTCCAAGGTAAAAGTTAAAATTTTTTAACTTCTATCTACATATTGACCCCCATTAATAAAAATTCTGCCTCCGCCTCTGAACAGCACCATGTTCGTAGTCATGTGAAATGAAGCATGATGTCGCTTTAAACAACACAGACTATGAAGAATAATTATAAGTAATCTTATGAAACCTCACATACTGCAGTACTCTACAAACAAGAAACACCTAAAAGCACCCTGTTAAAAATATGATACCCATCATCCTCAATTTCTGCGAAAACTCTCAAACTAGATCACAACAGTTCCCTCATTTCATCCAGTTTCTTCCAAAACTAGCAACCATGATCACACTAATTCCCTCATTTGCTGAATTCACTCAAAACTAGAATGTATGAAAGAAAAATATTTATAAATGAAAAGAGAAAATAAGTTAAAGCTTGAACATCAAATATGCCACTCATATTGACTAAGACCTCAATTCGTTTTTGGAGGGGGGACTGAAGCATGTTCATAAGTTTATTTTTAGGGTGGGGATCCATTGACAATGCTTAGCTTGATAATCTTGACAATGATTTTTCAAAAATTATAGGCATATTCTTGAACTCATAGATTGATTGTTTTACAATTTCATGCAATTTAAGTTTCATTTGATATTCCATCAAAGACTATTAAAATTGCATGAAATTTGAAACACAATACATCTATATGTTCAAGAATATGTTTATGAATGTTTTTTCTATTTTTAAGATTTTTTTCGAATTTATTCGAGAAATCATTGTCAAGATTATCAATTAAGCATTGTCAATGGATCCCCACCCTTATTTTTAAGATATTATAGAACTTATAGAATATGAAGTTGCACAATCAGGTCAAAGAATTTGACTAAAAAACAAACCAACAGTCCTTATAATGGCGTAATGTTAACCTCTAATTAAAACAAAAAAGATTGTGATCCATTGACAACAGCCTTCATTCAACAACCTTAACACGCAGAAAATCAAATAAAAAGAAATTAGATACATTGTTTGTCCTATAGATTGGTTGTGTTTTGAATGTCATTTGATATTCAATCAGATGCCAATAAATATGGACTGTTCTATATTTCAAGTCATGATATGCATAAATATAAATTGCAATATAATCGCCGGATTTCCAAATTACAAATTATTTTTTATGGTTGTCATGATTGTCAAGTTAGTTTGTTGTCAATGGATCCTCACAAAAAAATGGAAAGAGAGAAGCTCTTTTACTGAATGATAATTTCTCAAGATCACATTCAATTAGTGATTATCCACTTCTTAGCATGAGCCATTGGTAATGTAAGGAAAACAATAAATGTAATTTAAGGCACAGTGATTAGGCATTTATTTGCTTAGTACATCCTAATTTGTATCAGGGTATTCTGTGGTTATTGTGGTGACCATTATTATTAGTTTACTACTAGTTACCAAGAAAATAAGACAATGACCACAAAATAAAGTAAAATATACCAGGTGATGGAGCTGGGGCCCTGATCCAGGTGAAATTAAGAAGCATATAGTCCCCAACCAACTCAGGACTGATTTTAACTTTGTGACTTGACAGAGCATCATTCAATTTGTACACCTCCATTTGAGAGAAGCTAATCTCCTTTTCAGGCGCTATATCCATTGAAATATTCAACCCAGTGGCACCGACTACATAGAAGTTGTCAATCTCGAACTGACCGACATGCAAATTAAGTTGTGAAGCAAGCTCTCCAAGGAACTCGGAACTCCAGTTTGAGGTGAGAGAGACATTACGCAAGAAAAACTCAACCTTGATGGGATAGACACAGTTGCTGGGAATACAATCCCTGATCCTTGTACGACGAAGCACCATATTGGGCCCGCAGCAACCTGCCCAAAATTAGGATTTGTACGACTTTATAGTTGGATTTTAAGTTTTTAATTATTTTATGCATGGATCAGTACAGTGTTATGAAAAATACATTGCTTTCTAGAAATTACCAGTTGTTAGCTGGTAAAACTTTATGGGAAAACCAATGATTTTGTTTTCTTGTAGTTAGACATTTTGGTACTATTACAGGTAACACTCCTTTCTTTCTAATTAGGTTATAGCACAAAAACTAATTTAGCATGATTTCTTTTACTTATATTAATGTTGCATCAACCAACAATCCTGGTTCAGATTTTATTATGTAGGATGCAATAACACAAGTAGAGGGTGCCTTTTGCATGTTCTATAAAATACCAGGGTTGATTTGCATAAATTATGTGAAACACAATCCAGAATAAATAATTCCAACTTACCAGTGTGGGGTGATACAGGAGGCTCGACAAGACCAGAAGGGGCCAAGGTGGAGTTTGAGTTTGACCTATTATTTGAAGCTGCTGGGGCTGAATCAGAACTCATGGCAGCCACTGATGGAGGCATTGGAGATAGGTTTGGAGCGAGGCGCTGTGCAAGCAGTTTGAGCTGTCTTGATCCATAACTTGGGCTTGAGACTGGTCCCATACTGACCAGCAGAGCATCGTTTTTTAATAAAAGAGGTCTCCTCTCTAGTCTTGTTTTAGAAACAGAAATCCTTTCCTGCACACCATATTCTGCTTAATAAGAAAGAAGAAGAATGGAGAAGGGTTCTTGCAAAAGGTGCCACCATTAGCCTTGCCTTGAGAAAAACATGATTGTAGTATTTGCAAAGGACACTACTTTCAAATAGGCAAGGAATACTACTTCGATTTGTCTCTAGACATATATTTTGTAGGTCAAAATACCCCTTGTGTTACCTTCTACAAGACTTAATTTTTCCAATCTTTGTCCGTTAGATGAATAAGTTATAAGCCGCATTTCTTCTCTGCACTAACAAAAATTGAGATGAAAGTTATGTTTTATATTTTTGCAAATACCACAAATCATGCCAGGAATGCAACACTGATACATTGCGCAAATTTGCAAAATTTAAAAAAAGTAGAGAAAAGAGGCAAGTAATCTTAGGTTCAGCATTGTTGCAGTATCCAGTATACTCTCGCATATTCCAGCTAATGCTTCATTTTGATTTTGTTTCCTAAATTTTATTTTAGTTGCTTAATTTAGGCTCATGCAGCCATTCGAAATCAATCTACACTAGGCCATTGCAATTATTATAACATGTAGATTGAATTGATAGTTATACCCTGGAAGAAAAGTCAGATTGAACCCTCATCCATAAGTGCAACGAAGAAACCTCTTGAACTTGTACCTCTTCTGACGACTGAGCAATCGACTTCGGCAAAGTGTTGACAAATAGAATACAGATACCCAAATAATTCAGCCAAAAATTTCTTTTCATAATGTTGCCCAAACCTTCAAACAAAAAATGATAGGTAAAAGAAACATATATATCTCAGATCTTGACAGATAAAGGAATAATAAATATAAAGAACGAACGAAACATTTGTCAGCTTAGTTGTTTATATGGCTTGGAATCATGATGAGCTTAGCTTAACAAAACTTTATGTTTCATAAAACAGATAAAGCCTCAAAAGAGAATTTTTTTTTTCAACTCCAAGCTATGCATTTATTTATGAATGGTGCTCTAACACAAGGCAAAATCATATTGGTTTTGACTTAACAATTAGCTTACAAAGTTAAAAATGTGATGGTCTCCTAAAACATTCAAGAGAAAAGTATAGTAAATTTATCAAATAGTAGTCGGTTTTTAGTTAGGCCACCAGTTAGATTCTGTCACATTGGATACCATTCTACTACGTCAACAGTACAATTATAGTAACATAATTAATTTTGGAAAATTGTTGTTCCAGCAACAAATGTTCCCTTTTTTTCCTATCATTTAAGAGGGCATTATATTGCCCCATATAGGTAAATACTGCCGACAAAAGCATCAAATCAAAGCTCAATGTTAGATAAAAATATACACAAGGAACAATATAAAAGCTTTTACTTAATTATATAGAAATGCAATTGGATAATACAAACTTTCATCTATGACCTAAAAAATACAAATTCGCCTTTGTAATGGGCGAATTAAACATCAAAACCCCTCTACTCTCCATTCCCCTAATTTTTTTGTTTCTCCCCATGCTTACAGCAACTAAAACCACTGGATTTCAGGGATAATGGTCAATTTCCAAGACAGTTTAAAAAATCCAGAAAAGGGCGAAAATATTTGAAATCTACCTGAACACCTCATCTCACACTCACAGGGTCTCCTCGTGCTAACGCTAGAAACAGTTCAAATCGCGCTAACGCTAGAACTAGTTCAAATTGATCGAGACGAGGAGGTCAGGTAAGCAATCCAGATCAAGAAGGAAATCGGAGCAAAACGCGCGAGATCTCCAGGTCCATACACTAGCTGCGCTTCTTCTCTCTTTCTCTCTTTTTGTTTCGAATTAGATGCAGTGTGCTTCCTCTCTCTCTCTCTCTCTCTCTCTCTCTCTCTCCCTCTCTCCCTCCGCTTTTTGCGCCTGCTGCTGCTGCTGCTGCTCTCTCCTTTTTCTCTCTTTTTCTTTTTCGGTTTGGTTGGAATTTTGTTTGTTTGTTTGTTTGTTTTTATCTTTGCTTTTTATCGGTGTGCTTTCTTTTTCTTTTTTTTTTTAATAAAGAGTAAAGATGTGAGTTAAGGAGTAAAGAGAAGTGTACTGATGATTTAAAAATATATTATGTAAGAGAAGGAAGTCAACATATTGTATACTAAAAATAATATTAAAATTAAAAAGAAGGGATTATTTGACAATGATATTATTTTGATAATTTTAATAATAAAATTTTATATAATTTCGAAAAGAATTTAGAAATAGAAAATTTTATAAAATTTTATAGACATATTTTTAAATTTATAGGTTAATTGCATTTCAAATTTTATGTAATTTGAATTTTATTTGATTTTTCATTAATAACCGTTAAATACGGACCGTTATAAATAATATAATTTGTAATGATCTTTAATGAACTATCAAATTAAATTCAAATTACATAAAATTTGAAACACGATTAATCTATAAATTCAATAATATGTCTAAAAATTTTGAAATTTTTTTAAAAAAAATTGAATTTATTTAGAAATTCATCGTTAATAATTATCAAGTAATTCCTCGTATACTCAATTCTCAAAACAGTATATATATATATATATATATATATATATATATATATATTAATATACTTAATAATCAAGTAGTCGCGTAGACTTGGTGTCAAATCTTTCATCGTTGAAATTGAAATAGAAAAATAGTCAATTTTTTGTTGGCAGATTTCGGTCGTTTTGCATTTACAACAAATGTGTAACCTAATACCGAAACCGGGCTTGGGCCGACAAGACAATGGACTTCATAAATTTCATGAATTATGATACCAAGGCAAACATCCCTGATGACTGTTGCTTATGAACTCATCCCCACATGTATATCCTCCGTTTTGTTTTTCATACATATACAATATACAAGTGCACGTTTTCATATTATGTAATGCGCATGTGTCTATTATTTTAATAAATGATCGGATATTATTTATTGTATGGATTAAATATGACATTTATATTTATTTTTAAAGCTAAATGAAACTGTTATGACTAATATCACGCTTCAAATTGTTTCAAAAAGTATTTAAAACGCATTTTAAACATGTTTATATGTTTTTTAATCAATTTAGCATCAAAACAAATATGAATAGTAAATAAAGGTATCTAAAGGATTATTTGCTAATTTTGATAGTATTTCAGTCTAAAATGAGTTCAAATTATTTAAAAACGTGTAAATATGTTCAAAACAGTTATCAATTAATTTTAACGTAATTTAAAATGAAATATAGGTCATAACATATCAATTTAGCACAAAAAATACATACAAACAAAAAAAACATATTAGTAGCTTATCTGTGATTTTCATTTATATTTGAACAAAAAATGAGGCCAATTGATCAAAAACATGTAATAAACACATTTAAATCAGTTTTAAATGAATTTTAATGCAATTTGAGTTGAAATTTAAGTCATAATCCATCAATTTAGCATAAAAAACATATATAAACTACAAATAAACATAACTAAAATATAATTTGGGAATTATATTTTCAAAACAGTTTTAAATGCATTTCAATGGAATTTGAGATGAAATATAGGCCATAAATTATTAATCTAGCAGCAAAAATAATTATAAATAATAGAAAAACATATTTAATAGCTTATGTCTGAATTTTGTAAATATTTGAACAAAAAATAAAGCCAAATTGATTAAAAACAAATATAAACATGTTCAAATCAGTTTTAAAAGTATTTTAATGGAATTTGAGATTAAATATAGATCATTACCTATCAATTTAGCATCAAAAACACTTATAAACAATAAATAAACATATTTGCTACCTTATGTGAGATTTTTGTTAATATTTGAACCAAAAATGAGGCTAAATTCATCCAAAACTTGTATAAACACATTTTAAAACTGTTTTCGATGCATTTTGATGCAATTTGAGATGCAAAATATGTCATAACGCATCAATGTAACACCAAAAACGTATATAAATAATAAATAAACATATTTAGTAGCTTATCTGTTAATTTTGCTGATATTTGAATCACAAATGAGGCCAAACTAATCAAAAATATGTATAAACACATTTAAAGCAATTTCAAATGAATTTTAATGTAATTTGAGCTGAAATATAGGTCATAACCCATCAATTTAGCATCAAAAACAAATAAATCACCAATAAACATATCTAAAATACGATTTGTAAACTTTGATGATATTTCAGCAAAAAATGAGGTCAAATTGATTAAAAACTTGTGTAAACATGTTTAAAAACCGTTTTAAATGCATTTCAATGGAATTTATGATGAAACTCAGCAACTTAGCACCAAAAATATTTATAAACAATAAATAAATATATGTAGTAGTTTATGTGTAAATTTGGTTGATATTTGAACAAAGAATAAGTCCAATTAAATTAATAATATGTATAAACATCTTCAAAGTAGTTTTAATGCATTTTATTGCAGTTTGAGGTTAATATAGGTTATAGCTCATCGATTTAGCACTAAAAATACATATAGATAACAAATAAACATGTCAAATAGCTTATGTGTGAATTTTTTTTATATTTGAACCAAAAATGAGACCAAGTTCATTAAAAAAAAATATAAAACGCCTTTAAAGCAATTTTTATTTTATTTTAATATAATTTGAGATGAAATTGTGGTCATAACTCATCAATTTAGATCCAAAAAAAACATGCAGACCACAAATAAACATATCTAAAAAATTATTTCTGAATTTTGATGATTTTTTAGTTAAAATGAGGTCAAATTGTTTAAAGACATGTTTAACGCAGTTTTAAATGCATTTTAATGCAATTTCAGATGAAATATAAATAATAACTCAGCAATTTAGCAGCAAAAATACTCATAACCAATAAATAAACATATTTAATAGCTTATGTGTGAAATTTGTTGATATTTGAACAAAAAATGAGGCCAAATTGATTAAAAATATGTATAAACATGTTCATAGCAGTTTTAAATGCATTTTATTGCAATTTGAGGTGAAATATAGGTTA
The DNA here is from genome assembly GCA_037678475.1 of x Bolboschoenoplectus mariqueter. Classification (NCBI taxonomy): domain Eukaryota; kingdom Viridiplantae; phylum Streptophyta; class Magnoliopsida; order Poales; family Cyperaceae; genus x Bolboschoenoplectus; species x Bolboschoenoplectus mariqueter. The sequence goes on along the minus strand of CM075239.1, from coordinate 272,269 downwards.
ACTCATCAATTTAGCATCAAAAATATATATAAACAATAAATAAACATATCTAAAAGATTATTTGAGAATTTGGACGATATTTCAGTAAAAAATGATACCAAATTGATTAAAAACATGTGTAAACAAGTTTAAAGTATTTTTAAATGTATTTTATTCCAATTGAGGTGGAATACAGGTCATAACCCATCAATTTATCTTGAAAAATACATATAAATTATAAATAAACATATCTAAGAGATTATATGCGAATTTGAATGATCTTTCAGCCAAAATGAGGACAAATTGATTAAAAGCTTGTGTAAACATATTCAAAATTGTTTTACGTGTGTTTCGATGGAATTTTATGTCAAATGTATGTCATGATACATCAATTTATAACCAAAAATATATATATACAAACAATAAATGAACATATTTAAGGATTATTTACTAATTCTGATGATATTTTAGTTAAAAATAAGGTCAAATTGTTTAAAAACATGTGTAAAAAATGTTCAAAGCAGTTTTAAATTAATTTTAATACAATTTAAGGTGAAATATATGTCATAACCAATCAATTTAGCATCAATAACATATCTACAAGATTATTTGCGAATTCTGATGATATTTTGGTTAAAAATGAGGTCAATTGATTAAAAACATGTGTAAACATGTTTCAAGCACGTTTAAATGTATTTTAATGCAATTTCAGGTCAAGGACAGGTGATAGCCCAACAATTTAGCACCATCAACAGTTATAAACAATAAACAAACATTTAGAAGCTTATGTGTCAATTTTGTTGATATTTCAATCAAAAATAAGGTCAAATTGATTAAAAACATGTATAAGCATGTTCAAAGCAGTTTAGAATGCACTTTAATGTAATTGGAGGTGAAATATAAGTCATAACCCATCAATTTAGCACCAGAAACAGTTATAAACAAAAGATAAACACATTCAGTAGCTTTTGTGCGAACTTTTTTGATATTTGAATAAAAAAAATGAGGCCAAATTGATCCAAACCATGTTTAAACACATTTAAAAACGTTTTAAATCCATTTTAATGCACTTTGAGATGAAAAATAGGTCATAACTCATCAATTTTGAACTACAAACATATATAAACAATAAATAAACATATTTGGTAGTTATGTCGGAATTTTGTTGATGTTTGAAGAAAAATGAGACCAAATTGATCTTAAACATGTATAAGCATATTTAAAGCACTTTTAATTGCATTTTAATGCAGTTTTAAATGCATTTTATTACAATTTGAGGCGAAATATAGGTTATAACTCATTAATATAGCATCAAAAATACATATAAACAACAAATAACCATATCTTAAAGATTATTTGTGAATTTAGATGATATTTCAGCCCAAAATGAGAACAAATTGAATAAAAACTTGCATAAACATGTTCAAAGCTGCTTTAAAGGTGTTTCAACGAAATTTTAGGTGAAATATAGGGTTTAGGGTTTATCGTTAAAAACTTGCGTAAACACATGAAGTTAGCACCGAAAACATATACAAACAATAAATAAATATATTTTTTACATTATTTGCTAATTCTGATGATATTTCAGTCAAAAATGAGATCAAATTGTTTAAAAACATGTATAAAATATGTTAAAAGCAGTTTTAAATAAATTTTAATGCAATTTATAGTGAAATATAGATAACCCATTAATTTAGCACCAAAAACACATCCAACTAATAAATAAACATATTTAGTAGTTTATGTGTGAATTTTGTTGAAATTTGAACCAAAACTGAGCCCAAATTGCTGAAATTATGTACAAACATGTTCAAAACAATTTTAAATGCATATTAATGCAATTTGAGTTGAAATATAGGTCATAACCCATCAATTTAGCACTAAAAAAAGTTATAAACAATAAATAAACATATTTAGTATATATGTGAATTTTGTAGATATACAATAAAAAAAATGAGGCCAAATTTATGGAAAACATGTAAACAAGATGAAAGAAGTTTCAAAATATATTTTAATGCAATTTGAGATGAAATATAGGTCATAACTCATCAATTTAGCATCAAAACACTTATAAACAATCAATAAAAATATTTAGTAGCTTATATGTAAATTTTCTTGATCTTTCGACCAGAAATGAGACCAAATTGATAAAAAAATATGTACAAAAACACATTTAAAACATTTTTAAATGCATTTTATGCATTTTGAGATGAAAATATGTCATAACTCATCAATTTAGCACCAGGAATATATATAAACAATAAATAAACATATTTAATGGATTATCTGTTAATTTTTCTGATATTGGAAGCAAAAATTAGACCAAATTGATGAAAAACAAGAATAAACGCATTTAAAACTGTTTTTAATGCATTTTAATGCATTTTGAGATGAAAAATAAGTCATAACGCATAAATTTCGCAACAAAAACATATATAAAGCACAAATAAACATATCTAATATATTACGTGTGAATTTTGGTGATATTTCAGTAAAAAATGAGGTCAAATTGATGAAAAACATGTAAAAACCTGTTCAAAGTAGTTTTATGTGCACTTTAATGCAATTTGAGGTGAAATATTTTTGGTCATAACCCATCAAGTTAGAACAAAAAAAACATATAAATAATAAATAAACATATTTAATAGCTTATCTATGAATTTTCCGGTCTTTGAACCAAAATTGAGGCCAAATTGATTAAAAAAAACACGTAAAAACATGTGGAAAGCAGTTTTAAATTCATTTTAGTGCAGTTTGAGGTGAAACATAAGTCGTAACCCATCAATTTAGCACCAAAAACACTTATAAACAATAATTGAACATATTTAGTAGCTTTTGTGTGAATTTTGTTGATCTACGAATAAAAAATGAGGCCGAATTCATCCAAAATATGTTTAAACACATTTAAACCTTTTTAAATGTATTTTAATACAAAAATGAGGCCAGGTTAATCCAAAACATGTTCAAAGTAGTTTTAGATGGTTTAATGCAATTTGTGGTGAAATATAGTCATAACCCATCAATTTTGCACCAAAAACACTTATAAACAATAAATAAACATATTTAGTTGCTTATGTATGAATTTTCATGATATTTGAACAAAAAATGAGGATAAGTTGATGAAAAACATGTCCAATTTTAAAACCGTTGTAAATGCATTTTAATGCTATTTCAGGTGAAATATTGGTCATAACCCATCAATTTAGCACAAAAAACACATGTCAACAAAAAAAACATATCTAAAAAGATTACTTGCGAATTTTAATAAGTTTTCAGTTAAAAATAAGACCATATGGATTAAAAAAATGTGTAACATGTTTAACGCAGTTTAAAATGCATTTTAATGCAAGCTGAGGTGAAATACAGGTCATAACCCATCAATTTAACACCAAAAATACATATAAAATGCAAAAAAAATCTAGCAGATTATTTACGAATTTTGATGATACTTCATTAAAAAAACGTCTAATTAATTAAATATGTTCAAAGCAGTTTTGAATGCATTTTAATGCAATTCGATGTGAAAATATAGGTCCTAACCCATCAATTTGGCAACAAAAATACTTATAAAAAATAAAGAAATATATTTAGTCACTTATATGTGAATGTTGTTCATATTTGAATCAAAAAAGAGTCCAAATTGCTTAAAAAGATGTATAAACGTGTTCAAAGAATTTTCAAATAAATTTTAATACAATTTGAGGCAAAATACAGGTCATAACATATCAATTTAGCATCAAAGAAACTTATAAACAATAAATAAACATATTTGGTAGTTTATGTGTGAATTTTGTAGATATTTGAACCAAACATGAGGTTAAGTTGATTAAAAACATGTATAAACATGTATCAACATGTCGAAAGCTGTTTTAAATGCATTTTAATCCAATTTGAGATGAAATATAGGTCATAACCCATCAATTTAGCACCAAAAGCTATTATAAAAAATAAATAAATATATTTAGTAGCTTATTTGGTTGATACTTAAACAAAAATGAGGCCAAATTTATCCTAAACACCTATAAACACATTTAAAACCATTTTAAATGCTTTTTAGTGCAATTTGAGGTTAAAAATATATCATAACTCATAAATTTTGCACCAAAAATAGATATAAACAATAAATAAACATATTTAGTTGCTTATGTCTGAATTTGCATGATATTTGAACAAAAAATGAGGCTGAGTTGGTTAAAAACATGTATAAACACTCTTAAAACCGTTTTAAATCCATTTTAATGCAATTTTAGGTTGAATTTAGGTCATAACCAATTAATTTAGCACCAAAAGCACTTACAAACAATTAATGTTGTTGATATTTGAACCAAAAATGAGTCCAAGTAGATGAAAAACTTGTATAAACTTGTTCAAAGCAGTTTTGGATGCGTTTTAGTGCAATTGAGATGAAATATACGTCATAACCCGTCAATTTAGCCCCAAAAACTGTTATAAACATCAAATAAACATATTCAGTGGCCTATGTGTGAATTTTCTTGATATTTCAACAAAAAATGAGGCCAAATTGATGAAAAACATGTACAAACATGTTCAAAACAGTTTTAAATGCATATTAAAGCAATTTGAGATGAAAGGTCATAACCCATCATTCTAGCACCAAAAAAACATATAAACAATAAATAAACATATTTAGTAGCTTATTTGTGAATTTTATTGATATTTGAACCTAAAATGAGGCCAGGTTAATCCAAAACATGTTGAAAGCAGTTTTAGATTCTGTCTAATGCAATTTTTGGTGAAATACCGATCATATGTAGAAGCTTATATGTGAATTTTGATGATCTTTGAACCAAAATTAGGCCAAATTGATCCAAAATATATATAAACACATTTAAAATCCTTTTAAATGCATTTTAATGCAATTTGGGATAAAAATACGTCATAACTCACCAATTCAGCACGAGAACATATATAAACAATAAATAAATATATTCAACAAATTATCTTTGAATTTTGCTGGTCTTTGAACCAAAAAGGAGGCCAAATTGATGAAAACGTGTAAAAACATGTTCGCAGTTTTGAATGCATTTTATTACAATTTGAGGTGAAATATAGGCCATAACCCATCAATTTAGCACCAAAAACACTTGTAAACAAGAAATAAATATATTTAGTAGTTTTTATGTGAGAATTTTGTGGACATTTGAACGAAAAATGAGGCCAAATTGATGAAAGACATATAAAAACATGTTCAAAGCAGTTTTGAATGCGTTGTAATGTAATTTGAGGTGAAATATAGGTCATAACCCATCAATTTAGCACCAAAAACACTTATAAACAAGAAATAAATAAATTTAGAAGTTTATGTGCGAATTATGTTGGCATTTTAACAAAAAATGAGGCTATGTTGATGAAAGACTTGTAAAAACACGTTCAAAGCAGTTTTGAATGCGTTTTAATGCAATTTGAGGGGAACTACAGGTCATAACCCATCAATTTAACACCAAAAGCACATATAAATAATTAATAAACATAATTATTAGCCTATGTGTGATTTTGTTGATATTTGAACCAAAAATGTGGCCAGGTTAATCCAAGACATGATGAAAGCAGTTTTCGATGCAGTTTAATGCAATTCGTGGTAAAATATTGATCATAATACATCAATTTTTGCATAAAAAACACTTATAAACAATAAATAGACATATTTAATAGCTTATGTGTGAATTTTGTTGATCTTTGAATAAAAAATGAGTCCAAGTTGACCCAAAATATGTATAAACACATTTAAAACTTCTTTAACTTTATTGTAATGCCATTTGAGATGAAAATATGTCACAACTCATCAATTCCGCACCAAGAACATATATAAACAATAAATAAACATATTAGTAGCTTATTTGTGAATTTTGCTGGTCTTTTGAACCAAAAATGAGGCCAAATTGATGAAAAAACATGTAAAAACATGTTCAATACAGTTTTGAATGCATTTTAATGTATTTTGAGGAGAAATTTAGGTCATAACCCATCAATTTAGCAACAAAAACACTTATAAATAATAAATAAATATAGTTAGTAGCTTATGAGTTAATGCTGTTGATATTTGAACAAAAAATGAGTCTACATTTATGAAAAAATTGTATAAACATGTTCACAGCAGTTTTGAATGCGTTTTAATGCAATCTGATGTGGAATATGGGTCATAACCCATTAATTTAGCACAAAAAACGCTTATAAACAATAAATAAACTATTTCTTGTTGGAAATTTTGTTGATATTTTATCCGAAAATGAGGCCACATTGATGAAAAACATGTATATATGTTCAAAGCAGTTTTGAATGCATTTTAGTGCAATTTGAGGTGAAATACAGGTCATAACCCATTAATTTGCCATAAAAAACACTTATAAACAATAAATAAATATATTTAGTAGCTTATGTATTAATGTTGTTGATATTTGAACAAAAAATGTAGCCAAATTGATCCAAACATGTGTAAACACATTTAAAACCGTTTGAAATGTTTTTTAATGCAATTTGATGTGAGAAATAGGTCATAACTCATCAATTTTGGACCACAAACACTTATAAACAGTAATGAAATATATTTAGTAGTTTATTTGTGAATTTGGGTGATATTTGAGAAAAAAAAATGTGGCCAAATTGATCCAAAACATGTATAAACACATCTAAAACTTTTTTAAATGCATTTTAATGCAATTTGAGATGAAAATATGGCATAACTTATCAATTTAGCACCAAGAACATATATAAACAATAAATCAACATATTTTTTAGTTGCTTATGTCTGAATTTTGTTGATATTTCAAAAAAAAAAGGGGCTAAGTTGATGAAAAACATGTATAAACAATATTAAAACCGTTTTGAATGTATTTTAATGCATTTGAGATGAAATATTGGTCATACCTCATCAATTTAGGCCAAAAAACACATTCACACCACAAATAAACATATCTAAAAGATTATTTGCGTATTTTCACGATATACCTTTCAAAAATGTGGTCAAATTTTTGAAAAAAATGTGTAACCGTTTTAAATGTATTTTAATGTAATTTGCGGTCATTTATCTGTCATAACCCATCAAATTTGCCCAAAAACACTCATAAACAATAAATAAACATATTTAGTAACTTATGTTTGAATTTTGTTGATCTTTGGACCAAAAATGAGGCCAAATTGATCCAAAAAATATATAAAAACATTAAAAACCTTTTTAAAAGCATTTTAATGCAATTTGAGATGAAAATATGTCATAACTCATCAATGGCTTATCTATGAATAAATATATTCGGTGGCTTATCTATGAATTTTAAGGATATGTGAAACAAAACTGAGGCAAAATAATGAAAAACATGTATAAATATGTTTTAAAGGCATTTTAATGCATTTTAATATGAAAAATAGATCATAACGCATCAATCTCGCAACAAAAACACATATAAACCACAAATAAATATATCTAAAATTTATTTGTGAATTTTGATGATATTTCAGTCAAAATCAAGTCAAATTGAGGAAAAACATGTAAGAACATTTTCAAAGCAGTTTTGAATGGATTTTAATGCAATTTGAGGTGAAATATAGATCATAACCCATCAATTTAGCACAAAAAAAAAGTATAAACAATAAAAACAAATTTAGTAGCTTTTGTGCGAATTTTTTTGATATTTGAACACAAAATGAGGCCAAATGATGAAAAACGTGTATAAATATGTTTAAAGCAATTTTGAATGCATTTTAATGCAATTTGAGGTGAAACACTTATAAACCCTAAACCCATCAATTTGGCACCAAAAATACTAATAAACAATAAATAAATATATTTAGTAGCTTAGGTGTTAATGTTGTTGATATTTCAACCAAATAATGTGGCTAAATTGATCCAAAATATGTATAAACACATTAAAAACCGTTTTAAATACTGTTTAATGCAATTTCGTATGAAAAATAGGTTATAACTTATTAGTCTTGTCCCAAATACACTTATAAATAATAAATGTTGTGTGTTGATTTGTTATATTAAATGAGATGTTATACGAAGTTTTGATAAAATATGGCTTTGTTATATTAAATGAGATGTTATACGAAGTTTTTAATTTTGAACATGTTTGAATGTTCAATTGATTCTTGAGCAGAGGAAAAAACATATAAATAAGCATGCTGGTATGGATCCAGCTGAAGCTCTTCTCTGTCTAGTTGAGAAATTAGTTCATATCTCTCAATCTCATTGACCACTGTTTATGAAATTTTATAGAAATGTAGAGTAGGTTTGCATTTACATTCCAAACTGAGAACTCCTTCTCTCTTTTGAACACCAAATCTGAAATTTCTTTGTTTTCTTATATTTATGGTAGTGCGCTTCAGATTTAATGTTCCTTATTTTGAAAATAGATAAAAAATTATACGTTCCCGATTCTTCAATTTCCCAGGTTTCAAATTGGTATAGCACTTCAGATTCAGGATTTAGAAGGTTAATAGATTGTTTAGGACAATACGTTTTTATCCTTGACATAAACCTCTATAGAGATTAAACATCTCTCGTTCCTTGAGTATCGAGTTGGTAGTGCACTTTATATCCAAACTTCATGAGATTAATAGGATTATACGTCCTCGATCTTTGGTTTGTAAGAGATTATACGTTTCTCTGATTTTAAATTATATGTTTTTAGGCTGTTCGTTAAGAATTATACATTCTGATTACTCAGACTTTTTGACACGTACCATTAAGTATAAACATAAAACAATAAAAAAAAAGGAGGTTGAATAGTTACGCTAATAAATATAATTCTTTTGCACAATTTTATCAAAAATAAAATAAATTTGAAGGGAGAAATAAAAGCCATGAATTCAACCCATATATTTTGATTATTTTAGCCTATTAATCAGAGGTTCCCGGGGCGAGAGCTGGGGTAATTAACGGTGGGGGCTTGCGTCCGTCGAAAAATAAAAGTTTCCACAATCACTCAAATAATAAGCCCTTGAGCGCGCATATATGCGCAGGGGTGCACCTGCACCTTCTTCACCCATGGCTGTGGACGTCGATGCCTCACGCATGGGTCGCAAAAAAAAGCCACACAGACACAAGCCCCTCGTCGCTAATTATCCCGGTTCTTTTTTCGGGAACCTTTGATTAAAGGGCTAGAGAAGGTAAATATGCATGCTGATTTGATTATTCTCCCTTTATGTTTAAAATAATATACATGAATATGTGAAATCTTATTTATTTTAAAGTAAGAAGGATGATATTATTTATATATTTTTTATTTATAAGTATGTTTATTTGTGTATTTATGTTTATCATCTTTGTTTATTATTATTTATACATATTACTATATTATTTTTGTTATTTATTTGATCATTCTGTCATATTCAGAAGATTTGGGCGATCGAAATGTATGATTGTTTATTGATCATTTATTGGATTAAAGACGTATAATTTAAAGTCAGAAAAATGTACAATCTATCATAAATTAAAGATTGACGGCGTATAATCATATTAATCTCACAGAGTTCAAATATGAAGCGCACTTCTAACTCGATACTCAAAGAATCAGAGATATTTGATTTCTATAGAGGTTCGCGTCAAAGACAAAAAAATTGAGACATATTTGGATATTTAATATGTTTGATCAATATTTCAGATATACTTAAATGTTTGACATATTTTGTCAAAATTTTAGGTATATTTAAATGTTTGACATGTTTGATCAATATTTTAAATATATTTAAATATTTGACATGTTTGATCAATATTTTTCACATATTTAAATATTTGATATGTTTTGTCAAAAATTTGAACATATTTAAATATTTGATAATGTTTAGTTAATATTTTGAATTTATTTAAATATTTGACATGTTTGATCAATATTTTGAACATATTTAAATATTTGACTTTTTTGGTCAATATTTTAGATATATATTTCGATATTAGACATATTTGATCAATATTTCAGATATGTTTTGTCAAAGTTTTAAATATATTTAAATGTTTGATATGTTTGGTCAGGGTTTTGACATTTTTAAATATTTGACATATTTTGTCAGTATTTTGAACATATTTAAATATTGACATGTTTTATCAGTATTTTAAACATATTTAGATATTTGATATATTTTATCAATATTTTAGACATATTTAAACGTTTAAAATTATTTTTATTTAGCAAAATATGCATTTATCAAATAAATGAAGCATATATTGATTAAAAATATGAACGGAATTATTAAAAACGTGTTTAAAATGATTTCTAGTAGAATTTTATGCATGAAACATGTCATATCTATTTAATTTAGCTCAGATAAATTTGAAAACACGTTGAAAAGCGTAATTTGAAATATTTCTCTGAGTTTTACAGTCATAAATAAAGCGTAAATTAATTAATAACATGAACAAAATAATCAAGATGCGTTTAAAATATTTTCTAGTAAAATTTTATGTATTATAAAATAGATTTGGAAGCAAAAAGCTAGATGGCAGTTTACAATTGGAGCAAAGCAGGGATGCTGCTAGTCTGTCTCGCTCTGGCCACACGGATCATGCACTCAAAGTCCCAAACTAGTAGTAGTTGGGAAATTCCAAGGCAAATAAAGATGCGCACTCAGGATATTTCGGATGTGCAAGAAGCTGCCTTGTTTTTTTTTTCTTTTTTTGCTTTTGTCTTTGGATTTTTTTTTTCTTTTTATTTTAGTGGGAAAGTGGGGTTGTTATTGTGTGACATGAGTTTGTTGTTATTAGAACAAAAACTATTTTAAGATTGTGCTTTTACTTTCAAATTTTATGTGTTTAGCACGTACATATCTGATACATATGATACATATACGTTTAGTACATGGATGTCTGATACATTTGATACATGTATTCCCGTGAGAAATTATCATAGCTTGATATAATGACATCGTCATATGGGTATATAATGATATGATGCCACCCTATTTTCACTCGAAAAATATGAAATGTTGTCATCTAATTCCACACGTCTAGACAGTACGTTGACAGTGCGGAAGAGGCACCATGATTTGAAAATGAGGGATTCAAAAATACTTAATCGATGGTCCGTATACAAGAACAAAAGCATCACGACCAACTGTTGCTGCTGCTTGCTACCATTCTGCGCCAGCGGATGTCGAGTCATTTCTTTCCGTGTGCATTTGATTTCTTTCCGTGTGCATTTGATTGCACCCAGGCAACAACACAAGCGCCGTCCTAAGCTGGTCCACAGAGCACAAAGTGGTGTACTTCCTGTCTGTCTCTCTCTCTCTCTCTCGCTCATTCTCAAACCAATACACCGAATTTAATCGCAGGACCTCGCTATATATACAAGCGGGGGACCCAGCGACCATTCACTTCATGGTCCGTTAGACCAGGACCACCCCGTCTATCAAAGCTCTCTCTTCAACTAGGGTTTCTTTTCTCCGCTCCCTCTCTTTCGCACTCGTTTCTCTCCCTCCCTCCCTCCCTCTCTCTCTCTCCTAGGGTTTTCCTCGTATCGTCTCGTGTCATTTCTAGCAGAAATCCCTCAATCCATCGTCCCTCGATCCGTGTACTAAAGCTCGACCAAGATGTCGCTGAGGCCGAGCGAGAGGGTTGAGGTGCGCCGCAACCGTTTCAAGGTGGCCGTCGATGCGGAGGAGGGGCGGCGGAGAAGAGAGGATAACATGGTTGAGCTCCGCAAGTCTCGCCGTGAGGAGAGTCTCCAAAAAAAGAGGCGTGAAGGCATGACCCAGGCGCAACAATCTATGCCTTTTTCTTCAGCTGGAACGACTCATTCGTCATCCGTGGTAGAGAAAAAGGTGAGATGATTCTGTTTTAATCGTTGTTACCTTAGATCGTTTTTGATTTGCTAGGATCCGTTTGCTTTTAGGGTTTTGGCTGGTTAGATCATACTCCAGAACAAATTGCTATTTACTATTCCAAAAAGGGTTTTGTGTCAATAAATTGAAATATAGTTGCATGTCTGAATACACAATGGTTAGGAAATCCATAATCCTGCGGTCCTTGGTTCTACTAAAACCTATGTTCTTTTCCAGCTTGCTATTAAATTTGATTAAACCCCAGCTTCTTAGGATTAGCGAAGCGTCTTGCTGTTCATAGGTGTTGCATGCATTGCCAGATTACTGGTTGGGCTGTGGAATTTGTTTCATTAAGGAATATCCTGTTTTATGTAGTCACTCAATTATAGAGCGCTTTTGTCGTGTAGTTATTTATGGAGTGCCTTGTCGTTTCTTCGACAAATTATATTTTTTATTTTACTTTTCTGGATATTATGGGTGTTGATGGTTGATGTATGTAACGTTCCCTTAATTCAATTTGTAAATTTTGTTGACAGCTGGAAAGCCTGCCAGGGATGGTCGCGGGGGTATATTCGGAAGATCCAAACCTTCAGCTTGAGGCCACTACGCAATTCAGGAAATTGTTGTCAATAGGTATGCTTCTTAGTTCTTTTGCATTTATTTGCTTAGACGTGTGTATTACACTGATCAATCCCTTTCCATTTAATATTGGGTTTATTTTCTTTACCATAGAGAGGAGTCCCCCGATTGAGGAGGTCATCCAGTCAGGTGTGGTGCCTCGTTTTGTGCAGTTCCTTACCAGAGAAGATTTCCCGCAACTCCAGGTTTTGTTTAGTTCTTGTAATTTTGGATGCATTCTTCATTATAATAGGCTCTCAAGTTCTTGCTTCAAGTTACTATATGTGTTAATAGGAGTTATAGTAGCATGGTGGTGTTCTTTTCTATATTTGAATTTGTTCATGCATTCCATCCAAGGAAGCATTAAAAGTTACAACATATGTGTCTTGAATTCCGTTACCATTTTGAAGTAGGTTGTAGAATGGTTTGAGAACTAAGAAATATTTGTTTAGCAACAAGGAGTATATCATATGTTGACTTGTAAACAATCATGTGAGTTTCCAATGCATGTATCCAATTATAAAACATCATGCATCTCTTATGGTCATATACATACATCTCCCCTCTTTTTGTCAATTTACAGATTTATTGATTATTCTGATTTATATTTTTGGTTAATACAGTTTGAAGCAGCATGGGCTCTTACAAACATTGCATCTGGTACATCCGAAAACACCAAGGTTGTCATCGACCATGGGGCTGTTCCTATATTTGTTAAACTTCTGGGTTCTCCAAGTGATGACGTACGCGAACAGGTACTGCCAAATTATGAAATTTACATAGCTCTACTCTGTTAGCTTGGGTCTAAGGAATGCTTCTTTGAGATTGTTGGTAGCTTGCCAATCATACACAGTTGATGATCTGTTCGGAATTATGGACACAATTATTTGGTTTTTGGGCCTTTTTTTTATATGCCTTTGTGCATCCTCTTGAAGCCTAACATGACACTGTCTGATAAAGTTGAATATGTATTTTGCATGATATGAATATATTTCTTTATTTATTGAAACTACTGTATGAGTAATGGCATGATATCTAACCTATTATTTTTTCCTTTGAAAAAATGTAAATTGAAAGGCGGTGTGGGCCTTGGGGAATGTGGCAGGAGACTCACCTCGTTGTCGCGATCTTGTCCTTGCCAATGGCGCGCTGCTTCCTTTGCTTGCCCAGCTGAATGAGCATGCCAAGTTGTCCATGCTGAGGAATGCCACCTGGACACTATCCAACTTCTGCCGTGGCAAGCCTCAACCTGCTTTTGAACAAGTATATATGCATGCTTCTTGCACCTGTCCATACTTCTGTTTTATCTTTATTAGTAAGAACTGTAATATATATTTGTTTTGGTCGGGCATATACATGACCAATCGAATGGTTATTGCACATATTTTGGTTTCTGTCAGTTACTTTTAGTATTAGTGCACAACTAGAAAATTGGGGTTGAGTGGATGCCAAATTTGGTAATATTTTGGGCATCGTTTTATAATTTTGGTAAACTGGATCAATTTGCACATATCTCATTTTCAGAAAATAATTGAAGTAAAACTGGATCAATTACTGGCTCATGTGCCTGATGTGTTTGAGAGCCTTGATTGGCCTATTTGATTTGTTGATCGAGTCTTGTTTGGTTTAAGTTTGTGCAAGTTTTACAATATTAAGTAAAGTTGTCTTGCTATATCTGAATCAGTATGTATTCTATTAAGTATTAACATTATTTATTGTATATAAATTGGATTTATTGACTTCTGATTAGACAAAGCCGGCTCTTCCTGCTCTGGCACGCCTCATTCATTCAAATGATGAGGAGGTCCTCACTGATGCATGTTGGGCACTCTCGTACCTGTCTGATGGTACCAATGACAAGATCCAAGCTGTCATTGAAGCTGGTGTCTGCCCCCGACTTGTGGAGCTACTTCTGTAAGCCTCCATCTCTTGCTTTCTTCCCCTATCCAGAATTTTGCTATGGATTCTCATCTACATTAACAGCTTTTATAGGTTGGGTTGGATATTATTATATATATACAAGGAGAATGTTCAATTCTTCTTTTATGGTATTTGAATTTAGTTGTTTTTGCGTTGTATATTTTGTTCAAGCAAAATTAAAAAACATGGACATTTTGTTCGTCTCTTCTTTCACATTCATACATAAATAGGGAAATATTGTTTTACTCTTTTGTAAGTTCTGAGTCAGTTATGTACTCTCTTCATCTCCAGTTATCTACTATAGTCTCTACTGTATTCATATTTATTGTAAACTAGCTCTTATCCACTCATGTTGGTTTTTCTGCAGCCATCCTTCGCCTTCAGTGCTCATTCCTGCTTTACGTACTGTTGGAAACATTGTTACTGGTGATGATGTTCAGACCCAGGTATAATACACCTATCCTACTCTGATAATATGCATAACTTCAATTGTACCCAAGTAGTCCTGTATTACAAATGTTTATACAGTGCCTTGAAGCTATCATCTGTCTCTGCTTCCTAAATCGTTTCTTTTGATTCTCTCTATTTAGTGTATCATTGATCACCAAGCTCTGCCTTGCCTGCTGAGCTTGCTGACACAAAACCATAAGAAGAGCATCAAGAAGGAAGCATGCTGGACCATTTCCAATATTACAGCTGGCAACAAGGATCAGATTCAGGTGCTAGACAAAACATGTTTTATTACTACTGGTGCATGGTTTTACCTCTCTATTATGTTTACATTGGTTTAGGGGAATATGATTACATAAAAGTATGTGATTTTATAACTTGGGTAATAAATGCTAACATGTCTAAAAAAGAAGCTGTTTGTATTCCTTCTACAAATATTACTGAAGCATTGTTCAGATATTTAGAGAAGGTTTTATTGAAAATGTTTGGAAACAGCAATAAGCCAATAACTATAAAAATTTTCTTCAAGGACGGGGAGGCTTTCAATTGTTTTGAGTTAAGCCTACAATGGGCTTGTGTTAGCTACATTCATTTTAGTGTAGGATCCTTTTTTTAGCCCAACTCGTAGATAGCTCTCACTTGGTCTGAACACAAGTCCTTCATGAAAGCTAGATATACTTCCTTGATTGGTAATAGAGTGAACCAGTATGCACCAGTACTTACTAAATCTCATGGTTACTGTTAATACTTACAAAATCTCATAGTTACCATTTTTCTTTTCCATTTTTCTGCAAAAGAGAGCAAGTACTGGATTTTTAATTGATGTTATGTGGAAATTTTAAAATTGCAGGCTGTGATTGCTGCTGGGATCATTTCACCATTGGTAAATTTACTTCAAACTGCTGAATTTGACATCAAGAAGGAAGCTGCGTGGGCGATCTCTAATGCCACCTCTGGTGGAACCCATGATCAGATCAAGTAAGCTTTTCATTAATTTATACAATTTGGCAAGGAGATTGTGTTTTACCTTCATCACCGGGCTTAATTTTACTTCTTTTCTGCCCTTTGGATTTTTCCACAAAAAGTGATCCTCAAGGAAATTTCCCTTCTATCGCTTTAATCTGAGAAAGTTTTTGTTCCTTTTATTGTGGTGTAAAATATAGTCATATGGTTTTTATAGGGTTATGTAGAACTTTTTGTATCTTTGGTCTTATAAAAATAGCTTGCATTGATATTGTCCTCTGAACTGATAGACATTTCAATAACCAATCAACAGGGGAAAAACCTGAAATACCATTACCAGCAAACAATGTACAGTTTTGTCCAAATGCTTATTGATTTGTTTTATTAAACAGGTTTTTGGTGTCTCAAGGATGCATAAAGCCTTTGTGTGACCTGCTTGTCTGCCCTGACCCCCGTATCGTCACTGTCTGCCTCGAGGGTCTGGAGAACATCCTCAAGGTTGGTGAGTCTGAGAAGAATCTCGGAACCAGTGGTGGTGTGAATCAATATGCTCAGCTGGTTGATGAGGCAGAGGGACTGGAGAAGATCGAGAACTTGCAGAGCCATGATAACAATGAGATCTATGAGAAGGCAGTGAAGATCCTGGAGACTTACTGGCTGGAGGAGGAGGATGAGGCCATGGCAGCTGGGGAAGGGGCTCAGGCAGGAGGTTTCCAGTTTGCGAACAATAATGTGCCTTCTGGCGGGTTCAACTTTGGCTAAGGTTTTTGCATGTTTAAAACAAAATATTGCCTTTACTATTTCCTTGTTCCCTTGCTGGTAATTGCAGCCATTTTTCATTCAATCTTAAACATGCACTAGTACAAATGGGAGTTTTCAGTCTGGGAAAGGTTATGCAATTGTTCTGACTAATTTTATGTTTACTTCAATCAGGTGACAGGCTTGCTTGAAGACAATGTTATGTGGTAATGGTGGAGGAATGATGTCTGAGTCGAGTTTGGGTTCTCTGCTGTTTTGTTGTGTTGAGTCTGTCTGGTCCAGTCTTGTGTGCGTCCATGTGGTCAAGTCCTCTATGGTCGAATAAAATTTGTGTTTTTGATGGGAAAAAATTGGAATTTTAATTTTGATTGAGAAAAAGGGTTTGTTAACCTTTTCTATGTTATTTTAGTGTTGGACTTGGTAAGGCCTCAAGTTATTAGTGTCCTAGGTTATGTTATTATTGAACAATGTCAAAGATATAGAATTTTTAAGATGTTATTTTGTCGCTGCCGCATGTATAGCATGAGTGGAGAAAATGTTGCGGTTTTTTGTGAGGCAAGGTTATAATTAGTCAAATATGGTTTGTTTGTTGTTAGGGTTTTAACTTGGGTTTTGCATCTCCCAATTGTAGCCTTGTGTTGTTGTATTGTCTGTATTTTACTATTTTATTATGTTTATGGCAAAAATTTGAAGAATATTATTTATCTGAGTTTCTTGATTAGGTTTTTAAACACTTTTTGGCTCAGTGACTTTTTTGAATGACTTTTACTCTGCTCAAGTTACTATTGTCTGTAGGCATTATATCAATTCCTATAATTTGACTTGTACATACGATTCTTAGTTGGAGCTTTGCAGAGGATTAGGGGGGAAAATATATCCTCTCAATCCCCATTGTTACAATTTAGGAAAAGCTCTTTTTTTTTTCTAGTTTCTCTCGTGGTGTCGTTAAGACATGTTTTTGTATTTGTACCACCAAAAGCTCATAAACAGATGAGAAATAGGATTAATACTGGATGTTTATATAATATTTGTTGATTTCTTTATTCTTTTATTGTAAAATTAAAAAAATATGTAATATGTATATATTATTATTATTATTGTAAATTTATTACCGGACAAGATTTTATCATATTTTTCTACTAGAGAATAAATGTAACTTAGTTGACCATGAATGTTTTTTTTCAACTCTTTTCATATAGACGCTTTTAAGTAATATTTGAATAACAAGTTTTTGCAAAACTTTTGCCCTCTCTCACCACACATGTAAACTTTATCTGGATATTAACTTTTCAATGAAGACTTGTTTAACTTTTTTTGATAATAAATGTTAAACATACACCTAGTAATTGTGTCATAAAAGAAAAATCAAATCATTAAAACTATCAAAAAGTAGAATACAATAAAAGGATTTGAATAATCAACTTTTGCTCGTGACATATGGCATTTATTTATTTAAATCTAAAGATTTCCATTCATCTTAATATCGCGAGGAGACAACTTGAAACTAGAACTAGAGGGGTTAAAACTTAAAAGTTAAATAATATACATTTTTTACTATTATTTTAATATAGAAGTATGTTTACACTTTTACTAATATGCAATTACTTCAAATCTGTTAATCAAAGATGCAGTAATGGAAAAAATGAAAACTATAATAATAAATGAGAATTTCGTGCGGCGTTGGTGAGCCCTTAGATCGTCGTTATGATCCGTGCAAGGCGTTGGATGAAGAGGACCATGTCCTTTTCTTCTCTCCAGCCGTCTCTCTCTCCCTCTCCCCCCCTCTCTCCGCGACAAAACTGGAGGAAAGAAAAGATAAAACGAAGCGGCTCCCCCCCCCTTCTCCCCTTCTCTTTCGATCCTGTTTCCCGCCGCCACCTCCCCTTCCTCTCCGCTCGACGCGAATCTCCAGAGAGTCCAACTCCACCCGCCACCAGGTTGACGCACATCCAGGGACGAATAAACCCTAGAAGTGGTGGTTTCTTCTTCTTCTTCTTCTCTCACAGTCACAACATTTCACCTCCAACAACTTCGTAAGTTCTATTCTCACTTTCGGACCGATTCAGGCGTCTTTTTCTAACAGAGGAACTAGTCGGTTTGGAGAATCGCCTAATAGTAGGATAGTCAGCTGCCGATAGATTCATTTTCCAAACCATGGTAGCACCACTAGACTATTGCCATGGTAGAAGGTCCTAATTTTAACCAAGATACTTCAAGAACAGGACAATAGGGTTAGGTTGTGATCGCTAATTTGTTCAAGCAACCTTTTATACAATGTAATTTCTGGTTTGGTACGGATGTATCCAAATAGATTAACAATCTAAAAAACTTACTCTTTTTCTTTGTACAGATATTTCTGATGGCGCGAGAATCAAGTCCTGAAATAGATGATGAGCTATTCAATGATATCTATGGAAAGGCATATACAGGTCCAGTCAGGTCTACAGTCAATAGCACGGCTCCGAGCGGCAACAGTAATGCAATTAAGAAGCCACTGACTGCTCCGGGTCCTGGGTCTGATGAGGAAGATTGCTTGAGGGAGCCGAATTCAATACCGACAGATTTCACAAGCCGAGATGCAAGGGCTTGGGAAGCCAAGGCGAAAGCTACTGAGAGAAATTGGAAACAAAGGCTACAGGAGGAGATGATTTGCAAACTTTGTGGGGATCCTGGTCACTTTACTCAGGTACCTTTTTGCAAAGCTGAGTCCCAAGAAGAAGTTATTTTAGATTGCTAATAAGAAACCTGATCTGGGCAATGGTATCGTATCATTTCTCATTTGGTACAACCTGAGTTGTTAATGTATTGCCCTGCTGTAGTATTGTTGTTGTTGGAGAGGTTTTAATTTTGTTTTAAGGTATGTTAACTCTGGCACGCAATTTGGTGGTTAAAGTGGAATGCAATGCTAACGCTGAAGTAAAAATGTATAATCACATCATTTTTAAATGATTAGATCTTTAATTTGTCGACTAATTAGAAACTTAAAGATGTTTCAGCAAAGAAATGGAAATAATTTCACTTTTATCAGAGAAAAAGTTAGAAACTTAAAGAATTAATAAGCCCTCATTTCTATATACAACCTTAGTTAAATACAAAACAAACCAAGAAAATATGCAGCTGCTCATAAGTACAGTACTTCTTTTGTGTTGAGGGTTGGGTAATGGATTTCTCAAATCACTTAAGTGAGCAACTGCGATAAATTCAAATGTGTTATGATCAATTGGTGCTGAGTGAAATATTGGTAAAACTCCCCAAGATTTAAAACCTGAACCAAAGTTTTGATTGGTATTTTGTAGTTGTATCGGCACTCAGCAGGGACTGGAATGACAGTCGAATGCAGAGGCATTATTCATGTTCTTTAACCAATATAATACTTCTTTTTCTTCTTTTTTTTGGTGGAAATAATATTTCTTTTTTCTAAACATAATTTCAGGGGTGTCCATCCACACTGGGTGCCGGCAAAAAAACCTCAGAATATTTTGAGCGGGTTGCGGCACGAGATCCGCTGGTACGTGCCATGTTCCCTCAGAAAGTCATCTCTGATATGGAAAATGAAACTGGCTGCAAGATCACCATGAATGAGAAATTCCTCTTTGTCAGTGCCAAGGAGCCTTCACTCCTCTCCAAATGCATTGACCGTGTCCATGACATGATTCAAGCAGCCAAAGAAAAATCCACTAATAGCAGCCCTCTGGCTCGGACTAGGTCTCCTAGCCCTAGGGCCAGGGTTTCAAGCCCTAGGGGAAGGGGGTTGAGCCCAAGGTGTAGAGATAGGAGTCCTAGTAGAAGGGGTCTGAGCCCTGCAAGGAGGGGATCAAGCCCGAGAGGAAGGGGGTCAAGCCCTAGGAGTAGAGATAGAAGCCCTAGGGGAAGGGGTGCGAGTCCCAGGAAGCCATACAGTCCAAGAAGAGAGAGGTCTAGCTCTCAAAGATTGCATAGTCCAAGAAATGATCGCCCAATATTGTACGGTGGGAGGTCCTTTGGAGATCGTGTCCGTGAGGATTCATCCCGGGTTGCAAGGGGTTCCCCACATGGTAGGTCTCTCTCTTTCTCTCTCTGATTGTGGGTACAATTGCTCCACTACCTTAACTGATGAATATAACACAGGACTGTCATTCTGTTGAGGAGCTGTCTGGAAATATGTTTTCTTAACTCAAAGTTCCAACCATTTTATCAGAGCAAAATTATATTTTTGTTGCACCAGAAGTTCCCAGATAGCTTGTGCTGGTCTGACCATATTGGTCAGTTTAGGTACCAGTGATAGTGACTGTAATCAGTAGCACCAAAAATTTCCAGGATTGAATTTCCCTTTTCTCAGGGCAGTCTGGAAATTCAATATTTTATTTTTTATTTTTGATTAGCATCTCATAATGACCTGTGGCGCTAATCTCTTTTCCTTTTCAGCAAGAGGTAAGTTGAAGCTTTCGACTCTTTTATGTGGTCAGAATGGGAACTGCCTATTTAACCTTGATTAGAAAAGATATGTTTATAAATTAATTAAGGCCTCCTCACATTGTTCTCCCCCTTCATTCGAAGATTACCCCAAGTTTGGCGGATCTTCAGCCCAAGGCCGATCAAGATCTCCAACAAGGCATCCCCAGCATCCTTCTGATGCATATAACAACAGACACTATGGAGGGCAAAACCGTAACTATGATGTGCCTCTCCCAGCCCATAAAGTTAGCGGATGGGATGTTGGGGGTCAACAGAGGGTGGATATGGGTCCAGGGAGGGATCTGAAGGCTGGGTACCCGAGAACCTTGGAGGAACTGGAGATGGAGTTCAATAAGGAGGCAATGGAGATGACGAGAGCGCGTGACCAAGAGGTAGATGAAGAAATTTACAAGCACCGAGAGGTACTTATTTCATTGAGGGTCTTTAGAATATGATTCAATATTCAAAAGTACTCTCTGGTTTTGCCTATAACGTACCATGCCTGCACCATCCAGTGATCTGTTTTTATTCTTTCTTGAATTTTTTTTCATCTTCTGTTAATTTGTTGTGGTTTTTATTGGTTAAGGTTTTGTGTAATACAAACTTTGGGACAGTAGCTGTACTGGTAAGTACTGGCGGTCCTAGTCTCTTAAGATATTTAGGTGCAGGTACAAAACTATTTGTTACAATCTTGTACTCAGAATTCTTCTCATGTAGTATAGATTTACTTCAGTCAATTTTTGTGTTTATTCTGGTCTAATAGCTGAATTGGGTGTCAATTGAGACTGCGATATCTCTTCTTTGGCTTATTTTAGTAGTAGGTTATTGCCTAGTACCACAAAACAATCTCTTCTTTGGCCAAAACATATTTCTAAATTATATATTTTTCATATCCAGAAAATAAGAGAAATGAGACAGAATTACACAAGCAATCTTTCTACATTGCGGAGTGTGCACTCGAAGCAATGGGATAATTTTCTACAACACAGCGTTGCTAGACAGCTCCCATCTCACCCGCATACACTGCAGAGCTCTTATCCACCCCCAAATTCATACACAGATTCGACAGATCTGAGAAACAACACTCAGTATTTGGGTCCTTCCAGTGTACCACCAATGGGAGGTGGTGGCCCGCAGAGCATGTACCCTTATGGTCTGGATGGTAGCAAAACCTACTCTGCTGCACCAAGACCCCATGATGGGTATGGCAATGCATATGGCCGGTACTAGAGATATGAAGTGGCGGTGAGTTCCTATAAACCCTAACTGAGCTCTTGACATAGGGAAAAATTAGGTTTTTTAGATATTGTTGTAACATAGGACTTACGAGGAGGTGGTTTAGCGAGAGGTAAGTTCAGGTAAGGTATTATTGTTTTTGCTGAAATTGTACATAACTTTATAGAACCTATTATGTAAATAATTAATTTTTGTAGCTAAAATAGTTGTACCGAATTTTCAGGGTTGAACTTAGTAGGGAAAGAAAGCTTTGGTTCTACAGTAATTTTATTTTTCGAGGTAAGTAGTTCTTAAATGCTTCGAGCTGGTACTAGATTACTTCCCTCTGTGGTGTCATAGTGAATGATAGGATGGCTTGTGTTTCTTGTAGTTGGTAGATGTGGAAGCTTGGTCTCTGTTATTTTCATGTTTCTTTTGCTGCTGCATGGACATATATGCATTTCATGTAGACTATACTATTCAGTGTTGTAGAGATTGAAATCTAGTAGTGTTGTTGTTAATTTCACTTGTTTTTTGCATGCAACTAGTTCCTTGATGTTCTAAATTGCTGAAATTTTTATGGGTTAAATTTCAAAAGCAAAGTCTGATGGTCGAAATCTCACCCAAGTTATGCTAGAAGATGTGGTTCAATTGTAGTTCATTTATGTTACCTTTATTTACAGAAATGATCTGATAATTCCTGCTATGACATTGGTATTTGGTGATCTCTCCCAGTATTTACTTGCAATATTTACTTGTTACTTGCAAAGTTAAAACTAATTTTTGCCATGACATTGGAACGAACTCACAGAAATCTTCCCAATATTTACTTGCAAAGTTAAAACTAAAGCTATTTCTTCCTAATAGCATTTTTGTTGAAGGGATTCTTTCCAGTTTAATGATTTCAAAAATTAAAAAAAATGTGTGTGTGTGTGTGTGTGTGTGTGTGTGTGTGTGTGTGTGTGTGTGTGTTTTAAATTTAGATATGTTATGTATAAAATTTGGTGTGATTTCAGAAATCACGAGTCATCTATTAAGCATTTGAAGAATTATTTTGGATATATTGGCATTTGATTGGTGACAATATTATGGTATTAAATTTGATACATGGCCCAAGTGATGATTCCTCATAGTATTGGCGTATATCTAAAAATCTCTTTTTTGATTTTATAAGTCAGTTATTACTTATTGTAGTGAAAAGAAATCAGTATATGTCATTTCCATTTTAAGAGTTCTTTTTTTTTTTTGCAAAATTGTAGAAGTGGTGACGTGGTGTATTTGGGAACCGTATTTTCACATTTCTTTTTAAGAAGTATATACATGTATAATAAAATATTCTCATCATTAAGGCGCAAATATAATATTCCAAAGTTGTGACAAACATACACAGTTGTCAAACAATGTTAGATATCCCACTTGTGGTTATTAGGACCTGATGAGAATTATAAACTTACAAGTGGAACCTTCTTATGTTCTAGGCAAAGGGAAACACGTGCCATTATTTAATTAACAATTGACTAAAAAAAAAACATACATACATACATACATACATACATACATACATACATACATACATACATACATACATACATACATACATACATACATACACACACACACACACACACACACACACACACACACACAGTCATAGCGTATATATATGACAGTTATAATTTAGGTAAGCTGCACGGCGACCATGCTTATCTTTTCCATGTGCCATTTTCACAGTTACTACCAAACAATTCAGAAAAAAATATTAAAAAGAAAAAAAAATACAATAATACAGACGGAGTTCCAGGTTCATATTTAATTTGAAAAACCAACTATATCTCTTTCAACAGAAATGTTAGAGAGCTCCAACTTGCACCTCTTTCTTCTAAACAAACAAACTTAAATCAGCTCAGATAATACATTGACTTGAAAAAAAAAAGCTATATCTTGAAATGAGCTTAGACATTTCTGCTAGACATAGTATGGAAACACCAAGGATGCACCTTTTTTTTTTTTTGAAATGGTTCTACCTTTAAAAAAAAAATAGTAACATAAGTATGCTAAAATAACATATGCGTAACATGACATCGAAATAAGGCGTTAATTAAATGAAATTAATTTATCATTGACCTATTTGTAACTGCATGGTTTGAACTTCTAGATGTTGTAATTTTGTTAGTGCACCTATTTATTCATGCATTGTACAATGAATCAATGTTAGACGAGTCAAAATCTTCTCTGGTTGGTGCGCCAATTTGCACTCAGAAACCCAATTTTACTTCACACATCAGAACTATATAACCATCATTCATGGGTTTCTCTCTATGAATAAAATACAAATTAATTCTTAAGATAGCTCAGCTAATTTTGTTGTTCTCTTGACCCACTGGTCCATAGGCAAATTATAAGGTCAATTTGTATAGAAGATATTTCCATCATTTGACATGAATTACATATGGGTGAATTATATTAGAATACTTTATTAGAATTGTTAGTCACTTGGGGGTACTGATTAGAAATGTTAAGAGACACATTACCTCATTAAGAATAATTAAGTTGCTAATACCTAATTAATAAGCATCTTAGTTACTACTAGTTTCATCTTTGTATTATATACCTTCATATGATATTCAAGAGTAGAAGCAAATTTGCATTTGCGTAGTACCAAAGAAAAAAAAAGAATATTTAGAGGCACAACTAAGCAATAATTTTTTTTTTCAAGTTCTAGGTTTTGTTACTCACATCACGGTTTACTTCATTTTATCAATAATTATATAATATATATGGTTTTCTAATACCCAATTAATTAGTTGAATAACTACTATTATACAATAATATACATAGCCTTAGCTGAAATCCTTTTCAAAAGCATGTAAGATCTCATTAAAAAAATATTTATTTAACGTAGACAAAAGAATTTTCAGGCTGACAAGCCATCCAAGTTACATGATAAGTTGACAACACTAACCTTTGTTACCTTACTTTTGAGAATGGATTTGTTATGTTCCTGTCCATTGAAATAGAAATGGCCATGTCCATTTCTTTTGTAAGATTATTTCTCATCTGTTTCTAACTTTCAGTAGATCAACATATCTATTTCATGTTTCATGTAATCTTACTAATACGTATATTTAGAGTGTAAATTTTTCAACATCTTGTGGAAATAATTAGTATATCAAGTTAATTCATTAGCATAATTATATTTTCTTGTAATATTAGCAGATTCTACTTTAGAATTTATAACAGAGATAAAAGTTGGAAAATATTGTATCAAGGAATTGACTGTGTTATATTTTTTTCTTCTTTTTTATGAATTCAATTTAAGCAATTCAAATAATTAAATAAAAATTACTGCAGTGGATTTCTGTTATATGCTTAGCAAAAAATAGTACCTATTTTAACAATTTTCATTATTTTAGATTCCATATATAACTATATAAGTTGGCAATATTTTAAAGGATCAAGTTTCTTTTATTTCCTTAAAACTGCTACGTTTTGGAAAAAGGAACAATTTCTCTATATATAATCTTTGTAATGCTAAATTATTATGTTCAATAAAATAAGTTATAGTAATTGTAATATTTATATTATTATCACGCGACAACTTAATTGTTTGAATAGAAATCCGTGACCTTTTTTGCTACTTAAAAAAAAAAATAAAACCGAATGATTCCTATATAAATTGAATTATAATAATTTCAAACAGATAACTCAAACTTTGATCATGTACATCTAGTGATGGAGACCATCTATTTTTTCCCAAAAAAAAAGGAGATTCATTCCTACACATTTATGGTGGTATATATAAACAAATAGAGAGTCTCTTTGAGTAGAAAATGGAGAGCAATTCCAATATGAGCTTCTAAGAAAAGAAGGCATATCTTTGTTCACCAACCTGACCATAAAAGGAGCTTAACCCACAATTTTTTTCTATCTGATTCTTAAGTTATCCCTTTTTACAAGCATATTTAAAAATTTCTCAGGCTGCTTCTGCTTGCAAGTAAGACTTATAGCGTATTAATATATTTGGATAAAAGATTACATGAACAATTGCTTCTTAATTGATCAAAGCAAGATATTTGGCCTAGTTACAAACATGGATCATATCAAACCATGCATGTGTTGTAGAATATGTCCGTTTAATCAGTAATAAACTACGTATTTGTTTAAAATTGGATGTTTTAATTGTTAATTAAGTAATAACCGGATACAAGTTAAAAAAAATGCATGTTCCACGAAGCATATAGACATTTCATTCTCTGCCTAAACCTTCTTTTTCTTTCTATCATGTCTGAATTAAACTGTTCATTAATTATACTGATACCATGACAAATTAATAGTTTTCCTAACAGGGCAAATGTTCTTGCTTTCAAAAAAGAAAAAAAAAGTGCAAATAATAATCTATTGGCCTTGGGTCCTTATTGACTATGATTGTCATATTATTATTCATGTTACATGTCTTTGTTGATTAAATAGTAAATAGTGAAATTGACTCTTCTTTTTATAGACAAGAACCATATAATCCGATTTTCTTTTGAGAACCCAAATTAAATTTATCAGAAAAAAAAGCATAAATTTATTTGGTTACCTCACCTGCCTGATTTTTGGTTGGTTGATCCATCCTGCTCACATGCACTCAACACAAACCGTTTTGCTTGAAGCAACCAACTAAAACCATGCATTGCACATGTAGAATTACTTGTAGTTTACATCTTTCAGATAAAAAAAAAACTAATTAAACTGTGCAAACTGTTCAATACAGTCATTTGCAGTGTTGCACATGTATGAACAATAAGTGCACTAATTATAATTTTTATTTTGAGGAATATAGTTAATTTCAATTAAATTTTGCTTAGTACATAATCAACCTTTGTTTTTTAAAAAAAATTATGTAGGATTTATTTATTGAATGTACATGATTAATTTTTTTTTGAGGAGAAAAATAATTACTCTTGTCCTAAGTAAAGTATGGACAAAATTTTCTGAATGATCGAAATCATTAATTTTTTCTAGTATTTAGTCATTGAAAGAAAAAAAAAATAGAATTTTTTTTAGAAGGTGAGGGAATATATTTTTCTTATTGATCAACTCTTTATTTGTGGAAACAAAGTTCAATCTATATTATATTTTTATCTCTTTCTAAAATTAAAATTGTCAAGTTTAGCATTCATGGTGAATGGTGATGCCACTCTATTTAAAAACATAGTATTTCAATTCGGACAAAAATATTGTAGGATATTGCCACAAAAGATCTCTCTCATGATTTAATTTTGATCATGCCGGCTACCTAGATACATGCATATATTGGGTATGTGTATGGGAAATTGTATAAACATGTATATATTATATAGATAAAATGTACGAATTAAAACTTCAATGTTTTTGGTGCAATTTTGAATTCCCCACAAAAAAAACATAAACAAGATAATAATATAAATTATAACAACAATTAATTAGCAATAGAAAGTTTGCTTTGCTTTTAAGATTAATTTTTAATTTTCAGCAAAAAGAATTTTCTAATAAATATAGAAGATAACAAAATTATTTTTATATTTTTATCATTTGATGTCTGAAAACCTTAGTAACATATCATAACCATCCAATCACATAAATATGAATCATCCAACAAAACTTGATATACTTAAGACAATTTTAAAATTTTAATGAAGAGAAAAAATCATCAAATCTTTTATAGGTCTCTACATTGCATCTATTTTCTCATACAAAAATCCAAGTATTTTCCATTTTTTTCCCTAATTATACATATATTTATGATATATTTTATATTATACATGTATTTTTCTTAATTTTTTTTATATTTGAACCCTATTTTTTTGAAAATTATTTCATCATCATCTCCATAATTACAATTTATATGATCATTATATTAATTAATATTCATTCGATATAATACTTGATACCCATTAAAAAATTTTGTGACTCCACATTTGTGACTTAAGTTGACATGTTCCGTCAAAAAACTTAGACTCGAACTCGATTCGGTTGACCTGTATCCAACTCCACACGTCCAATTAATTAATTTGTATAACTTCCATGAACTTAGTCAACACCGTTTCTCAAATAAAACCATATTAAAATATGTATGAATTCACGGAACTATGCTTGAAAATTTTAACACAGTGCTGCTACATATTCATGCCATGTGGAGTCCCCTGGCCCACTTTATTTAATGCTAAGGATTATAATTAAGATTTGGTTATCAATTGTAGGTCTATAAATAGTTGGAAAAAAAAACTGTCCAATCTTAATTACATGACTTTTTTTTTATTATGCATACTTTCGAAATCCTTACTTAGAATAAAAAAATTTCTAAAATTCGAATGACAAAATAAATTTGCTAGATCCAACTATATTATTTCCTCTAGATGTATGTAAAAAAATTATCTAATTTTGCTATGGATCATAATTTGTATTGTAAACAAAAAGATCAACAGTTGTAATTCATCCACCACTAAAAGTTTTGATCTGTAACACCAATTTCTCTAAAAAGTTATTTTATTTTGACATTGTTTCGATTAAAATTGAGAACTTAAAAAATCACCGTCTAAAAATAATCACATCGATGAACTTTTATATCGAATGACTTTTTTTCTTTCAAAAACAAAGACATAATTAACATTAATTATATTTAAATTTTCTATCAAATTACCTTATGATTGCCAATCAATTGAAACAAAAATACTAGAAACCCTATTTTTGAAAGATACATAGTAGTTTTATAGACTTGTAACCAAGGCCCCACACTAATATGGTCTCTATGGCGTTACTTAATTAATCATACAATGAATATTAATTCCACACGATACTTCAACAAGTCCCATTATTTACTAACATGCCCTCCCATGCTGATCAAGCTACCTATAGCTAGCTATTGCTCCACCTCCTCCATCCTTAACGCGCTTTATTTATTATTACTTCGTAATTAATTAGTTAATTTTTTATTTGTTTTTCTTTCATGGCACTAACTATTCTTTGCAAATAATTATTTTTTTTATTCCGAACTGAGAAAAACAATCGAAATTTAAGTCCGCAATATTAATATTGATAACTGTAGGTCCAGTGACGGAGCTTGACTAAAATTAACGGAAAATTAAAATATTATCTTCAGTATAATTATATGTTAAATTTTTTTTTTGGGTGAGAGACTGATTGCAGTATAATTATAATAAGATGTCTTAAATCCTTAAAATATATAACTGATTTTCAAAATTTTTGAGGTGGCTGTAGTCCCTCCGACCGGTCTCCACTAAGCTCCGTCGTCCCTGCATAGACCAATCTTGTAATTTTCTAATTTTTAACCTTTTTTGAATTTTTGAAAAGGTTTAAGGAGATGAGCTTAAAAAAGGAGTGATATTTACCAGAACTCAGATTTTTGAAAAAAACAGAAAACAAAATAATGGGCTGATAGATGATGAGTGATATTTACCAGAACTCAGATTTTTGCATGTGCAGGATAATTATATCCATCTCCACAATCCTTATCCTCTAATTATCTCCTATGATATTTCTCAGCCATCCCTTATCAACTTTGTATATGGACATAAGACAAAACTTACTAAATTACAAAAGACAAAATTTACATCTACATGTATGCAGTTTTCCATTCACACATGTACTTATTTTTATGTATTTATTTATATTTTTTAAAATGAAAGTATGTATATATCTATCCTCTATCTAGAATTTTTCCTTCATTTGTCGGCCACATTTTTTTTAAAAAAAAAATCAAGTTTTTTTTTATTTTTATAAAATAGCAATTTCTTTCACCGACTCCAATTCAGAATAGAACTTCAGATATGCTTGTAATTTTGATGATTTTATGTACAATTTTTAAACATGAATGAGAAAACATCTAGTTAATTGTTTATCATAATATTTTAGTGATCAAGGATTAATGTTTCTTAAGTTTCTAATTAATGAAGAAAATTACTAAATGATTATAATAAGAAGATAACTACTTCATTGCTTATTTAAATTTTCAACCAGTAGTTTTTATAGGACTAATACACACTTATTTTTATTATGGGAGTCTATGTTCGTTCTTGATATATGATGGAATTCTGAATCCATGTAATTAATTCACGTTAATGCATATATGAACCGATCTAGTAACAAGGAAAGGGGCTGATATCCTCCTTTGTTTTATGTAATCATACTTAATTGTATGTGTAGTATTTTTTGGCACTATACATGTAATTACTTAAGAAAACTTAATTACATGTAATTCTCTTGAATTTATGATATCCATTCCATTACTGATACTTGTACTTATTTTGACGTAATCGTTGTATAAATGAAAACATTTGATTCGGTGCTTTTTTCTCTTAACTTGTTATTTGTGAACGAGTTATATATATATATATATATATATATATATATATATATATATATATATATATATATATATATATATGTAACAAGTAAAAAGAAAATTATCAGACAACTTCATTATGAAATTTTCTAACTCCAGGTTTGCATTGACATGCATATATGTTGGTTGGAGATATTTGGGGATAGAGAACCCCAAGATAGTTATCATGCCTATTTATATGTAACATATTATGTATTGAACTGGCACACATCAAGGGCCCCAACAGCTATATGCGAACCATATTCATAAGCACCTGTTGGGAAATATACTAGTCCCTGCCAGCACCACAATAATAAATGTACATCGAGATATATCTATCTATATATATATATGTCGATATAAGAGACAATAAATGTAACAATGCGCGTGCCCATAATTAATGTGAACCATTCATTAACATATGTCATAAATCATATATATATATATATATATATTATAAAGTTAGGATGCTTTCATAAACATTTTGATTCGAAATACTTATGGGCCAAATTTTAAAATTCTGTATCCGAAATGTTGATTCAAGTAGCTCAATAAATTCTTCATATCAAAATCTTATAAAATATCAAAATTTACCATTTTTAAGATTTTTGAACTATTTTTAATGAATTTTGAAAGATGACTATAAATTAATAGAAAATTATTAATATTTGAATGATAAAAATAATCATCTTTAAAAAAATCATTAATAGTTCAAAAACTCTAAAAATGATAAATTTTAGTATTCTAGAAGATTTTGATGTGAAAAATTTATTGAGCTACTTAAATCGACATTTGGGATACAGAATTTTGAAATTTAACCCATAATTATTTCAGATCGAAATGCTTATAGAAGCACCCTAGTTTTACTCTCTCTCTCTATATATATAATTACTCTGGTCAAAATTACTCAGATAATTAAAAGAAGAGCACATATTAATTTGAACATTTTTTTATTAATTTTTATAATTAAGAGGGTTGGTTTCTTCAAAGTTCTTTTTTTTTTAAAAAAAAAAGAAGAAGGATAAATCAAAGTTCTCAGAGTAAGTTACGTAGTAAATTTGTACAGCATCCAAAAAAAAAAATTAAATATTCGACATGCATGCATGGTTTTGAAATTTGAAAGGATACTTCGCAGAAAAGGAAACAAACCGATCGATCTCTAAACCAAATGGATAATTAATTAATTACTCGTTTAATCTAATAAAGAAAGAAGTAGTCATGAAATATCGTTTTGTTAGGTGGTCTGTACAGTATACAAAGTCATAATAAGAAATTAAATAACATATATATATATATATGTGATCCAACATGTTATATATCTGCCAGATGCAAAATGGGAATTCAAAAAGGAGGATTGATTGGCCAAATATTCTGAGGTAGCTCACCGACCTGACTGAGACTCTGGGTAATGCCAAACTTAATTAGCACAAAAGGAAAATTACTCAAATTGAAATTAAGTGATTAACTAATTAATTAATGCTTTGGCACTTCACCTTTGACCATTTTGATGAAGGAAGAAAATTTGGACGAGTCAAAGTGTCAAACCCATATTGCATATATTAGTCTACCTTCTCTAACTCCAACTATAAATTGCCTTTAGCATCTCCTCTTCCTCTCTAAGCTAACATCTCTCATAATTAGACTAATTGGTTCCTACATCGATCAATCATATCATGGCGTCAAAAGGTTTCGTCGATAAGAGTTTCCTTTCCTTCCATCGGTTCGTACACCGGATGTTAGCGAACTACAGACGAATTCTTTGCACAAAGTTACCAAAATGCCGTCCACAACCGCTATCGGTGCCTTCTCTCGATGGCATCTCTGAGAAAACTTTGGTTATAGACATGGAAGAGTGGCTCCTAAGATCCAACTCAACCTTTCCTTACTTCATGCTTGTGGCTTTAGAGGGAGGTGGTTTCTTGAGGGGATTATGTTTACTATTTATATATTCATTTATTCAATTTTTGAATGAAGAGTTGATGCTAAGAGTTATGGTGATGGTCTGTTTCTTTGGTTTGAAAGTGGATGGGTTCAAGTTAGATCGGGCTGTTTTGCCTAAATACTTTCTAGAAGAGGTTGCTCTTGAAGGATTTGAGGTCTTGAGACGGGGTTTAAAGGAGGCTAAAGGTGTGGTATGTGTTAGCAGAAGGATGCCACGTGTCATGGTGGATTTCTTCCTGAGAGATTACATGGAGGTGAAAGAGGTGGTGGGAAGAGAGATAGGTATGAAGTATGGGTTCTTTACTGGAGCTTTGATGGATTGGGATGACAAGAACTTAGTAGATAAATTGGAGGCTATTGGTGGTGATGTTATGGCATTTGGATCAAGCTTTGGCAAGGACATCCAACTACAAAATCATCTCTTCTCGGTGAGTATATAATCCATTAAAAATATTCCATGTTATATATGTTTGTGTATCAGCAATCTTTTTCATCTATTTATTTACTTTTGTGATATATCTATCAGACCATATATCACATATAATTAAGTTGGAGCTTTGCTTCCCCTGTAATAAATTTTGGCAACCGACTTATACATAACATAAATAGTGAAACTTGAAGTAATTAACGAATTTTAGTGAAGAGCTTGCCTAATTTAATAGTAATTGTTTTCAATTTCTCCTACGTTGCAGGAATGTTACACTGCCACTGAAACAGAAAATAAGTGCTGGAAAACGCTGCCACGAGACATATACCCGAAACCGCTTATCTTCCATGACGGCCGACTCGCATTCACACCAACACCAATAGCAACCCTCGCCATGTTTCTCTACCTCCCTCTCGGCCTCGCTCTCTCTGTTCTCCGCTCCCTCATCTACAGTCTCCTACCATACCGCCTTTCCATCCCGCTCGGCTCCTTGACTGGCTCGAAATCCCGCCTTGTGGCCCCACTCAGACAGTACAACACTGGTGCAAAACCAGCTGGTGGTCAGCTATTTGTTTGCAACCATCGAACCCTCCTTGACCCGATCGCCATATCTGCAGGGCTAAACCGACCTGTAACAGCAGTGACATACAGCCTGAGCCGTCTATCAGAGATACTGTCTCCGATACAAACGGCTAGGCTAACAAGGGATAAGGAAGAAGACAGGAGAAGGATGAGCACTTTACTTGCTCTAGGCGACTTGGTGGTCTGTCCTGAGGGGACCACCTGTCGGGAGCCATTTCTTTTGAGGTTCAGTCCATTGTTTGCTGAGTTGATCGACGAGGTTGTGCCGGTTGCATTGACAACACACGTTGACATGTTTCACGGTACATCCACTTCTATATTTAAGTTCATGGATCCATTCTATTACTTGATGAATCCTCAGCCGGAGTACTGGGTCGAGTTCTTGGAGAAGATACCGACCGACGGGAAGAGCATTGACGTGGCGAACGGGGTCCAGCGACAGATCGGCGAGGCCCTAGGATTTGAGTTGACCGCGTTGACCAGGAAGGATAAGTACAAGATGCTGGCCGGAAATGATGGAATTGTTAAGGCTTGAATCATAACTTATTGTGCAGAAGAGATAATTTGACAAGGATCTGACAAACATTGGTACATATATGCCCCTTAATTTATCACTTTAGCTTTGGCTAATTTAGTGAAATGGCAAAAGTTGGTTGATTCTAGGGGGAATAAATAGAATAAATTTTTACACAGATTGGTGTATTGGTATTGTTGTTTTTTATTTATTTATTTATTTTTTAAAATGGATACATTATACACATATGTAGTAGTGTGACTTGTACAAAAAAGTTGAGATTGGTTTGTATAGAATACGGTTTCTTTTGTTCTTTTGCTGATCTTCCACAATTTTATTCATGTAACTTTTGTATGATGATTTTAATAGGATAATTTAGATCACACATACTAAAAGGTTTCTAAATTCTAACTAAACAAAAGCCACAGCATGATCTGAAGTGCTTGCTTTTATTGAATCGTCTGACAAGGACTATGGCTCATTTAGTTATGGGCTGCACATGCCAATATTGCCCAAATTTTATTCAAGATGAATTAATAGGCCTAATATAAAAGGACCCCGGAAATTTCCTCCTAAAAACTCCAATCTAATATAGTGATAATATATTTTATTTTTTTAGAAAAAAATATATTATTATTTAAATTTTGTAAAAAAATATTAAAAACAATAAATACTAAAAGCTAAGCTCTTATTTTAAAAAAAAAAGGACCCGCGTTATCTGAAAACCAGACTAAGCAACAAACGTCGCAAGAAAAATGGGATTAGTGAACTGTGGAAGGAATTATGTTATAGATCATAATATGTACTAACAACGCTGCGATCATATAAAAATTAACGACTATAGTTCATACAAATACAACATTAAAATTTTTGATCTATAATGAAACAGTAATTTATGTTTGCAAAAAGCAAAGAAGAATTCGCGTTTCTGGGCCCTTGGATCAGTGTTAAGATCCACGCAGATCAATCAAGATCAAGGGAATTGAACCAGGAAAAAAGATAGAAGCGAAACCCTAGTACTGGTGGCCTTCTTCTTCTTCTTCTCTCGCAACACCTCGCTTCTGACAACTTCGTAAGTTCCTCTCTCACCTCGGCACCCACTCAAGCTTCTTATTTGACTAAGTTTTGGACTTTATCGAGATACTTTTTGTCTTTCATATCCATCAAACAATACTCTAAATAGGAATTGCCCAGCAATGGAGGCTGCCACTTTTGTTCCGACAAGAGGCACTTATGCACACCGCTTCTCAGGTCTCCACCCTTCTATTAGAACCTACTCCCACTTGAGGCGCCAGTGTTGCGCTGCGTTAAGCTCGGCTTCTACAGTCTCCCCAATTGGTGTTACATCCAATTCTGGGTTTCAGATGAAACCAATTGATGAGGTACTGTTGTGCATTTTATACTTTCTGCTGGGCATTTTCACAAACACGTGGTGTGCTATGTAAAATATGGAGGGTCAATTTTTTTTATTTTTTTTTATTTTTGATGTTTTTAGAGTTTGGTAACCTAAGTTGTTAAAAAGAACTTGTATGAATCTCATAATGAACAATTTCCATTGTTTTTTTTATTAGTTTAATCCGTAAAAGGAGAACACCCGTTCCCAACTGCATGTGAAGTGAAAACTCTAGACGAGCTGCACAACTTAGCTCCTTTATACATTTTTCTTCACAAGTCTTAGAGGAGTTTTCACAACCGCATGGCGGAATGTATAAACTAATCAATTATGAGTAATCTTGCTATTTTTTTTATGTTTTTCGGTACATGAAGGAGTCTTTTACCTTGATGGCATTGTCACCATTGGATGGAAGGTATGCGCAAAAGGTTAAAGAACTACAACCTTTCTTCAGTGAGTATGGTTTAATCTTCTACCGAGTTCTTGTTGAGGTATATATAGATTTTCATACTGATAATCTGCTGGTACATACTAGTTTTATTTTTTGTACTAGACAATACTGGTTGAATGTTGCTAGGTCATCAGTTGTGAGGTTTATTGGAAAGCTCTTTTCCAAGTAAGCGTATATACCAATTATGCATACTATGGTTTGGTTGGTTTCAATCTGTCCAATCCAGTTATGACAGTTATAACATAAGTTTAAGAAAATTAAAAGAGCAATTATGTATGGTACCGTACTAGTTTCACTGGTATTCCCATGTAATTTTCACAAACATAGTTTTTTTGGCAGCATTAAAACAAAGCTGAGGAAAAAGCTCATGACATTTAAGCAACTGAGCACATTACATCTTTTTTGTCTATTTCATTTTAATGTATGAACAAAAAGGACAAGACAATATTCTATTGTATATTGCAGATTAAATGGTTGTTGAAGCTGTCAGACATCCCAGAAGTAAAAGAGGTCCCAAGCTTCAGTCAGGAGACCCGTATTTTCCTTGAAAACATAATCCGGGAATTCAGTGCAAGTGATGCACTTGAAGTCAAGAAGATAGAGAAAGTCACAAACCATGATGTAAAGGCTGTTGAATATTTTCTCAAGCAGAAATGCAAGAGTCACTCTGAGATTTCAAAGGTTAATTTTTTCTATTTGAGAAATCTTAAGTAGACCCTTGCTAAGACTAATATACTCTAATCTAACCCCAACAAATTGAACTGAACTAAAAAATGACCAAGATTGGTAAAAGTTAACAAGAATCCAACTTGACTCGTCTGTTTGCAAGCCACCCTCAAGTTCCAAGACTGTTGGCTTATCTTTAGCCTAACAAATACCTTGGTACAGCAATCACTTTAGCAGTTCCCAGAAAAAAAAGAAGTATCATTTAGAGTAGTACTCAAACTGCACACAAAACCATTACTGCTGAGACCTTACTGGCACATTAAAGTGTGCTTCTCAAAAGTAGTAAATTACTGTACTTGAAATCATATCTGAATTCTCTGTAAGTTAATGTATGTACTTTTTCTGATAGGTTCTTGAATTTTTCCATTTTGCGTGTACTTCAGAGGACATAAATAACTTAGCTTATGGTCTAATGCTTAAAGAAGCCATGAATAGTGTAATGTTTCCGTTCATGACCGATGTATGCAAAGCCATGTGCACCATGGCAAAAGATAATGCACATGTACCGATGCTCTCACGCACCCATGGCCAGGTACCATCTGTTCTCTAAATTTTGGCACGTCCTCTTATAAAGTTTTGTGGTACCATCGTCCTTGAATGGCAGCTTTGTGGAAATTGACCATGCTCAGCTTAAGGCATATTGTCAATGAAGTTTCAATTGCAATCAACTTTTTAACTGTGCAACTTTGCTGTAATTAGGACTCCATTGCCTCATATAAGACTCTATTTGTACTTAGTTTACCTCAATATGGCTACCGGTTATTGGTCTGATTTCTGAAAACAAGAACACAAAAAAGGAGTATCAATGGTAACTTGTCTTATTGTAACCAAAACAGCCCAATTGAGTTAAAATTACAATTACTACCCCTGGCAAACACAAAAAGAAAACTGGTAGTTAATAATAATTCATATCAACCCCATTTACCTTGTGAAGATCAATATAATCATTAATGTAGTTCCTTCTTCTTGGTCTGCTCTTTTCATATAGCCAGCATCGCCTACTACACTGGGAAAGGAGATGGCAAACTTTGCATTTAGACTGAGTTACCAGGCCGAGTGTCTGAGTGAAGTCCGTATTTTTGGAAAGTTTGCCGGTGCTGTAGGAAATTACAATGCTCATAAAATTGCGTATCCCGAGCTAGATTGGCCTCGCATTGCTCATGAATTTGTTACTTCTTTGGGCCTCCAATTCAACCCCTATGTCACTCAGGCAAACTTCCTTTTACTCTCCTTTGTCTTATCTTTATGTATGCTATATATAACATTTTCCCTTTCTTTCCCACTTGGCATATTCTGTATCTTTTGGTTTTGTTAGTCTCAAAATGTAATCCTAATACTCTTTCTTGTTTCATATTTGGAAGTTTCACAAACATCTCCTGGATATTAAGTAAATCTGCAAATTAGCACCCAGTACTCTCACATTTGCATTTAAGATCCAGTGGTAGATTGGCAGATATAGTTGAAGTAAACTGATTGTATCAAGCACAAAATGAAATCCTCCCAGAAGATTTGCAAAGTAGCTTGAATACCATATCATACGTACTGGTCTGATAAACTCATCATTTCTAGGATATTATTAGGGATCCTAGAATATTGGGCCATTCTACCTTCTTTCATGATTACTTTCATTATTGTTTTCGCTAGTTCAACTTCTTGGTCATATCTTACCAGAACTGCTACATGACTATTTCATGGTTTATGATCATAAAGTTCTTTCTTGTATTCTGAATTATTTTGGTGTATTGTGTAGATTGAGCCGCATGATTACATGGCAAAACTTTTCCATAATGTGGTAGAGTTCAATAATATCCTGGCTGATTTTGACAAGGATGTCTGGAGTTATATTTCACTTGGCTATTTCAAGCAGGTATTCCACAATTGTGATTTTTTATTATTTTGTTGCCTTAAAAAATCATCTTGTATTTAGAATTTAAACTATTAAATAAATAAACATGCACTGGGGATATAAATCCTTTTGATTATAGATTGTTCTTTTACTTTTAGCATTGGAATTTGTAACTTTTGAGCATCTGAATTCTTTATAGATTACAAAGGCCGGAGAAATTGGGTCCTCCACAATGCCTCACAAAGTAAACCCCATAGATTTTGAAAATAGCGAGGGTAATCTATTTTTAGCAAATGCTGTTTTATCTGCTCTTAGCATCAAGCTTCCCATTTCTCGTATGCAGGTATTTCTTGTTTTACTTGATTCTTGCAGTAAATTTTAGCATCCACTAAATTCTTGCTTATCAGAATTACAAATTATTATATTTTTATTTTTACTCTTTTTGCAAATTAAACCCAATGTGTTGTAATATTAGACCTATGAGTCAGGAAGTAGTGAGAATGATTAATTGAAAGAACAAGGCAATTTAGTCAATTTTGCTGAGGTTAAGCTTGGATTTATCTGTTGGGTGTCTGTTGCAAACATAATGAGGCATTGGAGATAAATCCATACCCTGAGAACAAATTGATCACCTATTTTTTGGGATGTATTATATGATTAATCCCCCAAAAGAAGTTAATTTTATTTAAAATGATCATAAATTCATAATGCAGAGGGACTTGACGGATTCCACAGTTTTAAGAAATTTGGGGGTTGGACTTGGACATTCTCTGTTGGCTTACAAAAATACCCTCCAAGGAATTAAGAAGCTGCAGGTAAAAATTAATTAAACCAATAATTGGAGAGAACCATTTATGTTTATTTCAAAAATTCTGAATTACAAAGGAAAGCACTAACATGCTAAACACTTGATGCATCTTTGAATATCAGGTGAATGATTTGCGTCTAGTTGAAGACTTGGAACATACCTGGGAGGTTCTTGCGGAGCCAATCCAAACTGTATCTCTCTCTCTCTCTCTCTCTCTCTCTCCCCATCTTTCTCCAGCACATAGACACAAAGACACACACACACACACACACACACACACAACTCACACAGGTGATGCACACAATTCATGTGAGTGCACACATAGACATGCACATGCTCATACAAACATCATTGGATTAATGATTGCCATCATAGCTGGTGTGTCCAACTCTGTGTTTCTTGTTTATTTAGATATAGGGTAAATTTATGTGAGTTTATCATATTATCATGAAAACAAATTGCAATAAAGGTAACTGACTGACATATTGTAATGACTAATTGAGTTATGAAAATATTCTTAGGTCATGAGAAGATATGCTGTACCTGAAGCATATGAGAAGCTGAAGGAGCTGACAAGAGGAAGAGCTGTTGATAAAGAAAGCATAAAATCCTTTGTTCAAAATCTGGATTTGCCAGAAGAAGCAAAATCAAATCTCTCAAATCTAACACCACATTCATATATTGGAGAGGCGGAGAATCTGGCCAAGTCAATAGATGAGGTTTTGAGTTCATTCTCAGGATTTAAAATAGAGTAAATTCTATGCTTTCTTATATTAGAAGTTGCCTAAATTTGGTTAAACCTGTTGTCTATTGTGTAACTTCTTGGCTGCTGAACTGTTGCTACCTGCAATTTTGTCGTGAGCAGGGCTAATATATGTTGAATTTAACAGCAGATCGTAATATCTAATAATGTGAATTGTGAAACCTTGTCCGAATTAAGCAAACATGTTGAAATACTTTCAAGTCAGAAGGCTGGATGTATTGTGTCATCTGCTACCCATCTTAGTTCTTATATATCGTTTCTACTTTTCCAACTGCTATGTCATGGGTAATAAGTAAGAACGATCTAGGTTAAAAATTTATTTGGAGAAATGATCATTTGTGACAGACATGTAAGGCAACATCTGCTCGGTGATGGGATAATTTGACATGATAAATTACCCCAAGTGCTTCACAAGGAAAAACATAAAATGTTCGGGAATATTTTGGCGACTTCAAAAATTTATAATTTGGATATAATATGGATATAATTCAGAGATATTTCATTTTTATAGTCTAAATGATATATTATGATAATAACAAATGCATAAATTTTGAATATGACTAAGCATAAATCTTGTATTATTTGTAAATTTTATAAATAATACAAATATTAGACATTTATTCACTAAAAGTTTAATTCATATATTCCATTCATAAGCAATTTTTTAAAATGCAGTTTTTCAATACGCATGTGATTAGTCATTGTATAGTGCATATGTGGTTGATATGTAGATGATATATACAAATTTTAATTCTATAAGCTTAATATAATGAAAATTTTAAAAATTATGATGCATTATCAGTATTATTGAATATGCGGGGGTATTTTTTATGCATATGGTTTTGCACTACGGCCATATTTTAAGATACCGTTCATAAATCTAAAATTGAAGTATTACCAGAGGTGTCAAGATATGAAAAAAAACATGTTGACTTACTCGTTTTAAATCATAAATTCGGTCACAGTGGAAGTAGTATATTAACGAAAGTTCATGACACGTGGGTAGAGTACAGATAACATGTATTCAGATATGTCCAAAACACGATATTCATGCTTAGACGTGTCGTGTTAGACGATAAATACATTGGATACGACACAGTATGATACGTCTCACCTCTCTACACATTTAATCTAATTATTTATTTTTGTAAAGCAAGCGAAGTCAGAGACTGGGTCCGTATACCCTTCCACGTTTAAGTTATGATTTTTTTATTTTGACTAAAAATTTCCAAATAATTCTATTAAGTTATGATTTTTTTTTTTTAAGAATACGTATCCACGTTTCTTTCTACATATGCATCAATATATCGCTTATGCACTATAGGTATCCAATCACCACATGCATATTAAAAACCATATTTTAAACGTTCAACACAATATAATTTTATTGTTCTCTTTCCTCCACAAAAGAAAGTTGTGAATGTAAAAGGTGTGAGATGTATTTTAAACAACAATTAAATGCGAATTATACCTTATTTTCAATTAGTTTGTTAATAATTCAAATATTTATACGTTTCAAATGTTTATACGTTCCGCAACTCAGGAAATGCTTTTCCTCAGATTTAGAAAAGAAATCTAAGAAAAATGAATTACTAGACTAAGTACTGTTCCTCTATAAGAAAAAATGATTAATAAATTCACTTTGAAATATTCGTTTTATTCTTATCAAAAGTCAAAATAAACTTTATGACTATTTGGCAAACAAGCAACCAATTTTATAGTGATAGATTTTGGAATTCTAGAATAATTCAATCGGATATAAAATTTGTGACTCAGGTATAATTTTTGAACAATTCATCTACGTATAATGCGTATAATTATATCAAGATTCTCAATTTTAAATTATAAAAACAAATTCTGCGAATAATGCACAAATATATTATAATAATTAATTAATGCCTCCTCAAATAAAAGAAATTAAGTTGCAACATCCAATATGTTGTGCTTTTCAAATGTTAGTTGCACATATTGGAATTTGCAAAGATTTGACCATCTTTATTGTCATTAATTGTACCAACTTTTATTGATCAAACTGTAGAAATACTGTTTTGGTCATGATTTTTTGACCAATCTTAAATATAAAGTACATCATCATGACTAATGGCAAAGGACAATCTCAAGTTTTTATGCATAGTATTTTACGGACGAAAATGTAAATTCCTTCCTAGTTTTCTATATTGTAATACAGTAATTATAGAATGATAATATAAGATTGTCTAATATAAAAAAAGGAAGCTGATATACAGATATAATTATTGAAATTATTATCAATATGAATTTTATTATATATATTAAATGAGTTATTATGTATGTTAATGATATTGCTCAAGAATTCGTCACTTCTTTGGGTTTAAAATTCGACGCCGATGTAAGGCAAATTTCTTTTTACTCTCCCACGTCCTGTTGTCAGCTGATAACACTTTCTCTTTCTTTAGCACTGTTCATATTATGTATCTTTTACTACTAGCTTTAGTCTTAAGGAATAACAGAGAATCCCTTTTATTTTTATATTGTGGAGTTTCACAAATTTCGCCTCGATATTTAATACATTTTTAACACACAATGTTCTTATGTATGCAATTAACATCCATAATTTCTAGTTGTTGGTAGACAGAAAGTTGCAGTTGGTGTAAATTGAGGATTATATCAAGAAAAAGAATTATAATTCCCCGAAGATTGAAATGCTTGAATACAACCTCATACCTATTGGTATGATAAAATCATCATTTTATGCAGTGAGATTGCTGGGTAATGAGAACATTGGACTAGCTAACAGTAAAAAATATACAAATTAGTAATAAATGCTTCCAACCTTACCTAATAATCAATTCATATTATTTTTAGATGTTCTGCTTCCTT
This sequence comes from x Bolboschoenoplectus mariqueter, assembly GCA_037678475.1. Lineage (NCBI taxonomy): Eukaryota > Viridiplantae > Streptophyta > Magnoliopsida > Poales > Cyperaceae > x Bolboschoenoplectus > x Bolboschoenoplectus mariqueter. The sequence continues at coordinate 229,484 of CM075239.1, read as the reverse complement.
GGCACATCTCATGACAAAATATTATGTTATTATTTCATGGTAAATGTTCACTTATAGTATTTCTTGTATTGTAAACTTGTATGCTCATTGTGTAGATTGGCCTGCAAGGTTGCATTGGTGAGCTTTTCTGAAGCATCACTGAGTTCAATACCCTCCTAGCACGCTTTTACAATGAAATAGCGAGATATATTTCCTGTGGTTACATCAAGCTGGTAACACCAAATTGTAATTTTATTCTTTAGTTTTACGTAATCAGAACTCTGTTTTTATTAAATTTCAGGACGAAAACAAAGACACATACCAGGGGAAAAGAATTGTGTAAAGACATGAATATATAAACTTTTATTTCATTTTTTGACATCTTTAATTGTAATTTTGGATTATTTGAATTCTGTGTAGGAAGGAGACCCTATTGAGTTTGAAAGAAGTAAATCCAAATTACTATCATAAAAAATGTTAGTGCCTCTTAACAACAGGCATCCTTTCAAGATACTTCTAATTTTTTTTCCTTACCCTTTTTGCAGATTACACCCAACATGCACATAACAGTACTAGAATGAGCTCGTCAGTTTTGTAAACCATATTTCATAACATCTTTTTTCTGCTGAGGAAGTTAACTAATCCCAAAAAAGCTAACTTGATTTTAATGTTATTAATTAAATGCAGAGGGGCTTCACACATGGATCTGTTTCGGACATAGTAGAGAGACTTGGTTACTTCCTTGTGGAGTACAAAGGCATTCTCCAAATGCGTAAGAAGCTCCAGTAATTAATGCCTTGTATCAACTAAGTATTGAATTGTATTACACTTTTTTTTTTTTTAAGTTACTGGTAGATGTTGCTTGCTTGTCAATGAATTATGTCATGTGGTCTTGAACCTTTGATTTTCAATGCACTAGCTATATGTTAATTTTTTATTCTTTATTTATTGTGTTACTTTGTGTCATGTCAATTTTGTTAAACTGGTGTGTGCCAAATATTTAGTACAACTGGTGTGTGCCAAATATTTAGTACAACTGGTGTGTGCCAAATATGTGTACCTAATATTATCAACACTATCACTTATTTCAAGCCACTGGTATAATGATTAAACAGTGTACCGTCCAGAATTGTTACAACAGCATATAGCTCTATTTGGCACACAATGAAGAGGCACAAAAGGTGATTTTTTATGTATTAAATCTTGTCAATCCCCTTCTCTTCCTATCTGTCAGCACTCCCAATCAACAGGTACCAAGCTCAATATCAATGCGGAACTCTGATGCTAAACCACTCACAGTGGAAGGTGATCAGCAAGGAACTAATGTGCTTTGCTGTTGCTGTTCATGGCCAACTGTACCCTGATTGCGATATTATGGTACTATTTAGAATAATTCATTGGTATATAGGTGATCTTGGTTCCCATAATGGTCTGTGATATAGAATAGGAGGTTGATTTTGCTGGATTGTATCAAGGGAATATAGTTTATTGTTGTAGGTTTTTTTTGAACCTAGTTATGTGTAAATAAACTCTAGTTTTTGTTCGATAGAAGCTGGCAACTCTGTAGGATACTTTTTCAACAAAAAGGAAGCATAAAAAAAATTGAGTCTTATTTGAGGATAAATTGGGGTTATAATACTATAGACTATATCTGTGTGCCACACATATGTGAGGTTTCATTTTTCAAAGCTTATGCAAAATAAAATGATTTTGTCGCTTTGAAGCAATACATTATATCTGATTACCATATATAAGACTGATGCAATGTGGTGAGCTACAATATAATCAATAAGAACTTTATTTTTAATATAAGAGCTAAATAATATTGTATGCTAGTTAAATACTGAAATACTAATGGCAGGAATTATTTTTTTAATAAAAAATAGGTTACAATTCAATTTTAATTAAAACAAGAGGGTATGATTGAAACTTTTTTTTTCCTTTCATTTTTCTGTTTTTCATGAAAAAAAATGAATGAAAATGGGTATATAACCAATTAGAAAGTGGGAATTTGTTTAGTTTGAAAATGAAAACAAAAATGACCGAGACTTTGATGCAAATGTAGGGAGTTCTTTCTACATTATCCTATATTTTTTATTAATAAGAAGAAAGAATTTAGATCCTTTGTTTTTTCCTTGAAAAAATTGCGTCAGTCAATACTGAAGATACAATTAAAAACTGGAAGATGTTGCTTCAAAGTCTTGGTAAATTCTAAGTTATTTCTAATGACAACCCGTACAAGGAATGTAGGAGAGAAAAATAAATAGAGACAGAATGTAGCATAAACATATTTTACTCACAATGAGAATAAAATGAATTTAATTATTGTATGGTAATATAAAATATGTACTTTACGTTGAGTTGATTTTTAATGAAATAGGTAGTGGATTGGACAAATATGAGAATATTTTATATTTTTAAAGGATGAACATGGCATCATGATTTAATCCAAGAAAAATAAAATTGGATAAAAAAGTACATACGAAATTTTGTTAGAAGTAATTAATGGATAGTCCCAGACTCCTAACTGAGCGAACTCATCCAAATTATATCCAAGGGCTATGCTATGGACAGTTGGGACCGCTTTTCACCTAATGTAAAAGGAACCTTTTAATTTAGTCTGAATAGAAAAATTTTAGTTGATCTTATGTTTTGGGATAACCTAATTTTGTAGCAATATGTGGAGCGATTACCTGAGATCAGCATCTGAATATCTGATGTGCAGCGTACAATGCTTTGGAAGATCAACACCCAATAGAGAATTAAAGAAAAACTTTTTATGTGCATGCCACGGGTTACATGCCAGTTTTAAAAAATAACACAATCCAATAGAGAATACAAATAAATAAATACATAATTCGCAGAAAATTAGGAAGCAACGTAACACCAGTCATAAAAAAAATCCAAACATTGTGATACAATTTAACAGTTGCTTGATAGAAGACATTACTGGAGCTTTCTAAGCCCCTTGAGAGTCTGTCTGTACGCCACAAGAGAGTGACTAAATACCACTTCCAAGTTGTGCACAATAAATGAATACATGGAGCCCCTCTGCATTTAATACCGTTGAAATAATTAGCTTCTTTGGGATTAATTAGTTCTGTAAATTGTAACTTAATTCCCCACTAGAGAAAAGATGTTAGGAAATAGGGTTTATAAAATTGACTGGTTCATTCCAATAATGTGACCTTTTGGATGTAATCTGCAAAAAGGTAAGGAAAAAGAAAAAAAAAAGATATACCTCAGAAAGAAGCATGATGTTCTCCAAAGCCTCTAACATATCAATTGTTGGTGCTAGATTGTTTTTACTATTTACAAACTCATGAATATAGTTTACTTCGTCAAGCATTGTGGAGGATTCAGTTTCTCCTTCCTTTGCCTTCTACGTACACAGAATTCAAATAATCCAAAATTACAATTAGGGGGATTCTAGTGTACATCTAACAATTAATGTCCATTTCATTTTTATGGTGCATCTTTAATTTCAACAATTAATTGTATAAGGATAGTAAAATCATTTGTACGCTATAAGCTAAATATGGTATGAGATGAGAAATTAATTTGTTGTCCTTGAATCATCAAAGCAGCCATATAGTCTCTAATGGAAAATTTTGAAGAGTAATAAATTATTAGAGAATGATATCTCAACATTGGAAGGTTATAAGACAGTCATTAATATATAATTCCTTTTGCATATAGTTTTCTCAGATATAATATTTGAATGGTTATTTTTCATTTTGTCATCTCAATGCAGTTTCAAGTTATTTTCTTACCAATATATACAACATACGGTGCATATGTCTTGAATTGTATTTTTTTAATTAAACTTAATTAAGGTGTAATTAAAATGATTGGTTGTAATATTTCAAATGCATAATTACGATGCTTATAAAAAAGATATATTTATCATGTAATCTCTTCATAAACACCTCACATAATTATATATAACTCCATAATTATTAAGTTAAGATAATCTGTATTTTCTCAGAAATTCCAAATAAAATCATTATATCATTATATCATTATTTAAGACAAATATATCATTTATAGTAATTTGATATGATTTGGCAATCATTAATTCAATGATCAAATCATCAAAAGAAAATAAATATTGTTTTAAACTTAGTTGTAAGTTTGAAGGTTGAAACAGTAAAAGCAACGATTTCAAAAAAAAATAATAAAAAATCCAAGCAAACATGTACCTGCACACAAGTAAAATTTATGCCCGGACACGAGCAAATTCATGATTTGGTACCAGGAGCAACTTCCATAAAAGAAAAGACGTCAATTGCATCTTAATTAAGTACTTTCCTTTTTATTAATGCATTAACTTTATCAGATTCTTTATATTTATAATTATTTTATCTACGTAATATGTCCCTAGCTATTTAATGAAGCTACACAACAAAAATAAAAAAAATATTATATCTACTGTGATGGATTACAACCATTGAATGTACCATAAACTTGTATGTATATGAATTCATAGATGCATATTAGAATTATTCTTACAAATTATAGTTGTAAAAAAATTAAAGAAGAGTTTATATATATATGGGTGGGGATTTCTAGATAATTATTATTTTGACAACCTTGATAATGAATTTTCAAATAATTTCAAAAAATCTTAAAAATAGAATTTTTTTTATAAACATATTCTTCTAGATCAATTGTGTTTCAAATTTCATACAATTTAAGTATTATTTAATACTCCATCAAACACCATCAAAATTACATGACATTTACAACACATATTTATTAGTCTTTGATAGAATATCAAATAATCCTTAAATTATATTAAATTTAAAACACAATCAAAATATAAGTTAAAAAATATGTTTGTCAATTTTTTTATATTTTTGAGAATTTCTAAAGATTATATTAGAATTATTTAAAAATTAGTTGTCAAGGTTGTCAAGATAATAGTTATCAAGGGATCCCCTCCCTTTAAGTTTATTGTAATTTTTTTTCTCTTGGTATGTGTGGCTTTTACCATCTTGTAATTATACAGATAATTCTAGTATAATTCCAAAATATGTGCATCCATATTTATTGTACATGCAATGGTTCAAATTAGCTTATGATAGATGAAATATATTTTCTATTTTTGTTTTATAACTTTATTTAACAAGAACATATTTGCATATGGAAAGTTCATAATTAGAAATAAACTCAATCCAAATGAAACCGAGATCTGCACAATAAATTTATTTAATTAATTTGGGCCCCATAAAGCATGGTCAAGGAAAATTGACATTAATTGAAGCTAAATGAAAGGCAACATAGATTAGGAAGATATATTGTATTTTTTTATTATTGAAAATGGTATATTCTCATATGCAAATAGTCATTATTTTATTATTATTTTAGAATTATTTTTAAAAATCTGAAAAAAATAGTTAAAAAATTCTAAAAATGAAAATTTTTGGTATTTTATGAGATTTTGATATATAAAATTTATTTAGCAACTTGAATTTATTATTTGAAGCCGGTTCTATAGATTTTTTGAGTTAAACTCACTAACAGCCTAGGTGAACTTAAGCTCGCCCTAGTTTTACTCTATATATATTTGGTTATCATCTTTCCAAGTAATAGCAAATTGTTGGTCCAATCTATTTGATATGCATGAAGGAATAGAAAATTTTTAATATACATTCGGGGAATTTAAACCCACTATTGAGTCGGAGGAGTTAATGAGATGATTCATATGTTATTACTTATAAATTAAACTAAAAATATAAATTGAAAGTGATGAGATCAAGACAATAATCTTCCAATATTATATGCTAGAAAAGCAATATTATATGTCATAAAAAGATAGTAGCGGAGTTTGAGTCTAAAATAAGAGAGGATTAATTTAATAAAAAAAATTATAAAACAAAATTGATTAAGAATGATCATTTCATGACTCAAATAACAACTGACAAAATATATTATTTATATATAAAATTTTAGATGAAAAAGGAGAACCATGGAACTTTTTAGCCCATTCTAGGTTGTACTAACCTCCGCCACTGCAAAAAGATATTACTTCTACGTATCATGGTATAACGTTCCTATATAGTCTCGTGTCTCTCCTTTGATGTGCTCAAAATATAAACGAAAAATTTATCATAATTATTTATTGCACTTCAAAAATTTCCTTTTGATTCATGAGAGACGTACTATAGTAAACTTTAGTAATTCAGGAACAAGAAATCAATTACTCTTCCTAATATAAAATTTAGATGATAGCTGGTATGCAAAACACTTTTCTATCTCTATAAATTTAATAGCTAAGATTAATTAGGATGTACATCAATTGTTGGATATACGTACAGCAGAATCGACCATAAATAAAAAAACAAAGTTTTGAATTTACATTTATAGAACTAATTAAGAATAAAATTATGATTCTGGCCTTACCAGCTTGAAGTAACCATCAGAAATATAGCTCAGCATTTTCTGGTCAAATGCTTCTAAGATTTTGTTGAACTCTCTGATGGTAGGGAGAAGCTTGAGGATGTAATCTTGCAGGTGATCAATCTACAGAACGAGCACAAAAATTCACAGTACAAGAAAACTAAGTCACCATGAAATAATAATATAATTGCTTGGAAGTTGTGATCGATGAGAATGTGCCAAGGAAACAAAACAGTTAAAAATAATATGAATTGTTTAACTACCAATAGGTATGCGTTAGTATTCATGCATTTTAATCAAGCTAGTTTAAAATCTTCTTAGATTTAAATTTTTTTCTTGAAATAGTCCTCAATCTACTGAAACTACAGCTCTATGCCACCTGCAATTATAAATCACCATAGGTTAATTGCATGCATAAGAACATTGTGTGTCAAAATTGAAAATGTATTAAATAACCAGGTGAGATTTGTGAAACTCCAAATTATAAAAATAAAATAGAATCTAGGTTACATTTTAAGAGTAAAACAGTAACAAAACATGCAGAAAATGCAGCGTTTTTTTTTTTGAGGAAACAGAAAATGCAGAGTTAAAGAAAGAGGAAGTGTTATATCTTGGCAAAACAACAAGACAAAGGAGAGTAAATGGAACTTTGCCTTACATGGGGGTTGAATTTTAAATCCAAGGAATTAGTAACAAATTCTTGAGCAATGCAAGGCCAATTTATCTCAGGATATGTACAAGCAACGTAATTCCCCCCTACACCTGAAAATTGTACAATAATAGGAAGTTCCTTTATGCATTGAGCTTGGCAGCTCAATTTAGCTGCAAAGTGTCTTAGCTCTTTTCCTAGTGTACTAGGCTGTGCTGACTACAGTTAAAAAAGGCAAAACAACACGTCAACTCTCATTTTGAAGTTCGGAGGTAAATTAACTTGAACTATAATTGAACTAAGATGCTACAACTTATTTATTTCATTTTTTCTGCATTGTTTGCTGGGTGGTTATTATATTTTCATCTCAATTGGACTGATTTGGCTACAATTAGCTAGGAAAGTTACTACTGTTGTAGTACTCCTTGCTTCTTGCTCTCAGGGCAATGATCAGAAGCCCTATTAAGCGTAAGCTAAGTCTAATACATGGATAAGCTGAGCCAAAATGGAGTCTTTTGTTATAGCATAACTGCAAAATTCACGACTAAGTTGAATGCATTTTGAGAACTTCTTGTTGCAATTAATCTAAAGAAGTTTCCAATTAAATACACTGATATATACCAGGTTCTGAAAAAGGGTTTTTGGTCTTAGTGTCGTTGATTGAAAGCTAAAAATTTCTGGGGGAAACAAAAAGACAGATATACCTTGCCATGAGTGTGCGAAAGCATGGATATGTGATCCTTACAATTTGCCATGGTGAACAAGGCCTTGCATAGGTTGGTCACGGGCGGAATCATTACATTATTTATCACATCTTTGAACATCAGGCCATATGCTATGTTATTTATCTCCTTTGAAGTGCACCCAAATTGGAAATTCTGAAGGACCTAATAGAAAATTTTAAGTGAGATACAACTTTTAGTACATTAATTTACTTATTTTCATACACAAACTTTAATATACTAGTGAGTTCAAAGCAGCTATGGAATTGGAGGTGGTTTGATTACTTGTCAAATTGGTTGATTTCTTGGACTTGAGAGTTAAGACGAAATCCAATTTGAATAATTGGACAATTATTTTGGTATTTCAGGCCAGTTTGGGAAATTGTCAGAAATAACTTTTTTAAAGGAAAGTAAACTGCCTTTTGGATTAAGATATGAGTATGTTAGTTCCAGCTAATTAATGTCGATTTTAGATTTTTTTCAAATAAATCTGAACTAACCTTTGAGATCTCATCTTGGTTCTTGCATATCTCCTTGAGAAAATTAATGGGGACCCTTTCATGGTTTAGGTCTTGCTCTATTGTCATCACTTCAGACATGCCTCTTTCACTTAATTCATGATCAATTATGTTTTTTAGGAAAGTGCGGGCATCTTCACTGAATTCTGGGACTTCTTTTATCTCTCGAATGTTGGACAGCTTCAACAGCCATTTAACCTCCAATTTACAAAACAATGTTGTCATCTTCTTTTAATGACTTAAGAATTAGAGAGAAAAATGTTTTTCTTTAGCTGGAATAAGTATTATGAAGTTATTTTATTTTACTTGTTTTAAATTAGTCCATTAGTTAATTTGCTGAATCCTAGTACATATATACCATGCCTGACTGGTATGGTATGCATTTTTTCCAGTAAAATTCTTGCAAATAGATAAGCCACTAGATCTCCAGAAAATAATCCATTCAAGATTTGACGTTATACAAATAGTTAATTTGGTCCAGTAAGGACGTACACTCTATGATATATATACTGGTACTGGTAGATTAATTATTAGTTATAAACAAAATTTAGAACTACCACAATGATAATTCGGTTGCGGACAAAGCTGTACTTGCTGAAGATCGGGTAAAGAGAATGTAGCTCTCTGACTACTTCCAGCGACTCTGGCAGCAAGGAAGACGCAGTCACTAATCGGAAGAACTCCTTCATAAGCTAAGAAATAAGAACATTAAATAAACTGATTTAAAAGTCTTAAACTGGTATAAAGCGAAAGATATACTAAGCTCTTAAGTAGTTGCAGCAAAATATGTTAATTAAACTCAAATATAAATGTGAAAAGAAAAGGTCAAAAGTCAAAAAAGGTGGCTGCCCTGTTTTTGTTTGTCCTCTGTTTTACACAGCTGGCTGCCGACTTCTATATTAGGTATATCTTAGTTGTATTTTGTTATAGCTGGACTTGAGTTGTATTTTGATAGATATGTCTGTTTTAGTTATGAATTGACCTTGTAAGTTATAAATATGAATGATGTGTCATATATCACAATACATATTGAAATATACAAGAACAAGAAATATAATATATTGGAAATATATGAGAATATAGTTCTCTCTCTCTCTTCCTATTTGAAATCCTTATTCATAATTTGCTTGAGTGTCAACAAATTGGTATCAGAGCCAAGTTACAATGGCCACTAGAAATCCAAATATCTCCTTCCAATATCCAATTCTAATCAAAACCAATTATAATCAATGGTCGTTGCGAATGAAGGCCATTATTGGTGCTCATGGCTTGTGGAACATTGTCGAAAATGGCGTTGAAGAACCTGAAGATGATAGCGAACTCACAGTAGCTGAGTTAAATACCTTGCAGAAGAAAAGAAGTGGAGATCAATGCGTGCTAAGTATCATCCATCAAGGTTTGGATGACGACATATTCGAGAAAATTGCCAATAAGACGAGTTCTAAGGACTCATGGGAAATTCTTAGAAATTCGGTGGTTGGAGTTGATAAAGTGAAGAAGGTGCGGCTCCAAACTCTAAGGGCTGAGTTTGAGTCGATTGTGATGAAAGAGAGTGAGTCCATAGAAGACTATTTTACTCGAGTGTTGGCGATAGTGAATCAAATGAAGATGCTTGGCGAAAAGATGCAAGATGTGAGAGTCGTAGAAAAGATATTGCGCTCTCTCAATTCTAAATTCAATTATGTAGTGGTGGCAATTGAAGAATCAAAAGACACAGAGTCCATGACGATCGATGAGTTGAATGGTTCATTGCTAGCGCATGAAGAGAGAATGAAGAGAAGCCAACAAGAGCCGCTAGAGCAAGCTTTGCAAACAAAAGTTTCCTTTAATCCTAAAGAAAATGATAAAGGAGGAAGAGGACAAGGTCGGGGACGTGGCGGCTATAGAGGTCGTGGATATGGTCGCAGTAGAGGACGCGGTCATGAACAAGAAGAAAAACAAAATAAAGAAGAGAGAAGTCAATATAATTGGCGTGGTAGAGGACGTGGTCATGGAGGAGGCGACCGTGCATACCGTCCGAATGTCGAATGTTACAATTACGGCAAATATGGACACTATGCAAAATACTGTAGATCTCCAAAGAAGGTAGAAGAGAGCACGAATCTCGTGACAGAAGAGGCAAGAGATGACAGTGTTCTCATGATGGCTTATGATGATACCATTCCCGATAGCGACACAGTGTGGTATCTCGACACCGGTGCCAGCAACCATATGTGTGGGCACAAACATCTATTTGTGAATATGCAAGAAATAAAAAATGGACATGTGTCATTCGGTGATGCGTCAAAGATCAGTGTAAAAGGACGAGGTGAAATTTGTTTCTTCCATAATGGGAAAGAAAGTGCAATAGAAAATGTGTACTATGTGCCGGACATGAAAAGCAACATCCTAAGTATGGGACAACTGATGGAGAAGGGCTATTCGGTTTTCATGAAAGACCGGTCGATGCAATTGAAGGATAAAAGAGGCTGCTTAATTGCACGTATTGAAATGGCCAAGAATCACATGTACAAACTCAATTTGAGGAACGTGCGAGAGAAATGTTTGAAGATCGATATGATGGACAAAGCCTCGCTGTGGCATTTACGGTTCGGGCACCTGAACCAAGACGGCATAAGAAAGCTAGCTAAGAAAGGCATGGTCCACGGGCTACCCAACATGGACTACTCGAGATCATTTTGTGAAGGATGTGTACTCGGCAAAGAATTCATTTCCTAGAAGGGCAGAATATCGTGCAAAGAATATTCTCGAGTTGATACATACAGACATATGTGGCCCGATCACACCTAAATCATTTGGAGAAAAGAGATACTTCATCACTTTCATTGATGACTACACAAGAAAGACATGGGTGTATTTCCTTAAAGAGAAATCTGAAGCACTCGAAACTTTCAAGAAGTTCAAGGTGATGGTTGAAAAAAGGACAGGCTATTATATTAAGGCGTTGCGATCGGATAGAGGTGGTGAATACATGTCAACTGCCTTCACAAACTTTTGCGAAGAATAAGGAATTAAGAGATATTTGACTGCACCCTACTCACCTCAACAAAATGGTATAGCAGAAAGGAAGAATCGGACCATTCTCGACATGGTTCGGTCAATGTTGAAAAGTAAGAATATGCCGAAAAAATTTTGGGCGGAAGCAGTGCAATGCGCCGTATATGTACAAAATCGATGTCCACATGCAAAATTGACGAATCAAACACCACAAGAAGCTTGGAGTGGGATCAAACCAACTGTGTCACATCTCAAGATATTCGGTAGTGTGGCCTACGCGCACGTACCAGATCAAAGAAGAACAAAGCTAGATGATAAAAGCAAAAGATATGTGTTCATAGGATATGATGAGAAGACGAAGGCTTTCAGGTTATTCGACCCGATTGAAAAGAAAGTGATTGTGAGCAGAGATGTGCATGTGAATGAAGAAAGCACGTGGAACTGAGAGTCGATGGAAGAGATGTCTCAAGAAAAGGAGAAGGAAGCTCCAACAATTATAACTACTTCACCATCAATTATTTAAGCCGATGCACTTTCATCCGATGATGACGAACGAAGAGAACCGAGAGTGAGAAGTTTGCAAGACCTATACGAATCAACAAGTGAGGTACACTTGGTGTGTCTATTGGCAGATGCTGAGAACATCACATTTGAGCAAGCTGTTAGAGATAAGAAATGGCAAGCTGCGATGGATGAAGAGATCGCTGCTATTGAGAAGAATAACACTTGGGAACTGGTAGAGTTGCCGGAAGGTCATCAACCCATAGGAGTTAAATGGGTATACAAAAAGAAGATAAACGCCCAAGGAAAAATAGAGAGGTACAAGGCGAGACTCATCGCAAAAGGGTATCGACAAAAGGCCGGTATTGATTATGATAAAGTCTTTGCTCCGATTGCAAGAATGGAGACAATTCGACTTCTCATATCGCAAGCAGCTCAATTTAAGTGGCCAATATACCAAATGGACGTGAAATCAGCATTTTTGAATGGCTTGCTTGAAGAAGAAGTATATGTCGAGCAACCACCCGGGTACATGAAAGTTGGTAAGGAGACAAAAGTACTGAAATTGAAGAAGGCACTCTATGGCCTGAAGCAAGCGCCTCGAGCATGGAATACCCGAATTGACTCATATCTTAAGAAGAACGGGTTCGTGCAGTGTCCTTACGAACATGCACTGTATGTGAAGAAAAAAGAAGGTAATTTATTATATGTCACTTTGTATGTTGATGATCTCATATTCATGGGGAATGATGAGAATATGATAAAAGAATTCAAAAAAGTGATGACTAGAGAATTCGAGATGACAGATTTGGGGTTAATGAAATATTTTCTTGGACTACAAGTTAGACAAGATAAAACAGGAATATTTGTGTCCCAAGAAGCGTATGCGAAGGATATCCTGAAGAAGAACAAGATGGATGAGTGCAATCCCATGTCAACACCGATGGAGCTCGGTGCAAAACTCTCTAAGTTTTTGGGAGGAGATCGAGTAGATGCAAGCAAATACCGGAGCTTAGTTGGAAGCTTGCGGTATCTGATATGCACAAGACCGGATATCTCATATAGCGTCGGCGTGGTGAGCCGATTCATGGAGGAGCCAAAATATTCGAATTGGAAGGCGATTAAGAGAATACTCCGATACATCAAAGGAACAGAGTCACTCAGATTATTTTATTCAAAGTCGAATGAATACAAATTGATGGGCTACTCGGACAGTGATTGGTGCGGAGATATAGATGATCGGAAGAGCACATCGGGCTATGTGTTCTATCTGGGAGACACCACATTCACATGGGTCTCCAAGAAGCAGCCAATAGTAACATTATCGACTTGTGAAGCAGAGTACGTAGCAGCATCATGGTGTGTTGGACACGCAATTTGGTTAAGGAATCTACTACACGAGCTAAAACTCCCGCAACATGAGGCAACCGAGATTCGAATCGATAATAAATCAGCAATGGAATTAGCAAAAAATCCGGTGCATCACAAGAGAAGCAAACACAAAGATGTTCGTTTCCATTTTATTCGGGAACATATTAAGAATGAAGATGTGCAAATGAATCATATGACGAGTCATGATCAAGCGGCCGATATTTTCACTAAGGCGCTACCAACGGAGCTATTCAACAATTGCAAGACAAAAATCGGAATGAATGATGGAAGAAATTTGAGTTTAAGGGAGGGATTTGTTAATTAAACTCAAATATAAATGTGAAAAGAAAAGGTCAAAAGTCAAAAAAGGTGGCTGCCTTGTTTTTGTTTGTCCTCTGTTTTACACAGTTGGCTGCCGACTTGTATATTAGGTATATCTTAGTTGTATTTTGTTATAGCTGGACTTGAGTTGTATTTTGATAGATATGTCGGTTTTAGTTATGAACCGACCTTGTAAGCTATAAATATGAATAATGTATCATGTATCACAATACATATTGAAATATACAAGAACAAGAAATATATCGGAAATATATGAGAATATAGTTCTCTCTCTTCCTATTTGAAATCCTTATCATAATTTGCTTGAGTGTCAACAAAATAAAACTCAAGATCCGTCAAAATGTTTTGTGCACATACGTGACCTACTTGTGAGAAAGCGAAACAAAAGTAGAATACAGCGCGTAAGTCATAAATGATTAGTAAAGTAAGCTAGGGTACCTCATAATTTGGTTCCCCTGGAGACTTGGGTGGGACACCACTTGCCCTGACTGTAGAAGATGATCTGAGACTGAGAGCAACATAATTGGCAGGGCGCCGCCTCAACTGCAAGTAACTTGTGACAGAAGGACTAAGGCTTGAAGAGCGTGTGCGGTGCATATAGCTGCCTCTGAGAGCAAGAAAAGCGGTAGCTTCCATTGCAATACTTCTATTCAGGTGATAACTGAAAAATTACCATTAGAAGAATATAAGGATAAATATATATATTTTCAAATACTACAAGAAGATGCAGAATGATAAGCGGTAGCTTCCATTGGAGTGCTTCGCCTCTCTTTCCCCTCCTGTGCCAACGGATCAGCATGATAGCTGGCTCTGCCACCCCCTCTCTCCTTATACCACACTTCATTTCTACACTGCTACACTCCCCTTTACCTCCTCCCTCTGCCTCACTGCATGACTAACTCCTCTTCTTTCTGATCAATCGCCTTAGCTTTCCCCTTCACTGCCTCTCTACACCATGCTAGATAGCCTCTCCTCTACTTCACCCCCTCCCTCTCTCTATTCCAGCAGGAACAACATGCTGCCTTCTCCTGTTTAGCAGGTCGCATCGTGTGTGTGTGTTTTTGTTGCTCTAGCCATGGTATGTTTTGTTTATTTAGGATTTTCTTTTCTTGTAGAAGAGAGAAAGAGGAAGGAGAAAAAAAGATGTATGAATTAAGCTCAAAAGACTCTTCAATTTTTCTTAGATAGTTTATTGTTTTGTTACTTATAATGTTATTTCTACACTAGATCTTACATGGACCATTTTTAACATCAATAATATATATATATATTTGAACCATCTAAATATTTCCAAACCTAATAGTACTTATACACTTATATTAACTAATAGTCCATTTCACCATCCTACAACATAAATATAAACTCAAAATAAACATTAACATAGAAACATTAATTTCAAAATGGTCATCTAGTCATCAGTGTGGTGGATCATGCTGCTGTTTAATTTTTATTTTTTTCTGGCATTGCTTGCATTTGAAAGGCTGGTTCCCTTCATTGTTTTGTCTTTAATTTAGTTGAAACTTCAAGCAATAATAAACAAATAATGAAGCAACCCAAGTTAATCTAGATCTGCATTGTGAACTACTTCAGGTTGTAATCTACATAAACGCTGCTTAAATTCTAAATCATAATTAAATACGTTACCTATACAATTTGCATACATATTATCTCTACTACCTACTCGAGCAATTAACTTAGTGCTTTGATTAATTGGAAAAAAAGAAGTGGGAGAGCAATATACAGTGTATGTTTGCAGAAGTCCTGTTGTGTAGCAGGTAACTTGTACCCTTTGATCCTTTTGTCTTTTCCTTTGGCTCAGTACATACAAGGAGATCAGCAAAGAAAGCTAGAGATTTGATATGGTGGATGTTTTTGACAAAAGTAAAGGCCAATATATAAAGGAAAAGCTCAGATTATTTAGGAACGTGTATGGGCTATTGAGGTGTACAGAGTCTTCTCCATTTGTTAATTTTCTTTTGCAAATTGCTGCTTACAAAGACTTCTATATATTTTTGGACACTCATACAGTGTCCCAAGATTTGTCTCTTCTATTTCCCCTACATTCTATGCACGCTGGACCCACTCAAATATGATTTGTAGGGGGCCCATTAATTTGTCTTTGAGAATAAAACAATAATGGAGCATGAAACTTGAGGCAAAATATATGTATCCTATATTTTTTCGCTATATATGTAATGGTTGACATACTCATTCAAACTTCTAAAATTGTCTATTTCCCCTTTTTTCCATTTATGCTGAAAATATTTACTTTAATATATCATTAAATGAAGGCATCTTAATTTTACTTTTCAATTGAATAGAGCAAACAAAAGAGAGAGATATTTCATGCAACCTAGCTCCAGAACAAATCAAATCACCGAGATCCTTTTTGATACAGCTGCATTTCTAATGACTTGAGTGAATATCAAACTACATTATTACTTCGTTAAAAAATTCTAATATATGAGACAAATGGAGAAGATAAGGGCATGTTGACAAGAGAGAGGCTTATGCACGTAGAAGAAAAAAATTATGTTAATTTTATCTCTTCTCTATTCTTTAATATGAGAGGAAGAAGCGTAACTGCATAGGTGTCTAATTCCACATCTTTCAATATTATTCATAAAGATTAATGATAATTTAAAGTATATTTTTCAGCTTAAATGATAAAAAGGGGAAATAAAAAGATCATTTGTTTTGAATGGGAAATAGGCTATTATAGTATTTTGATGGAGAAATAGACAACTTTAGAAGTTTGAACGTGTATGTCAATAATTATCCCTATATTTTATTAATATTTTTTGGCAAATTGGTTGGAGCAAAGTCTTCTATATTATATTTTTGTTTCCGTACTTCTGGTAGTTCTTTTCCCCATCATTGCTCCACGCAAAGTCAATCTTTTATTTTGGACAATTTTGCCCCCAAAACCCCCAAAAAATCCATTCAGATCTTTAGATTTATTTTTCATGCACATTTTTTGAATATAGAGTTGCCAAAGAATAAAAGACTCTTAATGAAATTAGCAATATTTTTGAAAAAAATATTTCTTAAGCAATTAAAAGTGGAGGGACCGATGCTAACATTTCACTTTAATTATTTTTCAGTTTATTTATTGTAGCATGTTGTGTTTTCCTTAACTAGAAATAATTTACAGCTTACTAATTAAGACTTTGAAGCAACATCTTTCAATTTCTAATTATATCTTCAGAATTGACTTTCGCGGTTTTTTTTATTAGGAAAGAAAGCGTCTAAATCCTTTCTTATTATTATTAATAAAAAGTAGGATAAAGTACAAAAACCTTCCTATATTAAGATTCAAGTCTCAAATATTTTCCTGCACTTTCAAACTAAATAAATTCCCTCTTTCATTTTCTAAACAGTTTTATATACCCCCTCTCATTCAATTTTTGCATGAACATGTGTATATATATATATATATATATATATATAGATTAAAAAAAATTTCAATCAAACCCAAATTTAATGAACAATTTTTTTAAAAAAAATAGCCCCTACTATTAGTATTTCAGTATTTAACGAGCACAAATCAATAGTATTTAGTTCTTATATTAAGAATAAAATTATCATTATTATTAAATCTTAGCTTTCCACATTAAATTTGTCTTATATCCATTAATCATATGAGTAAATCTAGCATGCTCCTAGGAGCACAGAGTCCCTCGGTGCTTCTAAGTTAAAAATCTATGAAATCGACTCCAAACGAAAAATCTAAGTTCCTCAATAAATTTTTCATATCAAAATCTAATAGGATACCGAAATATTTTATTTTTAGAATTTTCCAATTATTTATTTCGGATTTTTTAAAATGACTCTAATAATAATAATAAAATAATAAATTTTTGCATATAAAAATAGGTCATTTTGAAAAATCCGAAACAAATAGTTAGAAAATCCTAAAAATAGAAAATTTTGGTATTTCTATAAGATTTTGATATGAAGAATTTATTGAACAACTTGAATTTTTCATTGAAAATCGACTTAATAGGTTTTTGAATTAGAAATACCGAGAAGCTCTATGCTCCTAGGAGCATCGAGAAACTCTGTGCTCCTAGAAGCACACTAGCTTTACTCATATCATATTGTATTACTTCAAAGTGACAAAATCATTTTATTTGCATAAGCTTTGAAAAATTGAAACATCGAATGATGAAAATAACGAATTAAAGATCGTTAGTCTTGCAATTGAATGGATGAATTTGCAACTATTTAGAAAATATTATGGTCTCTGTTGTGCATTGTGGCAAGCTATGCAGTCGTTAGTGTGGGGGATCATGCTGTTGTTTTTTTAGAGAAAAAGTAAGGATCAGGTCCTTACCTTTAGTTTTATTGAAATGAGAAGTTTTAGTATTACAGTAAAGCACTAAAAACAGAAAATAAGAACCGGAAAAGACATAGTCTCATAAGAGCTGAGACTCATAATAAGAAGAAAAAACATGAAAAAAAGAAGAAGAAAAAACATGAAAAAAAACAAAAAAAATGAGGACTACATTGCAGCAGTGATTATCTGTGAAGTACTTTCCACTCTTCAAACACTTCTTGTACCAGTAAATGTGCAGTTTTAGCATCTTCCCTGAAAATACGATTACATCTTTCCCTCCATACCACAAAGCATAGAATCGGTATAAGTTCCCTTATTTTCAGTTCCACCTTTGTATTTACCATCAGCTGCAGCACCTTCAAGGTGGCGAATTGTTGAAACTGCGATTCTGTGACTGAAAATCTTCTAAATACTAGTGTGGAAATTTCAGAAAAAAAGGAGCAACCATTAAATAAATGGTCTGCTATCTCTCCATGCTGCCTGCACATGTAACAAAATTCATGTAGTTGCCAGCCTCTTTTCTTAAGATTTTGTGCAGTTAGGATTTTATCTTGGATCATTATCCAAGCAAAGATTTTCATTCTCGGAGGAGCTTTCATCTTCCAAATGTGTCTTATATCTGAGCCAACAGATGGTCCAGACTTGATAAATTTATAAAATGACCTGCATGTGAATTTTCCACTACCCTCTTGTTTCCACCATGCTCTGTCCGGTTCATTTGTTAACTGAACATTTTGCAGATCCTGTCTCAATCTGATTAGCTCTTCACTTGCCTTTGTTGATTGATTACTATGAAACATAGTCAACCCATCATCATGTAACAATTGCATAGCCATCGATACCACTATATCTGTATGTATTACAAATGTAAACAATATCGGATAGTTGTATTTAAGAATCCCATGTCCCCAATCATAGTGCCAGAAGCTAATGTTAGTTTCCTTACCAGAAACAAATGATAACACCGCTTCAAAAGCTGGTCCAACCACTTTGAACCCTTTCTAGAATGTCAGAGTTGGCCTTTGATCCCATTCTCTAGGGCAAACATTAAGTACCATGTTTAATTCTTTTCAGAGTGAATTTTCTAAATTGACCCATTTCCATAACCATTTTCCCAAAAGGGCATGATTGAGAGCTTTTAAATCCATGACACCTAGCCCTCCCAACTCCTTTAGTCTGCATATCGTGGGACAGTTTACAAGATGCATTTTCCTATTCTCCGACTTTGCCCCATGCTAGAAAAAATCATTCCTCAGCTTATCAATTTTTTGAATTACCTAGGATGGTAATCGGAAAACAGACATGAAATACATTGACAGTGAAGTTAAGACTTCGTTGATTAGCACTAACCTGCCAGCCGATGATAAAATTTGTGCTCCATCCTGTTAGCCTTGCACTGATTTTATTTACCAGAGGGATGAAGTCTGATCTCATAAGATTTTTATTTGAGAGTGGTAAACCCAAATAGGTGATTGGGAAATAAGCTCTTGCACACTGCAAAAGGTGAGCCCATTGTTGCACGTTTTCTTCATCATTAGCCATTGTTGCTAGTTTGGACTTCTGCAGGTTGACCTTCAGACCCCGATATGGAGGCCCAATATGTCAGTATTATTTTCAAGATTTGAAAGTTTCTTATGCAGGGCTTGAGCATGAATAAAAAAGATCGTCCGCGTATAGCACACAAGTGCAGACACCAAAGTATGGCGGAATTAATGCACCATTGAGCTGCAATATCATGCACCATCTTGACAAAAAGTCTGAAGCCGGGATGAATAAATAAGGGGAAGTGGGACACCTTGTCACACGCCTCTTTTGAGTATACTATTTTTGCCTACCAAACCATTAATTATCACTTGTGAAGTTCCGTTTAGTACTAAATTCTCAATCCAATGTGGCCAATTTCGCCCAAAACCCCTCTCATGTATTTAATCAATAATAAATTTTCAACTAATTGTATCAAAAGCTTTTTGAATATCTGCTTTGAAAACAACCAACGGTGTTTTGTGGCTGTGCGCATGCTGAATTAGTGTTTGAGCATAAAGAAACGATTCCGTAATCTATCTACCCCTTATAAAGCCTGTTTGGTTATGATCCACCAATTGATCAATAACCATTTGCATTCAGAAGGCTAAAATTTTTGAGAATAACCTCTGCATCGCATGAATAAGACTGATTGGATGGAAGGACTTCGGCTTGCTTGCCCCTATCCATTTTGGTATCAAAACATTGTAGGAGAAATTGAGGGGCTGTAGAGAATTACCAGGTTGCATGTAATATTTAAAAGAATTGAGAATGTCCGGAATGAGAATATCTTAAAACTCTTTGTAAAACTATCTGGTAAAACCGTCAGGGTCTAGCGCCTTAGAAGTCGGCCAATTTGCTATAGTTGCTTTAATCTCTTGTACTGAGAAAGGTTTTGACAGTTGTTGAAATTGATTTTGTTCCGGATATAAGGTGCTCCATGAAACAAAATCTGGGTTTGCCATAAAGGAAAAGGATAAGGGAACTTCCTTGGCAATAAAATGATCATAGGGAATACTATACAAGAGGCAACAACCACGGGGAATTCACCTCAGCCCAGGTGACAAAACAGCTCCGTCTTTAACATGCACTGCTCAGATGAAGATAACTGGCCGAGCATTCTTTAAAACTCGCGGGACACTCAATCGGCGCTTGCCTCGCAGCATATCCCGTCCTCAATCGCCGGCAGGGCTCACAACATTAATACTAGCCCTTTGGGCAAATCGAAAAAAATATGATCAGCTTTTGATTTGCGATCATGAAATTGTTGCCCATCCTTCTCCACCACATTTATAGTTGTACATTGCCGATTACTAGTTGCTTGCGCATGAAAATAGGATGTATTCCTATCTCCATGCAACTTCCATTTTAGTTTGGCATGCCGGTGCATGGATCTTCTTCAAGAACAGATAATTCAGTGAATCTCCTTTTAATAAGAGCCTTGACCCTTTTCTCTAAATCAGCGATAGCTCTATGTTCCTGTTGCCTCTCTATCCATCCAAGAAACTGGCGGCAATAGTTGATTTGTGCCTTAATGTTTCCAACTCGATCTCTGGCCCAAGATGTGATAGTAGATTGAAGAGCCTTTAACTTTGCATCCATTTCAATTGGGGATGTAACAGTTCAGACAGAATCCCATGCCGTAACAACAACATTTTTGAATTCTTCAATTTTCAAATAAAAGTTCTCAAAACAAAAGAAGTTGGTTGAACAAAAATTCATTTTAAATGTACCAAGGATAGGACAATGGTCTCAAGAGGTATTCGGCAGTGCAGTTTGAACAGTATTAGGGTAAACCTTGAGCCAATAGTTTGAAACCAATATCCGATCCAATCTCACGAAGCTAGGTGTTTCTCTAGAATTTGGCCATGTGTAATTGCGACCTTGCAGGGTTAAATCATGCAGCCTTATGTTTCTAATGACCTCTTTGAATCTTTGACTGTTTCTCCAATGATTTGCAGGGTTATTACAGTCTTGGAGATTTAAGGTGATATCGAAATCACCTAATAGCATCCAGGGTTCACCCCTCTGTGGGGCAAACATCTGTAAATGTTGATAAAATAGTTCTCTATTTGTAGCTGTTGAAGGACCATAAGTGCCAGCGAAAAACAGAAGGTCTTACCATCTCTAGGTGTATGAAATCGCACCTGTAGACAGTATCTTGTGGCCTGCATGTTGAGCGAGATAAATGATTTTTTCCATGCTATGAAAATTCCTCCAACCGTGTTAACTACATCAACTATAGTGTAACATCAAAATTTGCCTCCAACCATTTCTCTGATCTAATTTTCATTTACTTCGTCCCATTTCGTTTCTTACAGACAAATGATATTCGGGTTCTCTACTAGGACAGTCTGCCCCACAGCCAATTGTTTTTTCCTTCGGTTTAAACCACGAACATTCCAGTTTAATACTTTGATCTTTATGTCCATGTAAAACTTTTGAACAACAAGAACTTGGAAGTAAATTCACTCAAAAACACAAATGCAAGCAACTTATTCTCCTTGAATAATTGACTTCCATATACCATTTGCAATCTCCTAACGACAAAACACTCAGAATCACTTCTACGACCCAACAAAAAGTAAAAAATGCTTTTATAACTGCAGCCCACAAGAAACAAGATTAAACTTCCCAATTCCATAGCACTCATAAGAAAAAAGATTGAACTTCCTAACACCATAACTAATAGTAACCAATACGTCTGACTAATTTGAAAAGGCATCAAATCAGAAGAGTAACATTCAGGTCTGTCACGGACCCATTTTCCTCAATCAGACAGTCATTCATTGGATCCATTACCCCTTCTTCATATGTCTTGATCCCAATCGTGAGTAGCACAAATTCAGCTTGTCCCTCTGACAATGGCGTATTCTGCTTGAGGTAGTCATGCTCGCCATGTTGCATTTTTATTTTCCCTTTAGGCAACCTGCTTGGATTGGATGGAGGGTTCACCATTTTATAGCGGACTTGTTGGGCCTTCTGAATAGAAGACTGGTACGGCCCAGTGTTCTTTAACCTAAGCCTCTCGCTCCTCCTTATTGGGCCATGAAGTTGAGCAAAATTGTTTTGAGTTTATTCAAATTCGGAACACATTATGATTGAAACTCTCATGTAAATTGATAGATAGCTGGATTAGTAAGAAGTTATGAGACAGAAAAACGCCTGCAAGCATTTCGAACATAATCTGGTCATATTTACTCAGATTATAATGAAAAAAAGTTATTTGAACAGATAACAAATAGACCTATAACTCCTCTGCTTTGTATTTCTTTCAATTCAGATCGAATCATAGACAAAAATCCGCACAAACTGACAGCTAGTTAGAGTACTGAATGGTTAATGGACAACAGAGCACTAATCCACATTTGCATACTATCTCCAACTTATACCCTTTGATGTTTCTACATGCTCTGGTTATAAAAAAGACCCCAAGGCTTCTTTCAGAGGAGAGAGATAGAGAAATGAGAGGGAAAACTCTGCCAAAATAGATAGAGAAAAAGAAAAGATATGAACTCTGCCCAAAAACTGAAACAGAGACAGGGAGATATCCGCACCTCCTCTGTCAAATTTTGAGACCCAACCTCTCCAACTCCACCAAACTCTGCCATATCCTTCTTCTTCATCTATGAAGCTTTCCAGAAAGCCATCATATGCCCAAAAATTTCGAAGGCTAACTCCTCCAAAACCCTATAACTAACTGCTACCCAGATTTTGCCGTCCAGATAGACCATCACCTCTACTCGGCCAATTTTCATCACCAAAAACCTATCAAATCCATATAATTCTTTCAGAAACATACTCCATATCTCATAAGCTTTCTAAAATTCCATTATATGCCCACAAACTCAACAGATAACTCCTCCAAAACCCTAAAACAATCTGCTGTTCAGATTTTGCCATCCAGACAGATAATCACCTGTTCTCGGCCAATTTTCATCACAAAAAACTCATCAAATCGATATAACTCTTCCATAAACATACTCCATATCTTGCAAGCTTTTCAAAAAGTTCTCATATGCCCAAAAACTCGAAGGAGAACTCATCCGAAATCCTAAAACAATCTGCTGTCCAGATTCTGCCGTCCAAAAACAAACCGATAAATTCCAAGGTCGATCTCCCCGACCAAACCTTATTGGATGGCCACCAAAATTTGCATAAAGATAGATCTTGAAGTTCTCTGTCCAATCATATCAAACCTGACCAAAAACTCAGACGGAAACCTATCTAACCGTCTCAAAAACCGACCTGAGGTCATCTGTCCAGAAACCGATATTGAATAACATTTGGTGATAGATCTTCCTATCACGTTGAGCACAATCTAGGATATTTTCTTGGTGCATTCTTATGACAAATAAGTTGAAGCAAGTTAGGATTATGGTCCCGACGTGCTCTCGCAACAAACAAGTCGAAGCAAGTTAGGATTTCGATCCTAACGCGCTCTCGCAATAAATCAAAGCAAGTTAGCATTCCACCCTGACGCGCTCTCACAATAAATCGAAGCAAGTTAGGGTTTTGACCCCGATGCGCTCTCGCTATAAATTGAAGCAAGTTAGGGTTTCGAACCCGACGCGCTCTCGCTATAAATCGAAATAAGTTAGGATTTCGAACCGACGTGCTCTCACAATAAATCAAAGTAAGTTGCGGTTTCATACCTCAACGCGCTCTCAAGAAAAAAAACATAAATGGATAATATCCAATTGAAATTTAAATAAATATGAATATTAAAATAACATTCTTTTGATGATTGACCTAAAGCTTAAAAGGTTATATGAAGCCTTAGCTTTAAAAGGATATGTTCAAATGAAATTTGAATAAACATGAATATTTTTAAAATAATATCTTCTTAATGATTGACTTAAGCATAAAAAATTTATATAAACCTTAGCTTTAACGATAATATTCAAATGAAATTTGAATAAATATGAATATTAAAATAATATTCTCTCAATTATTGACTTATGCTTAAATGGTTACATGAATCATAGCGTAAAGATTATACTCAATAAAAATGAATTGTATATCAATGTATACATGACAAAATCAAAGAACAAGTTGAAGGCATATGCTCAATTTATGGGTGCATAGAGTCAAATCTTCAATTCATATTGAAGATAAATATATTGAAGTCGTAGCCAAAGCTATGTTAAAATGATATTCAATTCATATGAATAAATACAAATCATTCATGGATAAATAATGCTCAAGCCATTCCAAATCAAATGCAAATTCAATATATACCTAAATCATACCCAGAATATATCCAAATCATACATCAAAACCCGATATATTCAAAATCATATCAAATCAAAATATATAAATCGGTCGGGTTTATATTTTAAAGACCGACCGGCTTCTCCAAATTCATATCAAAATGAATGATTATAATTGGAAAACCATATTTTCGATTATTGTCAAAATAAATTCAAAACAAACGGTTGAGACTAGGTATATGTACCTGATTGATACAAAATCCCAAATCAAATCAAATAACTCGGTTGAGTTTATATTTTGAAGCTCAACCGATTTTTTCAAACCCGTATAAAAAATAAATGATTATAATAAGACACATATATCTAATTAATATCAAGTCAAATATCCAAATTCAAAAGTCAAATTCAAAATAAATGGCTGAGATTAGGTACATGCACCCGGTTGATATCAAAACCCTCATATAAATCAAATAAAGTTGATCGGATTATATATTGAAACCTGACTAGTTTCCCTCAAAATCAAAATGAGCACTGTAACTTTATCGAGTCTCTTAATCAAAGATTCCTGAATAATATTCAGAGTAATTAATTACAGGGACTTGCGCTTGTCGGAAGATTATAGACCCCATATTCAAATAAAACTCTTTCAAAGGAGGGTGTATTTGGAAGGATCCATCCCAAAGTTATGGAACCATAAATTTCACAAAAAAGATCCCTACACTTGAGATCAAGGCTCTGATGTCACAAGAGTTCCATTCATGCAAGGGAGCACCAAATAGTTGAAAGGTAACCCTATGTGTAGTAGGATTGTACACCATGCCAGAGCCATGTGACCAAGCCTCTACCTGGATCTGGATATCATCTTGAATGAAATAGGGGCTGGAAGTATCAACTAGGTCATGGATGTAGGTATTTGGACAAACCGAGATAAAATCTCCAAAATTTGGATCAACTGGACGAATGGTGAAGTCATTGGGGTGACAGTAAAATCGTTGTGCGAGGTGAGCCGCAATGCAGCAAGGTAGATCTTGGGAGTTGTAGTGTTGGCCAACCAAAATGAAAGCAGAGCGAGCAAGAAAAAGGTTGTTTTGGTGAAGTGCATCTCTGGGTGGAAGGTACACGCTCATTACGCCTTGACACTGGCCTGTGAGGTCGTCATTGTTTGGGGGGGGTAAGTTTTGCCAGTTGTTAGGTACCGCCATGGGGGGAGTTCGTTGAGGAAGGAAAGTGGTGTTGTTTGGTTTAGATCTGAGTGATGTATAGTTTGCTGAAGGTTTGTAAGGAGATTTTTTGGCAACTTCAGCATATGAGGCTTTATAAGGTCTCTGTGGTGGTCTGTATTTATTATGCACAGGAAACGAAGCGCTGGAAGGTGAAGAGGAAGAGGAAGGTGTTGAGGCATGGTTGGTAGCAGTTTGGGGAGATGAAGAGGCATGCCTGGGAAGGCGCTTTGGGCATTTCTTAAAACTATGCCCCATGCAGGAGCATTGAAAGCACTTCATTGTTTCTCTAGACTCCTTGATATGGCCAGTTCTAAAGCATCTGAAGCGATGCCTTTGTGTGAAAAGGGTTTCTAACTTTGCTTTATTGTGAGGATGGATTGATTCGGCCATGTTAGGGTTTCGAAGCCGCTCGGTGTCTTTCTTCTTTTTCCTAGTGACTAAGGTCCAGCCATCAAGATCTGAGGAGGGTGGCTTGGCTAGGGTTTCAGTGTTGTTTGGGTTTTCGCCTGGAGAGGTTTTTGCCTTGGGTGGGTTTGGGGAAGACGCCATTGAGGATCATGCTGTTATTTTATTTTCTTTCTTTTGCATTGGTTGTATTCTATGTAGCACGGATATATACAAACACAAGTATCTAATATGACACGATATGTCACTGCTCGACATGATATTTTCTAAAGTTTAGGAGCCCCACACAGTCTTAAACACAACAATTAATAAGATTCTTGATATATGTTTTTTTTGTGCTTTAGTTGCACAAATGAATGCTAGTGTATTTGATAATACTTAGGTTTACTTCACATGAAATAGCTAGGATCGAGTCATAACAATTACAATTTTTTCTGATAAAGGAATGTTGGGGAGTTTGTAACCGGGTGCAACAAATGTGACTTGAGACCAAAAAAAAAGAAAAACAAATGCATATCAGATTAAAGTTGTGGATTCTGTGAAATTCAGTTTATTAGCCAATATGATTAAAAGATACTTTCTCCCACAAATGACGTAATAGTTCAAAATGTAGCTAACTAGAATGGTTTTTAACAGATCATAAATTTAAATCCTCATGGACACAAAAAAAGGAGGATTTAAGCTCTACCCTTCACTAAAAAAAAAAAAGTACTATCGTGTCATCAATTGTTGATCGTGTCGGTGTTCGACACGTGTTACACACGGGTGCAGGTCATTTTCAAGTATGTCGGTGCTACATAGTTTGTATTTTCAAGGCTGGTTCCTTTCATTGTTTTGCCTATTAAAACTTCATGCAAAAATAATGAACCAACACTAATTTAACCCAAATCTGTATTGTGAACTACTTTGGGTTGTAATTTACATAATGCTACCTAAATTCTAAATCATAATTAGATACGTTACCTATACAATTTGCATACAATATTATCTCTACTAACTACCTGAGCAATTAACTTAATTAGTGCATTAATCGATTAAAATAAAAAAATGTGGGAGAGTAATACACAGTGTATCTTTGCAGCCGCTCTTTTTTGTATGAAGTACCTTGTATCTAGGATATCATAAGAGGAATTGTGAGAACTTGAATTTGATGAAAGAGAAATTGAGCTCTGATTCTTTAGGAACGTGCATGGAGGTTTACAAAGTCTTCTCCACTTATGTATTTTATTTTTGACAAATTGCTGTCTATCTTATTCTTTTTTTTTTTTTGGCAAATTGCTTCGAGAAAAGTATTCTTCATTTTTTTTTCTAATAATTCTGGTTGTTCTTCCCCCACATTGCTCAACACAAAGTCAGTCACTTGTTCTGATAATTTTGCCCCCAAAATCCCAAATAATCCTTTAAGATCTTTATATACAGTTCACTTTATATTTTTTTCAGTTTATTTACTAACACTTTTTTTTTTGAGATAAAATAAAGGTCAAAATCACTTAACTTTAAATATTCATAAAAGACTTTCTATTCGGATTTGAAACTTACAACCTCTCACACTTGCTTTTGTCACTAGATCAAAGACGGGTTCTTACAACTTATTTTCTTTGAAGCAACATCTTCCAATTTCTAATTATATCTTTAGAATTGGCTTATGCAGTTTTTTTTATTAGGAAAGAAACGGTCTAAATCCTAACTATAAATAAAAGTTAGGATAAAGTACAAAAACCTTTATATATTAACACTCAAGTCTCAAACATTTTTCTGCATTTTCAAACTAAATAAATCCCC
The DNA here is from genome assembly GCA_037678475.1 of x Bolboschoenoplectus mariqueter. NCBI lineage: Eukaryota > Viridiplantae > Streptophyta > Magnoliopsida > Poales > Cyperaceae > x Bolboschoenoplectus > x Bolboschoenoplectus mariqueter. The sequence goes on along the minus strand of CM075239.1, from coordinate 201,520 downwards.
TTTTCACTTTCTAAATAGTTTTATATACCCTCTTTCATTCCATTTTGTCATGAACGTTACAGGTTAAAACAAATTCCAATCAAACCCAAATTAAGTTCTGATTCTTTAGGAACGTGTATAGGCTATGGAGGTTTATAAAGTCTTCTCCATTTATGTCTTTTATTTTGGCAAATTACTGCTTACAAAGTCTTCCATTTATTTTTTCTATATATATATTATTCTATTTTTTTATTGGCAAATTGCTTCGAGCAAAGTCTTCTACATTTTTTTCCATAATTTTGGCAGTTTTTTTCCCTATATATATTTTGAGAGTTGGTATATAGATACTGTTATTGATGCTATAATTGATACCGACTGTGTTATTCAGATTAAATAAGTTATTATTCATATTAATGACTTTATTATGAAACTTAATTATTTATACAGTACTTTTGTTATTCAACTTAAGTGAGTTATTATTCATATTAGTGATATTTGAGTTTAATGATAAAAATAATATAAAAAATAAGTTGCATAACAAAATTATTAATATAAATAATAACTCATTTTATATGAATAATAAAATCGATATAAATTACGATATCAATGAATATATCTCCCAAACATTTCCATATATTTTATCTTATCCTTTTTTTTGGCAAATTGCTTCGAGCAAAGTCTTCTACATTTTTTTTCCCGTAATTATTGTAGTTCTTTTCCCCCACACTCCACACAAAGTCAATCGCCTGTTTTGGACAATTTTGCCCCCAAACCCAAAAAATCCTTCAGATCTTTAGATTTACTTTCCACATTATTTGGATATAGAGTTGAAAAAGAATAAATTAAAAGATCTTAATGTAATTAGCAATATTCTTTTTGACAAAACATTTTTAAGCAACTAAAGTGGAGAGACCGACATTAACATTTCTCTTTAATTCTACGAGCTTTCTAATTTCATGTATTCATTGTCAAAAGATGTTAACATTTCTTTTATTGGTAGGAAGCAAGTACGTTCAATTTTAATTGATAATAATTGACAAACAATCACAATATATTAATTGCAACAAAGATCGAAAGTTCTATTAATTTATATTTATATGATACTAAATTTAGGTTTCATTTCTTTTTAGGAAATTAAGATGCTGAATCTAGTTACTAATCCTAAGAGGAGAGGAAGGGATAATGATTCATAATTTATTGATCAAAATTATAATTTTGAGTTTTGAAGATTCAATCATGAGTAAATTGAAATACGTTTTTCTTTTTCATGATTTCAGAAGGACATACAAAAAATAAATATATGTTCATGAAAAAATTGAATGAAAGGGGGTATATAAAACTATTTAGAAAATGAAAGAGGGAATTTATTTAGTTTGAAAATGCAGGCAAATGTTTGAGACTTTAGAAAGATTTTTGTACTTTATCCTACTTTTTATTAATAATAATAAGAAAGGATTTAGACGCTTTCTTTCCTAATAAATAAAACTGCAAAAATCAATTCTGAAGATATAATTAGAAATTGGAAGATGTTGCTTCAAAGTTAGGGCTTCCAATGAATATCTATAATTCGAAAATCTGATCTGAATCCGCATGAATGGATCTGCATGTGGATCTAAAAAATACATCTGATAGATTATTGAATCCACATATAGATTTTGAAAAAGGATCCACTTTACTTTTTGGATTCGCTTTTAGATCATACATGATCCGAATCTGTATCCGCTATGAATCCGATAAAATGATATTATTTAAAATTTTTTAATAGCAAGATATATATAGTAATGATTTATTTTGAATTATTATAATTGTTTATAAATATAATTGTAATCTAGTTAAATTAGTCTCGATAATTTTCACTATTTTTTATTCTATCTATTTTTGAAAAAAAAATTTATTTATAGTTGCATGTTATATTAAAATAATTTTCATTATGATAATTGGAACATATTAATTTAAAAAAATATATTTTTTTAAGGCATGCAAGTTAATTAAATTAGAGTTATTATCTTAATTTATACTTTTATAATGTAAAATTATATATATCTATTCATGTTAAACATGTATATCATTGTTTTAAATATTTTAATAAAGAATCCGATACATGATCTGAATCCGATCCGAAATCCGCTAAGAAAATGAATATGAATTCGCATTTGGATCCTTAAATTCTAATTAGATATAGATCTTATAAATTTTTAATGAATTTGCATGTGGATCATGTTAGATCCGATTCGAATCCAATCCATTGACAGCCCTATTCAAAGTCTTAATTAGTAAGTTGTGAATTATTTCTAGTTATGACTTTCAAAAGGATTAGGGAAAACACAGAAGCTACAGTAAATAAACTGAAAAAAATATAAAGTGAAATGTTAACGTTGTTATCTCCACCTTTAATTGCTTAAGAAATGTTTTTCAAAAATATTGCTAATTTCATTGAGAGCCTTTTATTCTTTGGCAACTCTATATCTAAAGAAGGTGGAAAGTAAATCTAAAGATCTGAAAGGATTTTGAAGTTTTGGGATCAAAATTGTCCAAAACAAGCGATTGACTTTGTGTGAAGCAGTGTGGGGGGAAAAAGAACAACCAGAATTATAGGAAAAAAGAATAAAGAAGACTTTCCTTGAAGCAATTTGCCAAAAAAAAAAAAAACAAGAAGAATAGGATAAAATATATGCAGGGAAAAATATATGGAAGACTTTGTAAGCAGCAATTTGCAAAAGAAAATAAATAAAGTATATTTTTCCATAAAATAAATGGAGAAGACTTTGTACACCTCAATAGCCCATACACGTTCCTAAAGAATCTGAGCTTTCCCTTTATATATTGGCCTTTACTTTTGTCAAAAACATCCGTCATATAAAATCTCCTTGCTTTAACGTTTCTAGTCTATATCTCTAGCTTTCTTTGCTGATCTCCTTGTATGTACTGAGCCAAACGAAAAGACAAAAGGATCAAAGGATACAAGGTACCTCACTACTAGAATTTTGATTATATTTATGGATATAATGAAGGTCATCGTGTGTAGTCCTACAGAAATGAATTTTTTGGAGGGGGCACCCACGTATAACTACCCTCTCAAGAAATCTCCATGCATTTAACTATTTAATTCTTGGGGCCGTCACATTTGATTATTTAGATGGGAATCTTGTATTATATTGGTGGGCGTCGCCCACGTACATAATTCTCCTCCATTTGACCATTCTGAGATAATTCGGTGGGTGATTAGGACTATTATATGTGGGCATGCGCAAGTATTAAATTATGCACGAAAATGTTTCACTTCCAATAAAAAAATGATGCTAAAATGAATCTATTTTTATTTTGGAGGGTATTTTTTTTGTGCGTGATTAACTTCATGGGTACTAATTATGTAGGCCTTTTTCTTGACTGATTATGACTTTTTATACATCTTATTTGCATGGATGCTCCAACAAGGTCATGTAAGAGATATTGAATAATTTGATGTCCAAATATGAACATCCATCCAATTTATCTGTATCAATCTATTACCCACTTATATTTCTTCCCAAATCATATAAATATTACCCCCAGTTTAGAATAAATAAAAGAAGACATTGAAACTATAAAACTAGAAATATCAAATTTTGATAATTGTCAACATCAATTAACAACTTAATAGTATTTGAAATGTAAGAAATTAGACCCAATATCTTTTTCAAAAGATGACCATAGCATCACATAGAAATTTCCTTGCCGGAAGCATAGCAACATACCCCATTACAAAAAATAACCCCATTACAAAAAAAACAAAAAATGATGTCTCAAAAAACAAAAAGTATCTTCCACTTTTGTATACCCCTTCACAAAAAGAACTAAGCAGCACACCAAAAGAAATAAACACAACTACTAGTTTTAGAATATCAGGTTTGGATCGTACCCAGTACCTACAAACCACTGGGTAAGTCCTAGTTGGATGTTAGCTTGGGGGGCTTCTTGGTTCTCATTGCCGGTAGTGCTGCTTTGGTTGGCTTGGGGGACTTTGTGGTTCTCATGTTGCGGATTGGACTGTTGACCCTTTGTTATGAACAGATAGAATTGATAATTGTTATCGATTATTGTTAAGTAAGAAAAAATGAATAATGAACATAATCCTAGAAGTATTAAGAATCTTTGAAATGCTTTAGCTAATGGATTTTTCAAAAGGAGATGACCAAGTAGAATTTAGTTCAGTTAATTTTATCATCACACCAATAGGTCTACTATTTCAACTTTCAAATCAGAAAATTAAAGAGTAGATTGAACTGAAATTATATTAAAATAAGGTGGGTTAATTACCGGTTGAAGCAGTCACTACTCCGTAATTGATTTCTTCTCCATAACATTAAGCTTTGTATATTCAAGGCTATCTAAATTATCAACTGAATTTTTTTTAATAATTTGCTCATCAAATTTATACTACCATGTTAGAATCTAAAACTAAATTAACTGAAGAAAATAAAAAAAGTATTTTGGAAGGCCAATAATGTAATACCATATATGCTTAAGAGATATATTCCAATTACCCCTAATATGAACATGAGTTCTTTGACAAATAGTCAAATGACAAATGAATAAGCATAATCCATGATATTACCACTACATTGTCAAGCACCTCATTAGCACCATTGTGGATGTTGTCATCCATGAAAGTAGCCCCCGAAATCAAGTAAATTTAAAATAAAAATGAGAAACAAAAAGACGTACAAGAAATGAGATATTTACTAAAAGGCCCAATTCAAATTTTAATGGAAAAATCATACTATAAGGATTTAGATATATATGCCCCTACATATTTCAGAACCATAACAGTATACAAAACAACACTGGTACCAAGTAATACCAGTGTCTTAGAAGGGTTCAAAAACCACCACATATAACAGGAGAGTAAAGCCAACATTGGTGCTGACTGGTACCGGCATTCAAAGGGGTTCAGGGACAACAAGGCCAAGCACAAACAACGCATGAAGCACTAAAACAACTACATAAATGTATCAACCAAACAACAAGGTCAATCAACGCAACTGGTACAAGGGTATTACTAAGGGCACACTTGACTAAAACCAAAATTTTGCCCAAATGTCCTACTAAGGACACACTTGACTACCCATAAATCAATTGTGAGAAAAAAATTAAAGAAACCAAAACAAAAAATTTTGCCCAAATGTCCTACTAAAAACATAAATTATTGAACTAAAACACAAAGTTATACCACAATTAAACAAGATGAGTGCATATATGATCAGCTCTGAACAACCATAGAGTCGCAAAAAGAAAGAAAGATGGGTTTCAAGTATCTGAACATCCAATAAGCACATAGGAGAGCCATAGAGTGTCTCGATTACTACTTTTTTACCTCCGTCGCACGACCGAAGTCATTCGCCATTTATGGTAGCCTCAAGACAACAAGTGAGAATTAAGCATGGAGCCGCTTCATCATGTTAAGGGAGTGCTAGCTCGTCCTGGAGAGAGATGGCGATGAGAGAGAGAAAGACCAGCTGGGGCATTGGAGAGAGATGGCTCTAGGGTTTAGGTTAGAAAGGAAGAGAAGCGGTTGTGTTCACTGAAATTTTGGGAGAAAAGGAGGGATGGACTGAAAATTTGGGGGGAAATGAGGGAAATAAAATATAGTTTCTCTCTCTTCTTTAGTAAGGCATGATGTGAAAAAATACTAGTTATTTTCATGCATCAGTTAAAACGTCGGCATACCCACGTATTTAATTTAGTGTTGTTGAAAAAAAAATTTCGAGGGTGTTTTCAGACCCACGAATTTATCCTTACATACGCACGTTTTTATTTCAGATTCTAGTAGTGCCCGCTACAAAACAGGGCTTCTGCAAACATACACTGTATATCGCTCTCCAACTCCTTTTTTTTCAATTAATCAATGCACTAAGTTAATTGCTCGAGTAGTCAGTATAGATAATATGTATGCAAATTGTATAGGTAACGTATTTAATTATGATTTAGAATTTAAGCAGCGTTTATGTAGATTACAACCTGAAGTAGTTCACAATGCAGATCTAAGATTAACTTGGGTTGCTTCATTATTTGTTTATTATTGCTTGAAGTTTCAACTAAATTAAAGACAAAACAATGAAAGAAACCAGCCTTTGAAATGCAAGCAATGCCAGAAAAAAGAAAATAAATTAAACAGCAGCATGATCCACCACACTGACGACTACATGACAATTTTGCAATTAATATTTCTATGCTTATGTTTATTTTGAGTTTATATTTATGTTGTAGGATGGTGAAATGGACTATTAGTTAATATAAGTGTATAAGTACTATGAGGTTTGGAAATATTTAGATGGTTCAAATATATATATAGTATTGATGTTAAAAATGGTCCATGTAAGATCTAGTGCAGAAATAACATTATAAGTAACAAAACAATGAACTATCTAAGAAAAATTGAAGAGTCTTTTTTCCTTCCTCTTTCTCTCTTCTACAAGAAAAGAAAATCCTAAATAAACAAAATATACCATGGCTAGAGCAACAAACACACACACACACACACAATGTGACCCGCTAAACAGGAGAAGGCAGCATGTTGTTCCTGCTGGAATAGAGAGAGGGAGGGGGTGAAGTAGAGGAGAGGCTAGCTAGCATGGTGTAGAGAGGCAGTGAAGGGGAAAGCTAAGGCGATTGATCAGAAAGAAGAGGAGTTAGTCATCCAGTGAGGCAGAGGGAGGAGGTAAAGGGGAGTGTAGCAGTGTAGAAATGAAGTGTGGTATAAGGAGAGAGGGGGTGGCAGAGCCAGCTATCATGCTGATCCGTTGGCACAGGAGGGGAAAGAGAGGCGAAGCACTCCAATGGAAGCTACCGCTTATCATTCTGCATCTTCTTGTAGTATTTGGAAATATATATATTTATCCTTATATTCTTCTAATGGTAATTTTTCAGTTATCACCTGAATAGAAGTATTGCAATGGAAGCTACCGCTTTTCTTGCTCTCAGAGGCAGCTATATGCACCGCACACGCTCTTCAAGCCTTAGTCCTTCTGTCACAAGTTACTTGCAGTTGAGGCGGCGCCCTGCCAATTATGTTGCTCTCAGTCTCAGATCATCTTCTACAGTCAGGGCAAGTGGTGTCCCACCCAAGTCTCCAGGGGAACCAAATTATGAGGTACCCTAGCTTACTTTACTAATCATTTATGACTTACGTGCTGTATTCTACTTTTGTTTCGCTTTCTCACAAGTAGGTCACGTATGTGCGCAAAACATTTTGACGGATCTTGAGTTTTATTTTGCTGCAACTACTTAAGAGCTTAGTATATCTTTGGTTTTAATTTTATACTAGTTTAAGACATTTAAATCAGTTTATTTAATATTCTTACTTCTTAATTACCTTATGAAGGAGCTAGGTGTTTTAATTAGTGACTGTGTCGTCCTTGCAGGCAGAGAGGCCGGAATTAGATAGAGAGCTACGTCAGACCTTCAGTGAGTCCAGCTTCCTGCGCAACCGAATTATTGTTGTGGTAGTTCTAAATTTTGTTTATAACTATTAATCTACCAGTACCAGTATATATATCATAGTGTGTACGTCACTACTGGACCAAATTAACCATTTTCAAGAATGGATTATTTTCTGGAGATCTAGTGGCTTATCTATTTGCAAGAATTCTACTGGAAAAAATGCATACCATACCAGTTAAGCAAATTAATTAATGGACTAATTTAAAACAAGTAAAATAAAATAACTTAATAATACTTCAAAAATAGTGCACTATGGTACTATTCCAGCTTAAGAAAACTAAAACTTTTTTCTCCCTATTTCTTAAGTCATTAAAAAAGATGACAATATTGTTTTGTACATTGGAGGTTAAATGGTTGTTGAAGCTGTCTGAAATTAAAGAATTAAAGGAGGTGTCGGAATTCAATCAAGATGCCTGCACTTTCCTCAAAAACATAATTCATGAATTAAGTGAATTAAGTGAAAGAGACATGTTTGAAGTGATGATAATAGAACAAGACCGAAACCATGCAAGGGTCCCCATAAATTTTCTCAAGGAGAAATGCAAGAACCACGTTGAGATCTCAAAGGTTAGTTCAGATTTATTTGAAAAAAATTTAGAATAGACATTAATTAGCTGGAACTAACATAGTGGCAGAGCTCTCCAGAGGCCAAACTGGGCAGTGGCCCCCCAACCTTTCGATTTAAAAAGAATTAGCCATCTGATAATATCTCTCCATGAATTTGTCAATTGAACTAAATTGGCCCCCCGTAACTCTCAAAGAATTTGCTTCTCCCATTCTTAATTGACCCAATCTTTCTAATTTACCGAATTTTCATTTATTTATTTATTTTACTCTGCCCCTGCCCCACGAAATTTCTTTCTTTATAATTATATTATAAATGTTATAATTTAAAAAAAAATTAATAGGTATTAGCTGGCTTCCCCTGACATTATGTTGAAGCTCCGCTATTGAACATACTCCTATCTCAATCCAAAAGCCAGTTTGTCTTTCCTTTAAAAAAGTTATTTCTGACAATTTCCCAAAACGGCCTGAAATACCAAAATAATTGTCCAATTATTCAAATTGGATTTCGTCTTAACTCTCAAGTCCAAGAAATTAACCAATTTGACAAGTAATTCAACAACCTCCAATACCATAGCTGCTTTGAACTCACTAGTACATTAAAGTGTGTGTATAAAAACAAGTAAATCAATGTACTAAAAGTTGTATCTCACTTAAAATTTTCTAATAGGTCCTTCAGAATTTCCAATTTGGGTGCACTTCAGAAGAAATAAATAACATAGCATATGGCCTAATGTTCCAAGATGTGCTAAATAAAGTAATGATTCCGTGCATGACTAAGCTATGCAACACCTTGCTCACCATGGCAAATGATAAGGATCATGTATCGATGCTTTCACACGCTCATGGCGAGGTATATCTGTCTTTTTGTTTCGCCCAGAATTTTTAGCTTTCAATCAATGACACTAATTAAGACCAAAAACCCTTTTTTAGAACCTGGTATGAGTGTACTTAATTGAGAACTTCTTTGGATTAATTGTGACAACAAGTTCTCAAAATGCATTCAATGTCGTGAATTTTGCAATTATGCAGGAACACAAATACTCCATTTGGCTCAGCTTATATATGTACGTATTAGACATAGCTTAGGCTTAATAGGGCTACTGATCATTGCTCTGAGAGCAAGAAGCAAGGAGTACTACAATAGTGGTAACTTTCATAGCTAATTGTAGCCAAATCAGTCCAATTGGGATGAAAATTTAATAACCACCCCTGCAAAAAACACAGAAAAAATGAAATAAATAAATGGCAGCATCTTAGTTCAATTGTAGTTCAAGTTAATTTTCCTCCGAACTTCGAAATGAAAAGTTGACATTTTCTTTTGCTTTTTTTTGAATTTTTTTTTATTGTAGTCAGCACAGCCTAGTACACTGGGAAAAGAGCTAAGATATTTTGAAGCTACATTGAGCTACCATGCTCAATGCATAAAGGAACTTCCTATTATTGCACAATTTTCAGGTGTAGGGGGGAATTGCGTTACTTGTACATATCCTGAGATAGGTTGGCGTTGCATTGCGCAAGAATTTGTTACTAATTCCTTGGATTTAAAATTCAACTCCCATGTAAGGCAAAGTTCCATTTCCTCTTTTTTTAACGCTGCATTTTCTCCATGTTTTGTTACTGTTTTTTCACCTGGATATTAATACACTTTTCAATTTTGACACACAATGTTCTTATGCATGAAATTAGCCTCTGGTAATTTATAGTTGCAGGTGGCATAGAGCTGCAGTTTAAGTAAATTGAGGACTATTTCAAGAAAAAAAATTTAAATCTATGAAGATTTTAAACTAGCTTGATTAAAATGCATGAATACCAACCATACCGATTGGTAGTTAAACAATTCATATTATTTTTAACTATTTTGCTTCCTTGGCATATTCTCATCGATCACAACTCACAAGCCATTATATTATTATTTCACGGTGACTTAGTTTTCTTGTAGTGTGAACTTTTGTGCTCATTCTGTAGATTGATCACCTGCAAGATTACATCCTCAAGCTTCTCCCTACCATCAGAGAGTTCAACAAAATCCTAGAGACATTTGACCAGAAAATGCTGAGCAATATTTCTGATGGTTACTTCAAGCTGGTAAGGCCAGAATCATAATTTTATTCTTTATTAATTCTATAAATGTAAATTCAAAACTTTGTTTTTTGTTTATGGTCGATCCTGATGTACGTATATCCAACAATTGATGTACATCCTAATTAATCTTAGCTATTAAATTTATATAGATAGAAAAGTGTTTTGCATACAAGCTATCATCTAAATTTTATATGAGGAAGAGTAATTGGTTTCTTGTTCCTGAATTACTAAACTTTACTATAGTACGTCTCTCATGAATCAAATGCAAAATTTTGAAGTGCAATAAATAATCATGCTATTTTTTCCATTTGTATTTTGAGCACATCAAAGGAGAGATACGAGACTATACAGGAAGGTTATACCATGATACGTAGAATGTAATATCTTTTAATTTTGGCATATAATATTGGAAGGTTGTCATCTTGATCTCATCGCTTCAATTTACATTTTTAGTTTATTTTATAAGTAATAACATATATATAAATGTTTGCACATGAGAATAAGCCATTTTCAATAATAGAAAATTAAAATATAGCTTCCAAATCTATTTTTCCTTTCATTTAGCTTGAATTAATTAATGTCAATTTTCCTTGATTTTGCTTTATGGGCCCACATTAATTAAATAAATTTATTGTGCAGATCTAGGTTTCATTGCATTGAGTTTATTTCTAATTATAAAATTTTCAACTGCAGGTTTAGTATAGTGGTGATAGATTTCATCTTTCTATTGAGAGATGCGGATTTAAGTTCTGTAAAAAATAATTGAAAAAATAAATGTCGAGGTTAAACGGGAACCGTTATATCAAAAAAAAAAATTCATGTAGAAATATATATGTCCTTGTTAAATGAGGTTATAAAAAAAATATAGAAAATATATTTCATCTATCATAAGCTAATTTGAACCGTTTGGATGCACAATAAATATGGATGCACATATTTTGGAATTACACTAGAATTATCGTGTATTTAAATTACAAGATGGTAAAAGCTACATACCAAGAGAAAGTACAATAAACTTAAATATATAAACTCTTCTTTATGTTTTCACAACTATAATTGTAATTTTGGATTATTTGAATTCTGTGTAGAAGGCAAAGGAAGGAGAAACTGAATCCTCCACTGACGAAGTACACTATATTGAGTTTGTAAATAGTAAATACTATCTTTCATCAACAATTTATATGTTAGAGGCTTTGGAGAACATCATGCTTCTTTCTGAGGTATATCTTGTTTTCTTTTTCCTTACCTTTTTGCAGATTACATCCAGCAGGTCACATTATTGGAAGGAACCAGTCAATTTTATAAACCATATTTCCTAACATCTTTAACATCTTTTTCTAGTGAGGAAATTACAATTTACAGAACTAATTAATCCCAAAGAAGCTAATTATTTCAATGGTATTAAATGCAGAGGGGCTCCATGTATTCATTTATTGTGCACAACTTGGAAGTGGTATTTAGTCACTCTCTTGTGGCGTACAGTGAGACTCTCAAGGGGCTTAGTAAGCTCCAGTAATTTCTTCTATCAAGCAACTATTAAATTGTATCACAACGTTTGGGTTTTTTTATGACTGGTGTTACGTTGCTTCCTTTTCTGCGAATTATGTATTTATTTTTTTAATTCTCTATTGGGTTGTGTTGTTTTTGAAAATTAACATGTAACCCGCGACATGCACGGGACAACATAATTTAAATAATTCTACATAAAAAGATTTTTTTTTTTTAATTTTCTATCGTGTTATATATATTTTTTATTCTTTATTGGGTATTGATCTTCTGAAGCATTGTACGGTGCACATCAAGTATTTGGATGTTGATCTCAGGTAATCGCTCCACATATATTGCTACAAAATTAGGTTCTCCCAAAACATAAGATCAACTAAAATTTTTCTATTCCGACTAAATTAAAAGGTTCCTTTTAGCATTTGAGTTCATATCAAATGCAAATGCAGAATAGTTTTTACATTATTTGCCCCATATTCCACCATTTTCAGTCTACATCATGCAAATAAATTAAGCTGCTTGCTGTTGAATTGATATTTAATTACTTTTGTGGCGCCAAGTTATAGATATGCTTTTAGGTTGTTGGTGATATGAACCGAATAATCCTGCATGTATACCTCAGAGCATGTAATTGAAATGTTCAATTTGGTGTGATCACATTGCATAACCCACAAATGACTTGCTCATTAATTTTAGGTGGGTTCTTCATACAATGGATGATACCTCTAAGAACACATCGTTGCTCATTTTTGTATGACATCAAAACTATTTTGGTGTTTCATCAATTTTGTGCAACTTAAAAGTGTGATATCAAGGGTCTTATAAAAACAGATCATACTGATCATAATCATTAAGTTCATGTTCAACCGTAAAATTCTAGAAGATATTTGAGACATTTGAGGAAACTAAAACTATTTAATTTCCATAAAAACCAAAATATAAAAAGAATAATTTAGTTTCAGAGGTTACTGATATTTTGTAAGGATTGAACCTATACTAAAAATTGAAAAACACAATTTTACTATGGATTTATGCAATTGCGAACCAAAGAATCTGTGGAAGAAGATAAACATTTGCTTCTTTATGTGTTTTTATGGAAAAAACAAGATAAAATTTACCTTTGGTTTCTTTAGAATTGACAAGCCTATGGGATAAACAAACTCAAAATTTAACTAAATTCAATGCATTGAAATTTAGGGCAGAATTTCCTAACTTGAGCTTTTTCAAGATTTGAATAGATACAATTTTCAAATGAGGAAATAGGAATTTATAATTTAAGTCTTGTATCAGAAGTTGAGGATCAGAAATTGTATTCATATTCGTGCATATTTAAAAGGAAGGATTCAAAATTATTCTCAAATTCCTATGGAACTGCCTCTGAATTGTATAATTTCCATAACAAAAATTAACGTAAGTAAATATCATTCTTTACATTACATAAATGCATAGTTGGATCGAAATTTCATATGATGTCATTTTATGTTGAAACCAAAGCATAAAAATAATATATATAATTTACGTACATACCAAAGAAGGGAATTTGTAGGCCATAAGATGGTTTTGACAAAGATGTAATTAATCTCTAATTTGTTTCCAGATATATAAACAAGAATATGGCAACCGATTGTTTGCGACATTTTCGCCGCTGCAAACGAAAGCCTCACTACTACTCTAAGTCATGCAAACACCACCAATGAAGGTTCTTCAACACTTGTTATTGAACAGACTTTTTAAGGAGTTAAAAAAAGTCTTATGCACTCAGCAAACTCGATCACCGCTTAATCTCGACCAGAGGGCGCATTTAGTAAGTTATTCATGAAAGATTTAAGGTTTCAAGCATGGAGAATTCTCAAACTGAGTTTCTGTTTTGCCTACAAACAGAGCAAAAGAAAAAAGTATGGTCGAGATCCTAACTCACTCAAAATTTTATGAACTCAAGAATACATAAATTCTTAGAGGATTCAAATGTTTTTACATTTTAAATTTTAAATAACTCAATTTTAAAACTAAATATCAAAATAAAATTATTAAATATAATTTATATATTTTCTCTATGTATTTGTGAAAATTTATGACATTTCAGCAATATTCCATTTGATATTAAGAGCTTGCAAATATAGATGTGGATAATTTATGAACATTATTATTTTTATATATAAAGAAATAAAATAATATTAATGGCACCTAATAATTTTATTTTTAGACTTTGTACTATTAAAAAATAAAAAATAAAAAATAAAAAAAATTTGAACTCTATATTTAAGAAATTTAGCTGGTACAACAAAATTGTACGCCCAAATTTCAGTCAAGCGGACTAACGGCCCAAAAATATTCTATTCATTCATTCATTCACTCATTTATTTGCATGTAACTTTTTTTAGCCCAAGTGCAATCCCCAGCCTTGACCTCGGTAAACGGTAGCCTCTTCTCTCGCTCTCTCCCAAGTCCCACCCAGGTCTCACCAATTTTCATTCGAGTTTACATGATCCCCTCTGACCAGCTTCCCGCCGCTCCGATCCCCTCCCCTCCCTTCTCCCTCTCCTCTCTCGTTTCGTCCCGCTACAACCGCGCCAGGGGCAAGTACCTCTACCTCCTCTCCTCTCTCGTTTCGTCCCGCTACAACCGCGCCAGGGGCAAGTACCTCTACCTCCTCTCCTCCCTCATCTCCCTCCCCTCCGTTCTCTCCCTCTCCCTCCCCTCCCCTCCTCCCTCCCTCCCTTTCTCTCTCGCCTCCCTCTCCCTCCACCTCCGCCTCTCCTCTCTCTCACCTGCTTCCCTCGCCGCCGCGATCCCCTCCTCCCGCCTCAAGGGTGCTTCCCTCACCCTCGCCTCCCCTCCTCTTAAGCTCGTTCTTGATTCACTTCGCCTTACTCTCGATTCCATCTACGCTCCCAAAAGAGCGACCTTTGCTTACTCCGGTCGTCACACAGCCGTAAAATACATAAGAAATTACATCCAAAGCCCTAATTGGTGGTTTAAGGTTGAAATCCCGCGTCAGCAGTTCACGGCACACCATGTGTCCCGGCTTATAGAGGTGTTATCTTGTAAAATTGACGACCCACAGTTGTTTCAGTTCATTCAAGATCTGTTCGAGTGTGATTTGGTCTCGATTGAACTGGGTGGCACCGAATTGGGAAGAGGGTTCCCTCAGGAGAGCACCATTGTACCAACTCTTATTAATATATACTTCGATCGGGTAGATAGAGAGATACAACACATACGTGAAGAGGTGCACAAGAGAAATCCTAGATTAAAAGAAGAGCATCTGACTGGTGATGGGTCTACTTCTACAGTTTTTCATCGACCTGTTAGGGTTTATGCAGTTAGGTACTTGGATGAGATATTGGTTGCCACCTCAGGTTCAAAATCTCTCACTATTGACATCAAAGATCGAATCTTGAATGTTTTGGAAGGTGAATTGGGACTCGAGATTGACAGATTGGGTAGTTCAGTTCATAGTGCTGTTTCTGAGAAAATTGGGTTTATGGGTTATGAATTCCAAGCTGTACCACCATCAGTGTTGTACCCTCCCATGTCAGAAAAGGCGATTAGGGCTAGGAAAAAATATATAAAAATGAAAGCTGCAAAAGCTGAGGAATTGAAGAATGCACGTGAGACTAGGAAAAAGAAATTAGGACTGAAAATTTTAAACCAGTTGTTAAAGAGGATTAAAAGAGGTGAATCTTTTGAATTAGGATTCAGAATAGAGCGAGAGGTAAAAGAAGTGTTTGATGAATGGGCTAGTGAGACTGTAAAGGAATACTTCCAAACTATAGAAAATCGTCGGTACTGGCACAGACTACTTTGTTCTGGTGACTTCTTCCGCTTGGATAGGATACGGCACCGGCTGCCTGATGAACTGGTACAATCATATGATACCTTCCAAGAAAAAGTCGAACAGTACTTGTCTCCTGTTAGAGAGATTAAATCCCTAGAGAAGGAACAAAAATGTAAAATTGAAGAGGAAGAAAGATGTTATGCCAAGAGGACAATTGATGATTTGGTTGAGCTTAAAATTAAGGTTTCAGCCCCTATGGAACAGGTAAGAAAAGCTGTCAAATTAGCAGGTTTTACCAACTCGATGGGTCGGCCCCGCCCGATAAAATTGTTGATTCCTTTGGAGGATGCGGAAATAATTAAGTGGTATGCAGGTGTTGGTACGAGATGGCTCGATTTTTATTCATGTTGTAGCAATTTTAAAATGGTAAAGACTGTGGTTAATTACCATTTGAGGTTCTCTTGTTTTCTGACATTAGCAGAGAAGCATGAATCAACTAAGAGACAAGCAATTAACCATTTTACAAAGGACCTAACGGTAAAAAATAAAGACGGGGTTGATGAGATATGGTTCCCTACTGAGAGGGAGATTAAAATGATGGGAGCAGAGACTAGAAACCTACCTGACCCAAAGCCTGTTGACGGTACCTTAACCATGATTTTGTTACAGTTAGCAGTTGATGAAAAGGGAAAGCATGAATGTGTGGCACATTTTTGTGGAAAAAGAGATAACACAGTATTGCATAGGATTAGGTTACTTCAGAACAGGCTAAATGTTGACCCGTTAAATGAAAAGAAATGGGTGCCGGGTTTAGGTGCAGTACATGAGAGCTTGAATAAGAAGTGTTTCCCTTTGTGTGAAACACATGCTACTGAATTGTTGCTTGGAAAGATTACTTTACAAGATATTGATTGTACTTCCTACGTGGATATTGATTGATTAAATGAACTTTTTGGGGTTATATTTACTTTGTTACACTTTTTGGATGATATCAGTTCTGCTCACAGATATTAAAATCTGTTCATGCAGGCTTGGTATTATTATGCAGTGGGAAAATATGCCCACCTCTTATATTGCATCATGTTGCAATTACGTTTTGGCGTTTATAAATTACATCTAAAATTCCAAATGATGTTTCGACAATACCAAAACACATTCCTTGATTTGTTAGTTCGTGTATTTCCTTTATATTGTTGTAACAGTAATATCAATACTTACAGAAAAATATATCATCATACATTCAAATCAAACCATCGCAATTGACGGTAAAATAATAATTAAAAAAAAGACATTTGGGACATTTGGGGAAGCTTAATTATAGAATTATCAATCAAAATGATATTACGAAGGTTGTTTTTGCAAGAACCTACGCCCTGATTCAATCAAATAATCAAGCAACTGGTATCAGATTTTGTTGCTTCAAACTATCAATATCTGGAACAAATTCAAAAGCCAACAAAAAAGAATGCGATTTTCTGGCAGTTCTGTTGCTTTAGGTTTTGTCAAAAGTATGCACCAAAGAAGCAATATTTACGTAGCATTCTAAACAAGAAGGAAACAATGTTTATTAGCATCAGAACATACGTAAATGGAAATAAAAAGTGTATATTACATCCTTTATATTATTTAAAAAATGTGCAATCAGCTTCCACATTACTCGAAGATTAGAATACTTCTTTATATGATTACCTTGTACATAATATATTGTAAATCATCCACTATTTAGGGTTCAATTATCAAGATCAACTGAACTACCTACAAGTATCACATATGAAATGATTTGTGTCTCAATAAAACTTCTAGCAGGTAGCATCTTATTGTTCTCTAATATATGTATCTGTTTGTGTTCCATTCTTCCAAATATAATCCTATGAAGCCAAGAAATTGTGACGAGCATTAGTAGTTTTCCTTGGAACCAAATGCTCTGCCCACTAATGGAAAGGGCCTATTATTATTTGACATGTCATTTTGCCTATTTTTCTTTTATTGTTTTTCCTTTCCCATTATCTTTTGTTATTGAAAAAAAGAAGTTAAGTACATTATAATGAGCCTAACCAAAACCATTATTTCTCTATAAAAGAATACTTCTTTAGCTGATTTTTATTGATAATAGAATATAATAGGCTCCTAAAAAAGCGATGCGTCTCCTTGTCAAGGCTTTTATAATTATATGAATTTAAATTAAGTCTTGTTTGTTTGTCCTCCTTTTGTTTATTTTGTTGTTTTTCTAATAGTATTAAAATTTTTGCATCCAATAACATATCTAATATATTTTTTTAGTTGTAATTACTATAAAAGAGTTAGGATTCATTAAAAATCACGAAATCATTGACAACATTTTTTTCAAATCATATTAAAAAAAATTTTGATATTCTTGTTTTTTTTTTGTAAATAGTTGTGTATCAATTTTTATACAATTTCAATATTAGTTGATATATCATTAAATATCGTTAAATATTGACCGTTACAAATTTCATACCATTCGATTAATAGTAAAGCTTGAATTAACTTTATCACATTTCATGTATACATGTGTATGAAACATAAATTATATTTCACTTGTCTAATTTAAAATTATAAATTATATTTCACATGTGAAGAACAGTTAATAATTCAATGACAAAAATAATGGGAAATTAAAAACCGTAAGAGAAAAGAGGCAACAAAGTTTTATTGTCACAATATCACTTCATTTGTTTAAGAGGTAATGCCATGTGTCAAATAATGATAGGCTCCTTTTATTGGCGGGCAGGAAAATACGGCCCATATGTGGGCAGAGGATTCGGTTCCCAAATGTAGAGTAGCGTTGCAATTTTTTCAATAAGAGGCACAGTCTTAGAACTCCCCATCTTTTGCATTACTCGCTACACTTCTTCATTTCGGCCGAAATCTACTTCAAATAAGGTCTTGATCCAGCGTGACAAATTTATGATAAATGGTGTGTAAACAAAGTAATATGTCGTTGTCCAGCTAACTAAACCCTGGCAAAGAGAGGAAAACAAAAAAGCAGTTATAATTACAACACTCAAATTACCAAATATTAAAATAGTCTTTGCCAAAGCCAAGAGTGACATTCATATTTACATTACAGTTAACCTCAATGTGTATTGAATTGCTAGATTTATTCCAAATTGCAATTGAGGGGTCAATCAGGAAATGATAAGTTCTTCTGCTATGTTGTTGTTTAGATTTGATGATACTGTTAGTTTGTGTTAGGTTTGTTTTTTGGTCATATCTAGGGGATTAGGAGAATATATTTTGTCGCTGTAAGACTTTAAATACTTGGGTGATTGGTACCAGAGAGGTGGTATCATCATTCTGTTTCAATGAAACAGGTGGAAGTCTCCACTTTGATCAAAAAATAAAAAGGTGACAAATGCAATTCTGGAATTATCTTCATTTTTTCGCTTCTCTTCCTCCCAATTTTAACAATTAAGATTCAATTAAAAAAATATGAGTTTACTTGGATTAATATGATTACCAATTTGTCCACTTTCAATCAGGTTTAGTACACTACTAGGTGGCGTGGAAAATGACAATCTTGCTTCAAGTATAATCCATATTACGCTTTATGAATTTACCTCTCCAAAAAGTTGAATATCAGCATTTGGGTAGCTCCAAAGATGAAAAATTCTGCAATTTTGCAAGATAACCCAATATAATTTATCATCACAAAACAATGCTATTACTAAAATTCTGGCAACCAATGAAATGATGAAGATAGCAACACAGCAAGACCAATTTCTTCTGTACTCCAGTAAACATAAAATTCCGGTAGCAGCAGGAATGAGAGAGAGGGAGATGGAAGGGGGGGAGAGAGTACTTGATCAAAGGGATCTCAGCAAGAGGGCATAGGACACCAACAAGAGAAGCCACGGCAAAGCCACGCCATGTGTTATCAAGAAAGAACCACACAAACTCAGCCAAGGCGAACAAGGCATAGGCTTCAATGTTGCTTGCAACTCCTGCCTTGTACATCTCAGCACTCACTTCAATAAATAGAGCTAGGCTTCTGGTCAACCCATCAAAACCATTTGTCAAAATGTTATAATTGTAAAAGGTTCTGACAGATGCTGTAAACAATTCCTAATTTCATATTTCTCGGCCATTTACATGTTTATGGCCCAATGAAGCTTAAATTCGGCCCAAAATGTGACCTCAAACTCATAGCTACAAAATCAAAAACCAAACATTGAAAAGGATAAGGCAATCTAGCAGTGGAACTTAAGCCTCGAATGAACTGATGCAATTAAGCTCGAAAAACAGCAAGGAAAAAGTTATCTGCACAAATACAGCTTCTGGCTGGTACATGCTGGTCCATTATAGACATTGGATCTTACTACTTAAGATTGACACCGGTGAGTACATTGGATCTTACTACTATAATCAATATTGGCCAGTACATGCTGTCCATGCTTATTGGTACAGAGTTCACTGGTATAGTATTATTATTTAAACACTAAGCCACTAACATCAAAGAGAGGGTTGCTTTCTCAAGACTTCCTGTAGGTTTAGTTTTGGATGACAATTTTTCATCTAAAAAGAGTTGTATCAGACCAATGGTGCAATAAAAAGCCCCGAGCAGAGGTGGTACCTATCAAATACACATATGGGACACAATTAGGCAGAGAAAGAAGTTTCTCTTCCTGCTTTAATTTTTAGACACACATGCACACACACACACGCATGCACAGAGCAGAGTTATGAATTACTGGTACTGGTACACATTTCTTTTCCTATAAATATAACCAAAAACCCCAACACCCATCCAGAATGCGCAATTGCGAACAAAGAACTACACTTTTTGACAATTAGAAGAAATAATTGACCAGAAACAGTAACTCCAGTCTAGTTAGTAAACCAAAGTTAATCATGGACTTCAGTTCATCAGACAACCATGCAGAATTTTCTTCATCTAACAAGCATTAATTTCTCAAAAGAACTAATCTTTGAAGAAACAACCTTAAATGGCAAAAAAATTACCCAGATATTTGTGTGGAGGGGCCCGATATCAATGGCACCTGTCTGGTAACTAACCAAATTAACCCTGGAATGAAGCCCATCAAGGAGGGGACCCAAGACGAAGCCAGACCCAAAAAGGGAAACTGCGACCAAAGGCCATGAGGTCTTGGTTGGTGTTGTCCTGTCTCTCTTTTGTCCAAGTGCGCACCAGGTTCTTCGGAGGTGGTAAGAGCGAGAGGTTTTAGAGAGAGAAAGGGAACTTGTCGGGGAGAAGCATGGGGAGGTGAGAGAACACAACTGTATCATCTCTCTCTGAAGCTTTCTCTCTCTGGCGGAGACGAGGAAATATGATGGGAGGAGGGCGTTTGAGGAATGTGAGGTGGCAAATCGGACAGGAATTCCTGGAATTTGTGCGTTTTCTTTTGTTTTGTTTTTTTTGGAGGAGTTGGTGGAGCTTTTGAGTTATTTTGGGCTGGATGTTATAGGCTTGATTGGATGATCAGATCATTTTGAAATTAGATGTCCTCCTTGCTACCAATAGAAAAACTGCAGTATGATTGTTCTGATTAAAATTTGAATCAAGCATTGCTTAGTTGTCAAGACCAACATTCAGATTTTGGCACTGACTGAGATATGCTAATAATTCATTCCTGATGAAAATAATCATTTGTCTCTGACATTAGCATTACTAAAAGTATAATGAAAACAAGTAATGACAGTTAATTAAATGAAGTCCTATACTTAACACTCAACAGCATTTCAGAGACTACAAGAAAAGCATGCATTTCCCCTCAAGAAAGCTAAATGGTAGATCAACTATCATTGACCTATTTAATTAAGAGAGAGAGCTGAAACTTCTTTCTCCAACAATTCACCAATAATTAATTAAGTACACCAACTATATCAAATACATCACCAAAAAATGACAGCCAGGTGACAAGGTGGTAGCTAGCATGCGCACTAGCAAATTCCATTATCTTCAATTTCTTCTAACTTGTACCAGAAATTTTTCCACACCCAATCAGCCGCAACCAAAAGGAATAAAAATAATATTAAATCAAAGAAATGAGGCTTTTGTTAGTATATATATTATATGTTCTTCAAATTATCATGATGAAATCTTAATCTTAGCAAATAGCAATGGCTTCTCTTCTTCTATTCTTTAGAGCTATAATGTATAGTGCAAATGATTCTGGTATCTTTACTGTATCTGTATCTGAAGAAGTGGAGAGTAATTCTGATTTGCAAGATTTGAAGAGAACGGAGAAGAGGGTGGCTCCAAGCGAATACTACTTCAGTGGCACTCATGAAAATTTCAACAACTATGAGGGTAGGTTGCAAATTAATGGCGTGTTATGCCTTTAATAGATTAGATGACGGCGTTATTTTTCACACAAATTAAATGCATATTTTCTTTAGTTTTGTTTTTATGAAATTTGTTGATAGGCAGTTTGGTCTTGAATGACGGAGTGCTTTATGTTGTTGATGTTGATATTAAATGTATTGTTCCAACATCTTAGACAATAAAAGTTCGTGACATTATTCAGAAGTAAATTAGGTTAGATTTTTGTTTTCAGTGGCTGAAATTGTTTGGAAAATTGGTTAATTTATGATTTGTTTTCTATGCTTTAACAGTGTTCACAATAAATACAAAGTAAAAGAGTGCTAAATTTCCTATTCCATTTCTATTGGAAATTCCTAATTAAAAAGGTCCTAGAACCTATTAACAGACAAAAAGGTCAGGAGATTAATATTATATAAAGCGTTTCTCTTAGAGGATAATATTAATATTTGAGAAAAAGGTTCAAGGATCTATGGACTATAGAGTTCTTATTAAGAACACAAAAGGTAAGGAGAATGTGCATCATCAGTTAGTACGCGTTCCCTAAACATCTATAAGGTTCAATCAACCTTAAATTAGCACAACAACTCAACAACGAAGTGATCTTTTCTAAAACCAAACTTCTTAAGCTAGTTTTTCATTAAAAGGAAACTCATATTATGTACTAAAATGTTCATCGTACATTTGCAAAGTAATATGAATATCAACCCCAATCTACAAATGGAAGAGGAGGATAGCCTCCCTCTGGAGGTGGTTGTAGCGATGGAGGCAAATTTCCCCAATTCGTTACATTACCTTTCATCATCTCTCCTGTCAAAAGGCACAACCAATTAAACTTAATTAGTGTTAGATCACTATTTTAATGAGCCAAGCATCTTTTAATGTACTGAAAATAGTAAAAGGTACAAACAATAACCTTTTTTTTTAACTAAAAATCAAGTTGTAACCAGGTACTTCAAAGAAAGGCACATTACAAGATCTGGACCGTCAACCACTTTCATGGTCTCGGCTTATTAAGGTTAGTGATTATTCTGTAAAATGGTAATAGCAAAGTAAAGGACAAGCCTAATCCCTGCCAGCATCTATCTCACTCTCTCTTTATCTCTTCCAACTATGCCCCTTGGTCAATACAGTCCCATATTTCCAATCAAAACTACACATTGACACACTGCTAGCTAGTTTAACTGTCGAAAGAAACTGCATTACAAATATCTTTGTTTTCAGATTTGAGAGAAATCTAGTATTTTGTCAGATTTGAGAATAATGACCCCTGAACTCAATTAATTTTTTTACCTTGATGAAAATTGGCATGATTATAAATATAAAAGAAGAAAAAATAATATATAAGCTTCTAAGAAACCATATATCGTTTGCATTTTTATTTATTCATGGTCTGCCTCTTAATTGCTCAAGTACGAACAGAATCAAACTTTCCGAAATGTGCTTATTATGTTTGTCTCCTCTTGATTGGAAACATACTAGAGAAGTAAAATTTGAGAAACAATGGATTTTATGTTCAAAAATATAACAGAATGTCGTTTGTCGATTTCTACTTATCTAATGAATCAATTATGACAGCTTGATTACACCTTCTTCTCCAAAGGCAGTCATTGTTTTTTTCTTTGGAGAACTGAACTTTCTTAAATTCTACCCCTGTTACAGAGAGAAAGTAGCTCATGGTCTTTTTCTTTTGGGGAGGGGGTCGTGTGGGTAGAGAAAAGTTTGGGGATTAGACAAAAATAGGTGTATACTAGCATGAATGACTAATTTCTAACAGTTCCATTTTAGTTTTTCATCAGTTTTATGTTTTAATCTGTATCTTAAAATAGATCAATGGTCAAATTTGCAGCACTGAATAGGGGTTGAAATCCTGGATTACTGACATCAATACAGTGAGATATTCTTATTCGAATATTAACTCTCACTCACCTGATGCAACAGTTGTCGGGTTGACTATCTCGGGTTTGGGATGAACATACTTGCAGGCATCTCCATATTTGCATACTCCCTACAAGAGACCAATCATAAAGTCAAGCATTTCTTCACTATTCCAACTTTTTTGAAATGACGAAAATACAATAATTGCATGTACAGATAAAACCACCACTATTAAACAACAAAGAGTTAACCAACTAAAAAAAAGTGAAAAAAAGATTCATAGGCAAGGAATATGTACCGTGCGAATAAAGTGTTGGCATACACCATTGGCTATGGTTCCATCAGGTCGATAAAATGGCACTCCATGTTCTCCTACAAGTAGACACAGTTGAAAAGTGGATTATACACAAGAGTAAGGCGTTTGTGGAAATGCCACAAACAAAAAACGGTATTGGTAAGTGAACTGTTGAACAGAAACTGAAGTGGGGAAACCAAGAATGTATCTTTCAATGCTAAGACCAACTATTGCTAAACTTCTAAAGAGAAAATTTTCAGCGTTACAACAAACGAGCATAAGGTGTTTGTAAAAATGCTCGAAAGAGAGAGAGAGAGAGAGAGAGAGAGAGAGAGAGAGCATGGGTTATGAGAAATTGAGGGAGGGTGCAAGGATGGCGTACCTCTGAGGGAATCGTACCAGAGCTTGCGATTGCGGAGGTGAGCGGTGCCCTGGAGGTGGCGCTTCCGTGCGCCGGGTGTATCTTGGAACTGCTTGTCGCAATAGTCGCAGTAGTACTTCCCCAATGGCATCCTTCCTTGCTTCTCTCCGTCTCTCTCCCTGTGAACTGATCCAAGTTGGATTCTAAAAGTATGTAACGGTTCGGATTCAGCCGAAATGAATCCGAATCGGAATCAGTTAGCGATCTCTCGAGTCTTCACTTGGGCGATTGCGCTATGGAAGGAAAGAGAAATTGTAGAATTCCGACCCGGTCCGAATCTCCTGGACCGGGCCTGGTTTAGCTCAAAAGTCATAACCTAGCCCATAAACCATTTAATTTGAGCACTTGTAATGAATTATATATTTTGTCTAAAATGTTTTGATTGGAAAAATACCAAAATCAAAATTACTGTTTGAAAATTAAAATTAAAAGAAATTAAAAGAAGAAATTTTGAACTCTGAAAATTTGGCCTAATTGGTCACGAATAAAACTTGATATACACGGTCGAAAAGGCCACCATAAGACTTTGAAAATTAAGCCGGAAAATCGAGGCTGAATTTACAAAATTTTTATTTTCTTATTTTCCAATTTTTTAATTTAAATCTTTAAATTAAATTTTTTTTTTCTTAATCACAAAAATACTCCTTTGTCTAAAGAATTTCAATTTAAATCTCCAGTGGGAAAAGAAAGAGCTTGCTCAGCTTAATGAAAGAATGTTATACATAAGCAATAGAATAGTTTAATTAACAAAAATTACTCTAGCGATGAAACTAAGAAACGTGAAAATTTCAATTCTAGAAAAGCATGTTATATATTTTTCTGTTTTGTTTGCATGTGCTGATGTGCATAAAATTTCCCCTTTATACAAGCTTTCTATTTTCAGTAGTCAGTAAAGCAAAGAAATTTATTATGATTATGGGCTGTAGAGCCCTCAACAGTGCAAATAAATACACAAGTGGGCCATATCATGATGACGATAGCCACAAAATGCATGTGAAAAGTTAGATGATAGATGGCATACAGAAAAAAGGACCATGTATGCTCCATGTACAAAAGCCCCATTCCAATATTTACCTAAAGTCAGTTATAGTTGAGTTAGCTTCATGTTACGTGTGTAATGGCTAACAGGATCCTCTGCAAACTGAGCTGTAGTAATTTCATGCTGTCTCAATAGAAATTCTACCGGTCAAGTTATCGGGATCAGCCACGCGCTATTTCACTTCAATATCTCATGATGCAATCAACAACCAAAAGTAAATTTATCCATGATCGTTTCCGGCTCACCATCTTGTAAGCACGTAATGGGCGGTATCGTCGGCGTTTGTTGCATCCCATAAGCATTCCAACAAAAGGGATCATCTACCAGCTCCCCCTCAAAAGGGAACAATTCAATCTCCGACATGGTGATGTTGGCACATGGCATGCTATCGCTACACGCGAAATGTATTGGGGGGCTACGCACATCGTACGTCCCCCTGATGTTGTTGTACACGACATCTGACACATATACAGCCGTTGATTGATTCATGCATTTCTTGCTGAGGCAGTAATACTGGTCGATTATTATGCAGTTTCGGACGTCTTCCATGTAGATCGTGTCGAATGTTAAGCCGGTGACGGAGCCCGTGCCACCCTGCCATGTCTTGATCCTGACCCCATTGTCTGAGTGTCTAATCACCGTGTTTCGCACAGTTATGTTTGCCACACAAGCTTGTGAGTTGTGAACACCAAGACTTCCGATACTGCACAAGATGGATTTTATTCTTAATTTTATTCATCATGTAAAAATGATTGACACGTTATAGATTGCATAATAAGATTTAATTTAAGCAACTATGTTGTATTGATCCTTACTAACATGATCACTCATTTTCATTTGTTGAATTATTTATTTTTCTTGTATAACAAAGAATTTTCTAAAATATGGAAATTCATTATTCCTAAAATATAGTACTTGCATTTAGACTTTCTGGGATAATCCCTTTTTTTCTCAGTAGTCAATATAAAAAGGTGTATTTCCAAAAAACTTTTAGGGACTAAATTGCTAGTTTTAAAGACAGCATCAGCCTCTGTCTCAATGCCATGCGGAGAAATTACCTTATACCATGGCTGGGCCCACAGGTCACATTCTCTATATCAACATCAGAGCAACCGGTCCCAATAGATATGCAATCATCACCTGAAAAAACCAACCAAAAATAAAAGAAATTTTAAACCTTAAACTCAACACCATTCCAGGAGAACTTGAAAAAGTTATTTCACAGAGGTTTACTAGTGTCCACAAGCAATTGGATTGATGGAACCAATATTGTAATAAAAACTCATTGTAATCTTTTCTTCAATTAAAACTGTATGCTAAAATAAGAAAACATTTGAGGGTAACTTGACTGAATTTCCACTTGGACATAGTTTTAACATTTCACAACTTACAACTGACAAAAAAAATGTACAAAAATAAAACTAAGAAAATTCAAAGCCTTCTTCATACCATTGCTAATCCTGGAGTTATAAATGCCAACTGATTTGGTGTTCTCTATGTGTATTCCATCCGTGTTGGGGCTCAGGGCCGGGGAATTGATAGACAGCCCCTCTATGTGCACCCCTTCGCAATTGTCGAACTTCACGTGGAATTTGGGACTGTTTTCGATCCGCAAGCCTTTCAGGGTCAGGTTGCTACTCATGAAAAACCTGAGCAACTGTAATTCAAAATGATAAATTAGATTCAAACAGCATTACTAATTCAAACATGAGCTCAGCCAGTTAGTTCTGGTATATGATTTAATTAGTCAAGGCTATATGCTCATTTTGCTTCAATTCTATTCTAAATCATGCTACGGTTCGATCCCAATCTGCTCTGGTAACAAATCTAAAGAGTAAACTATTATGTAATCAAGGAATGAATTACTTACTGCAGGACTGTCGCATGTACCGGGTAATGTAGATCCATTCGGTCCCTACAAAATTTGAATGTTGTCAGAATATACATTAATCTCCTCATATTTTCTAAAACTACGATTATATAAGGTTGATTGGTACAGTAGCACGGCTGTACAAGCATGTACCTTGTGGGGCTTGCAAGGGAGGTTCCACCAGTCCTCGCCATTGCCCTCGATCGTACCAGAGCCTTTCACAGTCAATCCTTCGACCTGGTAGAATACGACCCATTGCTGCTTACTGTCTGTTTCCGGCCAGCAGTCTGGGCCTCCAGGTGGTGTTAATAGACCATCAATCTGCTAAAAATAAATGAATTTGAAGTTTCTGGTAATAGTAAAATAAATAATGCAAAAACCTATTTTATTCGGTTCTAATTAAAAGTTTAAAACTTTTTGCAACATTTTCAAATGATGAATATGGATTTAGATTATTTTTTTCAAATTTGGATTATCGTGAAAAACATAAAGCAACAAGCAGCATCAATTTTCTTTTTACAAATTTAAACTTGTACAGCAGCAATCAATCAGTTGAAGAAAAATACAAAGACATGAGAAGGAAAAAACAACAACACATTACCTGGAAAACAAGCCCAGGTTGGCACGGGCCAGAAAAGGTGGTAGCAGTGATCATGAAATTCCCATCTGATGGCACGAGCAAAACTGCTGACTCAACTGCACAAGCGGCCTTCCAAGCGGACCGAAATGCCTCTGTGTCATCAGTTGATCCATCCCCAACCGCACCATACGACCTCACATCAAATACACACGGACCCGAGTTCGGGTCCACGGGGTCTGCTGGGTCAGACGGCACTATGCTACTATCTGGGGGAGGCGGCGGCGGCGGGTCTTTAGTTGGAGACTCTAATCCTCTCCCCTCATCTCCTCTGTTGCTTCCCTTTTGGTTGTGGCTGTTGTTTTGCTTCTTGTGGTAATGTGTTCTTGCAAATGTACCATCAGTGCAAAGAACTGATAATGCTATTACTATATAAATTAGGAGCTTCATTATAGATATACCCATTTCAGAGGGAAAGATACACTAACGCGTAGTTGGTTTACTTATCTCTGTGTGTGTGTTTGGGGGGGGATGATACGTTCTTTTGCCCTGACACAGAGCAAGTGGGAGAAGATTGAGGTTTGTTGGTTGATAGAGAAAGTATTGTTGGTTCTAAGTGTGTGCGTTTGTGAGCGGGAGGAGGAGATGGAAAGAGCGCGAGAGAGAAAATGAAAGAGAGAGAGATTGCGACCGCAGTTGATGAGTGCTCTGTTATTTATGCCATGTAGTTATACCAGGAATTGGTGACACGTGGAGGTACAATGAAGAATGGTAGCCCATTGTCTTATGGGGATTTCATCATTTGCGATGGTAGATTACATTTCGCTTTCTTTACATGAAGCTATCATGTGATGATGTGAAGAAAAAACATCGACAATAAATATTAGCATGTTGTCTCACTCTGTTGTTATCGTTAGATGCACGTCTGCCTCGCTACTTCTTTAATTGCTATATATATGCACCGCTTTATTTTTTTAATTACCCATTATATTATAAATTTTAACCCATACTATATATATGCACTCAAAAGGATTTTTCATGTAGCTAGTGTTACGATGCAATTGAAGTGCTAATCTAGTTAATTGATTTTAATCAGAGGGTTCTTAATTAGGCACTTGTGCCAGTACTACAACATGTAAGTTGGTAATGCAAAATCTCTGCAAAGAACTTAAAACCAGAAAAAAGAGAAGGCTTTGGACAGTAACAGTATTGTTAGTATTGACTTGCCAATGCTACAAACATGTACACAAGTTGGTTTCTATATTCTGTGTTTATTCCTATACAAAAATACAAAAATGGACAGTATTGTCTTGTATAGTATGGTATTTGGCTGAGTTCAACCGTGAAGACCGTACCAGCGCAAACCACAGGAGAGAGATACTTACTGGTACATTAAAGATGTGCTGCTATTGCATCACAGGTACTACTTGCAAAACATTGAAAAAAGTGCATTGAGGTGAACTTTCTAGAGATTCACAAGCTAAATTAGTTTGTTGTTCGGTCGCTTTGGATGCATCTTCCAGTAAACTTTTGGTCATAAGTCAGACAAGGACAACAGAATGTTTTATAATTACTTGTTAGAAATTGGGTTTTGTTATTAACACTACATAATGGTGTTGATTTTGTTAATTAATTTCTTGTTAAATAAGTGGATATATAAATGTGAAAGAAAATTAAATTAAATTTGTATATATTATTTGTCTCAAATGGCTCGTCAGTGCATAGTAAAAATCCATAAATTAACATTCTGATAATAACTACCTCAAAAAAAACATTCTTATATTAACTTAACAATGCGTATTTGAATAATGCTTAATCAACAAGACGACAGTGTTCACATGCATTGGTCTTGACCACTAAGTTAATATACACCGCTAATTAAGCTTGACAGCTAGGCCAATTTTAAGAAAAAAAATATGTATGTTT
This sequence comes from x Bolboschoenoplectus mariqueter, assembly GCA_037678475.1. NCBI lineage: Eukaryota > Viridiplantae > Streptophyta > Magnoliopsida > Poales > Cyperaceae > x Bolboschoenoplectus > x Bolboschoenoplectus mariqueter. The sequence goes on along the minus strand of CM075239.1, from coordinate 171,822 downwards.
GGCGAGAAATTATAAAGATTTATAAAAAATAATTATAAAAAAATAAAATTTACGAAAATTTAATCTGAGATGTACATTCAAGGTAAAATCACTCGGATATTAATTGTTTGAGTATGATAGCATGATGGTGATAGCACCGAATTTTGCCAATTTGACAGCACCAAATTATTTCTCGTGATAAATTAAAAAAATATATCCGCATTTCAGCAATTTAGCTGCGTATTGGAGAGTTGTTCCTGAATATGCTAACTTTAATTTTGGAATTACATAGCTAAGTGCTTTATTTTTAAATATAGAAAAAGGCCAATTTTTTAATAAGAGTAGGGGTCTTTGATTTCTTCTATGTAATTAAAAGACGAGTGTATTTCATTGCGACGTGACGTCGTGTATCATGAAATAGTTGCAAAGACATGTGAGTAGCTGTGGTTATTAAAAAAATCAACAATAATTGAAAGGATATGTATCCATGAAAGAACAAAGATTTGCAAATCATTAATTACAAGAATAATTATTAGATGGCGTTTGAAATTTTTTAAAAAGAAGCTAGTTGTATACCATTATTAATTCACTATCTATATTTATTTTTGTTGTTAATTTATAAGTGGTTAATGCATGGTTAAATTCTTGAAATATTGTCCACAACAATCAAAATCCTCCTCTCCTATATCCAAAGGAAACACCATATTTCATTTTGGATAAAAACAAAATTAAATTATTTTGTACATAAAATGGTTATTTCCTAATAAAATTTAGCACAAAGCCCCATGAATTCTCTTTAATTTATTCCATTTGAAATTTTAAAATAAAAAAAAGATGCTAGGATATAGAACCCAATTAAAATACATATGCAACTTTAGTAGCAGCAGCACACGTTGATGCATGAGACATTTACTAGAGTACAATTTGAGGATATGAGTAAATAATATATAACTTAATAGGAACGCTTTAGGGATGCCATTATATTCATGTCTTTTAGAGAACAAGCCAAGAGAAGGCTTTGAATGGAAAACAAAAAACAAATGAAGAAAGGAAAAATAGTTAGCGGTTTGGTTAGAGGCTGCAGAGGCGTTGGAGGCTAGAAGGAAACTGTGGCCACAAATCAAAGCACAAAGAAAGTAGCCCCGTGAGCATTTTTTGTACTTTTGTTCTCTCTTTTTGTGGCCCGATTTGGGGATCCACACAAGGACAGAGGTTGCCTGGGGGAGATTGTGATTGAGATTGTGATTGAGATTGAGAGAGGAGAGGAGGATGGTATGTTTCTTTATTGGAAAAATGAGTGATAAAGAGAGAGAATGGTGAGTGAGAAAGAAAGAGAGAGGCTTGTCATGAGTCACGGGATGGGATTTGAGTTCATGTCAATAATTATAATAATAGTAATAACAATAGTAATAATGATGATGATGATAATAATAATAATAATAATAATAATAATAATAATTGTTAAAAGTGGTTCAAGAATTAATTTTTTTTGTGATATCCGTATTGGAGAAGTATTAATGTAAGATATCCGTATTCATGTAGATTCACTGTTGTATATCGTACTAACAATACACAACACAACAGGATGTATTGTATCAACTATCATGTGCATAGCTTTCCCAATTCAATAAACAGGAATAACAGAGTTCTACTTGGAAACATAAGAAAAAAAAAGGAAATAGATATTGTCTACGACTAGGAACGAGCATTTTTTTTTTGCCTAGTTTTGGGGCATCTCTCTTCCTTCTTTGTGCCAGAAAATATCAGTGGGGACTGAAAAAACAAGATCCATCCTTCTATATCTTGGAATTGTTGTTTCTAAAATTAATTCTGAATTTAATTTTGATTCACTAAAAGAATACCGGGCAGCGAAATCTCTATGAAATTTGGATAATCTTGGTTAGGCGTAAGATAAGAATGATTATTACAGAAAAAGTTATGTTAAAAAACAAGCTATTCTCATGCTCATTGTTAGCAAGTCAATATCGGTTATACTACTATAATAGTTACACTCATTGATGTGAGCAAGTCAGTAGTTATATTGCTATTTTAAAAAAAAAACAAAAAAGCTATTCCCTGTACTGTAATAGAGAGAGGAGATGTAGACGAAACCAAAAAATGGCGCCAAATGGGCCAACTCCCGCGCTGAGCTAGACATTTGAACAGCACAATTGGTGCAAGTAGGAAATAAAATATAGAGGAGTTTTAAATGGGCCAAACCCATTTGCTTGAATCAGACACTACATAAGTCCAGTCCAATGTACTCTTAAATTAAAATTAAGTGCATGCAACTGCCTTTTGGCGTACGCACTGACCATTATTCTATTTAAAAATCTAAAAAAAATTATTGGGTTCCGCTCCTCTCCGGCAGTCCGTACATGCTATAATCTTAAATAGGAAAATAGGTTTTATTATTTTATTTCGGATCGTCAGATCAAAATGGATATATTGGATTCGTTTGATGGGTTTTTTTTTAGACAAATATGTCAGATAGACCTCAAGTTCTGAACAACTCATGCAGAGTATGGGACTAGTGATATAGATCGTTCGATTTAATGAAGGGTTTGTTTAATTATGTCCAGTAATCATACTATTTTGGGTTGCGAATATGATGTTTACTTTCTAGGTATGTATATTAGTGAAGTGCTTGTTGGATTAATTAACTACGTGACTCAAGATTTAATTCTATGTACAAGCAATAACAAAGAAATGCTCATATCAAATCAAGTGCTTTGTTTAAATTAAATATTGAAGTTTCTGGAGAGGTATAATCAATGTTTCAAAACGCGACTTCTAATATACATGAGGTATGTAGCTGCATATGCAGCAGTATATAATTTTCAGAGCTTTTTCTATGAAAAAGTCATGTTCGCATCCTCTGTGATAGTTTAGTAGTGTATAGTATTCTCAAAATTACACGTCGTGTCAAGATACGACACGGTACGGTACGTATCAGGGATGATACAGTATGACACGGCGTGTCTATTCGTACCGTATTATACATGTTCCGTGCATGCCGTTATTCGTACCGTGTCGGGTTTTTCGTCACTGACGATATGACACGACACGCACGATTAAGGGGATCGATACGGCATGACACGGCACGGGACACGCATAAGCATGGTACGGAAATATGCATAGGCATGACACGGAAATATGCATAGGCATGGCACGGAAATATGCATAAGCACGGTAGACAAGATTAGATACATATAGGCATGGATAAATACGAATAAGCACGTGTAGGCACAGATAAGCACGTTTCGCATGGATAGGCATAGCATGCAGGGATTGTATGTCGTTGGATGTTGATCGAACGATTAATTTTGTAATTTTTTGGAGGGATTTTATAATGGAATTAAAAAATAGGCTAAGTACGATATTTGTTCCCAAATTGTGTACCCCATAGCATCCCACGTCCTTAACAGTGCTAAATATTCCCAAAAAATATATCTCGGTAAACACAGTTTAATTTAAAAGTCAAATTTAAAATAAGAAAATAATCAAAATACCCTCATTTAACATCTGTAAATGGTTATATTCGGGGGTAAAATTGTAAATTGATGAAAATGACGAAAATACCCCATTGAACATTTATAAATGGTTATGTTTGAAGATTATTTTTGTAACTTTCACACTAAAATTCATCTATAAATACATTCATATTCAATCAAATTCATTTCATCCAAACAACTCAATCTTTTCTCTCACTCTCATTTTTCTCATCGAGCTCTCCTATTCTCATACGATTTGCTCCAATCCTCTCACGGTTCTGAAATTTGACACCAATTTAGAAGTTAGATAATTTTTTTAATTGATTTTTTTTTAAGAAAATAGGAATATGCATATAAAAATAGATGCACAACTCCAAAATTGGTGAAAAGTTTTCTATGGCTTCTCCTAACCCGAATGAACATTAAAAAATAGAATTGTAATTTTTTTTTATGCTGTACCTTTTTTTTTGGTAATTTTCATCCAGCCCAAAAATTAAATGGTTAAAATTAGATGTACAACTCCAAAATTTGTGAAATTTTTTCTATGGCTTCCCTAAACTGAATGAACATGAAAAAAATAGATTTATAATTTTTTTGATGTTGTGACCTTTTTTTTGGTGATTTTCATCCAAAACACAAAAATTAAATGGTTAAGAATATATTCATGACCCAAAAAATGGTCAAAATTTTTTTGTGACTTCCCTCAACTCGAATGAACATGAGAAAAATAGATTTGTAATTTCTTTTAATGTTGTGCTTTTTTTTTGGTGATTTTTATACACAAATCTGAAAATTTAAATTTTTTTTTATTGGCATAAGTGCATAACTAATATTTGATGATAAATTTCAATGCATATTTTTTCCCAAAAATCCAAAACCCAAAAAAATAATTTTCTTAGAAATCTTTTATTTGAAACACTTTAAATTTATTTTTCAAATTAAAATTTAAGATATAAAAGCAAACTGAACTTAGTTAGATATGGCTAACGCACAATTAAGTATTACTCTTAAATATGATGTTACGGAACCTAGTAATATACTCGTACAACTAAGATTGGTGTTACTAAGAAATAATGTATAACTTCTAGTTTTAATATAAATATTTAGATTTTAATTTTCTTAAATTATACTAACCTATTTTCAATTTTTTAAGTTCGTCTATGTTGCTAAAATAGCCGGTCTTAAGTCCGAAAAAAGGAGGAAATTTTGAAAAATAAAATTTTTGAACTGTTGAATTTTTTTAAATAATTTTCAGATTTTTTTGAATTTTTTGAATTTTTTTACAAAATTTACAAATTTTTTCTAATTGCAACTGTTTTTTTAATTATTTTAGGAGCAAATAAATTAAAATTTTTCAAATTTTTTTATTTATGAAGATTTTTTCCGAATTTTTTACAACTTTTTATGACTTTTTTGTATTTTTTTTCACCGAACATGTTTAGTACGTCTAGCGTACTATGTCAACTTGACATAGTACGGTTAAGGCACATCATATTTAGCATGACGTGTTGAATTGATATGACATATTTAGCACGTCGTGCCTTAACCGTGCCGTTGTTTTAATCATGCCGTGCCGCCCTCTGCCTATTTTTGACACGACATGGCACCAATACGGGAAAAAAATCACACTGTACCGTGCCGTATCACAGCACGCCGTATTTTGATATAGCACGACATGCACATATTGAATTTCTTAGTTGTGTATAAGCATGAAACATAGTCGAATATGTAGATCTACATCGTCTATACATATGCGGACGCGTTTAAAAACATTTATAATAATGTAGGTTTACATTGCAAGAAAATTGCAATCGTAACATATAATAAAAGGCTAATAGGTTACACCAAATTAATTGATGGCTATTAACGGTCCAATTAATTTTGTATGCTACATCTCTCTAAGTCTATATATACTCCGAAGAGAATTAGAAAAGGGACATAGAATAAAATATGATAAAAATATATAAAAAGCATCTCTCCGTTGTATATTACCTATATAAATTATTCACCATGACCAAATTTAATCAAGAAACCGAAAAAGGAACTCAACAAGATGATTAATCAAGTATAGCCCGAAACAGTAGAAAATGGGCCGTTTTAATGGGCCTCATCATTTTTCAATAAAATCAAATTCAACAATGCTGAGCTCAATGTTGGAGCTAAAAAGTGTTCCAATTGGAGGTGTGATGATCAGCCGCACAGGGGTATTTAATGAAGCACGTGAAAAGTGGGGACTGGAATTGGTACATCTAATGGAGTATATGCTGCCATCAGATTAGTTTTCTCTTGCCTTTAATTAAAGGAAAGTTTCATTTCTCTTCTGCGTCATATCATTGGATTCAAGTTTTACTCTGTGGCTATTCAGATTCAACAAAGGTATTCATGCCTGTTTCAAATTCAGATCTTCGTATGGGATATAGGAATGTTAATTTCAGAAGAAGGAATGTTTTTTTTTTCCATTGTGCATGGTATGGAATGAGAAGGAAAGCCGCTCTTTAATTAAGTAATAACCTCTGTATTTCAGAATATTGCATTGGACAGATCATGCTGAAAGTAAAAAGAATTATATCATAATTAGATTTTTTATGGTTTTTATTGATTAAGCAAATAGAAGGCCAGGCAAAGAATGTGGTATGCAAAGTAAAAACTGATATCATAACATCAGAATTATTGTTTAAAGTTGTCAATATTTTAGAGGTGCTTTGGCAACGCTGCAGCATGCATTATTTTTTCCCTCACAACATGTACACAGCTGACAAAATTGTGAGCTCATGCAAAACACATCAACATTCTTTGCTATTTTTTCAAAGCTAGTGATTGATAAGGAATATTGCACCCAAGCAAAAAGGCTAGCTCTAGTTGTTTATAAAAGCTAGTACGCGTTAATGATATTTAGTGTTTATCATAATATTGTCTTTATTATAGAGTTATATATTTGATTAGGTCAAAAAACAAAAACAAAAAAGAACACTAAAAAGGCAGTTTATGAAACGATAAATTACAGTTGTAACCATTTACAGAAAAAAAAAATATCAATGTATTTTTTTTTAATAATTTCTGAATTTTAGTATTATTTTCTATCACAGAGAATGTACTCTCTGTAAATGCAGAGTACTGTGTTACCAGAAAAGTTAGGCTTATAGCCCATACCTAATTGTGAGCTTGGGTCCATTTTGAATATTTGTGACTTCTATTTGGCATTATTTCCATTGCCTAATCAAAAGGAAATAAGCAACATCAGACCCCAAAAATGGTGTTCTCATGCATTACAAATTTAAAATAGTGAAGCCCAATAGGATACGCTTGTTAATCTATACCAAAACCTTTGAAAAATTGAAACACAAATTGGGTTGCATTAGATTAGCTTGGTCACTAGCTAGGTAAGGTACCAATTGATAAAATACAAGAGAATTGAAATTTAGGAGCAAATGGTGAACTATATATTGAAATAATCCCAATTGATATGATTTTTTTGTTTTGAATTTAGTCATTTGAAATATTTCAATAAAGATTGTGAATAGTGCCATAATATTCTGCCTATTGTCCAATATGTATGTTTGCATCTGAGAGAGACTATTTTTAGTTACTGGGATATTTTTCATATCCAGCCTGTCAATGGACATAACTTGATGCTCTTACCGACCATAATTTATTACATTTATGAGAGGTAGTGCATGCCATAAATCTCTGATCTTTTAGTAGCATTTATGTTCCAAATTGACTCATCCTCAAAACTGCAGTTGGTTGGTGGCGAATTTAAGGAGACCAATAAATTGTACTTTGTTAGCATTGTACCATTCATTCATATTATATATGTCTTAATCAAAATTAAAGAATTATACATTCCTTATGATTAGTCATGTTAAGATGTACTGCTTCTCTTTGCCTAGAACCGGTTTACTATTTAATTTACTAGTTCTATACCTACTATATATACATACTACCATCAAGGATTGTCTCATAAATAAATAAAAGTATGTAACAATTGTTCTTAGAATTGTGCATGGAGGATGGTGTGATTCTTCTATATACATTTATCCTACATCTTATTCTCTGCTCAAATGCATTTACACAAAGTTATGTAATAACTAATATAAATCACATTTATTTAAACAAATAGTAGATTGGTAACAGTGTAGCTTCTCTCTTGGTTTGCAAAGTCTATGCTAGACCACCTCTTTTTTCTGAAAATCATGTAATAGCTAGACCAAGTCAACCTAAGAACATATATCCTCTCCAACCTAAAACCCTTCCTAGTTCCTACGCTAAATCATATTCTTAGGTCCGCCATTAAATTATCAACCAGGAATCAGCTATTTGGCAAATTCAAATCTTCTGTTATTGTAACCTTAATATAGCAATTTATGCAACAAACATCCTTATACGATGACTTGATCGAAACATATTTAAGAGACCTAGCTAGCTAGTTAGTACATGCATTGTGATACCAGCATGGAAACAGTAAATCACTCATTTTTTTCAAAAAAAAAAAGAAAAGAGATCCAACACTCAACTGTGAATTTGTCGGAATTTATTGTGGTTGAGGCCAGTAATCAATTTTGATCGATTTAGTACTTGTGTCGTAGTGTCATGCTATCACCGTATCCAAGGCTAGCCCGTATTGGTTCATATTATTTTGAATTTGCATCTTGAAGATGTGATTATTTTTTTAAATAAAGATATTTCTAACGTGTATATTTAATTGTTATAATACATTCAATATTTATGCTATACATTTTTGAGAAATATCACTTACAATAAAAAAATTTAATTGTAGATGTATTTTTAGTTATTTGGATAGGTTATGTATTAAATTTGAATCAATCTGAAAAATATTTAGTCTTCTATCAAATGATTTAAAATTTTGAATTAGGATTCTAATGTATTTATGATGAATGATTAATTAAATTTTCAATTGACTTAAATTTGATGTATGCATTATCTAAATAATTATAAACACAACTATAATTTTAATATTTTAATTTGAATTATATTTCTTAAAAATATACATTGTAATAATTGAATCTGTGCTAGAAACATCCTTTAAATAATGAATGATATTATATTGGATCCTTGACGAATGCTGATAATACATATCTATTTGAATAGTAATTATTATTTGAGAAAAAAATAGGAAGGAAAGTTACTCTGTTTTTTGCTACTGTTATGTTAGAGCAACGATAATATACAAAATATCCGATTAAGCGAAAGTTAATATCCAAAGGCCATTAATTCTGTAATTGCAAATTTTAAAAGCCCTTCAACGGTGCATGAAACTCAATTAACTGCATCGTCCTTTTTATTTTTTACAAAACCTAATTATAAAATTTATAAAAAGAAGAAAAAAATGCTTCAACACAGGAAAAATATAATATCAAGGAAACATAAAAAGATCAATTCTAAAAATTGAATAGCAACCCCTTAAAAGGACACCAGTCAATCACCCAACCCAATCCCAAACGACTTCACATCATCTGAAGTACTTCACACGGTGAAGTAATTGCCCCATAAAATCTGCTCCCTCCAAAACATTATATGTAAATCTCAACACTACTGTTACAGTAATAACTATAGTAACCGCGCGTTTTTTCTGTCCACTTCACGTGATGAAGTGGCTACCCACTTCAAAGGATATGGACTCATCCTAGACCCAGCTTGTTTCAAAATTAAAAATCTACCTTAAATCGTCCTTTTTACTTTTTACTAGAGACTAATTATAAAATTTACAAAAACAAAAAGTAAAAAATAAATAAAATGAACCAACAAATGCTTCAACACTACTGGAAGCATATATAGGAAATCAAAGAAGCATAGAAGATCCAAACCAACAATTGATCTGCAACCCTTAAAGAGACCAACCACCAAGACCCATCTGGCCTTCTATAAAATGGGGGTGCGTGTAATACCATCACTACAATCACTTTCAATTACAAGCACACCACACACACACACACTCCCACACACACACACTCACATGGAGAAGCTCACTAAGTTGTCACTAGCCATGCTTGCTCTCATGCTAGCCACCTCTTTGGTGGCTACTGAGGCAAGAGAACTCAAAGAGGCTCAGTCGACTGACAACGCTGCGATCAAACCACAGACATTCCCACCTTTCGACCGCATTTTCCCGAACCCAACTCTCGGCGGTGGATCGAGCTTTGGAATGCCACGATTCGGGTTGGGCGGTTCCAGTCCTCTGGGTGGAAGTAGTTCACTTCCTGGGTTTAGCTGGCCCGGGTTCGGTGTGCCCAGCGGCAATGCTGCCACAAACCAAGAGAAACCCTAATGTGTTCATGAAGTGGCTTTTTAGGTTGAACTATATATTTGTGTTGGTGCTTTTCTTAAAACAAAAAAAGTTTGGAGTGTTATTTGTAACATGTAGTAAGTTGCTAGCTTGCTAGGGTTAAGTATCTGGGGGGTTTTCTGGTTTATTTATTTTCTTTCTTTTTATTTAAAAGTGCTTTTGTGTGCACGGTGCTAGTAAGTACATTGTGTGCAGGTGGTATATGTTATGTGTTGATCATGAATTAAATTGATGTGTTTGACGATATTTTCTTAGATCATTTATAATTCTGAGTTAGTTGACATTCCTCTAGAAATATTTTCTTCAACACACAGATGGACCTCCTCCATTTCAGTATAAAATTTTAAAGAAGTTGACCTCATTGTCAGCTAAATTTTCAAAATGATTGAACAAAGTTACCAATATAAGCAAGGATCCTATTTGAATGATTCATTTGGAGTTTGTGGCATTTTGAATGTATTCTGTTTCGATCTCCAGCTTCATTTACCATCTTTCTTTTTTTTTCTTTTTCTAATATTATCACCGTTCACTATTCACAGTAAAAGCATAAAAAATGATTACTCGAAAAAATATTGAAAATACTGGTAAATATCAACAATATGTTAAAAGTGAAAAGTAATGTTTCAGATACCAGTCTTATTACTTTGGGTTTTTATCAAAGGGGAGGGATCACTTGATTATAGATTGATCATATTTCAAATTTCAAAATAAATGAGACCGGAATTGCATGAAATTTGAAACACAATTAATCTATTAATTGAAAATATGTCTATTCTAGTTTTAAGATTTTTTTTCCCAAATTTATTTGAAATCCCATTGTGAAGATTGTCAAAATAGCCATTGTCAAGTGATCTCTCCCCTTTATCAAATTAGTTTGTACACCTGTTGGATTCAGCAGAAACTGGAGATGCATGTCTAGTTAATTATAGTCCTTAAAAAATTTAATATGAACCGTCTGATGTCTGATTCACGTGGTCAGACTTGAAGACCTTGTCACGCTTTTAAACACCATACCATGAATTAAGGCAGGAAGAGATCACGCTCTTAGCTCTTTCACATTGTAAAACAATGTTAGAAAAATAACCGCAGTAAAAAGTTTGTACACTGCGAAGCATGTGATGGATTGCTATCAAGGATTATTATTACCAAATGCTCAAAATAAACATGTTCCAAGTTAGAATAGAGAACTACTGGCTAGGATATTTCATTTTACAACTGGAAATCCTGACCTGAGTGTCAACCAGCTCCCAAATTAGAAATGACCAATGTCCATGACAGGTGGGCCTCTCTTTTAATCATACTGGAATTGAAAATTTTTATTACTTTTTGCAGAACCTAAAGCCGTGCTTCATGAATTGAAATTAAGGGCGAGAAGAAAAGTATGTCCTTCAAATTGAAAGATAACGGTTAGAAAGAAAAACTATTGAAATTCTCTCTCTATTCTTTTTGTTTTTCCTTCAAAAAGAGAGATTGTAGAACAAATAAGTTGAAGTCAGACAAACTGATCACCTCCACTTTTCCTTCCCTCCCCTTCCCTTCTCTCAGTTCTCTACCTCTTTCAAGAGCAAGCACCAAGACGGACACCAAAAAGTTCTCCTTTGATTCCGAACCTACCAAGATCGTACTACAAATTTACCAAACGGCACAAACTAACCTGTAATCACTTGTAAAGTTGTAATTAGGTCGAAATAGTGTGTGTGTTTTGCATTAATCAAAACTAAATTCCAAACAAGTTGAACAACAATCATGTCAGCACCCCTACAAAGTAAAAGAAAGTTCAACTGAACTCAATCCATAATCACACACTTCCAAATTTATAGGTTGTTTTTAAGCCGAAATTCCCCTCTAATTACACCTTTCACCTCAACTTTCTAAACTAGAATTGGGTGAAAGATTTTACACCGTTTGCGACTTCCTCAAGAAAACAAAAGCAGCGAAGCACCCACGCCTAGAAGAATATAAACACTTGTCTTAAAAATTAACTGAGAGAAATATAAGCAACATTTTTATAGAAATCTCAATTCCTTTAACATCCCGCTATTTAAACTAAACAACAGGCAAGCTTGACCAAAAATATTCAAAAAGATATTGGGAAAAATAAACCCCAATTTGCATTGCAAAAATTTTTCAACTTTAACCTTTTGACAGATACCCAGACAGTAAGCAATAACACATCACAGACTGGGCAAACAAAACATGTTAAAACCCCTCAAACCCATTTACTGCACACAACAAAATCTTAACCAATAATTTCATATATCCCCTCTTAAAGACATCTTAATCAATAATCCATATATAGACCTCCTACTTAAAGAGGTCCTTCGCGAGTCGCTGACCACCCCCATTCTTCCAAACACCTTTGACTGGTACGCTCCCCTCAGGCACCCTAGCATTATTTGTACCAGTTTCCCTCTCAGGCCTGTTAGGGCTTATATCAGCACCACTACGACCCATGTCAAGCAAAGCTGCAGCTGAGCCATCCCCTAGCCTCACCCTAAGAAATTTTGGGGTCTTCTTAGCACGCTGCTTTGTACCAGCTCCATCATCCCCAGCATTACTGGTATTACTAGATTCCCCTGCCTGTTGTGAGTTCACCATCTTGCCTTTGGTTGAAGCTCGGTACCCATCTTTAGACAAGACCTCAACCTTTTCTTCCTCTTGAGCCGACCGCTGATCAGCCTGGAGCTTTCTTACTGTTTCGAGAAAGTTATCAGTCATGGTATCCTTCCCCTTTCCCTTTCTGGAATTTTTGCTACCATTGCCGCTGCTTCCAATTCCACTATTCCCACTTCCATTTGCAGAAGATTCTCTCAGGTTCTTTAGCCTCAAGTTAGCATAATATGCCTCAGTCAATTCCTTCTGCTTTTGTGGATCAGGTAGGAGACGTGCCAATTCAGGTACCAAATTGGAAAGCCCAAATTGCTCCACATAAGAAAGGTACTCTAGTGTGCCTATATCCCCTTGGCGGTACTCAGCTGATATCCCCTTAAATAATGTGTAACGTTCCTCGTCGTTACCTAAACCAGCTCTAATTCGCTCCACCAAGGACTTATTCGCATTTCTTACATCATCTGGTACAGCTGGTGGTACCTGGACCCCATTTGGTATACTTGGGCTAACACTAGCGCTAGGATTGATGCTTGGACCTGCTTGGTTAATGTTAGGCACTGGTGTGGACTGCTTCAACTTGTTCGAAGAAGAACCAGTACTGGTACCCGTGCTGGTGGAAGTACTATTGCTCCATGCAGAATTCGGAGGACCCAGTGCAGGACCTAACCCAGGGATTGACCCATTATCTCTGGAATGAAGGGATGGGAAAGGTGGGTCTGGTTGCCTAGATCGAGGATGTATGACCTTGACCGTCCCTTTACTACGCTGCTGTAACCGAGCAGCTAGCGTATTCCTGGCTAAGCTCTGTAGCCCTTGGTGCGGTGCATGATTCGGACCAGGTTGAACTCTGTTACTTATGCCAGGAAGAGGAGGGAAAGACTCTTCTCTCAGGGCAGTTGTTCTAGAGTTCTGGTTCAAAGCAAGTGCATACCGAGAGACAGATGAGCCCCGGTTGTCAGGTGGATCGGTGGTGGACCCTGGTCTCAGGTCAGGCACATCACTCGGGTCTGACAATGGAGGGAAGGAGGATTGTTCTAGAACCTGCTCAGGTCGAGAACTGGTAAGGCTTACAGATTCAAGTGAGGCAGCTACAGACTCACCATGATCTTGGTAAATGGTTGTATCTGAAATATCATTTGACGTGTCACGTCTGAAATCACGTCCTCTGCCGCCACTAAAGCGGCCACCACGTCTCTGTTCTTGCTCACTCCTTCTGTATCTGAAGCTTGTTGGTAGCTGAATAAAATAATAATCACATGTCAAATAGGAAAACTCAGGTTTTTCAACATTCAAAAAGGGGAGTATTCAATGGTACTTGAATAAGAATTACATAATACCTGAAGTGCAGCATTTCGTTGGGCACGTGACATGTGGCCTCCATGTTCCAGTGCATTATGCCTCTATAAAATCAGAAAACATGTATAAATTTTAGTAGGTAGATGAAAAGGTTCAAGACAGCAAAGAAAGAGTTCATGAGAAATTAATTAGAAAATAAGAAGTAAAACCACCTTTAGCTCTTGTTCATTCTGAAACACTACAAACTTCTTTGCCAAGCATTCTTCACTTTCGCACAGGAAATGCTCTTGCCGAAAGTGCACCTACATGCCAAAGCAAAACTTAGCAGTTGTATACATATTTCAACCACCAGCTTTCCATTAAATTCAGGACAACATTTCAAAATTTGTAAGGTTCTGTACCTCAAGGTCGTCATAATTCCGGTAATAATCATACTGGCCAGGATGCTGTCTGTAAAACACATGTGAAATGAAGAAAAGACAATGACAAATCAACTAACAAATAAACAAAATATAAATATTCAAACACCATACATAAAATGAATATAAAAAATGGACAACCCTTTATGAATTGATCTCCAGGCTAAGTTCTCTCTTAAATAAAAATAGTGTTTCCTGCTTATTCTTTATTTTATGTTCCTGGAATTTACAAACAGAATTAACCCATTCTACTATATCGGTGATCTGCAAACTTCCAATGCTAACATGAATAGCAAAGCATTTCTGGAACTGCGCATAAAAGCTGAACACTGTAATAAAAACATACCACAAGATAGCACAACACTGTACCTCTGACATATATGGCAAGTATAATGCTCAGTAGACATGTGCATATACAGCTCATTGTCACCATAAAAGGGGCTTTTGCAGAACTCACACATTGGGTGACCTGCGAACCCACTTCGTTCCTCTTCTGTTCCATCCACCTCAGAATCACCACTTCTTACATGTTGCTGCAGTTGTGATCTTGTATATAGCTTCTGCTCACATATAAATACCTGCATGAAAATAAAGCAAACAAAACTAAAAATTTAACAACACCATTCATAAAATTGAGCAAACTCAATAATTAGAAACTACTATGAAACCATCAGGCATTAGGTTCCCAATAATTGGGTTCCCAATCAAATCTAATTCGAAACTACTATGAAACCATCAGGCATTGCCCCTCTTCTTTAATATTTTCTACCAGCCATATTAAACTAAGGAAAAAAGTCTAACGCCAGATATGGCCAAGACTATGATCAATGGACAGGCCAATTTGGTGCCATTACATTTGGCACTGCCTATCATTTTCCTATGTCATTTTACATTAAATGGTACAGTACTGTAGCAACTATTAACAAGCATCACAACTTTTTGCCTTTTCTGCTCAATGAGAAGCACTGTCATAGCTCTGGAACTTAACAATGGTCTACCAGAATCTGGATTACTTTATTCAATCATTCCTAATCCAAAATCAACAACTAGTGCTCAAATACATGTGAAGGTACATGCTCTAGTTTGGCACATATCTGTTATTGGTTTGTAACCTCTTTTCTACTGTTTCCATTCAATCATGTTAAGCTAAGTGATTACAGATGCATAAAAGTGCAGACAAGAATTGCATCAACACATGCCAAAAATTTTAATCTGTCATGGTTCCTAGATATTCTAGCTTATTCTTATAGTTGTTATTAGCTGTGCTCATTTGGACTAAACTATCTTTTGAACAAGCAAAGAAATGTACTGGAATGTAGCAGCCATTTCTTGCCGCCGATGATGAATCAGAAAGCAGATTAAGCCCTAACGAATAGTTAATAGAAAAGTTTAACTGGACCTGACCATATTAATGCACCATCATACAGGCCAAGTCTGGTTCAGGTAGAAGTATGATGAACAAACCAAGGTTATATTACCTTTCTCCCTTCCAGACAAAGGTTACACATGTGCAACTTATGTTGGTGAAACAGATGACCCTTGAGCTGCTCTATGCTCCTAAACCTGTTCCGGCGCCTTGCTGGGCCCACAGCAGCCCCCGCCTCATCAGGCCCTGCCCTGTCACACACACCACACGAGAGGCGACACATTGCTTTTATCATCTTATAGTGGTCAAGGTCATCAAAGTAGCCCTGTGTGTCTTCATGGTACCAGTAGGAACCATTCTGCCCCTCAGTGGCACCAGGTGCGAAGACTGAGAAGTCGGTCACTACCCTTGTGTAGTCTCCCATTGCCTAAGTAGAATAAATACAGAAAGGTTAAATAGATATAACAGCAAAAGAAGTAATTACATTCCTTCAAAAAGAACAAAGTGAATCTTACAGAAGGATTGCACATTCAATTAGCGAGACAATTAGTTCAGTTGGTAATTAATGATATGGTACTCCATCACTAAGTGTTGGTTTTTTCATTTATATATTTTATACTAATTACATCCAATCAATCCCTAATAGAGCAAGAATTTTCTAATAAAATATAAACAAGCCTAAAACAAGCCACGATAAATTTTGAAAAAAAAAAAAAACCTAGTTTGTGGTGATTTATCCAGCAAAAACTTAACATGTCTTCTACTCAGTCAAGTTTTGGGAGTAATTAGCATTCTGATAGAAGTACAATATCATGGAGCATCTAGAGCAGTAAAAAAGAGAATTTTACTAAAATTATAAGGAACATTTCATCAAACCAAAATTCTAAAGTTTGAAGACACCAAATAGGGTAATACATCATGTAGAGCACTCTCAGGATTCTTCACAAAATCAGAAGTCACTAGCAACAAATATCAATAACCTATTTTAGAGTACAGAATATAGTTCCTTAGATGGATACACGTGCGACAAAACTCAAATGTAATTCAATGAATCAGGAAAGCATGGTTTAAGGTAGACTGGAAAGGGTGCTGAAGCAAATAGCACAAAATTCAGGGTTTCAACAAAGTCACCCGCTTTTTTTTTTCACCGAAAGGAAGATTCCAAGTCGTTAATATCAATCAATCAACGAAGGTAAGAGCTTGAGAGAATTGAACAGTTATACCTTTGTGACGAAAACCGTTGGGCAATCGGATTTGCATATGCAACAGCGCTTGTCGTCCATGACGAAGCGGAGGCGTACCACGCAGGTTGAGCACACCTCCCGGTGACCGCACGCGCCATACGCGACCCACTCCAAAGCCTCAGCGCACACCGCGCAGCTGTCGTCCATCTCTTCCTTCGCGGATCTGATCTGACCGTTGAGGTTGAGTAACAAGCTTGTCAAGAAACCGAGAGAAAGAGAGAGATTAGGGTTTCGATCGGGAAGCGAGAAAGAGAGAGAGATGGCAGGCGGAGGCAGAGAAGGGGGATCGTAATTCGTTCAAGGGATTTTCGGTCGCTTTTTCTTTATTTAACGTGAGAAAGGAACTATTGCCACAAAAATAATTATAATCTATTTACGATTGATGACGTCGCACCATTCTGTCAATGACACTTTTCTTGACCCAGACTGATGATGCAATCTTGTAGGGGTTGGTAAAGAGATGTCAATTACGGCGGTGCGTAAAGAAGCCGCCTATAAGTTTGGAGAGAAAATTACACAATGGTCCTTCACATAACATCAACAGTAATACAAAGTATCGCTCTTTCTTCGTTTTTGTCCTTGCAGTTTTTAAAGGACTCAAGAAGCATCTCTATCGCTGGGATGACTTATTTTGAAAATTTTCACCACATTAGTAAGAGATTAAAAACTTTATTTATATCCTGTGCATAAAGATCTTGTAATCAGAATAATATTTAAGACCATTCAATCATTCAAAACATCAATAACTCGTTACTCGATGAGCTTTGGGCATAGAAACATAAAAAAATAAAGTCATCTAATTCATTGGAACCTCTGACATGCAATCAGTGTGGCCTTTTAAGAGGCGTGCAGAAAAGTAACATATTGAGTATTTCAATCCGGATATCTCACAAAGCAAAAACACATACAATCTGTACCCCACAAATTCTCCTTCTAAGACATGCGTCAGAAATAAAAAGTTGAGATCGTAAGGTGGAGAAGTAACCTGACTACAATGAAGGGCCAAGATATATTTATCATTGCTAACTATTATGGATCTACAGTAGCCTTCTAGAGGATTAATAATATTGTAGATTATAGATGTGCTTTCATAAATATTTCAATCCAAACACTTACAAATTAAATTTATTTTAATACTTATAATTTTCGTTTTAATATTTTTATAATTATAATTCTCAAGTTATGTCGGATGATCGCAGTAAGTGCAATGAAAGACAAAATCCATGTAATTATAATTCTACCAAATTGGATTGCTAAGTGTTAAAACTACTAAATAAGCATATAGTAATACTTGTACACTTATATGAAAATGTGATTTGAATTATATTTGTAGAAGATATAAGAATTGACTTGTGAATTAGGCCATCATCTATTATTGCTTGCTCTAATAAATATATACTCCACCTTATTTCAGCTTTCATTTCCTTCATTCTTTTTATTTTTAGTTTTTCATATTTATTAGTTCAAGAGAATCTCAACGTATGTAGTTCTTAAATACAAATATACAAACTAGTACACCAAATAAATGCATTGCATGACATCGCATGTATACTGAAGTGGTCGCTCAGGTACCATGATGATTTAATACATAAATCAGAACAATGTTCACTGTTATAGGAAATTGTCCTCTGGATAGCAACTTCATAAATTCAATCACAAGCTAGTACACAAAATCATAACTTCAGAAAATAAAATGCTGATGTCATGGCTTTAATGAACACAATCAAATATAATGAAGTACACCTACCATCGCTCTGCCAAAAAGAAAATTCAAATATTATGAAATTTTGATTTCACAATTGGAGAAGAAAATCAGATCTCAAAAAAACGGAGCTCCACCATGCCTTCCTTACGCAATGGGGAATACCATGTAGTAGCTTTGGCTGAGCCAAGAACTTGTAAAGCCCAATCTATTGCCAAAACAGACTCACCAATCCGTGCAATTTGGTTGCCGTCTCTTGGGTCGATGGTTATTTTTGAATCCACTCGGAAACTAAAAGGCCCAACTATCTACAAAACAAATTATAAACACATAAAATAAATAAATAAATCTAAATGAGGGCAAATTTTTGTGAGTTCACATTTGGTAAAGTACTGCATTGAAGTGGGCAACCCCCCCCCCCCCCAAAAAAAAAAAAAAGAAAAGAAAAGCCTCCCATGCGAATCTCAACGCTGCCCGCTAGAGTGTTCATGTGATTTTTCTGCCCACTTCAGAGGATATGGACTCAATTTTTGTATGCTCCTCAAAGTTTGGAAAACAAAAAAAAAATTCTCTTATAGGCTATGTAGCCTTTGGATCTCTACAAAACTTTTAACATAGCTTCAGTAGGATTTACTTCCCCATTTAGTTCTATGAATGTCCAGAATTGCAAAACAACATCAAACACGATAGCGACTACATAAATAGGAAAAGCCAATTTGCCCCGTTTTATCAGGATTCCCCTTCATGAACAATGGTTGAGAAAGAAGGAAATGTTATTATTATTTAAGAAAAATCAAGAGAGGAGGATGGTGGTAAGTGGTGTTATCTGGTGCCCTTTTGGTGCAAATAGGTACAATTATCTTTTTGGACAAACAACTTGAAGAAAAAGAGGAACTTCCTAGGCTTTTTCACATAGCAATCCCCAACACGTGCAAAGCAGCATGGCCAGAGTATATTATACTTATATTGACTTTACAAACATGGTACTGAAATTGACTTTTTCTTTTTGCGCTTTTTGATGTGATTAATGCAGAAAATTTTCTCCCTCACTCCAATAATTTTTACCAGCCTCTTTCCATCCTTAGTTTAATAAAACAGATAAATCACCTGTTGCTGCAGAGAGACTACTACATCAGGGCAAACAGCATGTAATGCCTCCACATCCAATGGCTGAGAATGGTACAGATCCTTTCCCAAATGGGTTGTGCCCTTTAGGAAAGCCGAACCAGAGTTGAACTCAAGCCTTGTGCTGAGCCGGGTCAGGTCAAAAAAGAGCCTCTGGAAGTTTCCATGTTGTGCGGTAAAGGATAGAGAACCAAATAGATCCCCTAGAAATCCATACTTGTCCTTCTCAGTGTAAAATTTTGATGAGCTATCCTGAATAAATGCACTTGCTACTGCACCTGCCAAGTTATAAACGCGACACCAGGCTCAATAAGTAATTTATGAAATTGCACGGTAACATTGCACACCAGGCTCAACCAAATTACTGAACCTGACCAAACAGGTACCACTGTACAAGATATACTGCTTAACATACCAAAACCATAGCTGCTTTGTTATAGGCATCATACCAAGTACCAAATTTGTAACAGTTAGGTATCAGACATATTGAATCATGTTTTATCATGCATTTGAGTGGTGTGTACCAAATGTATACGAAGCAGAAACATGGGGATCTGATAGAAACACATCATATGGCTGGACCATCTTCACCTTCCCCTCTTTCTCTCTCCAAAGATCAAAATTTCTCTTAAAAGAGATTGCCACCTTGGCGCATGTCCCTGGGAAAAGAGATGCCGGTACTGGTATTGGTACATCACGATTCTTTTCCTCACTATAAAATGGTTTCGGATCTCCCTTCAAATGGTGCAAGCACAAGTGGTAACTCAATCCAGATCCAACAGAGGCAAGATCAAAACCCAACAACAAAGGTACATCCCAATATGACCCTGTTTTATCCACAAAGAGACTCGGCCAAGCTGCCTCCATTGTTAAATTGAGCTTACCAAACTGCACAGATGAAAAAAAAGAGGTTCTTGCAAATTAGACCCAGTACTTTATTGTACTTGCAAATAGTGGCCAATATTTCTCAAATTTCAGTACAAAAAAAACGAGTAATATTTTTTGGACTATTACAAATGAACCTCAGCAAATTAAAGCAGAATCAAGTAGTTAATGTGAGATTCAATTAAAGTTCAATAATTTTTCAAGAGTTGATCTTTATTTGACTTTTGTGTGCTATTGATCAACATATAAAGAAACTGGGATTTGTACTGATTTGAGAAAACTTGGTTGATATTTCAAATACAACAAACTCTGTAGTGAAAATTGCAAAAAAAACCTCCAAAAGACAATTGAAAAAATAATGTTAGGGCACAGATTTCACTTAATATAATACTAGAAGAGCGAAATATTAAGGGGCATTACAGATGGTTTGCCTTGTGTTGAAAGATTGCTTTCCCTCTGCTCCGCTCCCTATTAATGTCATATGCCTCAACCAATAAGGCCGTGCTAGATGAGATTTGGAGCTCTGTAGCGGCACCAAGTGTCACAATATCTCTTGCTCGGCTTGAGATAAACTCAGACCAAGACGCCTCCCCTTTCCCTTTGGACAAACTTTCATTGATGGAAGACAACAGCTTTTGTATATCAAATTGCTCCAAGATAGACGCTGACCTGCATATTCACATACATAAATCCTTTTTAAAAAAAAATACTTATATAGATACATATATATTCACATGTATACATAATAGTGTATTTTTACTTATACTGGTAGGGAATGTACAGGTTACATACATTGACTGATACAATAATATATCAGGCCGTGGCAACAACATACCAGTGGCACGCTACAACTGCCGCTGGTACACTCCTATTCTTAGTGTATGCATACTCTAGTCCGGTATTGTAAATGTAACGAATCAAGAAACAATCTTTTATAACAATTGCACATAATTCAGTGCCAATCTTAAAATTTCCTAATGTGGAAACATAATAAAAACAATCCACAAAATCAACAGAGCATACAATTTCTCAGTGAGGTGCACTAAATTGGCATGGTGCATGAAGAAGCCTCCGTTGGCGGCGCAGAAGGAAGGCACGAGAGGAGAAGACATGAAGCGGTGCATGAAGTCAAGCTGCTTGGTCCTGGTTATGCGGGGCCCACGCGACAGGCCGAGAAGCGAGGGTGGGTCCAACGGCACAGGTCTCGCCGTGCCTTCCATCGTCACTGGAGATTCCATGTCCAGTTGCCACCGACCGCCGGCGTCCGTTGCCCATCTCATCAGCCTCGCCATGCGTGCTCTCTCTCTCGATCTCTCTCTCGCTGAGGCTCTAGCGAAGGATTTGGGGAGTGGAGAAAGTCCGGTGTGGATTGGGAATTTGCCAATTGGAATTGGAATTGGAATTGGAATTGGAATTGGAATTGGATGGATGAAACACTGGATTTGTCCAGTTTGTTAAAGTTAAGAGAAGGTGGTGCGTTAGTGGGTGGGCTGAAATGATTGGGCCTTCCATGTCGTAATGTGAGCTTCAGTTTCGTGTATTTGAGCCGTCTACAATTCGGCCCAAGATTAAGAGCTCTCTGTTTCTAGATTTGTCAAGTCCCGGTTGAAGGTGCTCTTGGAAACCTAAAATACATCCATACATAGGTTCGAATGTTTGATATTATTGTACAAGAAGATATATTAGTTGGGTAAAATTAATTAATTTCATTTAATTTCTCCATAATCAAAAGCTTACATGTATTAACTTTATTAGATAGAAAAATATTTTTTTTCCTTTGTTTTGTCACACAAACTTGCATGATAGATGAGACAGAATTTATTTTAATTGTCAAAAAAAAAGTACAAACTGTAGACAGTATTATTGGATTTTGTCTTATTATGCGTCCCTCATTCGTCACTTGCTCAACAGAACACTCAAGATAATTTATTTTAATTTAAGTATTATATAAGAAGCTAATTAATTGATAAAGCTTACGACACTCATATGCAGTCTAGCTGGTCAAAGCATAAAGCAACAAAGAGTAGGAGAATCTTCGTTGATATTCGCTCAACAATTATCATTATCTTTTTTCATTCCAAACGAAAAAGGAAACATTAATTTCCCCATCTTGCGGGGAAGGAAAAGGCTTGCTCAGTTATCATGTATTCATGTTTTAGTTGGGGATTTAAATAAGTAAAACTTGTTGATGCCTAGCTCAAATTCCAAAATATGTTTAGCATTTTCTTAGAAGTTTCAATTTGAAATTTCACATTTCTCAAATAAAAAAATTGGAGAAAGGACAATCTGAATGAGATTATTTTTCAGGTAATAGATCTCATATAAGTTTTTTCTTTTTTTTTTAGGAAAAGATAAGAATCAAGCCCTCAGATATCATTAAAACTGATCACAAAATAGTGATTCCGTATTACAAGAGTAAAAATAAAACAAAAGATAACCAAAACAGAAACTAATAAAGAAGAAAGAAAAAAAATCAAAAAGACATGAAGTTATTTGCAATTGCTTGAATTTGTCAAGTTATGCCCCTGGCAGTTGAAAACCATGAATTTTGTTCTGACATTACCTCTCTCCTCGTTTGTACAATGTCCTGAGATTTATCTTTGAAAATTCTTCTACATCTTTCTCTCTATATGAGAAACAGCATTATGGTTTCCAGTTGTCTTGTGTACTTATTTTCTTGAGCGGACAATAGAATTTCTCTGATGGTCACAGTAGTGTATGTTGGGTTGGGCAATCGTGAAGGAGAAATGTCTACGAGGTATCTTCTCAATTGTGTAGCACATATGCATTCACTGAATAAGTGTAGTGCCGATTCTTGGTGCAGTCTACACACGTAACACATGTTAGGCATGGCCACCCTCGTTTAATCAAGTTATCAATGGTCAATAGCCTGTTGTTGAGGAGTAACCAGACGAACATCATATATTTACAATCCCGTTCTTTATGTGCGGTGAATGTGTGATGAATCGGAACGCCGACTTTGAAGAGAATGCACCACTTGAATGTCTTATCCATATAACATTGTCTTTAATGTGTTGAGTAGGCCTTGTATGCTGTAGCATGGCAGTCAACCGCCCAAGTTCTTGATCAGCTTGGTTCGATAGGGCCCCATTTGTTGATACTCGCCATTGGTCTTGATAGAAGCATCGAATATATATTTTCCCCATCTCCTAGCTCATATCTCACTGAAGCATCGAATATATATGTGTGCTGTCTTTCCCAAGTCCCTCCGAAATGTGAAGTAGATAGCATCTTCCAGGGTCTCACTTAGGCCTCCAATTCCACATCCATTTAAGTAAGAGAGATATGTTGGCTTCTTCAATGCCTCTGACTCCTAGGCATCCAAGCTGTTTTGATCTTGTTACCAGTTCCCAATTTGCCAGAAAAACTGGTCTTTTTTGCCCTTGTGTTTCCTTCTGGCCATGCCATAGGAACCTTCTCCGAATTTTGTCAAGGGATGCAATGACCCATTTTGGTAACCGAAAAGTGGACATAAAGTATATGGGTAATGTTGTTAGCACTGAATTAATCATTATCAATCTTCCTCTTATGGATAGTAGCTCAGCCTTCCATCCCGAAGGTCTGTTCTATACCTTTTCTGGCAAAGGTTGATATGTGGCTTTTGTTAATTTTTTGTCAGATAAAGGTAGACCAAGGTATATCATCAGAAATTTCGCAAATTTGCATTGCAAGATGTCAGCCAGCTAAACTACCTTCCCAGTGGTGTCTACTGTAATGAGCAGCTCTGATTTTTGAAGATTTATCTTTAGTGCTGACAATCGACCAAATATATTGAATATGAGTTTGAGAATGTGCATTTGCTGCTGTTGCGGCCTCAAGAATATCAATGTGTCGTCTGCGTACAGGAGGCATGTTTTACATCCCTGAAAAGGCGACTTGAGCAGTTGTAGCTCATTTAACTTTGTGATCCATTTGGCCAGAAAATCAATCGCTATGTTGAAGATTAAGATTAAGAAATTAAGATTGTTTGTATATTATTTAGGTAACGTAATAGAAAATTAGAATTGAGACATCATCAAGTTAACAAAACATGCTTGAGAGAACCTTGTTAGGTATTTCAATCATTCAGTACGGCATAAAGATAATAGGTGAAAAAAATTATTTTAAATGGTTTTTAATTAAGTACGGTGATTATATCAGGAAAGAAAAATAAGTAGCTGGTTCAACTAAACTTTATTTTTTGAAGATAGATATTGCCTAGCTAGTGCAAGACAATTTATTAACGAGATCATGTATGTAGACATATCCTGACAAAATTTACAATACATAATTTCTCTGATATGTATACTTGCTCATATATGCTGCTGGTATTACTTATTTCTTCAAATTCAATTTCTTATAATTAAAGAAGTCGGAGATTTTTTTAAATTAATAGCCATATGTGTTCTCGATAGCAGCAATGCAGAAATTTTTGCCTTCCACAGAAAATTGTTAAGAACATATTTTTATACCAATTGTTGATTTTTTTTTTCGTTTAGCGCATTACGATGATAAATTCAATAAGGATAGGCAAACATTTTTAACTAGTATCTTCAAATATATACTGTAGCCATTTAGCTGGTTCTCTTTTTTCTTTTTTTAAGTATATTTAGATTTGAGTCGGGAGAAGAACGATGGGAATAATAGAAGTTTAATTGGAGTCGGTATATACCACTATTATAGTAGAGATTGTAAAATATATAAATGATGGACTATGATAAATACCATCTATGTATGTATTATATTATAATTCAAGCTATGCTTTTAATCACTGAAGCGGGCTTGATGGGAAGATAAAAGAATTTGTTAAAAGCCCATTGTAATAATTTTATAGCAGCCCATTTATTGCTCAAAAACTGAGAGAAAGGTAAATGAACTTCCATCAAAGACTACTACAAAGTACTCAATGTTATTCAGAAAAAAAAAAAAAGCACTGACATGAACATTTTTTATTAATAAGAACTCTCATTAGCTAGCTCTTATATTTATTATTTTTTAAATATTTTTAGGCATGATTTGTATCTCTTCATAGTAAGAAACAAGAGCTATCACCTTCTATACTAAGCATGTGGTTCTTATCAACACTCTATTAAAGATAAGAATGTTCAAATATGTCTTTATCATCTTTCCAACAACCAAAACAATCATCCATTTTCTTTTTCTTTGTTATTTTGACTTCTTTTTTTAGTATAAAAAATTCTCTTATCCAAATAATCCACACTACAATATGTAGGATAAAGTTGAGGCAGCGTTTTAAGTCGTCCGAGAGCGAAAACTCAAAACCAACCTAATTGTTGTAAATATATAATCCTACACATGAAACATAAGATTAAAGAGGGAAATGTTGGAAATAATATAATAAAAAAATAGTGAAAGTCTAATTAGGGATCATTTTTTTTAATCAACATGAATTCTTAAGAACGTAAGTTAGTTAAAAAAAAAAAGGAAAAACAAAATTCTAAAGAAAAGAGTAATTTTCTCTTTGAAAGAAGGGCTTCCTAGTCTCGAATTCTAACGTCTATTTTTTTTTAAAAAAAATTATCAAAAATGAAATCTCGTCCTAGGCATCTCTGTATAGGAATCACTTATTAGTGTATTAGAAGCTTATCTATCTTGAATTAGTCATCTAAATTATGTCTTAATTAGATTTCCTTTTTTTTTAAATATTGTCCCGGTACGGGCACCAATTTAACATATCACAATAACACAAACATCATATAATTAATTAAATTAAGAGTAATAATTTTGATCCCTCAGAAAATTTCATCCAGTACAGAATTAATTTTTTCACTCCTCGAAGGATAAACTCTATACATTGAAAAAACAAACCCTATATAATTTTTATAGTGAGAAAAGAGTCACCCCATACAGCACGAAATTTCTGGATAATAATTAGCAACCTCTTAAATTAATATTAGTTTATAGTAATTAGCTGATTGACAAATTCTTTACAAATTATACAAAACCTACTCCTTGAAGCATTTGCGTGTGTGACCTATGCACATGAGACTCGGTTCTTTATTCCGTTCTTCAATAACAAATGTATTTTGTATAAATGCTTTCTATATATATATATATATATGTCCGTAATCATAATTTGACGAAACTTGGAGTCAATAAATAAGAAGCAAAAAGGAAAAAAGATGGATTGGGAGAAAGGAAGTGGTTTGTTCTTCAACAAACAAACAAAAATTAAAGGGAAAGAAAAAGAAGGTTCGGTGGGCAGAAAGGAAATATGACACGGAGAAATATATAATATCTCCACTGGTGGACAGTAAAGAAAGATGATTGGATTAGATAAGAAATTTGATGGAAAATACATGCAAAAAACAAAAAAAGGAGCTGCTTTTTTTTCTGTTTCTTTTCTTCACATTGTGGGTTGGTGAAAAACAGATGGAAAACAAATAACCAGGGAACCAACGAGAATGGGAGATATTGACAAAAAAAAAAAAGTAAAATAAATGTTCAAGTTGTTGAGTTGGATAGATCGTCCTCCATATTTTCATATGATTATTAAGTTATTATAGAGGGAAATCCACTTTTATCTGTTCTATTTTAAAAGCGTGCGTCACAGCAGTTTTAAAATTTTTATAATTCTCGAAGTCAAATTTCGTAAATTGTTTCGGAATATTTTTACATATCGTGATTAATATTTAAGATTGTTGTAGTTATAATATGAATTTTTGAGGTATATATAAACAATTTATTATGTGTTAATATTTAGGCCTTACATGTCAAGTACTTCTATATAAGTAATCAAAGATACAAACATCTAATATTTTTAAGAAAAATGCAAATATCTAATAGGTCAAGTACTTCTATATTTGTATTTGCATTTGTATTTGGTACAAATATCTAATATTAAAGAACAAATGGCAGCATAGATATTAACATTTGATAACATGTATATGATTGGGGAGGGATCGATAAAACATAGGAATAAGAGAATAATTCTGAGATAATTTTTATCATCACTCTCACAAAGAATAAAAATTGTCCTCTTATCTATCTAGCTACTTCGTTTCCAACCAACCATGGCCTACAAATATAAACATTTAACAGTGAAGATAGAAACAAGAGTAAAGTTAGGATGAATTTAAACTCATCAAAGCTATTGATGTCTTCAAATAATAAATTCAATTTGTTCAATAAATTTTTCATATCAAAATCTTGTTGGATATCAAAATTTTCTATTTTTGAAGTTTTTTAACTATTTTTTCGAATTTTTTGAAAATGATACTAAAATAATAATAAAATAAAGAGTGTTTTGCATATTAAAATTGGTCATTTTGATCTGAAAAAATAGTTAAAAAATTCTAAAAATAAAAAATCTTGATATCCTATAAAATTTTGATATGAAGAATTTATTGAGCAATTTGAATTTATCGTTAAATATTGATTCGATGTATTTTAAATTAAACTTACTAACTTCTTTAATAAATTTAAATTCAGACTAATTTTACTCACGTAACAACTCCGACATAAATGCTAACAACTGCAACAATGCATAAAGAGCAAAAGTTTTGGGCACCTACACTTTGCACGTGTGAACACATGGCAATATAATTTTAAATGCCAGAAATTTCATGTTTAAATATCCAATAATTGCCTTATAAACACCTAAAAATGTAAGAAGTGTTAGTACATAATCGTGCACTATGAAGTGCTTGTACAGGATATAATATAAAATATAGACATAAACATTTGACAATATATACATTAATACATAACAGTTTAAATATAAACACCAGCAATTAATAATACCTAACTAGGGACGCTGACGCGGCTCTTGGTTAAACACAGTGCAAGTCATATCATATCGTATTATCAGCAAATATCTGTACATGTGGATGTGGATCCAAAAGATTGATTTCGCTTTTTAGATGGAGAAACCTTCGTCTCTAGTCCTTGATTGAACCTCCTCGCCTAGAATCAACTGATTGAGATTGTCATGTAGAGACATTATTAAACTCCTTTTTGTTCGGATTTTATATTAATAAAATAGTTTATTCCGTGTTAACGAAAATTTTTAAATAATTTGTAAAATTCATGTTCTTTGTCCGGAGAGTTTACATGTTTGAAATTCGATAAAAATATAAATATTTAAAGTTGTTCCTCATCTTTATCTTAAAGAAGTTTGTGAAATATTCAAATTATAATACAGTAATACTAATACTAAGCAAACAAGTAGGCGATTGATTTGATAATTCCCTGATTATAAGTTTAGTACGTACTAATTCAAAAATGAGGCAAATTTTACCTAATACATTTGTTCTTTTTTTAGATAATATATATATATATATATATCTTTCCAATTTCTTTTTATTTACTTGCACATAAACGAGTCATTTGCAGCCAAATGACAGAGACTGAGAGAGCAATGATTTACCCAGCTAATTGCTAGCATGCATATTGAACCAATTTTTATCCTTCTCTGTGTATGTGTTTTTCTTTTGTCAAATCGATTTTTTTTTTTTTTTGACGAAAGGGATGGGAATCTGGTGAGGACGGCTTACTTCAGCAATATTTAAATTGGTTGTTAACTATATATGAATGTCGTAAACATCTTGAGTCATCTAATGAAAATAAATTTCTATCAAATCTCATCAATTTTTCATGTATAATATACAAAATATATACATTACATTATAGCTACCGGATTCCAAATTAAAATTATTTTTAATTTTTAATCATTGTTCAAATCGTCAAGTTAATTTATTGTCAACATATCCCGCCATTTTTTTAAAAAGATCATTAAGTTTACCGTCTGATCAAAATTAAATGCCAAGAAATTCTCATATAAAGAGGACCAATAACTAAATATTTTTTATGCATATATATATAACCGAACATTCTAGGCTTTTGGAGTTAGAAATACCTCTAAGTATAGTCTTTTGTGGTGTGTCAGGTTCTTTTGTAGTACTCCACATATAGGGTGGACAGTATAGTTGATTTGAATCACTGAATGTTATCTACATGATAAATTTAATAGAACAAATGATAACAAAATTTATGTTGAACAACTCAAATTTTGTCCACTCCATCTATATTATTACGGAGGATGTGAAGTCTTGCTATAGCTTAAGGGCGATCAGCAGTTGCACGAGACATAACAATTAAAATATATCAAAACAATGATGTAATGTAGAGACTAGAGAGGGCACACAAGAAATATCAAAAAAAGAAAGAACGGGGAAGAATTGTCAAATTTGGCTATTTAGTGACCTTGAAGTCATCCTATTTTGAACTAAAAAACTACAACCTAGCTTGAAACTAAACTATCAAAATTAGTTATCTAAGTTGGTAAAAACAATAAAAAAGTTCTAAGGACCACGACTTCAACTTCATCAGCAGAAATAGATAATCTTTTTGTGTGGGAACTAACTAAATTAAAAAAATTGTTTTGATTGGTGGATAGAACAAATTTCAGCAAACTTGTTTTTCTTGATTATGAATCTCAAGTACATATATATACATAATTAATGCAAGATAAAAAAAATACTGATCAATGCATAGTTTAGATTTTCTTCCTCATCTGATACATAAAATAGTTTAAACATTTTAATTATTTTTTTTAATTTTACATATATAGTCAGAATTGCTACACACATCGTGAGCTTCAAAACTAGATAAAAAAACTAAATAAAACATTCTCAAATATTTGAAACCGAAATATAAGTGCCATAAGTACTATAAGAAAAAGGAAATATATATGCAAATAAAAGAAGTTGGAATATTCTATGGTACTGGGACCGGAGCAGGCCATATATATATATATATACACAATATACAAATGAAATGAGAGTACAGAAGCTGCTACGAATTTTCTGTGGAGCGTACGCTCTGGTTTAGTGTGGCTTTATAGGTAGTGTTACAAGTGTTGACATACATTTAACAAAAGTAAAGTTCCTTTTAATTGTTTCTTGTCAGTCACATGGTACATATGACGCGTTTAAAGCAGCCACAGGGGATCCGGATTGCACACAGTAGTGGTGGATAGGTTGTTGATTTCTTGCTCTCAAGCTTTCTTATCTTAATACTACTGACCTTAGATAGATTCAACTCAGTTTACCTACTCTCCTTGCTGACAAATTAATTGACCAGAACATTTCCCTCAAAGAGAGAACTAGCACATATAGACTTTCCAATTTTGTAAGTAACATGCATACAACAACAGGACATGTCAAGGCACAATTCTCAATCATTCAGTGCATTTGGAGTGATGTTTAATTCAAAACCAACTTGTAGATTAACTGAGCAATTAAACTGTGCTGTTGTCACTGCCATGTCTGGTACCACACAGTACTTCTGTTCAGTGCACAAACTTGTAATTAAAATTGCACGATTATGCAATTGGTCGACAATAGTAGAGTGTGTCAAGTTTAGAGGACCTTTCAAGAAATAATTGAGAACCAAGGCTTACATCATCAAAGGCCTATAAATACACCCATAGCACACTACGAACATTTCAAGAGCTTCACTAGTCTCTTATTAATTTCCTCTCTTTCGAGTGCTTAATTAATATTCAGAAGCTCTAATTTTGCACAAATGGGTTTCTCTGTAACCCGAATCACACAATCACTTGTCCGTTCATCCAAGCCGACACCGGTCGTATCCGAATCCCTGTCAATTATTGACCGTGTGCCTGGTCTCAGGCACACGGTCAGGTCCTTGCATGTGTTTGAACACGGAGAGAAACCAGCTAGTGTCATTAGAGATGCATTATCGAAGGCACTTGTATGGTACTACCCATTCGCAGGACGGTTTGTGGGGTCGGTACCGGATGGAAATGTGCATGTGGCGTGCACCGGAGAAGGCGTTTGGTTTGTCCAAGCCGAAGCTGGGTGCACACTGGGGGATGTGAATAAGCTTGACCATCCTCTTGTGATAAATGAGGATGAGTTGCTGCCTCAACCTGGACCTGACATGGATCCCTTGTCCATGCCTGTCATGATGCAGGTATGATAAAAATATATGAGAATTAGTTATCTAGTTTGTATACTTACACACGTAACTAATTAGGTTAATTAAATTAGTGTTATATTAGACTATGATTACTTGAATTGAAGAGCATTAATTAACACATTATCTTAATGACATGGTCAGGGTTATATATTTTCTTGTGAAATAGATATAATACTTCTACAAGCAATTTGGTTGATCTGTCTTGTGTGCAGGCAAAATAGTGCGCTTTCTTTTTCTTTTTTTCTTTTTTTCTTTTTCCTTTTTGAAGTAGGTTGTAGTCAACCTCCTTGTGGAGAATTGTTAGACTATTCTAAGTATATATTTTTAAAGTTAGTCCCACCAACTCCGAATTAAACTAAACTATAGAGCTTTAGTAGAATTTTTAATCGCTTTAGGTGTGTACAAATTATCCGTCCCACTAGCTAATTAAGACCGGATGACTTATAGATATAAATAGCCTTAAAATAACAAAACCCAAACTTATAAACCAAATGTGAAATTAAATATCATGAACTAATGAGTTGGTACAGCTTCTAGCTAGTGTTCCAAATCAATTTAAATAATACTCGTACTTGATACCCAGTAAACAATAGGATATATACACTGGTACGCACAATTTATTGTTTTTTGTGTGGTAAGTCACTGGTTTAAAATCTGGATGGGATATTTTTTTACAGTCAATTAAAGTTGGATGACTTTAATCCTCATATTTATCTAAAAAAAAAAATTTAAGTATTTTTTTTTCTTTTAGCATACATCTAAGTTTTAAAATACATGACACTACACATCATGAATGATAATAATAATTGATTTTTATAAGATAGAAAAATCAATTCAGTTAATAGTATCAAATATATGGAACATTCTTATTCTCATACAGGTGAAAATATTTGCTTCACACAATCTCATTAATTTAGTCTGAAATTTTTGTATCTCCAAATTAAAGTTAATTATCTTTTGTCATTCTAATATGTAAACGACGTAATACCCTATTTAAAATAAAAAATTGTGATAACATATTAAAATATTTAATTTAGTCATTGAATTATGCTAAAACAATTTACCTAAACCTTATGTAAACTAGCAAGTGAGCAACAGAGCAACTCTGTTGTGCAAAGTGGTTGTGGTGATATCAAAAGCATATAAGTTCTCACAAAACTCAAGGAAAAAGTTCAAAATCCCTATTAGTTGGCTTTTTTTTTTATGAAAAATGAGTTCTAAATCTCTATAAATGTTCATAAAGAATTTTTTTATTTCTAAGTTTTGAATCTACAATTTTTTAGACACAAAATATTATCTTTTATCACTAAATGAAAATTAATTCTACTATTAATTGATTGTCTACTAATAATTACTATAAATGTTTTCTGAGATGACATGTCCAACATAAGTATAGTACCCAACAGCAAGACTGAAAGTGAAAAAGGCTCTGATAAATTATAATTTGCTTTTTCTAGAAATCTAGAGTGTGCACTAGGACTGCATATTATATCACTAATAAGGATCTCTGACCTCAAAAATGCTTCATGATGGGATCCACTACCTATAGACTATAGTATTGAATTCAGATGGTGCACAAATACGTCTTATGACATCACAATAAAATAAATGTATTCTGAATATACATATTAATTTGTTCTTTGCAAAGTTGTAAGTTAAGATGTGACCTCAATGTTAGACATATATGGAATAAACATGGTGTAACATACATTATTCTGATAGATAGATAGATAGATAGATACACATCTGTCATTACCATCTAATTTTTCATTCCTTATTCGTCGTCACATATTATCTATTTGCTAGTTGAAAATCTATAGCAAATTTAAATAAAACGACATGGTAGGTCGAAGGGCAATTATTCGATTAATATATGGAAAATAATGTTAAGCCCTTTTATGAGATTCTTGGATCATCAACATAAATCAGAACCATTAGCTTAGAAATAATTAAGGTATGGTCAATAGTAAACACATGATTTCAAGAATTACGTCTAGTTTAATGGTTAAAATAATATCTTTCATATAGAATGACGTATATTCATAATTCAGTAATCTAGTGGTTAAATATGTGATTCCATCTTTAAAAAAAATACCAAATACTCATATTTTACATAAACAAACAAAATTTAATCATCTAAATCTACATTTGGTAGGCAGGCGTTGAGCCATCCTCACCAGCATTCCTCAATTAATTAATTGGGGTCGGCGTAATCAACAAATCCATACAGTATTTTTAATATTATCCTCCATTTGTCCTACTATATATTTAATATAAATAAATTATATAATTGCAGTCGGTAGTTAATTTTTTTTATAAAAGTAAAAAGAATCCTAATTATTACATTGCTCGGACTGGCGTCCTTAATTAGTCTTACCATTGGGAAATGCTAGTTAATTATTATTGATCACAACTTCATATATATTAGTTCTTTGAAATTGTTCTAAGCATAGGGAGGGAATCTTTTCTTTTCCTTTTTTTATAAAAAAGGGATGGCACCTCAAAAAAAAGAAAAAAAAAAAAAGAAAAAGGAAGGTGGAGAAATGCACACTTCTTCTAGAATGCTTTCATTAGCTGTTGAAGTGCATTTCTGATGCCCACCGATACTCCAATAGTTCTTCTGTGGTACTTCAAAAGAAAGAAAAAGAAAAAGAAAAAGGTCTTCTGTGGTACTTTGTTGCATGATCTTTTTAAAGGTTGCACTATTAGACTACTTTTTTTCCTATAAGCACTAGTGAATTTCTTTGTACAATAATTATAGCATTGAGGCGTAATCACAATTAATTCTTTTAATTTTCTTTTCTTTTATTCCCTTGTTTTCTCGTGAATTTGCCTCATGTATGCATTATATATATATGGTCTATGTAAGGAAGTAGTTCAACTGATATATATATTGACGTGAGCACATAGACTTGCGTACCTCATCCTCAAATTAATAACAGCCAAATGGTTCCATCTCTACCCCCTATAATCTATCTATTAGAGCAACAAAGCATCCAAATTAAATTCATTTTTAAACACAGTGAAGTAAGAGTGGTTGACTTGCTTCTAACGCACACAACTCAACCGAAATCACAAATTAATTAACTACCATTAATCTTGTCTTAATGAATTAGGTGACTGAGTTCACATGCGGCGGTTTCGTCATCGGCCTGATTGCAGTTCACACCCTAGCCGACGGGCTCGGCGCGGCCCAGTTCCTCAATGCCATTGCTGACCTGGCCCGAGGCCTACCCGAGCCCACTGTAAAGCCGGTGTGGTGCCGGGAACTAATCCCCAACCCACCCAAGCTGCCGCCGGGCCCACCACCGGTCTTCCCCTCCTTCAACCTTCAACAGCACATCTCAGATGTCAACTCGGCAGATGTCGCCCGTGTCAAGGCCCAGTACATGGAATCCACAGGCCACTACTGCTCAACCTTTGATGTGTGCATTGCCAAGGCCTGGCAGGCCCGAACCCGGTCCATCGGGCTGAGCCCAGAAACCCTAGTCCATGTTTGCTTTTTTGCAAGCACTAGGCATTTGCTACACATGCTACCAGAGGGGTTTTATGGGAATTGTTTCTACACTGTTACTGCCACTGCCACCAGTGGTGCTGTCACCTCTGCAAAGCTGGTAGAGGTGGTGAAGATGATTCGTGATGCGAAAGCGAAATTGTCAGGCGACTTCGCCAGATGGGCCGTCGGGGATTTCAAAAAGGACCCGTATGAATTGACATTTGAATACAATTCTCTGTTCGTGTCAGATTGGACAAGGTTAGGGTTTCTTGACGTGGACTACGGGTGGGGTACCCCTAGCCATGTGGTGCCTTTCCAGTATGTTCATTTCATGGCAGTGGCTATCTTGGCACCGCCACCGGCACCGAAAAAGGGAACCAGGATAATGACACAGTGCGTGGAGAAGGAGCACTTGTCGGCATTTCGTGATGAAATGAAGTCTTTCTTCTGAGATATTGGAATGGAAAAACTACAATATTATGATTATCTTATGGCTATCGTAGTTATATATTTTTAAGTATTGTATAATTATAATATACCATGTAAATCTGTCAATGCTGGTACTGTTGGCAATGAATAATGAAGGGAATTCGGTTTTCTTATATATATATCTTCATCCTTTTGCAAACACTTGCAAGGAGAAAAAAATCATGTGAATTTATCTTAAAGCTTTTCTTTCGGAACCCTCAAAATTAACTTATCTACAGAGAATCTTTAACTGTCAAAAAACTGTGCATATATTTTGTTTTCCAAACCTTCGACCAGATTGATAAATGCAGCGATCGATAACACCTGAGGCACAAGCAACGATAACTCTTTTGAGAAGCCATTTTGCACATCTAGAAAGCTGTAGCAACAGAGTCGTTAATTGATTAACAAATGCTATACACATGCTGAAGCCAAATTTAGCATGGGGATGTGTTGACTGTGCAGCTAGCCTCGTCTATGCTCAATCAGTACTGTTGTTAAAAACGAGCAACTAGATTGACTTGTCGACTAATTTACGAATAGTGTATGCATTTACTTGTTGCTTTATTCACGAATAGTATATACAATTGAATATTTTACGGTCTCATATGTCGAACTGCCATCAAATCCGATTAATCACCTATCAAAGTTGTTTAGTTTGCTGTTAAAATCATCAGTTGCTGGTCAAGACTGTCTAGCCCATATAAATTTTAAAAATTTTATGCCATTAAATACAGTAGATTAAGCAACCAATCAATTTCGTTATTGTGTTA
This sequence comes from x Bolboschoenoplectus mariqueter, assembly GCA_037678475.1. Classification (NCBI taxonomy): domain Eukaryota; kingdom Viridiplantae; phylum Streptophyta; class Magnoliopsida; order Poales; family Cyperaceae; genus x Bolboschoenoplectus; species x Bolboschoenoplectus mariqueter. The sequence goes on along the minus strand of CM075239.1, from coordinate 135,696 downwards.
TTCTCAACAAAAATTTCAAGTTAACAAATACGACTTGATTGTGTATAGGTATAGCTCACAATAAGTTACTTTAAATCAAATTATTGAAAGTGTCACATATTGTTATTATTCTTTTTATTGTTGCGGTTACTCTCTTTACAATGAAATTACAGTAGATACGCATATTAGACAAGACAAAATATAATCTATCAAACTAATATCCGTGTTTATAAAAACATTAATACAAACACAATTATCCACAATTATGTTTAATCAGCCACCTTACAATTAGTCAATTAACAGTGCTTGTCCGTTTGTCAAGCACATTTCATGTGACACGCCAAGCGTTGCCACATTTACCTGAAAGCAATTGATCTATTCATAATTCATTGCAACATTTGAATTTAGTCACAAGCCAAGCGTAACTTTGATTTCGCGCCAACAAGCGAATCAAGAATTAGCGGAACCCTGAACTATCTTATCTGTGAAGCAATAAGTCGAACGCTAATTTGTTCAGTAGACTTGTGAACTAACAAAATCAAGTCATGCAATAAATCGAGGTTGAAAAGGCAATCCAATTTTCCAAACAAAAGAAAATGAAATACTGTCTGACTGGAATAAATTTTACTTAATATATTTACCTGAGTAAAATGACAAATGACCAATATGCTGTCTGTCACCTACTAACATTTAAAAGCAAACGCCTGAGACGTCTCTCTTTGTATTTGGTAATCCTGCTCTTTTAGTTTATTTCTTTTCTTAAATTTCGAATTTGTTTATGTATTGTACAGTTTAATGGAATAATAAAAAGCCATGGTCATAAGTCAGATTTAGTAAAACTCATACAACAAAAGGAAATTGTCGGAGATTTGTTCAATCAACTTCGTCTAGCTTCACAAAGACGAGCACATTTTCAACCTTCTCAGGTAAATATTCTTTTTACAATGGAATTTAAACAAACAGGACCTTTCTGGGTTATTATGAAGTTTGTTCTCACAGCTGTCTTCATTATATTGTAGTCAATACAGGCTACAAATACGGATGATTTTGAATTGACTGAGAGCATGCAAAAGCTACTAATTGTCATGCAAAGATTGGATGAAAAAATTGCACCATTGTTGGAGGCTGATGGTGAACTCTTCAACAAGAGGTATAACATTAGAACTATGTATTGGATCAATGATTCCTAAGGCAGGTACCAATATGCAAAATGTTTTATTTGATTTCATATCTTAATTCGGCATACTCATCTTTTCTTTTCAGATGGGGTTACTTGTTCCGTCCAGGCCTTTGGGATAAAAGCCACCTTACAAGACAAATTGAGAAGTTAGTGATTCTTGCTTGCTCTTTTTCTCATGTTTTTTTTCCTTTTCAGAGAATAAAAGTAGTTCTTTTGTTCTTTATTTCTGAACAAGTACAAAATATGCATGCCTAGTGATTCTTGCTTACTCTTTTTCTCATGTAGATTCAGCATTGTGAAATACTGTCTTCCTCCTTGGTATCGGTACGGGTCCCTGTTTATGCAGTGGCAATTTCTTTTTTCATTCACAAAGCAATTTAGTCACATTACACTTCTAAAATTACAAGAACAGATGGAAAACTGGTTCACATATAAATCATGTAGATGCTTTACAATTAAGTTGCTACTTTGCAAATTAGCAATTTATCTTTTATTCAGACAAATCATGATTACAGTTTTTACTAGACATCACTCACTTGAAATGGAGTGGAAAAAATAACTACCATTTTACAATTGGTGGTTTTATGACCCCTGATCAAGCAAACTCCTTAAGTGTCCGATATAGAATACGAATGTGGATCATGTGCTAGAGTCTGCCAATGAATCACAAGTCAAGAAAGGAAATGCTATAAGTAAAAAATTAGTCAACGAAGTAAATGGCTTAGCATCTTATGTGTTGGATTACTAAGATGTTTTTCAAAACTGAAATGCTGTTGGCACATATTAATGAATATTGGACATGAGAGCCTTCTACATGTAATGATCAAAAAATTAGAGGAAACGAACATCAAATTATTTGGAGTGGCTAAGTTGCATACTTGATGTTGTTGCATAGCCAGTTCTGACTGGTGGAGCATGCATTGTTAAATAAAGAACAGATGTCATGTTTTTCCGATTATTAAAAATAGTGCATTTTTTAGCATGGACAAAATTTGGCCAAAATGTTCAATTAAAGGAAATAACAGAAAACTCCTACAAACCAAAATGTAAAGACATGAACAAAACCAAAAGAAATAATTTGGTCACCTGCTCCTGTGAACGGAAGTACATAAATGGGGTGTAGAGTAGGAAATTTGAAACCCTTGATGTATATATATCAGCATACCTGTTTAACATAACACCAAAATAAGTAAATAAAATTCACTATTCCCGCCGTCAAGGGTTAATTGGGTACTATATGTACAGGATTCTAAGAACAGGTACCAGCTTTGGAAATATTATCCTTTTGTTTGCTTTTCTTATGTTTCTATTCACTTGATTTGCATGTAATGTACAGCTAAAAGATTGAAGCTGAATCTAGGCATGCATATTTTGGACTTGTTCAGAAATAAAGAACAAAAGAACTGCTTTTATTCTCTGAAAAGGAAAAACAACATGAGAAAAAGAGCAAGCAAGAATCACTAACTTCTCAATTTGTCTTGTAAGGTGGCTTTTATCCCAAAGGCCTGCACGGAACAAGTAACCCCATCTGAAAAGAAAAGATGAGTATGCCGAATTAAGATATGAAATCAAATAAAACATTTTGCATATTGGTACCTACCTTAGGAATCATTGATCCAATACATAGTTCTAATGTTATACCTCTTGTTGAAGAGTTCACCATCAGCCTCCAACAATGGTGCAATTTTTTCATCCAATCTTTGCATGACAATTAGTAGCTTTTGCATGCTCTCAGTCAATTCAAAATCATCCATATTTGTAGCCTGTATTGACTACAAAATAGTAAAAATACACAGCTGTGAGAACAAACATCATAATAACCAAGAAAGGTCCTGCTTGTTTAAATTCCATGGTAAAAAGAATATTTACCTGAGAAGGTCGAAAATGTGCTCGTCTTTGTGAAGCTAGACGAAGTTGATTGAACAAATCTCCGACAATTTCCTTTTGTTGTATGAGTTTTACTAAATCTGACTTATGACCATGGCTTTTTATTATTGCATTAAACTGTACAATACATAAACAAATTCGAAATTTAAGAAAAGAAATAAACTAAATGAGCAGTTGTGCGATACAAAGAGAGACGTATCAGGTGTTTTCTTTTAAATGTTAGTAGGTGACAGACAGCATATTGGTCATTTGTCATTTTACTCCAGTTAAACATATGAAGTAAATTGTCCACTAAAATGTGTCTATCAAGGATTTCATAAACACGAAACTACTACAACAAGAAGTGCACATGTATGTGCAGTTGTGCGATACATGCCTGAACTGATTGCTCGCCGGATCTGAGCAAACTATGTTTTTGTGGTTCAAATCTTATTAGATTGGTTTTATTCTTAAAGTTAAGCTCAAGTTCCTACCTCATCTTCTAATTCTCGGCAAATCAAAGCAGTACGCCATCTTAGGTGAACCTTAGATTGGCTAACATCAGTAAATATATGGTCACCAACATATAATATTTCATCTCCTTCCAAATCTAGTGATTTCTCTACCATCTGGGCACTACCACCAGAATACAATCCTCCTTCAGAACATCAAACAAATTATCTTATTACATTTCATTTTATTCATTCATGTCTTAATATAAAACTACTGTAATATTATAATGTTGTTAGTATTCTTCTTTCTTGGTTTTTTCTTAATGAGGTTTTAATTTTTATATATCAACTTAGGCTAATTGGGGTTTGAACGTCCACCTGATTAATTGCTTTGCAGCTTGTCCTAATCATTATCTTAGTCTATCTAGATGCAGAAACATTAAATATATATATCACCTGAACTTGCTTTAAAACAAGGTCGCATCAACCCATCATCCGTCACGACTTCATACAATGGATTTGCCATTTGAAAAAACTCAGGTTTTCGAGCTGACACTATTACCTGGATATAATAAAATAAAGAAAGAAAGAAGGGTTAAGACAGTGTAAGGTTTTTTGTGAACTGCACAAAAGTAGTAGCATATTTGCAAATAAAATCCCACATTAACACCCACCATAATTTGGTTATATAGAAATTATTTTCGAACGACCATTGGTAATCTGAAGTTCAAATAGAACAAAAAAATGATTAAATTACTTTAGCTTTTTTCCATTCACCTGATTAAAAGTATTTGCAAGTCCATGTAAATTTACAACCAAAATTCAATTCCCACCTTTTGGTCAGTTTGTGCTCAGTGTAAATGATATGGAAATTCTTACACTGTCAAACTAAGCTACAAATAACACTTTTCTTGCAAATTTATAAAAAGGCGGGTAATTAGATGCTAACATTACAAATTTTGGTGTTATTTCCAGAATGATGAAAGATGGTTCTTTCTTTTTTTTTTTTTTTTTTTTTTTTTTGGGGGGGGGGGGGGGGGGGGTTGTAGATCTCCCCATAATATGATACAACTGAAGAACCCATCCAAACTGTCCAAGCCCGAACACCCCACCCCAATTGGAACTTGTGTGAAAGGTCAATGACAGAAAACCACCCCAGCTAAACAAAAATCAAGACATTGCCCGAACTGACATGAAGCTGCAAATCATAACAAGGACCTGAACCCAGAAGCTCTAAACCTAGTAGTCTGGAAATTCAGCCAACCTGAATCTGCTGGAAATGACATAAGATCTACAGGAACCCAGCCACAATTCCATATTAATTTTGTTCCTATCATGACATGAAATGAATTAACTGAAACACCCAGAGGACTTGACTTGGATACAACCTGACCATGACCACAACAGCCAAGGACCCAACTGTAACCAAAAGCTGCCAGTTGACTGATAAAGAGAACTGACAAAACCCACAATTTAGAATAGGACCAACCTGAATTACACAACACCCCAGACAGAAAGCAGAAGAGACCCGAACACTATTTAACCTAGCCCATACAAGAATTGACGTTGCAGTCATAAAAATAAAAGAAATATTACATATAATACAGGCATTGAGCTGCAAGTAGCAACAATTCAACAACAGTGAAATAAAATGCAGAGAAATGCTCGAAAAAACATACCATGTCAAAGAGATCTCTCCAAACCATGTCATTAGGAAGGAACTTATTGAAGGCATGATGCATCATTTTATTTGTGTAGTGATAATCGGAGTTTGTAATTAAAAGCAACCTTTTACCAGCCTGAGAGAAAAAACTTATAATAAAATATTACAGGAAATGACAATACCAACAAAAACAAGAAAAAAACCAAGAATTGAGATTGTATTTAAACTAACCTCTTTTTGATCTAACAGAGCCAGAGGCAGCTCTGGATCAGGTTCTACAAATCTCTCAGGCGCAGCCATTATCTCACTCTACAAAACAAACAGATTGAAATAAACTAAGTGATGGTCAAGCCTTACATGATAGGTAACTACTGCTTGTTGAATGGTAATTAATACTTACCTTTAGTTGACCTTCGACATGTGCTCTAAATAGCGCTTTCTCCACAGCCTAAATAATTAGAAATAATAAGTCTACATTTAAAAATCATATAAATTTTGCTGTTATATAAATAATTATTTTTGTTGCCTTATAAAGCCCCTTATAATCAAGCGGCCCCAGTTCAGCTGTTACGTCTCCTTGATCCAACTTATCAACCAACTGTCAAAAAGAGAAGAAACTAATTCATTAAAACGTAACAAACATTATGTTTTCCATGTTGAACTTCAGAAAAGATGCTGATTCCCGCCAAAAGTGCTAATTTTAACAGCATAAAAAACAAAGTGCATAAATCCTCCATGTTATCATTATCTTACAAAATATAAAACACACATCACATAATAATTACAAAGAAAGATTAGATAAAAACAAAAACTTCACCTGCATAAACATAACAGCTTCTGAAACAGAGAAAAGAGTATTAAGGAACTCCCATCGGCTCTGTTTCCTTAAATCAACCAGCTCTCGCCCGTATATCTCACTAATTAGAATGCCCAAAGTACATCAACATCTAAATATATATAAAATAATGTATTAACAAAAAAAGGGTACAAAGATACCTGACAGCCTGAGTGGATAGCATTTTGGTGCCATGCATGGCCCTTTTAATATAGCCGAACCTATCAGCCTTGACCAAATTCCCGTTTTCTTTATCAATAACCAAGCCTCTTATGACCTTTAGAAGTAGGAAGAAAGTATATCAAAACCAAAGCATATGGACTGCTAACAATAGGTAGTTGACTTGAAGTAAAAATAAATAATTAATTAAATAAATAATAAACAAACGAAAACAAAAAAAGAAAACATACCAAGTCAGGATCAAATTGAAGATTGTCTACAGGGAAACCCATACTCTTTAAGTTAGCCATTCCATAGTCATATGCTCGGCCTTCCCAAGCCTATATTGATACATTAATATACTACCATGAATAGATTTTTACTACAACTAACAGTTACCTTACAGATAACTTTATTTCTGTTTTCATAACACTGGAAATATACTAGGAGGTATAAATTAAACCATTACAACACCTGGATGGATGCCCCTGAAAAACTAGAAAAAGCTTATACCATAAAAATATGAAATGTATCCAATCTGCCCCTGCAAAACATGAAACAAATATCCTCCTTATCCCTTCCTTCCCAATAACTACTGACTAATGTTCCTTACTACTGTTCTTTGCACAAATGAGAGAAAAGACGGGAATGATTTTAGTCTAAAAAATATAAAATATGTCGATGGTTTGAATGGGAATATGAAAAGGTTTGGTTATTGCACAAAGACATAAGTGATATCATGATGTCTTTGTAGGGACACAATTGACATAAGCCTTTTTTTTTGTGTCTATCCTGCATTTTTTAATGGAATAATATATTCCGGTTTCCAGAAGTTTGAAAAGACTATGCCCTAGTTTCAGATGCATACGCTCAGAAAGCTGAAGAAACATTTTCCAAGTACATGAAAAACTGAACACATGCATTCAATCAAAATTTTAAGCTACGTGAAGACAGAACTTAGTAAACTCATGTGCTTCAAAATTAAGCATAAGCCAATCAAACTTTTGAAACCAGGATAGTCATGCTATTCATTTAAAAATATATAAAATAGAAAAAAAAAAGTTCCAATTGACATTTATTCCCTTTGTCCATTTTCTTCATATTAATCTTCTTTTTTCATAAACATTGTGGAGAAGGTTTATCATTCAACATCAAATGAGGTTAAAAAATTATGTGGTAAACTATGGATGGTAAGGTAACTATATGATCAAAATTAAAGATGGATTTACTGGATATTTAGTACCATGACATTATAATGGACGAGTGTATAGTCCATGTCGTATCCAATGGCACTGATTGACCTTAGATTTAGAGTCCTGCTACAAAATATTCCCCTAGGTGATTGTCTCACTGCCAGCGGATCCTACATCAGATTCCCATCCAGTAAGTAACAACTCAAAAGCCAAAAATAAACACACAGACACACACGCACATACATATATATTCAAAGCACTTTTGCAATTCATGGGTTATTTTCTTTTTTAAGAAAAGTGGAAATGATGATGAACAAGGACTTCCTTTATTTTTTTTTGGAAAAGGCCTTGATATTAAGAGACATAAAATTTTGCTGAAGCTTGAACAGAAATAGAAAACACATGGAATTGGCCCCTATACCTTTGCAATTTCTTTTAAGTACACATCCATAGAGCTTTTCTCATTCTATTGAACTCTTCAAATCTTTTGTTCTACTTTAAATCTATGTTTAAATTACAAAGACCATATCTTATGAAGTCATCTAACAGTACTAAATTTGGACCATAAACCATGCAATTAGAGATAACTAACAAAATGAGTGGGGTCATATTTTGTATTTTAATTAATGTAGTTGCAATATGTGCTGCAGTAGAATGAGTGGGAACATTAGCAATGTTCAGGAACCTAACTAATGACCATTTTAATAGCTTCATTGTACAACATTTCTGACATAACTAACAGAAGGTCCAGTGGTACAAACACCATAGATTTAGGGCATGATTGAACGAAACAAAAACTTTGTGCATATTTTGGGTATTCATGTAAATAACAAAAAATATATATACAGTAAAAGGAACAAAATTAGAGAGTTTATACAACAATTCCCAAGTGGCGAAGCAAGGTCTCAGCCTCCTCAGCTTCTTTCATGGCAATCTCTTCAATTGGTCCTCCTATTTTATCAACTACACAACAAAAAGAAAAGACTCAAATAGACAAATTGAATATTATCCTGTGCAAGCCCTCTACAAGATTAATGTTACTCTCACTGAAATTGATGTTACTCCCATTGAAATTGGAAATTAACTTCACTAGTGTTAGTGTATCTTCACATCTTTGGTTTGTTTCAGGGCTTTAATTTCTTATGATGCTTTAAATTGTTTCTTATATCTATCTTTTTCCGGTTCTATTTTCCTCTATATTTTCAAACCACAACGCTAACTGCTTTTTATTATCTCAATACTCAGGATATTATATTTTCATCTAATTTTAGCAATCACACAACTTGATTCCCAGAACCTTCTACACTCCAAAACCCTCGATCAGTTTTAATCATTCCAAACTACTGAAGCCCTTCAAGGCAATCTCCTTTTTTGTTGAAAAAATATTACAACAAAACCCGAAAAGCAAAAAGAAGTCACTACCTTGTCGTCTAAAATCCAGAAAATCAATAGCAAATACGTACTAAGCATTACTTAAACAAATGTTCTTATACTCATTTCACTATCCCAAACTCAACAAGATGCCTCGAACAAACTCTCTCTTCAAATTTGACAACAAAGAACGAGTACCGATTCATCATAGTACACTGCGTAACCCAACCCAATCCTCAACCTTATTTGTAGAAATTATTTAACACTATGATATTGATATCTCTTATTCGAAGAACTCACCGAAGGCCTGAAGGTGCTCTCTTTTCACATTGAGGTCCCCCTTGGTGCTCTCTCCTAGATAGTCCACGTCAGACCTGTCCGATGTGGTAACGGAGAACACATCCCCTCCTTCCACCGAGGCCCCGGGCCCACCCGCCTTCTTCGCGTCGATAACTGTGCAACAGAGAGAACATCCCCTTCGTCTCTCTTTTCTCGTCGCGATAGGAAGAGAGAAGGACCCCTTGAATGGCCGTACGGTGGAACGATTTGGTCTTGAGATGAGAAAGTGGGGTTCCGAGACCGAGAGGGGATGTTTCGTGAGGAGTTCGAGTAAATCCGCCATTGGTTTTCTGGAGGAGAGGGGAGTGGTGCTGGAGAGGACTGAGAAGTGAGAAAATTAATTTTCGGTCTCGGTGCATGGTGCATTACAAGGGGAAAGGGTCTTGCTAAATTACTTTTCAAACGTTGAACAGGAATTTATTAAAAAATCCTGATAAGTGATAATATATTTTGCTGGTAAGAGAATTTCAGAAAATGTTGCAGTTAACATAGTCTAAATTTATCGGTTTGTTGGTGCAATAAACACTGAGATATATTTCTTAATTTAATTTGAGACTATTAAAACATTCAAATTATTTGGCGAGCAATACAATACAATCATACATAATTCCAAACTCAAACATTCTCTTTGAAATGGTCTATATACCATGTACATCATTTATTTTTATAATAATATTGGATTTCAAATTAAAATACATGATCTTTAATAATCAAAATTATGGAGCTAATTCACTAATTATCAAATGGTTCCTCCGTTTTAACAAAACCAAAAGAGAGTAATGGATAAACATCAAAGTTGATCAATAGCAAACAACAATTGACCCAAAAATATTGACGTTGACAGCACACAGATGAGCAAAATTCAACCAGATATAGTGAATGACGAATCTTCTACTTTATTTTCACATTTATTAGCCTGATAAAAAAACAGCTATGCAAAAAGTTTCCAGAAGAGAAGTAACCATGCATAGAAAATTTTACATGTTGGAAAAATAATTTCATGTCATGAAAATGATCAATGAACAATGATATAAATTTAAATTTCTTATCTTGAGCCATGATAATGAGAGAAGACGAATATACGACGTAGAAGTTGGACTCAAATAATTCTATTAAACTCTACTCTAAGGATTATTTTCTTCCTCCTTATCACTAACCCAACTTTAAGAATGATTTTCTCTGTCCTCTATCTTTATACATACAATAATAACTAATTTGCGATGGAGAAAAGAATTATTTTTCTATATCTTATATAGGAGAGAGGAGTATCTAGGATATGTCTACTCATCAAAGTTAATTCTTCTCTACTTCAAAAGTCATAAAACAAACTTCAAATGTGATAAAATAAAAATCTTTAAGTTTGCATTAGAGGACTTTCAATTCCAAAAAAAAAAATTCCTTCCAAACTAATTTTTTTGTAATTAATGAATATGTAAAAACTTTTTTTTAATGAAAATGAGAAATCTTCATAAAGTCTCAAAATACTTCTTTCATTATGGCTCTAAAAATTTTAGCAAGCATCAAATAAAACTTTTGTTAATATGAATAAAATATTTTAATAATCTTAATAATATATAGTTCTTGATGTTGGCCTTGGTGTGGCCTATTTTGCCATCTAGGGTTCTTTGTTAGTGGAAGAGAAGAAGAGGAAAGGGAGAAGAAAGGTGGCTGCCGGAAAATTTCATTAAAATCTATTTTCTCTCATTTTTATTACACAATTATATTGGTTTGGGTACATACTAATCAATTCCCGTACTAGGCCATACATGAGCCATTTCCAACATCTATACTACCTATTTTTATTATCTAAATATCTCCAAACTTGACCCAGTAATTATACTAACCAAGAGCCCACTTTTCTACCATCCTATTACACAAATACTAATTCGGAAACAAATATAAACATAAAAACATTAATTTCAATACTTACATTATTACACCATAATTGCAACTCCCAACCCCTAAACGGATCCTATAACATGTGAACCTAAACTCTACCTAAACCTGATCCGGTAACATCCTATGTGAGGTCCACTTCCAAGTCATTTATTTATTTATTTTAAATTAAAGAAGGTCAACTTCTTAATTCCCTGCAGCTCTTCTATTCCTCTCTCTTCCTCCCAGTCTCAAATCTTCTTCTCTCCCCTATTTCCATGAACTACCAGAACACCTAAGAAATTTGAAATCTCTCCAAATTAGTCCTTGGGTTTCCTATCAAATGAAGACAGGTTTCATTTTTGTAGTCATCATAGCCATAGGATCATGCATGGCAACCTACACTATCCTAACAAATTTGGTTCCTGGAATCACAATCATACCCGAATCCTCACAACTTGATTCAATCGATCCTGTGGTCTTGATGCCGAAGGAGGTCAAGAACTTGCCAATGGACCCATTGAGGCTGTTCCATGTGGCTGTGACGGCAACAGCCGACCCGTACAGTAGGTGGCAGTGCCGTATAATGTATTACTGGTACAAAGCGGTAAAGGCGCAGCCTCATGGTTCGGCTGAAATGGGCGGATTTACGCGGGTGCTGCACACAGGAAAGCCCGACGGGTTGATGGACGAAATACCCACGTTTGTTGTGGACCCGCTACCACCCGGCATGGACCGGGTAAGCATTTTTTCTTTACTTGGAAGAAGTAGCTAATTTTTGCTTTAATGGAATAAATAGACATGATATTTTGCGTCATACCATTAAACTAGTACTACTAAATTGGCTATTCAATGTTAATTTTGGTATATAATAAAAAAATGCAAAAATTTTCAGGCCCCTTTTTTTTTTCTTCTTAGATTTACATATTCAATTAAGTTTTCTGAGCTATTCCCCACGCTGTATCAGGAAATTTACTACTTTTGTGTAGACTGTAAAACTACCTGAGCCTGAGCCTGAGCCTGAGCCTGAGCCTGTGCCTGTGCCTGGGAAAGAAATTTTCAACTCTCAATTGAACAGTCGGTATAAAATGGGCCTGGTTATACTTGAAAACAAGATTTCAAGTTTTCATATCACAATATGTATTGTGAAGAAGGGTCTTAAATGGGCCTTGTTTTGTCCAGTCTATGGCCCAAGTTATAAGTACCATGTTGTTGGATATTACGCAGTCCAATGACGGAGAGGTGCGTCTCTTGGGCTTAGAAAATTATGAGAAAAATATATTTAATTTTAGTACGTATGTTTTTTAGATATATTTTGAAAATATGCCTATGAATAGTGTAGGATTTAATCCTACGGGTTTGTGATCATTCCTAAGGGAACTGATATACAGATATAGTTGTTGATATCGTTATCGATATAGACTTAATTATACACATTAAATAAGTTATTATGCATGCTAAAGACTTTATTATACAAAGTCATTTTATATAGTATTGTAATTATACAACTTAAATGAATTGTTATGTATATTAATGATTTTATTATATAAATTTATTTTATATAGTACTGTCATTATGTAACTTAAATGAGTTATTATATATATTAATGATTTTTAAATTAAATAATAAAATTATTATACATAATAACACTATTAACATACATTATAATTCATTTAATGTGTATAATTAAGTATGTATCAATGATAGTATCAATAATGATATGTGTGTGACATTTTCCTATTTCTAGTTATGCTCCTAAATATATATATGATCAAAACAAAATGCTAACACAGACGCAACATGTGATTCGACCATGTGTCATGTTAGTATTGAGTCTGATCTCACCTATGCTGGGCCCGGTTCACCGATCTCATATATTTTGTAGGTTTTTTACATAATAGACCGTTTATTTATTTATTTTTATTTCTGCTTTGAATATTTATAATATAACGGTTACATGGTATTATTCCGAATACACCACCATCCATTTCATTCAGGAGTATTTTCCGATAATTACACTCAGCAATAGCTAGCTACTTCTCATGGAAAATAAATAAAAAAGGTTGCTTTCAAGTGAGAGCTTCATGTGACATCCACTAGCTAACAACATCAATTATCCGGGTCAATCAGCAAAAACTTTTCTGCGTAGGTTTCCACTTGTTGCTCCGACAGAGGATCATTGGTACAAATAGAAAAATCAAGGTCGCATTTCTTTTCCTGATTTTTTGTTTGGCGTTTTGGCCTTTTGAAATATTTATTTTTGTTTGTTTCTTATATTATATGATGACAAATTCTACATCAGGTATCAGCCATTGCTCCTCATTTCACTACTCTCTGTCCAAACTTTATTAACGTGGATGGAGTACATGATCATGATGTGTGTGTGCGCATCACAATCCCCCAATCAATTCGATCAAACCTCCATTTATTACTGCTTCAACGACCAGAGCAACTTTTTACTTTTAGACCCAGCCGAAGCGATCGGCTGTAGTGTCGGGTCCTATTACAAGGTAACTAACTAATTGGGGATGAGCTTGGATCCATTTTGGAATTATCATCGGGCCCGTCTTTCCTTTTTTTCATTTTCGACGTTATTTCGTTGGTTGGTCTTTGTCTGTTTTGAAAAAGATCCAACAAAAAGCTTGCCTAAATTTTTATGTATGATAACGCCATCGTCCCTGTAATATGTTGCTTTCATGCGCTTACTCTTTTTCCCTTTGCGTCGAGTGCAATAGGCTCCTTAATCATATTATCATATACACCTTTGCGTGTATCTATCTGTATATTATGTCCCTTTTTTTTTACCATTATCTATTGGATGATATTTAGCACTGGATAGTCTGCCATTATCTATTGGATGATATTTAGCACTGGATAGTCTGCCATTATCTATTGGATGATATTTAGCACTGGATAGTCTGCCATTATCTATTGGATGATATTTAGCACTGGATAGTCTGCCATTATCTATTGGATGATATTTAGCACTGGATAGTCTGCCATTATCTATTGGATGATATTTAGCACTGGATAGTCTGCCATTATCTATTGGATGATATTTAGCACTCCAGTGCCCCCAGTGCTTGTACAAATGGAGGTGTCCAATTAATTTATATCGCGCAAAAATTGGTCCATCGGTCTTTTACGAAAAAGAGATAATTGTCCCGTTGGTAGGTTTTGTGAATCCAATTTCCAAGTCAACGACATTTGATCTGACGGTAAACATGGTCATTGTCATCTACAGTTTCAAACGAAATGGAGAGTTTCTTGTCCTACTGATTTCTCTCTTCCCTTTCAAACTCCGTCATTTCTCGAATCACACACCTCCTTCTCCTCCCCTCCTCTCTTATCTGTTTCTCTCCTTCTCCCTGCCTGAAGGTCTCCGCCTTTCGCCATGAATCCAGCTCGTAAGAGCTTAGGAGGAAGCGGCGGAGGCAAGCTCTCCCCTTTCCTCCTCCTCCTCATCACCATTATATCGTGCGTCGCCACATACAACCTTCTCTCCCCCTTCATGCAATCTGACACCGCCAGAATTTCCAGCGATCCATCCACGACGGAGCCGATAGTCCCCATGCCGGGGCAATTGAAGGGATCCAGCGTGCCAGGTCAGAAGCGACTCTTCCACGTGGCGCTCACGGCAACTGACGCCCCGTACAGCAAGTGGCAGTGTCGGATCATGCATTATTGGTACAAACAGATGAGAGAAAAGGAGGGATCGGAGATGGGCGGCTTCACTCGGGTCTTGCATTCGGGTAAACCTGACAACCTAATGGATGAGATCCCCACTTTCGTAGTGGAACCGCTACCAGCTGGGATGGATCGGGTAAGAATTTTCTCCTTTTCCAAGTTTGACTGGTTCAATCGCGTTAGAGACTTATTTCGCACAATGTCGAAGAAAGCACTGTGCTTTGATCCTATCGAATTTGATACTTCAGAGATGCTGGCGTATTACATTTCGTATTTTGTCCCCCTTGGTTATCGGTACCGTTAACATCCCCATCTTCCCCTGTTATGAATGCTGTTGGCCACCGTATTAGTGTCTGACAGAGTGTGAGACTTTGATTTCTGAGATTTTTTGCTGGGCTTTTACGCTTTATTTTCTTGCTTTCGTTGGGAAAGCGCTTAACTTCCTAAAATTCACATTTCTTACGAAAACCACCTTTCATTTTCCGGATATTTCTGAGTGCATCATATTTGTCTAGCGGGTCTACTTACAATTTGAATTAAACTGTTGGTTTTTGAATAGAGCATTTTAATTACATGGAGTAAATCGCTTGATCGTCAAGTAGAAACCTTCAAGAATTTTCTCCCCTTGCAATTATACTGTCTTGCAGCCCTTTATTGCTTTCTTAGCAAATTACTCTTTCATGCTGGTGTGGACTATGGACTATGGACCAGTTGAGTTGATGTCTGACAGATCGTAGTTTTCTATTATATTGTTTAAATTTGCTAAATTGATGAAAGCTACTTGTTGGAATTTGGGAATTATTCCCTTCATTTAAAAAGTTAATGCAGAGAAAAGTGCACATTTTAAATTTGTAAGTTCTTCTTTAACTGAAAGTTTTTGGATGTGAACTCTGAATTTTGTAAACAAAACATCAGCAAGAGTATAAGATAGAGGACTTACTGTAGCAGAGTGAATTGAATTCTGGTCTTAGGCTAAATTAGTATGTCATTGTTGCTTTTTGTTGTTTCATCTACTCATTTTCCTTATTTGATCTCTTTTTCAATTTCTGTATTTGATTTTGGTTGTAGGGATATATAGTACTGAACAGACCTTGGGCCTTTGTGCAATGGCTTCAAAAAGCAAAGATAGAAGAAGAGTACGTGCTTGGATTTTTATGTTATTTTTCCAGTTCTATGTTTTCAGTGCTTTTAAGAATATAGTTGTGCATTCTAATAAGACAAAAATTATGTATATATTTAATTGAATAACCCCCCTGCTATATGATAATGGCCTCATATGCCTAAAGACGAGAAATGTGCTTCCTGCCCGTCCTGCCTACTTTATTTCAGAAACTTGTACAACCCCTCTTCTCTCTTTTTTTCTCTAACAGTGAGAAATGAAGAGTGTTCTAAGCCCCCTCTTTAAAGAATGAATGCATTGATCATATATGGTACAACAATTCAGGAAAAAGGATGGTTGTCGAGTTTCTGAGTGTCATAATACTTTCAAAAATTGTTATTTACCATGACGCTGTAACATGCAGCTATATACTAATGGCGGAGCCTGATCATATATATATTAAACCTCTTCCAAATTTGTCACGAGGAGAAAATCCTGCAGCGTTTCCCTTTTTTTACATCACGCCTGCTCAGCATGAGAAGATAATTCGCAAATTTTATCCTGAGGAGAAAGGCCTGGTGTCAAACATTGACCCCATTGGCAACTCTCCAGTTATTATAAAGAAGGTAGACATGATTATTTTTTATTGCTTTGAAAGTACTTTAAAATATGAGGGATGTGTACCTTTGTAAAACCTTGATATGTCATATATAGCCCTGCAAAGTCACCAAAGTAGATACCTTTGTTGCATCATGGCAAAGTAATGAATTACTAATTTTATGGGGATATCTGTGATATTTTGGTTAATAGTTTCGGGCACCCATCATATTTCATGTTTTGCTGAGAATATGTAATACTTTTAGGTTTTTGTGGGGGTACATACAAAATTCTACCTTTTATATGATCTTTTTTTCCCTTTTTTGTCGCCTTTCTATCTCATGAGAGAACTTATTCACCTTGTATGTGATTTTTACTGTAAAAATTTTTAAGTGTTCCCTGCCCAATATAAATTGCAGTGGTATGCCTGGATCTCTCATCGGTGAGAACCACAACAGTCATGATATTAAATGTTCTGGCATGAGTTATTATATTTGTGGGTTTGCTACTGTAAGTGGGGTTGGACCAAAAAATGCAAAGTTGGTGGGCATTCAAAACAATATTTCAAATTAATGTGCATTAACTACTTTGGGTATCTATGTGCATTAAATAGGAATTTATTTTTCTCTCTTTCTCATTCTTTACATTACAGTCAATACTGCAGAAGATAGCTCCTACATGGATGAATGTATCAATAAAAATGAAAGAAGATGAAGAAACTGACAAGGCCTTCGGTTGGGTCTTAGAGATGTAATTAACCATATCTCTTATATTTGAATATTATGATTTGTTTGTTCTTTTCAGTTTTATACTAAGGATTTAATTATACAGCAGTACCAGTAACAGATTGATTACCGTTATTAGTGAACCTGATCTACCTTGGTGAAACCTCAAATTGTTCTTAGATGGAAAATTGAGAACCAAAATGGACAGAAATGGAAAACCAAAGGTAAAGCGAACAACTAGCAAAGTATGGTCTGCAGCAGACCAGCATCTACCAGTACCCTAACAGTACTTTTGTTAATGACACTTTTTGTTTCAGGTATGCTTATGCTATTGCTAGTGCATTGCATGGTGTGCAACATATTCTTCGTAAAGATTTTATGATTCAGGTGCATATATGAAATAAAATTTAGTAATGTCCTAAATAATAAGTTATGCTATGTTCACATGTTATGTGCATTATTAACTTGATGGTTGATGTAGCCTCCCTGGGACGCGAAGCTTGGCAATTCATATATAATTCACTTTACTTATGGATGCGACTACAGTTTGAAGGTATGAACTTGCTAGTAATGATGAATTTTAAAGCTTGATAAGAACAAGTTAGTGTAGAGTCAGCTGGCTGGCTGGCTCAGTGTTGGAGAAAAAAGATACTCCACCCCCCCCCCCCCCTCTCAACTACCACACCCACCCACCCCCAAGAAAATGAAAAGATATAAAAAAACGAGTCCTATGCCAACCCTACCCCTACCCCCCCTCCAAAATAAAAAATGGAGAGCATTGAGATCTGGTTGGCAACAACTGGTGGGATGTGAGTTCAGTAATGTTTGGTATGGTAACAGTTAGTCAGACAATTGCAGTACAAAATTGTGCCTATTGTCAATAACCAAAATGCTCGACGATTACTGCCTGGGCTGATGTAGTATTGGGTTCTGTTATCCTTGAATTGTGCCTGCATAATCTGTCTCATGAAATATTTTATGTACTGTTTTTCAGGGTGAACTAACATATGGTAAAATTGGGGAGTGGCGTTTTGACAAGAGATCATACTTAAGTGGGCCTCCACCAAAAAATCTTACATTACCGCCTCCTGGTGTACCAGAAAGTGTGGTGTGTACCTGCACAGCTTTTTGTTTAAATCTTAGTAACTTTTATTTTGTTGATTTCATTTTGATGTCTGTCTTGACTGAATCAAAGACACATGTTCCAGAATAAAAAAGCAAAGACGAAAAGGACAAAATATCTTAGACACTTCCAATTGTTGGTCTAGCATTTTCATTAACTGTGGTTCTTTATTTTAATTTTATTATTTGTTTTGTACTAGGTCACATTGGTGAAAATGGTAAACGAAGCTACTGCAAATATACCAGGGTGGGATTAGGGCAGATGAAAATGGAATTACATCTATAAAGCTGCTTTTATATACAGAGCAAGAGAGAAGGAAACAGTTACAGAGAGAAAGATAGGTTATATTACTTTTTTGCTAACGATACCAGAAAGCACATCTTGATTTGCTTTCTTAGTGAATTGGTTTGAGAGAAGTTTTGTATGTGGTGCGGATGTTGTAAAATTAGGTAGTAAAATTATCCGATTTCCTTTTCTTTTAATTTTTTTATTTTCTCATTTTGATTTTAAATTTATTTTTAGACTGAAAGTCTCAATCTTTGTATTTAACATTTGTATGGATCAGTATGGTAGATTAGACGTTTGATATGTAAATTGTAACAATTGTTGCATCTTGTGGAATCTTGAAATCAAAGTTAAGTTAAACTGTGATTAGAAGCAAATAGAATAAGGGTATTATTGCATTCATCATTTCTGAATTGTGTGTTAGAAAATGAATGATAGGGAGACTTGCATTCAATTAGTTGTTAAGAGACTGTGTGGGATTCTGGTAATGACCAAATGGTCCCTAGACTATCATCTAGATTCTATATTTGGTCAATATTTATCACTATTTGCACCGTCTTGATGATGCACTATTTCTCATTCAAGAAGTAAAAACAATGGAAACCCTTCAAGTTCTCATGCGCCGTTGTTCAGGAAAAGATACTTTTATCTTCCACCGAATTCAATACATTATTTTATTCTTAGTGAAATAAACAGATATTCCTTGAAGGAGTATTAACAGTTAACAGCCACCTGCCCCGAGAGCCCGCAGTAGCGGCTTGTTCTTTCTCCTTTTCTGCCCGTTTCTACTGCCCGTCCTTCCTTTTCCTTGACCCGGTCAAACTCGCCGGAGGCAATTCTTCCAAACCCCTCTCTCTCTCATCTGATATATGTCATCAGAAAAAATATACAATGCCTTAAGTTGTCCCCTCAATTCCCCTATCATTTATTTATGAATAGGACCTGCCTTAAATGATGAATAGGACCTGCTTTTATGTGAGATTCCACGATCATAATTCATAAATGTCATATGAAATAGAAGACAAATCATTGAGTACATGTATCAGCATTTTTTATTCATGTGTTATGCTCGTACAAATATGCAAAAAGTTATTCAAAATATTGTTGATTTATCTACATAATACTGTAGCAACAGTCAAGAAATAAATGTAACCCATATATCTCCTCATTAAATTGACTTGGCTATTTGTCCAAAGAATAATATTAAATTTAGATAATGACCTGATGTAATGAACCAACTTTTCCCCAAATCAATAGGTATATATATTTCGATCGACAACATAATTCCTTACTTACATACCCCCAAAAAAATGTTTCTTTCAACTCAACAGAATAAATTGGAGAAATCCCTGCCCCTGATATTTGTCATCAATTGACCGAATAGAACTTTTTGGGGAATTTTGGTTATTTGAACCTTTAGTTTTAACCAATTAATGGAATATATGTATTCCATTTGCTAGTGCATTTTAGGTTATCTAGGCCTGTGCTACACACCGAATTGCCTCATAAACCATGGTTTTTCTTCTCTTTGAAACTTCACCGAGTCGCCATGACAAATTTGTCAACCTTTTATGCTTAACTTCAGTTCTTTTCTTTTCTTTTCCAATAATTTGCTCGTCCATCTGTTGAAAAGAAAAATTGACAATTTACACAAACAAAGTCATAGGAAAAAAAATATACATTAGAAAAGAATGAAATGAAATCTTGTAGTTGTTGGCAAGGAATCCAATTCGTAACCTTTTCTTTTATAACTACAGATGGCTTTCGGTAAATTAGATAAATTTGATTCCAAGCCACATGCTTTGTGATTTCAAAAGATTAAAAAGAAAGAAAAAAAACATTAAAAAAGAGATGAATTACTTCTGGAAAAACGAACTACTTTTATGTGGTGGTGTTTTTTCTTCACAGTGAAGAATGCTCTTTCACCTTCCACACAAAGCAACAAATGCACATGGACTCTGTTCACATGACAGGTAATTCAGGACTTAATTAAAGTGCTTAAAAGTAGGATTTAGAGGGACATTTTTTGGTTTTTATATTTGAATTAGAAATTTAGAATCATTAACTTCATTGTTTCTATATCGCAAAGGCTGCTCATATAAAACTTCGTTTTATAATCTCATTATGTGAGAACGAGGAACACACGCCAGTCAAATCAGCAATAGTTATTGTAATTTTTTTGTGCTAAGGCTTTTGAGTATGACAACATCTCTATCATTACAATTACAAAATCTAGTTTATTTTCCTCATCATCAGTTTCAGCAATTGTTCTTTAATTACTTTCAAAATATTTCTATCCGTATAATGCATTTTAATTTCTATTTTATGAGACATATTTAATATTTTAATATATATTTTTTTACATTTTTTACATATTATTCCTTTTTCAATCTGTAATTGACATTTAATAATAATTGCAAATGATGATGTAATATTTAAAAAAATATTGCTAAATTAGCATTTTTTTTCATGTCCCAACAATTAAAACTAATTACCACATTAATATTTATAATTTGTTTGTAAGTGAGACGAATATGTTATGAAATGAGATGACAACATCTTAGTTATTAGACTTGACATAGTTCGCTTTTAATGTCACATCTTTTTTATTAATATTTTAAAACTAAAAAATGGTTAATAAATATTTGTCTTGTTATTGTTCACAAATGTTCATCTAAAAATTTATATATTCTTGTAGTTTGTTTTGTCTAGGATCAAGAAACCAACAGGTAAAATTACTGAAATTTATCTAACTACTACACTTAACTCCGTCTTAACAAACTTGAAAGTTGAAATTAAGTTGAAACGAACTGAATAATTATCAAAATTTGCACGAACACGCTATTAAAAAAGAATCATTAAATTATGAAAACCAAAGTTTAATTGTTCTATATGAATAAAATTAATACTTGCGGTTGGTTGCTATTCCATAACAATTTTTTAATTTCGACGTATGTCGGTTGTTCATACATGTACTAGATAAAGAAAAAAAAAGTCAAAAGTCCCAAAAGCCCTCATTTCTTTTTTGGCGAGTGTAATAGATGCATCAATCTGAACCACACATGGAACCAACTTTGCTTTTCTTTTCCTGAGATCGCTTTTGTAGTACCAGTACATATTGTGTATAAATAGAGGGACGGGGTTCATTTCATTCCAACATATACAACTCCAGTACCAATTAAATTTCAGACGTAATCAATATCAACAGAGAACAATTTCTCTATGGACAACACTACAAGGACAAAAACCAACAATCTGCCTCCACCAGGTTTAATTCTTCTCTCTCTCTCTCTCTCAATTAATTATATATTAGTGCGCTTTTAATGTGACAAATTAAGAGTATGGTCCTAGCCACACAGTATTTTTACATCAGCTAGCAATCATCAATTTCCCAGACAAATTAATGCACCATGTCTCTTTTGACTCCTTATAATCAGCAAAATTTAAGGCTCATTGCATGGTAGTATATCACAGAAGCAAAAGAGATATAAACATGAGTTGGTACACTTGAACAACAACAAAAGAACGCCAAGAAATGACATATTTTATCAGAGTATCATTTTTGAAATAGAAGCAACTAAAAAGAATTCATTAAAGCTTACGGAGACATGAACAAGCATCTCATGTTCTCATTTTTGAGGTACTCAGTTCAATAAAACTTCCATTTTGATAAATCATAGGCTATCCATCCTTGAATGCGCCAAGGAAGAAGAAGTCTTGTTGCCATCGCACAAAAAAGAGGGGAGACAAAGGCTTCATAGAGGGATGGTAAGTCTGAAATTTTTAATCAAACGACCTTTTCTTAGTATCAATCACTCCTTGCTATAGTTCGTCTAATTAGTTCCAATTAATTTCCAATGAAATTTGGATTCATGCATTTAACAGAGGTTTATGACCATATAACTCTTTAAGTTTTCTAGAGATTTCTCAGTTTTCTTTTAAGTTGGAAAATTTCAAATATGATTACAACATGAAAATCACAGGTATGAGAGTGCTGAAAAGCATTATATCATACACTAATAGTGCATATTGCCAGAAAAGAAAAGAAAAAAGAAAAAAGAAAAAAATTCATATCAGCCAATTAAAAGGCTGGATGTAGCTGGAAAAAGGACTAAATATGTAATTGGGTAACATCTCTTAAAGGGTAATATATTGGAACTAATCATGTAAAATGCAACCTGAGAGGTAGTACATTCATCCAGCAAACAATATATTTTTTTTCATTTTATTTAAAACAGTCAAAACATCTACCTAATATTTAATAATTGGATGCTTCAACAAAAAGTCTACATAATTCCTTTACCAAATATACTGAAATATTATATTTTTTCCTTCTTTTTAAAGCCTTGCTGCGCTTTGTTGCTGTTGGTTGTGTGATGTTTGCTGCGACTAGAAAGGAGATGGATGCATGAAAGGTGCTACAGAAAAATAAGGATGCTTAATTACTAGCTAGTATGTATGCAAAATACATGTGATGATTATTGTACTTAGAATTGTGATGTTTCATCATCAAAAAGGAAGTATGTTGATCTATCAACATATCATGTAACAAAAGCTACCTGGCTGTTGTTTTTGTAAATAAAAAAGGAAAAATAAAGGTGATGGATGATGAGATCATCGATCGAATATTTGGTTTTAGAAAGATTTATTTTTTGCATTTTTATTTTAATTAAATATATTACGAACTGATATACAAGGAACCAAATTTCTACACAATTGGTTTAAAATTGTTCAAGAGGTAGGAATATATAATAGGGAACTACGGTTTGCCTTGTAGCATGTTGGTTCTTATGGAAGGAACGCAACATACGAATATTTGGGGGGATGTCCATGCCAGCACAGATACTGGTAAATAGAATGGCTGTTGCAGTGCAGATGTGGATGAAGCACCGTTAGAAATAGATGCAACTAGCATGTTCTGTAATTGTAGAGGTTTTGTTGGTGATGAATGGACAGCACGATCTGTGAGTGATAGGGGTTGGTTAGAACAATGATGTATAGAGATACAGCCCTCTGATGTAGGATGTAATATGTTTATATATTTTTACATTCAATAAAATATTTTGGCAGCCACTGCCAACCGTTCAAAATATATATATATATATATAGGGAACAGTGTAATAAAATGCAGAGAAAAATTCTTGACAATAGTATACCATATCAAAGAGATCTCTTCATACCATGTCATCAGGAAAGACTTATTGAAGATCTTAATATATAGTGATAATATCATATAAACCCTTTAAATCTTTTTAAATTTCATATTTATCCGTTAACTCTTTAATATATCAAACATCTCTTTATACTTTTTAAAATCTATTATACTTATCTGTCAACTCTTTAATATATCATATGTCTTTTTAAACTTTTAAAAATCTATCATATTTACCTATTTAATTCCTAGACTCTGGGTTAGAATTCATCAAGTCTATACTTTATATAAAATTTAATTAAAATATTTTTTAATCATTTTTTTGAAATAATTTTCTTTTAATTTCTCCTTCCAAAAAAAAAAAATCATTTCCGCCAAATCACACTCTTTGCACTTTGCTTTATGAGAATTTTTTTACAACAAAATGTTGGAGAATAATTCAAAAGAGGATTTTTTTTTATGTAGGGAACAAGAATTAAGCAGGAGCAAGAATTTTTTTTATTTTTTATTTTGCATAAAGAAACTAAAAGAAAATCGTTTTAAGAAAAATAATTAAAATAGATATTTCGGTCCAATTTCGTATTAAATATATACTTGATAAATTTTAACTTAAATCTAAAAATTAAATGGATAAATATAATAAATTTTGAAGAATTTAAAGAAATATATGATATATTAAAGAGTTAATGGGTAAATATGATGAATTTTAAAGAATATAAAGGAATATATAATATATTAAAGAGTTGATAAATAAATATGAAATCTTAGAAAACTTAAAAGGTGTATATGATGTTAACCCATTATACTATTGCTGGGCGTTGCCAAGCAGCCGCCATACAAGTACTGAGAACATTAATTACAAGTGCACATCTTTTCACAATTTGGGGAACAAAAATTGCACCTTTTTAAAACTTATGTACAATGCTAGATACAATAGATCCGAGAAACTAAGAAGACGACGAATGTGTACACTACTCACAAGACTGTTCTCCCTTCTCCTTTTTCTTTTTCTTGTAGTTCTGTAGCATCTCGTGCCTCTCAAGAGGAGAAGCAGAGAGAACCCATTTGCTAAACTCAATCTCTCTCATTCCCATGAAGGCAGCAACCCGACTGAACTCTTTTCTCTTCCTCTCTTCGCTCCCAGCTGGATGCCTAATTTTGCGGCGTTTGTTGGCTGTATTACTAGAATCATCAATTTCATGACTATTATCTTCTGTACTTATGAAAAGACGAGTCTTTGTTATCCCCATATTTACAACATCTTCGTTTCTATGAGCATAAACTATTCCTGCAATAACACATAATAAATCAAATTAGAATAAAATAGTTAGGTGTGTTGTTATTACTACCATATTTTGCTGGCATCTCAAAATTTACAACTTTAAAACCATACAAAACTTTAATTAAACTGCATACAACTAATTGTCATATATTGCGATTTTGAAGCTTTTTTTGATAGTGTGTACGGGGGAGCAGGTGCGAATGATAATTTTCACAGTTTTCAAGAGTTCAACAAGTTATTTCTCATCTCAGTCAGGTTTTTGGAGGAATATGTGACATTTAATTATTTACTTTCTTTCTTCTAACATTACCCTGAGAAAGATCTGCCCACAACAGGAACTAGGGTATATAAAAAGATGAAATACAATTATAGTCAAAATTCCATCACATCCCCACCAGAAAAAAATCATAATTTAATAATAACAAGAAAAATAAATATAGAGTAAGTTATAATAGTTGTAATATGTACAGGAGCAACCATACCCAAATCATCGAGGTTGGTCTGATCACTAGCACATGCTTCATTATCCATATTGGAACCTGCCAACACCGCACCAGTAGTACCACTTGCACCTTCTGTGGAACCAACTTGTACTAACTTTCCAGAGGTACTCTTCCCTTGTTTTTCATGCATCTCAATGATCTCACTTGTGAAAAGCTTATCAGACAGGTCGCGAAACAAATTGGAGATGCCAAACAATTCGCCTTGGAATTTCTTATTATCCTACAAAAGGAACAGTACATGCATGATACTTCTTTTTCCAGCTTCTTTATGCAGCAAAAAACACATGGTTCACTAAACCTAGCAACCACAGGTAATACTAATTACCAGACTACCAATAGTCATAGTTGTACCCAGCCAAAACAAAACTTGTTACCAGTTCAGCTCAAGTAAATCAACTCAACAGCATAACAGTCCTTGTCAAAGACATCAAAGATTTCTGTACAGGATTTCTACTGTATAAGTTTTGGCTAGCATAAAGTATGGTTCCCACATGGTGTCACTGAAACACTGCCTGTTAAAAAAAGATATATACCTGAACACCTTCAAAGTACCGCTTCTCCATCTTCCCTGAAACTGCAATATTAGACAACTGCTGTTTGTATATTTGTCTTGTATATACCAGCTCTTCAAGTGAACCGGCTGCTAGAAGACGAAAAACCGTGACGTGACGTTTCTGGCCATACCGAAATGACCGATCTTGGGCTTGTAAATCCTGTGCTGGGTTCCAGCTTGGGTCGAATATCACAACCCTATTTGCACTCACCAGGTTTACACCCAGGTTGCCAGCCCGAGTTGATATCAGAAAAACCTGAGAAGTGGTCAACAAAAGGATGTTATGAAATATACGTGTGGTTGTGATGGACAGGCGTGGAGCAATTAAGCATATAAAAGTGGGATAAAACACATCCTAAATCTAAGAATAGGGCATAGTTTTATCCATATACACTAAAAGTAAACCACCTGTTTGCTAGGGCTCTTATTGAACTCATCAACAAGGTCTTGACGAGTGTTCATCGGGGTGGAACCATCAAAGCGTGAAAAGCAGTAGCCTTTCCTTATAAGAAACTTCTCCAGTATATCCAACATCCTTTAATTAAATAACAAAATATAATTGTCAAGGAAGAGCTCATATCTTTGTGAAGCTGTTCGACGTTTGGGGGCAATTAGCAAGAATGCAAACATATGAAATTGGAAAAAGAAGAAAGGGGGAGAGAGAGAGAGAGAGAGAGAGAGAGAGAGAGAGAGAGAGAGAGAGAAGAAAGGTCTTGGAAGCCAAATCTGAAGAGAACTATCAATGTTTTTTAAACAGGAAGATGACAGAAAAAAAGGTCAACCTAATGGAGTTTACATGTCTGTCTGCATGAGCACTGTCGAGGGATCAAAAGGGGGTTTAGCTTGAATAGGTGGCATTTGCAAATAATCTGATATGTATTATGTCATTAGTAATGCTAGTCAAATATTATGTTTTGATTCATTGAAAAGTAGCTAATCTAGAACAAATTACAAAATGCTCTTGAAAGTTGAAAGTGGTCCTCAAGAGTATCTTCAAATTACCAGCTTGGTCCCAATGTATAAAGGTTTTAAATTGTTTGCTCCTAAAATGATAATAATTTGTAACCCCATTCAGTTTTTTCCTACCATCATGCCTCTATCCAAATAGTTGCTGAAAGATATAGTCAGCACAGATGTGGAATGACCCATCATTGAATAAAAGATATGATGTTAAAAGGGGGGAGGATCACTTAACAATAGTCATTTTGACAATCGACAATGGGATTTGAAATAAATTCGAAAAAAATCTTAAAAATAGAAAAGAAAAGTTTAAAGTCATATTTGTGAACTTATAGATTGATTGTGTTTCAAATTTCATGTACTTTAAGTGTCATTTGGTTGTCAAGATTTAATGGTCTTTGATGGATTCAAAAACACACTTTTGTTGACTTTGCATTTAAGGTATCCAATCGCCTTCTGAGTAAAATGGTAACCAGGACCAAAGTCACAAAATCAGAATACATAGATCAAAACAGGACCCTCAATACTTTTTGTGCAATGTGCCAAAGAAATGAAATTTAGAAAAGGAGAGAAAAATTGGCTACCTGACAGAATAGCTGAAGAGAAGAATTTTGTCGCCTTGACAGGTCCATAAAGCCAAAAGTTTCTCAAGGGCCCTCATCTTACCACAGTGTTCTGTACCACTTAGTCCCATGAAGTTCTCACTCTTGCCACTGCCACCAACCAAGCCCAAGTCAGTGCCAAAGACAGCTGACGCCAGCTCAGCATCTTTTTTCTGCTTCTCCGCTTCGTCCTTTGGATTTGGCTTTATCAATTCCAAATGATTGCTAATCTTTAAAAAGACAAAAAGCAAAGCAGGCTTTAAGTAAAGGGATCAAACTGTTCTGGTTCCCTGCCTGTAATGGGAATGGTGCCCCTCAATGCCACCAATTTTATGTTCCTTGTTTTGCTTGGTTCACCTGAGGTATTAGGTCAGTTCAATTTGTTTCAAGATTATTCAATAAAATTTCAGTTATTGAACCTCTGCGTTGAGGTTCAAGTGAGATCTGGTTAGGTTTTTGATAAATTACCAGATAGAATTAACTTAGATAGGGATCAAACTGCCTTCAAGTTAAAAAATTCATGGTATGATATTAGATCCTACACAAGTACAATAAGTACCACTTCTAAGAGAAGGTATCCAACTATTATGCATTTGGTGGCGAATCATGATTCATGACAAACAGTTCTTTCTTAAATTTGCATATTGCAAATGACAAAGCCAAACCATTGATCTTGTACTATCACAAGAAAAGCATATACACATTGTAAAAATTTGGCATTCATTAGTACAAAATCAACAAGTTCAAAAATCAATGGTCAATTGCAATTAATTCTGTGTTTTGATTCTTTCACCTCTGGATCTTGTATCAAATAACTTCCAGACTTTATAATTCTCGGTGAAGAAGTATTGCTTATGACATAGAACACAATCAAAGATTTGGTTTGTCAGTCAAAATTTGAATTTGGAATTACTGATGCAAAATGAAAAGTGTCGTCATGCTGCATCACAAAGAAAAGAGTTGTAGTTGGGAGGCAAAAAGGCACCTGTTGAAGCTTCATAAGACAAGGGAGAACAAGACAGAAGGGACACATAGCACATCCATCAGCATTGTCCTTATGCAAATAAGACCAAATTATCCCTTGAGGCTCTGTTCTCCTACAGCACTCGACCTGGGTTAGTGGGCCCCCACAAGAGCATGGCAAATCCTTGTTTATAATACACTGCACATCAGGCTGGTTCAACATTCTTCTGTAGACTCTTTTTTGTAAGTCACTCATCTTACAAAAAACCACATTATCCTCCTTACCAAGCATTAAATGGCCGATTGTCTCTTCCTTGGTACGTCTCAGTAAATACCGTTTGAGTACTGATACAAGATGTCCTTTTCTCTCCTCTGCTATTTGAACAAACCTATCAGGGGCACTAAGCCTCTGCCCAAGTTTTAGTGGCTCATCATAAAAACCTCTAAAATGGTCACGATCGCCAAGACAACCCGGCACAACCCAGTCAAAGAGGTTAAACAGCTCCATTATTTTATTTTGCATTATGGTACCAGTTAGACCATAGCGTTTCTTTGTTTTTATCCCTTGGCACGAGATGTATAGCTTTGATTTCTCATTTTTAAGGCGATGTGCCTCATCAACTATTACCATTTCCCATGGGATTTCACATAAAATTTGGTCATGGATTCTAAATGTGTCAAAACTTGTGATTAACACCACGATGGTTTGAGATTCTATTTTTTCAAGGACTATTTCACGATTTGGACCATGGTAAATAGCCACTTTCAACTCGCCCCATTCGGAGAACTCATTCTCCCAATTTTTAATTACTGAGGTGGGACATAGGATAAGTATTGGACCAATTTGGCTTGTTGACTCTCTCTGTTCAGAAATTTGTCCATTTTCAGGGTCTCTTCCAATTACTGCAGAGAGAAATGCAATTGTCTGGATTGTCTTTCCCAAGCCCCTGACAGAAGTAAGGATATCAAACAAGGAGATCCAAAGTAAAGCTACAAGAGATGAATATCAAATGTATATTCTTCCTTCTAGATTTCACTAACTAGGTTCCAGGAGACTGCATCAATGGAATACTGCATAGTTGAACACTATTGTGCGCTTCATAGTTTGTACAATGATATTCAACTCCAGTTCAACATGTGGTATTACAACTAAACCTCCATGCACCTGGAGTAACTGTGTTCTGACCTGTCCACCTAACTGACATATGTAATGTACAAGTCACACCACAAGCACCATGCTCAGTTAAAAATGTGGTGCCAACTTACATGTCATCTCCCAATACACCACCATGGTTGTGCTTGTACAAATTATACAAGAACCTCACGCCATCTCTTTGGTGCTCAAGCAACCTACAATTAATTGAGGCTGGTACCTGCAAAGATAAAGCAGAACTATCTTCTGTTAAAATTTAAAAATTAAGGTTCCGGTTGAATTAAGACTGGACTAAGGCTTAAAAATTATATTTGACTGGAAAAACACAAAACAGAAAGTAAACCTATATATCCAACGGGTACTGCCATATCCTGATAGAAAACTATCACCTGAACAAGGGGGTAATCACCAGGTGCAGATAAAACCAATGGTTCATACGGCCCTCGTGCCTCAATGCCAGAATGCGGAACTGGACGCCTCCAGTTGACCCTCACATCCGCGAGCTCTTCAGCATCCTCCTCCTCTCCTTCATGTTTGCTTCGTCCTTGAGTTTTATCTGCGTTTCTCTTGGGAATGGAGAGAGGGGGGGAGAAATCGGGCAGGTGGAGTCGCTGGAGCTGCTGGGAGAGAGACGACTTGGGAGGCTTTCTTGGAGAAAATTGAGAGGGAACTGGAGGTTCCGACGGAGAGTCTCGGGGTCCTTGGTCTGGGGTTGGTTCCTCTGGGGGCAAAAGGGAGAAGGTTGGATGAAGGCGGAGGAGTTGGTGAGCGAGAGAGGATTTAGGGGGTTTGCGGAGAGGCGGCTGAGGCTGGGATTCGGAGAGGGATGATGAGGTGGAGGTGGGCGTGGAGCAGGGGCGGAGGAGAGTCTCCTTGAGGCTGTGAAACGACATGAATCAAAAAGCAGTTCCTTTCTCCCTTTGCTTTGATCTCGCGATGGGAGGAGCTGCAAGTCTAAACTCGAAAGTAGCAGTTATGGCCGATCATATATTAATATTGCTTTTCTGGGGAAGGAAGATGGATCTGGATCTGGATCTGGATCTGGATCTGGATCTGGATCTGGATCGTGCATCGTGCATCGTCTGGAAGTGGGCCGGACTGACCTCCGTGACGTAAATGGGCATGGGTTAGATTAGATGTCCAACATAAGCAGCCCATTTGCATTATTTGCCTCTTCTGCCAACACTACTAACCTCATGTCAGATGGATTATGGATGCAAGAACGGTGTAGTAGCCGCATGTGCACGTGACGCCAGCCGCGTGTTGACATGTATCTCAATGTAGGGAAGTGCTTTTTGTTCGTTGCATGTATCTATGTACATGGTTAGCTTAAATGGGTTAATTAGCTTGTCTTTTATTATCTTTTCCTATATGTTGAGGTTAATTTATGTAGATCGATGTAGTCGTTTAATTTCCATGTCATATAGAAGCTGTGGTTTAGTTAGGAGGTATTATTAATTTGTATCATGGACCTTTTAGAAACTATATATGATATCTTCATATATGCTGTGATGTGTTTCCTTTTGTGCAATTACTTATGTTGAACTTGTCCAATATTTGTTCGTCACATACAAGTTAATTAGACTGTGACAGAAGTGGGTCCCGCCTTTGTTGACATGAGTCAGACTTTGGGCCCTGACATGAGTCAGACTTTGGGCCCTGTTTCTGGGCTTGCACCAGACGCAACATGGCGCTGTCTCATCATCATCACATCTCGTGCATGTCTAGACAGATCACCATGTGGAAGCGTTTAAGCAATTATTTTTCACGCCCCAAAATAGCCAACGCCAACAGACAGATTATTTATTAGCACGCTCGGAAAAAAAAGATTTTGTGCTTTTAGTAAGATAGAAAATTATATTTGCTTCAGCTAACCATGTAGTACATCTTTCTTAATTTACATATGTTATATCTCGTAAATGTTTATAGCTTTTCGTTTCTAGATGATGATGAAAAAAGTTGAAGACTTTGTTAAATAAATAAAAGTATAACTTTCAAGTTTTAAATTTTATTAATGTAAAGTATAAATACTTTTTTATAATTAAGGATAACCATCTTTTGAAAAAATATATAAACACTTTTATCACTCCTCTTTTTTTTCCTATAATGTGTGTTCAAAATAAACTATTTTGCATGCTATTTTATACTAACTACGAGGCACACAAGCACAAGTATTGTATATGTGGTTGGTTTTCTAAAATTCGGAATTTTCCTACAGAGAAATAGTGTTAGATGTTTAACATCGATTGAACAATGTAGAAGAAGAGTACATAAACAAGTTTTCCTTTTAATTTCTTACATTATATTCTTCTGTCATCTTCAATTGAATGAAATATCTCTGAAGGATAATGCTCAAACTAATGATGTTTCTTCACTAACATAACAGTATAAAATGTATTAACTCTCTCAACATAAATGAATAAAACTACAAAATGACTAAACAAGTGGGTGGAAACAATGCATGGGTTTTTCAATTAAACAAGATATTCATTGGAACTCATCAGCAAATTTTAGCAAAGATGACTTCTAAATTAGAGGCATTGCTCAATATCTATGCCTAATGCATGTCGACAATCTAATCCGTGGACATGTAACGTGTTCATTGCAAATTTAACCAAAGCGCGTACGAAAATACTAATTTGTAATTAGTACGCCTTGCTTCAAGAAAAAAGATAATAATGCTGAGAAATACATACAGCAATTGGGCCCCCCTTCTTTTCACAAAATCTCTGCTCGCATTGCATGGTGAGGCGCAAGGCCCTGGCAGTGCAGTAAAAATTGCAATTTGCATTTTGCAATAACAAAATTTGTTACATTGTGTTTGCTGATCTATTCAAACATTCTCAAACATACTTTTTTTTTTATTTTTTTTATTTGATATAAAATTCATGATTCAAATATAGTACAAATATTATTCAGAAATAATTTCCTTATTTTCTTATACAAATAATTTTAAAAATAAAACAAGAGTACGTAATCTTCACGAACAGTATGAAATAAGTACCATATCATTTGTATAACTCAGCAAAATCAGAAATAATTCAGAAAGGCGGTGAAAAGAAATACAAGTGTTATTAGAAAATCTTGCTACTATGGATTGAAATGGGTCGGATGGTACGAACCAATGAGATCAAAATGGCATTAATGCCAACATACACAGTGCAATTTTAGGGTATCCAAGTTAGTTGAGTTTTGGCCTTTTGGAAAACAACATACACAGTACAATTTTGAGATCTACACCCATTTATTCTAGAGATGAATATGCAACATAAATATAAAAACTAAACAAGGTACCATCAACATATCCATCTGATGTCTTCTTTTACAAGAGCTTCAGGATTTTGGATTTGACATAGCAAAGTTCACTTCTCTGATGACCATGCCTTAATTTACTACACAACATCTATGATGCTACACAAAGATAAACAATGATTTCTTCTAATTATTCAACTAATTAAACAATCTTTGTCTTCTCATCAGACTTCATGCCATTAGCTTCCTTTGAGAGAATGTACTCATTGCTGATGTCGTTTGCTATGAGCAGAGCATCCTCCGAGGATCCATAGAGACCTCTGCGGTTGAGACCTGCACAGTAAAGCCCATTGCGCCCCTTCCAGTGGTCGGGGTAGTTGTTTTTCGCCATGCCATCGTCTCCGATCAAACTCTCATCAGTCTGAAATATAGATCCACAATTTATTCAATTCATAAAAGCTCTTCATTTTGTTATGTTTTTTAACATAGAAACAAGAGATTTACCAAGATATATGTGTTGATTTGCGTACCTCAAGCCATTTCCGAATTGTACTTCGATAACCTGTAGCAAAGATAATTGCGTCGAAGCGGTGTGCCTTTCCAATGGAAAATGTCACCATGTTTCCTTCTATGCTTGTCAGAGATGGAAAAACCTGAGCACAAGTGAATTCAATTTTCTTAGAAAATTCTACATATAGTACAAATTATTTTTTTGACTGCATACATTTTTTTTTTCTAAAATAGCTTATATAAAACTACATTCTGTCAACAATGCCAGCACTCGGATTTATCTTGTAAACAAAATCCCTCAGAACTCAAGTATTTAAATTTTATGGTAATTACTGAATCTTATTCAATATAATAATATATAGAAATTTCACCTCAATTTCTCCAGTCTTGATCCTGTCATAAGTGCCAACATCTACAACTGGATAAAGAGGTGTGTAGGATTTCATATACATGGGACCGATGTCGGGCCTCCTTAGACCGTACTTGGCAGTGTCGCCGAACCTGAGATAACAGAGAAAGAGCACAATCTGGTCTACTATAGACATTGGCAGATACTTCATCAGGCGCATGCCAAATAACCAGATCTCTTTAGTCACAATGTGTATCTGTAATATGAAACAAAAAAATAAAGAATTGCTTCATGTCAGAGCATTAAATTGGAATAAATGTAAACATCACGCATTATCTGTTAGATTGTTGGTAATTTTGGTTGCAATTAAGCATTTTCCAACTACAATGGGTACTTTATTGATCGGAGCAGATTCAGATCTGGGACTGAATCAGCTCATTTACCATGTCGGGTTATGGTTCCATATTTTGTTGGTTACTGGTCTTAGTTTATCTGTATCAGATCACGCTTTGCTTAAGGATTGATTGGACGAGGTTCGGGTTTAGATGGATTTATACTCGGGACCAGAGTTTGCCAGATCACTTGTCTGTGATCACCCCAGCAAAAGTTTGGTTTGTGTTTACCAGTAACAAATTCTAACTGTACCCCCCACATTAATTTAGAAAAGTTATGTTGCTAATCAAAGTTTGCCAGATCAATTGTCCGTGATTACCACAGAGAAAGTTTGGTTTGTGTTTACCAGTAATAAATTCTAACTATGCCCGCCACATTAATTGGGAAAAAAAAAAAGATGAGTTATGTTGCTACATGTCCAAACCAGGACATGTCAAACTACTTGAATGTTGGTGTGCCTGACAGAATCTTGGATAAAATACTGTATCTCTGTCAGAGATACAGAGAATAGAGGATGAACATGGGTGACATTACATAATCCAATGCATTATTTCACGGGACCGCTTATATTAGTAGACACCTTGGTAAAAACCAATTTAACTTCTTGGAGGCAGGTTATATATGGACAAATCCTCTTGTTTTAATAACTGAGAGACATGCAATCAACCCCTAGTTTTAATAACCTATTTTGAGGTTGTACGAATTACCTAATCAACTGCCTCAAATAATTTAGGTTTCCTTCCTTTAATGACCACATATATATGCTAATTTGTGTTACTTCAAAGCAATTAATTATCTCTTTATAATTGGAACTAACATGAAAATATCGCCTACATTGTTTTCCTACTAAAAGATATACCCAAATAAAAAAATGCTTATCACTTGAAGTAGGTACAACGGATTGCCACATGACATGATCATTCACATTTCCTAAATTCAAACAGCTGATTATTAGCTCCAGACAAATGATATAGAATTATTGCGTCGCATCCACCGCTGTCCCAAGCCAACATACACATCTGTCGTTTTCTTACAATATCCTATTCTCTTTGCTCCTTTGCTAACCGTGTACGGATTAAGTTCTTTGTTATTGCATGTCAATATTCCATAACCATAATAACATATTTTTCGAATAATTTTCTTATTATTATTTTTTTTATACACCTCTCTCTGAATTTACCGGATTATATGAACGAACGACATATAATTTATTTAATATTATTAATAAAGTACGACATTTTTTGTTTACTTATAAAAATATCAATATCAATATATTATTTGCAGTCTAAAATAACGAACTATTTCTTGAATCAGTAGGAATGATATATAAATTCTAAAATTGGTCGAATTAATCCTCGATCATAACTTCATTCAGGGGGACATAAATAGTCAACACAAGAAACAGAGCATGCAAAACATGTAATCAACTTACCGGGCTGCGCACGACAATCGAAGGCCTTGCCCCGGCTTCAAACAGATCAAAGGCGATCTCCATACCTGAATTACCCGATCCGACAACCAGCACATCCTTCCCTTTAAATGCAGACCCAGTCCGGTACTCGCTTGAGTGGATCACCACCCCTTCAAAACTATCCAACCCGTTAACATGCGGCACCACCTTCTCGTCATTCTCCCCTGCCGCAACCACTAGGTATCTCCCGGTATACTCCTCCGAAACATCACCATTCCTGGCCTTTAAAATCCAGCAGTCCGACTTTTGGTCATACCGGGCGGACTCCACCTGACGCCCAAATCGGATCCGCAAACGGAACCTCTCCGCATAGGAGTCGAGGTAGGAGATGAAGTCGGATTTGGGGATGTAGGTAGGGGTGGCCTTGGAGTGTGGCAAGTGTGGGAGAGAGCAATATTCCTTGGCAAGATGCAAGCACACACGGTCATACGACCGCTTGCGCCAGAGCGGGCCGATACAATCGTCCCGCTCGAGGATGAGGCTCGGGACGGATCGCTCGGCCAGGGAGGCTGCTACTGCCAGTCCCGACGGGCCGGCACCGACTATTAGTACGACCTCGTCCTGTTGATGTCGGCACTCATTTGTTTTCTCTCCCATTTGAGCTTCTTACTTGCTTAATGTTTTTCTCTGTTGTGAGGGGTTCGGGGGTGGCGGGAGCTGAAGGGTAATGGGAATATATGTGGGTTTGCGTAGGAGCGAAGAGGGGAGAGAGAGTAGGACCAGAAGTTGGTGGAAAGGTCGTATATATGGTTTTTATTCCCGTCTAGTGTGACAGACTCTCAGTGTTTCCAATTTGTGTGTTTATTATAATATTGTATTCCTTGTACGCCGGAGAAAGATTTTCTATTGAAAAACGTTACCGGTATTTTATTATATAATATTTTATTATTACTCATATTAATATTAATGATATTTAAATTGAATAATAAAATATTATACAAAATAAATTTATGACTAATAAGTCATGCATTTTATATGAATATACAGTCAGCATATTAATTTTTAATTTTGGACCGATGCATTGTATTAATTATACAAGTATCATACTATAGAGAACTATTTTTCTATGCTCACCCAAAAATACTTTCACTTAAAAACGGTACTACCATGGACGTCTCCATTTGTCCTGTAAATGGAGGGAAGAGGCGAGAGCGTTTTTATAAATTGATAAATGATAAACAACTCAGGTCTCTGGGCTAGAAGTAACGTGGAAGGACTGCACCGCTCAGAGCCTGAGAGAAAGAGAAGGAATGCACATATGATATACGATAGAGTAAAGTTAAAATCTCCCCAAATTATTGGTGTGCTGAGTTTAACTAAAAAAAATTATTGAAATAATTTTAAATAATAAATTCAAATTCTTCCATAAATTTTTCATATTAAAATTCTAAAAATAGAAAATATCAGTGTCCTATGAGATTTTGATATGAACATTTTATTGAGAAACTCAGATTTATCATTTGAAACTGATTCGATGAATTTTGAATTAAGCTCACCAACAGTGACGGAGCTTCAACCAAAATTTAGAGGGGGCCAACCGACACAAGATATTATAATGAATCAACTATTGGTGGATCCTCTTTGAAATTGAATAAATTAGTTTATCTAAAATAACGAATCAACTAATAACATGACATTACTAGAAAAATTCTATTATTTAAACAATATCATATGGTCAAATTTTAATTAAAGCACAACTAGATGAATAAAAATTTAGGAAGCAAACACGGTTCATTATTTCATGAGAAAAGAAAAAATAACATTGGTTAGTGGATAATTTTTTCTTGAAGAACAGTAGGGGGGGGGGGGGGGGGGGCAATTAATGCAAAAAGGTAAACGATGACTCCATAAAAACTCGTACACTCAGACAAAATTATAAAATAAAGGGGCTATGGCCCCTAGTAGAAACTTGATGAGCTAAGCTCAGCTTACCTTTATTATATTTATATTTATGTTGATTGTTGATGGTCCGAGCACAGACACGTGGATTGCGGTGTCAGCCAGGGGCAACACCTCATTTTCTGTAGCTTTTCTTTTTTTCCTTTGCAATCTGGTAAATGCGTGATGATGCGCGCAGGAATTAATTCAAATGGCACAAGGACAAGGAATGATTATGTACGCTTCTGGTCGGCAGGGAGAGATGATGCCGTATTTTTTTTAACTAAGAAAATCATTATTTAAAATTAAATATATAGGAAAATAGGAAGGTAATTTTGAGATTTGAGAAAGACGGGGTAGAAATAACCGTCCGATAGCGTTGAGTGGATGGGTGGACGAGCCTCAAATCAACGGCCTTGGGACGAGCCTCAAAGCCACGGCCCAGTGCTTTGGCAGATTTCTCCCTGGGCCAAGCTCCAATTTTGCGTCATTGGGTCGAGCTCCAAAAGCCCGTCCCTGGGCCAAGGTCCAAAGGCGCGTCCCAAGCGCAGTTTCGGCCATCCCCGCAATTTGGGTCGCGATTTGCCGGCCCGTCCGATGCAGCTGATTTACAGGCCCAACTCGTCCCAGGTTCGGATTTTTTCGTCCCAAAATAATTAAGCTCAGGGACGTGTTACTGTTAACCGTCCACTATCCCGATTTTTTCGTCCCACCTTCAGATTATGAAACCGAATTCCGACCCGAGTTTAATTATTTCGGACGAATTTTCTCAGTCCGCCCCTACTTTTCAAAACCAATATAAATACCCAAAGAGACGCAGCGACCTATACACAAAATTTTCGGGGTGACATTAAAAAATTCTATTGTAGCATTATCGGAAATGAGCTGAATCTGTTGGTAAACAGGATCTTATTAATCGGTTAGTTTTTTTTTGTATTTTAATTATTTGCCTTATATTTTCATTTTGAAAATGTATTTTATATATAATATATACTTTTATACATACAGAAAAAGTAATTTGTGTAAAAATTTGCAGATAAATTAAAAATGCCACCTGTAAGTGTTTATTTTGGGGGTGAGATATTTTATGGCCGATTTGGAACCGAGTACACCATCGCTCCCCGATTAACATTCTCTGTCAATGAATCTACTACCTTTGAAAATATATTGAATGAAATATATACCGGATTACGGGTATCGAAGAGGCAGTACTCTCTCGAGATTTATGGTAAAGTAAATAGCGGAGCAAGTGGATGTTGGTGGTTCACCATACTATCAGTTAATGATGAGATATCATGGAAAACCTTTTATGAATTAGTAACTTCTCAAATGGCATTGATTGAACTGTACATAAATCTGAAATCTGTGTTGAACTTTTGGAATGAGGAACCATTTTCGAATAATTTACCTGTTAGTAGCTCCTTCGATCATGTCGGACCTTCATCCACCATAACGAATGTTAATTCGTCTATAGAGCTCGAGGAAGAAGAAGAAGACGAAGAAGATTCTGATGATGATTCCGATTATCAGATTGGGTCCGATGTGCGTGAAGAGTCTGATTCTGATGATGAGGATGACGATGACGATGAGGAGGAGGTACGTGCGGATATGTATTTATTACAACGTAGAAAAGAGAATAACCCATTTATTAATAGAGGTATAGAACATCCAGTTAGTATGGTAAATGATGTGTCAGGTTTTGCACGTGCCGATGTTGATTTCATCGGTGCACGTGCACGATTGGAAGGTCCCCTCGTGGAGAAAAAAAATATTTCTCTCAAAACAACACCTTATCCTTGCAGTCCAAAGATTTCATATTGAAAAAAATAGAGAAATAGTCATAACCGATAGTAGCACGAAAAAATATAAAGTGAAATGTAAAGATTCAAATTGTAACTGGAGTTTATATGCAACACCAACAAAAGTGGGTGATGCATGGGCTATTAAACACATGTCGAATTTTACACTCATGTACCACCACAGCAGTTAGAGTTGACCATGCTCAGCTCACATCTCGGATGATAGCTGACATTATTAAAGACGAATTGAAAGATGATTTAGGAATGTCAGTTAAAACTGTCCGTGGATTGGTAAGAAAAGTATTCCCAGGAATAAATCCCAAGTATAACAAGTTGTGGCGAGGAAGAGAGCTCGCGATGGCACAGTTATTCGGGTCATGGAATGGCTCGTACGCACTTTTACCTCGATTATTTAATGCTATACGTACGTCTAATCCAGGTACTAAAACAGAGTTACAATCTAATCCAACGACAGATCCTGCTGTGCGTCAATTCACACGATGTTCTTGGGCATTTGGCCCGTGTATTGAAGCATTTCGATTCTTACATCCTGTTATAAGTATAGATGCTTCTTTTCTACACGGACGGTACAGTGGGAGGTTACTGGTAATTGTCACTTATGATGCTGAAAATCATCTGTTGCCACTTGCATTCGGACTCGTTGAAAAAGAAAATGGTGACAATTGGGGATGGTTTATGAGATGGTTGCGACGTGAGGTTGTCGGAGATAAACGACTATGTGTTATTTCTGATCGTCATGCAGGCATTAAGCATGTGTTTCATAATCCTCAATTTTGGTGGCACGAAGAGCAAAACCAAGTCGTCCATCGTTTATGTGCACAACATATCGCTGAAAATTTATTAAAAGTATGTAGAAATCAAAATGCAACCGAGCTAACCAG
This sequence comes from x Bolboschoenoplectus mariqueter, assembly GCA_037678475.1. Lineage (NCBI taxonomy): Eukaryota > Viridiplantae > Streptophyta > Magnoliopsida > Poales > Cyperaceae > x Bolboschoenoplectus > x Bolboschoenoplectus mariqueter. Next base: position 95,546 of record CM075239.1, on the reverse strand, counting down.
TACTGCCGCTCTCAGTGCACACGATCGGGAAGCAGATCAAAATACCGTTTATACGGCTCCCAATTGACATGCTCATCAACTAAACTCTCGAACTGATTGCGATAATATGTCAGTGAGGCTCGGGCCGGACAAAAGGCATAAGTATGTGGAGTGACCCACCGCACCGCGTAGCATGGTCTCAACTCGGGATCCTCGCCGCCGAAGGGAGGATCTGTACCTTGACAACGGGGTCGCGCAATATTGAAATACGTCCAAGACCACTGCTGGAGCAGTAAAACTGGCCCACCGATTGTTTTTGTCCGCGATAACGAGGCTGTACAAAGATGTCGGTACATAACAGCTAGTACACCTACACAGTAATAATTTTATTTAATAATTACAAAAATGAACTACAAAAAAATTATTAATTTTCTTAGTTAAGTACATATTCAAATACCTGCACCCCAATTGTAGGTCGGTGGATTTTGCAAATCAGTCAGAAACTGTAAATACATCACCGGTACACTATCCCCAGACGAGTCGGGAAAAAATGTCGATCCGAATAAATCAAGTAAAAATGCTCGAGTGTACCTATCCACCTGCTCCTGGGTTGGGTTATCAGGCATCTAACCAAATGTCTCCCTCAGCCATCTCAAGTTAATTTGATATTTCGAGTAAGATACAGTCCCCTCTTCATCGTCTCCGCTCTTTCTCTTCTTTTTCTTCCATGCTTGTAACGGGACATGTCCGAGACAGTCATCCACCAACTGCATGTTCCCCAGTTCACTATGTCCGGTTAGAGGGAGACCGCATATCGGCAACCCCCATAAGCAACTGACATCTTGTAGTGTAATGGTAACTTCACCGACCGGTAAGTGAAAAGTGTGCGTCTCTGGGCGCCACCACTGTGCAAGTGCGGTGACTAATCTCGGATCAACCTGCATCTGAGACAACTGGGCAATCTGATACATCCCTAACTTCCTAAGTGCCGGCTCACAACGCTCATGATAAGGAATGTGAGGACGATGTGCACGTGAGTTTAAAACTACTTCGGGCTAAAAATAAATTAAATAAAAGTTAAACTATAAAACAACAATTATATCACTCAACTATGGTATTTATTGGAATAAAAACATATGATATATTTTCGACTCACCTCCTCGTGTATGTCAAATATTCTATGATTGCACATAGGCATGGTCAGTAAGGCAGTGAGAGGTCGTCTAAGGGCCTCATCAGCTTCGCTAGTATCAACCTCCCGCTGAGATTGGGCACTGCTGCTACTACCGACTTCTTATATGTTCGTCATTGTTTTAATTTTCTAAATAATTTAAAATTCGACATTACTTATCTATTTTAGTTACAAACTTACACAAGACATACAAAAAATTCAGATAAAGTATACAAAATTCTATAATCTCTACAAAAATAATTCACAATTTATCCAAAGTGCCGATATCACAAAATAATACTAATAGTAATAGTATATATTCTTAATTTCTAAAATTTAAAAATGATATGTTTTCCGATTTTAAAAAGTTTCATTTTTGTATATTTCATTATGACATAATAAGCATGCATAATTTATAAAGACATTGAAAATATTCCTAAATGTCCAATATGTTCATACATTAAACAAATTGTAAATGTAAATTGTAAACAACCCAAAAAATCTATCGTACAATTATATAATATTAATACTTGATACCAATAATTCCGATTCGTTCATCATTGAAACAAATATACAATGTGAGTATATTTTTAGTTCATCATTAAATTGCAATATAAATATTTTTTCCCCGAACTACATAAAAAAAAATTGAATAGATTTGTCATTCTATCTATATTTTGAAATTTTCAGAAATTAATAATAATATATATTATTAATTTCTAAACTTTGAAAATTCTATTTTTCCAATATTAAGAACTTTCATTATTTTATATTTTACGAATATTTATTAAGCATGCATAATTTTCTAAATATTTTTAAATGTGCAACATAAACTAAATAAAAATATTAAATTAGCTATTTCTCTAATATGGTTACTGATCCACAAAAAAATTATTTTCTCCTAATTTTTTAACTAAATTTATTGCTAATTGTTTATGCAAAAAAAAATTTAATTTGTACTAAATCACAAATTCTATAAATCATACTTTAATTATTTCTACTAAATTATAATTTACATGGTAATGTCAGAGGGAAGACGGAGAGGTGGCCGAGAGTGATCGACGGCGGCTCGACGAGGTGCCGACAGTGTTGCCACCTTGGAGGCAGAAGGCAGGAGGATGGCTGGTGGAGGAAGAAGGGTGGGCTGTGGAGGAGGGAGTGTGGGGGAGGTGGGTGACTGGGCTTCGGGGTGGGGGGAGAAAAAGGCCCAGGGGACGGGGTATCCCCCACCGCCCCAAGTCACGGGTCTATTGGGACGGGCTTCCCAACACCGCCCCAACTTCACAGGTCTGTTGGGACGGGCTTCCCAACACCGCCCCCACTCACGGGTCTTGGCTTGGCCTGGCCTGCACTGATTCCGTGGCCTGCACGGATTTCGACGCGTCACGGGCGTAGTCACGGGCTGGGACGGTTCAGCCCAGTTCGGACGCGGCTCCTTTCCGCGGCCCAAGCTCTAGGACGAGCTTCACAGCCTCGTCCACTGGCATTTGCATCCGTTGGGCCTTCTCCAAGGATGTGGCTTTGAGTCCCGTCCAGCCCACAATTGGACGGTTATTTCTACCCCGTCCTTCCCAAATATCAAAATTACATTTCTATTTTCCTATATATTTAATTTTTAATAATGAATTTCTTAGTTAAAAAAATTCGGGAGATGATGCGCGCAGAAATTAATTATTATGTACGCTTATGGTCATTCATCTTCTTCTCCTTCATTTTTACCATGTCATTCTCTGATATCTTCTTCTCATTCATTTCCAGTTAATCATCATTAGAAAACGTTTATTTAGTTATCATTGTCTTGCACTTGACAAGAAATAAGGAGCATCATCTATTGTCATAGTGTGATTTCACATGTGTCTGGTGTGGTACAATTGTAAAAGACCAATCTAATTTCACATCCGCTTATTTATGCATTGATGCAAATTTCTGGTCGGCAGGGACAAGCAAGGTGGTCTTAATATGTTTGCGAAAGATGCACATCATTTCTAATAATAAAAGAGACCTCCAATACAGACAAGATGAAGATGTATATCCTCCCACTGAACATGACAAAATTTGACAGACCTAAAAGAGGAACACATGACAGCGCATCTCTTTTTGTCACGTTTCTAGTCAAATTTGGATTTCTTCTCTTCTTCTTCTTCTTCTTTTGTTTCGACATAACAGAATAATCCTTGGGACTCGAGTTGTGGAGAAAATTGAGAAAGTTTTGGAGCTTTCGCATAGCTAAGAGAAAGCGGGGTTTTTACATAGTGCCAAAAACAATTATTGCTTAATTATGGTCGTGATTAATACTTTTATTATGTTTCTGTGATACTCACGAGACATAAAATTTCAAAAATTAAATGTTTGCTATTGTTTTCTTTTTTTAATGTAAAATCAGATTATTCTGGTACTTGCCATCCAAAGAGGTGGCGAAGACCCTTTTCTATGGGAACACATTGTGTTCTGTTCTCACTCTTTCCACTCAATTCATAGAAACAAAGAGAAGAGAGAGAGAGAGTGTGACAGCCGCTGTCAAGTTTTAAAAAAAAAAAAAAGAAGAGAGAGAGAGACCCGAACATCAAAATATTTAAGCTAAGCTGAATGATAAAATATATAATTAGACGCTTCCTCTTATTTAGAATGTGTACGTGCTTGACAGCCAAAATGTAGAAAATAACAATTTAGAAGACAAGTGGGTCAAATCAAATAAGTGCGATGTCCATAATAGTACCCACAGACAGTGGATTCAGTATACTAATTAAGTTCCTTGTAATTTACTGCTTCATACTGTATGTTGTTTGCTAACATGAACAACTCCCCACCCCCAACCTACTTTTGCGACATATGCAGGACCAGGCGCTGCATGCATTCAATCATAGAATGCATGCAGTTGCGGTTGCGGTTGCGGTTGCGGACAAATCCAGCGTCGGTCAACACAGCGATAAACCCCACGACGCAACAACAATCCAAAGATTGTTTAATTCTTTTTCCAGTTACTTAACGTTCATTTCTTAATTCTCCAATTACCTCAGCGGCAAGCATCCGACTAAACTATGCTTCACGACATTTCTTCCCAGATGCATCGTAATTAATCCATACGTTACTCTCGCTCACTCAATGGGAATTAATCGATTAGTCATCTATCAGATGATTTGAAAAATTAATAATTCTACTTTGCTGGTGTCTGATTGGTGACAAAATAAGTAGTTATGAAAATGACGAGTCCACTTGGGAGTAATACGCAAACAAGGCCTGGAGTACAGAGGTCTAGTTGCGGGCCTTGAATTCTGGTAAACTGGCAACTCATCCTCAGCCTGGCTGGATCAGGCTAGTAGAGCCTTTTCTTTATTGCTTGCTCAAATCCAAGCACGGTCGGAATCACTGCCCTTCCTTTTGACGAAGAAAACAGCTCATTTTTCTACCTCTCCTCCTCGTCTTCGCTGTGGGGCGAGATCTTGAGTTCTCACACTGGAGAGCTGAGAAATCTTCTCCACTGGAGGTTATGGCGGCGATCTACAGCCTCTTCATCATCAACAAATCCGGCGGCCTCATCTACTACAAGGTACTGTTACGCGGTCTCTTGATCTTCTCCTTTTTCTCCGCGACGACCTACCTCTCGTACAGAAATGGAGATATCCATTATCCAACTATTTAGATCCATGCCTAGATAATTAAGTGCCAATCGGGGAGTGAGGGTTTTGAATCAAGCAAGTACTGGCCCAAAATGGTGAAGTTAAGTACATCTACAGCTGCCAGGAGTACCGGTTGGTACCAGTAATAGTCAACAGACAACATGATCTCTTCTATTTCTCTCGCTTGCTTCTTTCCGTGTTGAATTAAGTCCAGGCATTAGTTTCCTACCAAAAGAACACTATAAGTCAGATATGTAATCAGGTATGCATATCAGTGTCAGGCTCATTCTGTTGTTTCTAACCAATTTTTTTTCCTTCACCAGATCGTATATTATTATTGTCAGTATAATCTGTAGTGTCCTATGGCCACATCTTAAAATCATGTATGAATCTGCAAAAAGAAATACATCCTATGCTCTTTACATATCAAGGGAACTTTAGATAGTTTCCCTAGAAACATGAAATCATCCCCTGTATTGGCCCATTTCCTACATATCTCAACAGATGCTGAAGTACTTCTGGTACAAAAGGTGTTGATACATCAGTTGTAAATGAGTGAGGGGTAATTTGTGTATTGTTTTCGAAGTGTTACAGGAGGGACTACATGATAGTTCCCAGGTTTTGTAAGGAACAAATATGACAATTTTTATGTTGCAGGGTTATTATTAGAATTATCATGCTTTCCAGGAGCATATGCAAAATCACTAATGTTTGCTTGTTACAAATGCTAATTTTTTTTTATATTTTGCTATGTTGGGTGGAATTGAATTGAAAGGATTATGGCTCAGCTGGCCGAATGGATACGAATGATAGTCTGAGGCTGGCAAGTTTGTGGCATTCCATGCATGCCATCTCACAACAACTGTCACCCACCGCTGGCTGTACCGGCATCGATTTATTACGTGCCGATACCTTTGATCTTCATTGCTTTCAGTCCCTTACTGGTACTGTCTAATTTATTTGCTGATATTTTGCTCATTATTTTTTCTTTATAAGTTTTTTATTTAGCTTGTTTCTCACATACAATGTAGACTGGAGGCACTAGGCTTAGTGTACTGCCTAAATATTGCCAGACTGGATAATGATGGCTTTTTATATTATTATGTTGTTTATGTACTTGTGACTATATAGTTGGGTGTTTAACTGAGGGCTTTGAATGAATGGGAGTGATGCAACCACTACAGTAACCTTACATTTTAAGTCCCTTTTAAGGTACTGGATTTTTACATTCATGTAGTACCATCTAAAGTTTGCTCGTGAACTTTATGTAAAAGAATTTTTTTTTTAGAGGAGGTACATGAGAGATTCCCCATCTTTGAATGGTGTATATTCGGTACTTTTTTCTTTGCCATGTACTATTTTATCTTATGTTGATTTTTATTTTTTAGGGACAAAATTCTTTGTGATCTGTGAGCCAGGTGCACCATATATGGAACTACTACTAAAGGTAATATACGAGCTCTACACTGATTATGTGTTAAAGAACCCATTTTATGAAATGGAAATGCCAATCCGGTGCGAGCTGTTTGACCTCAACCTCTCCCAGGCTGTGCAGAGAGACCGCGTTGCACTTTTGGCCCGCTGAACTTCATGTGCCATTCTTTGTTATTGTTTCTTACATTGTTTTTTGAAGATTAGGTATTTGTGCTTGTGTAGGAACAGAAATTGGTTTTATGAGATGGGTGATATGTTTGTTCTTTCTTTTTTTCTTTTTCCTTTTTATGATTATTAGAGAAGGATTGCAATACCAAATACAGTTACCAGTATTCTGCCGGTCATATTTTTCTTCCATCTATTTTGCTTCTTGGTGTTATTAGCTGCTTTCCCATTTATTCTACATTTTATTTATTCCAACATCGCATGTCTGAGCCTATGTAGACAGTATTTTGGTAGGGACAATTGCCAGAACTGTCACTAGAGTTATGGAGCCCTAACAGCCCTATGAATCACAGTTGAGAACATGAGAAACAGGTTACAGAGCAATCTAGATTGAGTTGATTCCTGAAAAAGAGAAAAAAGAAGGAAAGGTCAAAGCTTTGTTAATTTTGAATTTATATAAAATCAGATAATAGAGGTACACAATTGGTTCTAGCTAAGCTACCGCACTGTACCTCTCTAAGATATCATAATTCAAAAAGAAATCATTTTGCCCTTTTGTTAGATCTCTTTTTGCAATGAGGTACAACAATTAATTAATATCATGTTGAAAATCCATCAAAAAGGAATGTTTTTGGTTGACATCTAGCATGAGTAGCTCTTTATTTCCTCTGAAAGGAGAACAGTTGTGTTCTATTGATCAAATTCTGCTCAAAAGAGCTATTACAGTGCAGTCACCTGATATTCTGGAACTTGCAAGACGAGCAGAACACACAATCGATCCACCAGCAAGCAGTAAAATATCAGTTCTGAAAGGAAACACTGGTAACCTGACAGGAGAACTATGAGTGCCAAAGATCGGTAGGAAGCAGGGACCACCATCTTTGCAATAGATATGTGCACATACTATCAGACTAATCTTAATATATATTACTAAATAAGTTCTGATCAAGATGTGTCAAAATTGCTAAATTCTTATTTATGGTTGTACATACCACCACTATATGGGCAATAAATGTGTTACACTGATAAGGTCCCTGCATATATTTGGAGAAACAGATCCAGACCCAAAATACGATCCTGCCAAATCCACCCTTTTAATTTAGTGCTGGATGAGCATCATGCATGATTCGTACATTGAGAAGCCACAGTTACTACTAATTTAACCAAGTTTAATGATGTTTATCAATTGGTCAACTTTTACAGGTGTGAGTTGCACTAAAGCTAACTATATGCAGCTGGAATTAATCTTTCAATGAAATGGCTACAGCATAATCTTTCAATAATAAAAGATACACGGAACATCCATTCAAATGGATATTTCAAGTCGAGTCCACTAGTTTCAATTAGTTACTAGATCTAACATTTGATCTAATCATCTAAAGGTTGGTTCCTCTGTGATTTTATTGTCTGATACACAAGGGCTCACCAACCAGCACATGGCAAATCTATGATTTTAAAATATGTGCATTTTTGCCCCTTCAAATTAAGAGTTCTGTTTGTAACAGCCTTTTGTAATATGCTTGTGGCCGAAAAAGTTGTAGGAATGTTAAACAATAGATGCGTGCATGTGTGGTGAAACAGATTTGTGAAGAAGAACTTTCAGTATTGAAAGAATTGGATACTTATGGTACCAGATTGTGGCACCGGATTTGATTAGATCTCTTTTATTTTTGCTCAAAACAATTAAATAGCTTTAGTGGTAATTGTAAATTTTAAATCCCCGAGTACTGAGATGTAGTGCCCAAAAAAATTTCAAGTTTCAATATGAAACTGTTGGTTTATACCACTTTTTCAACAAAAACAAAAAAGAGTTCTGTTTGTGAAAAATGAATTGAAGAACAGAATAATTAGTTGCGACATTCTTAGAAGTACATATATCTATTGCATTGTCTGTCTCTTCATTCATAACAGTTTGCATTTTACATTGTTCATCTGTATATATATAACAGCAGCATATGTTTCCTCTTTCATGGAAAAAAGCAATAAGAATTAGCATCGTAAGTTAAAGTAAACATATTAGAATAGAAATAGAAGGAAATTTAGAGATACAATTAGGAGTAAAAATTTGGGAACGACCAAGTTGATGCCATGGTCATAGTAGTAACCTCCTCGTCCTCCTCCTCCAAAGTATCCACCGTAACCGCCTCCTTGGTAATTCTCCAGTACATTGAAATCCCCTGTTATTAGAGACCATCAACATTGGCAAAATATCAGATGCAATATACACTAAAATCCGGAATTTAAACCAGGCAAGAAAACAGAACCAGCGCTGTAACATATGAAATGGAAGAAATAGAAGAGGTTCTGTCACTCTATATTTATTACCTCTTCCGGCAGAGTGGCCACAGCCACGAGCAAGGGCGTAGCGCACGTCATGGACAGTGGCACCGTCATAAAAGTGAAAGCTGTACATGATGTCATCAATGCATTTGAGCACGAGATTTGTCTCCTCCAAGCAGGGCCCATCACAAAACTCGTCAGTGCCCTGTGCCGGTATATTGAACGACCCCTGTGCTGTCAGCCTGTACGACTCCTGGCAACTACTGTAGACCTGTTTCCAGAATATGGTAAATATAACGAAAAGAATAAACAAAAGAGAAACATTTCTATGCTTAGATATAATTATTTACTGAAAAATAGATTTAGATTTTTTAATGCTGATCGCAACTGGAATGAGATGCAGATTTGCACATGTTCTTATGTTTATTTTCCATCTTAATATAGAAATACTCGTAATTAAGAGAAAAAAAGCACAACAATATTGATTGCCAAGATTTGTCATGGTTTGTTTAGCAACACTCATTGTAATCAACTTACATAGTGGTCGTTAAAACATGCTAATGCGCTACCAACAATTCCAGCCGCACCATCTTCTGTAAATTATCATAAATAGGCATGATCAATTATTATGTGGGAGAAGTCCACAAAAGCAAAAGCGTGTATTAATAATTAGACGCAGTGGAAATGGGAAAAAGAAAGGAAGACAATAGATGCTTGAAGGAAGAGCACAGAAGTTATATACAATTAATCTTCAAAAATAAAGATTTATTCTATTACTAAAATAATAATCTCATGGTTTCCTTACTAAGTCACTATACAAACATAATAGAGGTACACAAATATATTTGTATTATTTTCTTCTATCATTCGAAGTTTGTTCCCACAAGAAATACCTAAGACCTAGCAAACACAATGGAAATGAGGTTTAGCCTCTGCAATTAAGTTAAACTGCAAGGAGTACATTCATTATACCGGGAATGACTTGCGTCAGTGTGAGTTGCACCTTAGTCTAATCTACCTGACCTAAATCCACAGAGACATAATGAATACTTTTGGTCAGAAACTACATCAAAATTCAAAGTTACAGGGATAATTAAATCATTCAACAAGCATGCATGGTCCTTAAGTAGTTCATCGATTAATTACTTGAAACAAATCAAGACTTGAACCCACCTGCATGGCTATACCAGGCAGATAAGCAAACAACTGTGAAGAGCAGACAGAGCCTTTGGAGAAATAGAGAATATGCCATTAGAGCATGCTATAGACAAATTGAGATCAGCTTATTTGGTGTGTGGTATGTAGTTAATATATAGAAGTAGAGAAAGGATATGTTCTGGGTATAATTTCATAGTGTATATATAAAACCTTGCTAGTTTTAGCATTTAATAGTGAGAAGCTGCACCAACCTTACCTATCCAGTCGCATTTTCTATTCTCAGGTTGCTTTCTGGTGAAAGTATCAACCAATTCGACCTACTAAAACGACAGAAAAAATACACTAAGAATCTATAATTTTTTTTGTTATAAATCCCTTGTACGTGTCCCGGTATTGATCCACGGTAAGGACAAGCATATATGTAGTTTTATCATTTTTTTTGGGTTTATACAATGATTGTTAAAAAAATTAATAAATTTGATATATTACATTTTGTTAAAAGTCATTTACATCTATCACTTTAATAATGATAAGAATCAAAAGCTGGCCACCTTTTATTTCTTATTAATCATTATGCTCTAATTTAATATAATATTAATTGTATATAACATGACAATTGAACGCCATGCACCATTTGGCACCTTAATTTACAATTTCAACAGAAAATTTATTACTATAATATGGCACTTGATCACCACCATTAGATCGAATTTAAGTTTGATAGACAGATTAACCGTTCAATAATATTAAAATTCATGTAAAAATTTCACTCATAAGATTTAATAATAGTATAATTTTGTTGAGCTAATTTCAGAACCAATTTTGGATTTGCTCATTTATATGGGGTGAACTGCAACAAAGGAGGCATGACTTAAAGTATATTGAGAGGGGATTGTCGTCGGTCTATGTATATATTGGACAAATACATTTCTGAAATTAGTACTCATGATTTCACGGATACATTTCAATTTTCTAGAATTTGGAAACTTTGGCGACATGTTGAGAGTGTTGACTTAAAGAATGCATAACTGACAAGAGTTCTCCGAACCGCTATTTGATATTCTAAACTCTAGTTAACTTTATTTATTTACATATTTAGTAATTTATAGACTTAATTATTTTCAAATTTCCATCACAATGATTACTATATAGAATTTACAGGTGTATCAACATTAACTTGTACTGATTTTTTGAGATTTGTTTCTGAATTAATGAAAAATAAAATTAAGCCATTAAGGTCATACACAGAATATAAAATTCATATCCCTTCTAATTTATGTTATAGCATATAAGAAAAATAAAATTAAGCCATTAAGGTCATCATGAATGATGCAAAGGTGATATATTATATTACAAATTGGTAGTTAGCCGTTTTTAGCAGAATGGATGTTAAATAATTCAGCACTCAACCAACCACAAAATTTTGAATATATGTTATTCCTTTAATTAATTCATAGGACCTAAAAGCATTCTTTATATGTATTTTTTTTTTTTGCATAGACAGAATTGAAAATAACTAATTAAGACTGTAATATTACTATGGTGCTGGGGTCTTAATTGCAAAATTCATATTCCATGAAGCAAAGTGAGACGTACAAATTAACAGAATAAAGGGTTGTAAGATATTTGAACCATCAGATCTAAAATGCACGGTTGATATTTTCTTAGTCCGTCAAATGGTTCTCCAGCAACGGGAGAGAATCCGTGAATTATGAGAAGAGCAAAACTTGTTAGATGGGACACGGGTGCCGTGTCGTTTGTGCCACGCTCCGTAAAGTGGTTGGAATTTTGTGCTTTAAATATTTTATTTTTCCTTACTTTTTTCTCTGTTCGCTTCTGGAACACTTGATTGGCATATATAGACGCACTTATGTTCAAGTATCGATCTGATACTATTTGTGATATTACATATTAATATTAATTTTGATGATTTTATGATTTAAAATATACATGTAAGATTGTAAATGTATTCTATACAATTTGTCAGTACAATATTTCATGTATTTTTCTATGTTGCAAGAAGGTATAAGTCGACTTTTAATGATTATATTTCCATGAATTCATGACGAGATGTATATATATTTCAAGAGAATTCATGACGAGATGTATATAAATTCCAAGAGAATTGTCAGTAGAGTAGTTGCTGAATTTTTTTTATGATTTTTTTGATAACAATGTGATGTTTAAGTATTTAATACGATTGACAATCAATATGTGATTTAGTGGTTAAGATAATATTCTTTACGTGAGGATATTTGTGGATTTAAAATTCGATTAGAGATTTTTTTATAAATATTTAAAATTATGAGATTTAAACTTCATTTTATCTAAAAAATATTGGCTTATCAACTAGATTTTTTATTCTGGAATTTGAAATGTGTTCTAAACTGATTAAAAATTTGAATACGCACAGAACACACTGTAAATATATTTCAACATATTTTTTATATATAATATATGATCTATATTTTGAATTAGTATGAAAAACTTGTGTGAATTAGAATGGTAAAATTTAAAACTCATTTGTAAATTTTGATAAAATTACTCTCTCAAATGGGGTCCGAATTTACTAAAATATAAATAAATGTGCAATAAATGGATTCCAACAAATTTGTTCGCTAGGAAGCTGAAATGGGCCTAGTTGGCCTGACGGGTTGCGTTGAGCAGACTGAATGAGGTGGAGCCTGAACGAATCCGCATGGATCGGTCTCCACTCTCCACAGACCGAAAGGAAATTCCGGGTCCGGGTGATATCGACCCCTGCCCGAAAATACGACTCCTCTCTGAACCAGTCGAACCCACAGAAAAGAGAGGAGAGGAGAGGAGAGGAGAGGAGAGGAGAGGGAGGCTGAGCAGTGCGATCATGGTGGTGGAGCATCTGGCCACTGTAAACTGGGTGGAGAACCCCTTATCCCATTAACAGCGCGATCCTAGAAGAAGGAGAAGAGCCTCGTTTTGATGGTTAGGTTAGGATTTCGGCGGCCGCTGTTGTTCAACTCTTGTTAAAGAAGAAAACAAGGGGCTGCTTTTGGAAAGAAGATACAAGCTTTTAGGCTGGTCAGGTTATTTCTTTTTAATGAGTTCCTCAGAATTAGGTGCTGATTGTCCCCTCTTTTGGTTTCTGGTACTTTCAGCAAGAATGTTGGAAAATTAGAGCATCAAAGGGTACAATCTTCAGATGTGCCTAAGAGACTAAGTTTAAACTGAATCTGATCTAGTAGAGGGGATTTTCTGGTATTGTTTTTGCTGAATTTGAGCAGATTTTGATCATCGGAACTAATTCTACAGCTAATTTTGAGCAGGGGAAAGAAAAGGAATTTTGAGAGGGAATATATGCGTTAGCCTTTAGAGACTGTGATAACCATCTAGGTTCTGGTATTTGTCAGATAGAGAAAGAGTAGGGATGAGAAAATGAATCTTTGTTTCATTTTGTTTTAGGTTACACTCTCTATATTTAATAAATGCTTCAGAACAAGCTCTAGAAGCATTATCCTGCCTACCAGTCTACCAAACACCAGAACTGTCCTCCTAATTACCTTACCAATAAGTTGGTTTCCAGCAAATTTCTTCCAAAATGCAAGAGAGAACGCATAGTGAGATCGGGGCTGCTGCTCCCATTCCTGCTGAAAGCCTCTTTATGGTCCCATCTCGTGACCCAGAAGAGAAGAGGAAAAAAGACGATCCCCCTAATGTCCCACCTGCTCGTTATCCCTCACGAAGCGGTTCTTCCAAGTATGATTTCGTCAAGGTATAGCCTGCTTAATTCCTGTCATCATTCTCTTTCGTGATCGATCATGATATTTTCTTTTGATTTGATTTTGTTGGGCTGTTCAGGTGAAAGTGTGGCTCGGGGAGAATGCTGATCATTACTATGTCTTGTCAAGGTTTCTTCTGAGTCGCATGCTTACTGTGACCAAGGTGACCTGCTAAACAGAAATGAATTGAGGAAGGAATGAGGCTTGATTTTGCCATAATTGGAAATTTGAGCTTCAAATTTGTTAAACTAATGCTTAATTTTATAATTCTTTTGTTGCCATTAATTCTGTTTACAGATACCTAATCATGTAGCTATCAAAATTGCTTTGGAACTCAAGAAGCTTCTAGTTGATAACAGTCTTCTTGATGTGTATGTTTGTTCTATTCTCTTCAGAATTGTTTTCAAAATAATTATGATTTTAACCATTATCTTCATAATTTGCTGCATTTATGTTTCTCATTGCTGTTGGATGATACAATATTACATGATACTTTATATATTGTTTGCCAGTCAATTAAATTATTCATTATAATTTATTGTGAAATCATCTATGTGGTTATTTTGCAGCTCTCAATCTGATTTAGAAGCTAACTTATTTAAGGTACTTTTACATTAAATCTGATTCTTAATTTTTGTTGCCTTAGGAAATAAAATGCTACCTTTGTTAATTTAGATAAAAAAAAATTAAATTGGTACTTTCAAATCAACTTTTTGCTACTATATTTGAGCATAAGACTTTTAAATAATTCACTATACTTGTGTAGCTTATGGAGCGACGGGGTTATGGTGAGGAGTATATCAACCGATACAAAATGATGACCGGGTAAGCTTGACATCTGCAGTTGTGTACCATATCAAACGCTGTGTGCATTTAACTCATATTACATATCCACGTGGCTTGTTGACTCCATTTCTTTTCTACCTGCAAGGCTTGTGTCTTCTGACTTCATTTCTAAGAAAAAAATATCTTTATTAGTTTCTCCTTTATGATACACCACTAGGTTTCATCATCAGAGGGTGCCATTGGTTATTCTGGTCTGTGGAACTGCTTGTACAGGCAAATCAACTGTTGCCACACAGCTCGCACAGCGTCTCAACTTACCAAACGTTTTGCATGTATGTTTCTTTTTCCCTTTACGTTGTTTTATATTACATCGAATTGCTAATTATTATCTGGTTTTCTTTTCTCTTTTGTAGACTGATATGGTGCATGAATTGATACGCACCTCAACAGAGTAAGTGTTGCGTGCCTCTATTCCTTAATACTCAGTTGCTTTCTTTGTCATACCAATCATGCTCTAAGCCTGAGTTTCTTGATGCAGTGCACCACTTACATCAACACCAGTGTGGGCTAGAGATTTCAACTCCCCTGAAGAGCTTATTAAAGAATTCTGTAGGGAATGTAGAATAGTTCGCAAAGGTATCATTGAACTACTATTTTTGTAGCGGAACACACAATCGACCAGAAAGTAAAATTATTTGCCCTAAATAGACCAGACAGTGAAGAGCTCTCTTTTGTTTTGACAGGCTTGGCTGGTGATTTGAAGAAGGCTATGAAAGATGGAAAGCCCATCATAATAGAGGTAATATATTTTTCTGTTGTCGTTGCATGAGTTAAACAACTGTTAGTGCTTGGAAGTACAATTTTATTGCTTCAGAAATGGAGAGGAAATTATCATGATTGGTAAATGACAACTGTTAGCATCTTACTGTGAGGCACATTCCTGTTCATACCAATATGTGAAATGTTGCAACCTGTTATGCTAGTCCTCAAACTTGATTTAGGCCTTTGGTTTGCACCATCATCCTATGTGTACAACCACATATTATATTAATCTGTCTTATAATAATCTCATATTAACCCCTCCTAAAACAACAAACTGTGATTATTCTTTCAGGGAATACATTTGGATCCGAGCATCTATTTGATGGATGAAGAAAAAAGAGACTCAACTGCTAAGACAGCAGAAAAGACAGAAACTGGAAATTTGGTTTCACAGGAAAATAACCCT
This sequence comes from x Bolboschoenoplectus mariqueter, assembly GCA_037678475.1. Classification (NCBI taxonomy): domain Eukaryota; kingdom Viridiplantae; phylum Streptophyta; class Magnoliopsida; order Poales; family Cyperaceae; genus x Bolboschoenoplectus; species x Bolboschoenoplectus mariqueter. Next base: position 79,973 of record CM075239.1, on the reverse strand, counting down.
GACATAGCAAAGAAGGACACCTCTTCCCAAGCAGAAGAGTTGTCTTCTTCCAAAGCAGAAGAGAGCAGCTTTCTGCAAGCTACTGATCCTTCACTTGTCTCTTCTGAGACTAAAGGTTCTTTTTAGATTACTTTAAAGAAATGCTATACCCGTTGATCTAGATCAGTTAGTTTGTTTTCCCTATTTATTTTGATAATATTTTGTTATTTCAAAGAATACGTGACTCTTTAGCTTACCTTCCCTTTCTTGTTTTGCAGAGGAAATGCAAAATGGAACTGAGTCGCAAAATGCTACGGCTAGTAAGAAAGAGAAAACTGCTGCAGAGCCTATAATAGTTCCGATCGTTTTGAGGATGGCTGAGTTTGATCATAAGGTTTGTGACATTTATCTCAGCATTAACATGAAGATGTCATATGATTGAAATTGTTATTTTTCCTTTGTAAAACTTCATGTAGGATCTTATGTACAAGCGAATAGCAATTAGGCCTACTGAAACAGTAATTATTTATTAGACAAATTGTTGATTTTAAAGAGTTCTATGGATTGTATCAGATTAAGTGTGTTCTTTGTTGGTAAGATAGTTACGGTTAATCATATTGTATGCTTGTTATTTGCTGTAAGAAACACATCAGTTGCAAGTATTACTGGAATCATTTGTCTCTTTGGTCCTATGTATATCTTAAATATTTACATCTACTGTCTTGGCTGCATGCAGGCGTTGTTAGAAGAATGGATAGCAACCAGGGCTTTTGGAGATGAGAGTCTAATGCAGGTAATATTAGTTGAACTACTGTTAGGATTGTTTTGTATTCTTGTAGGTATTTAGTATGGTAGAAGCTGTTATTGGTTGGTTTTTGCTGTTATTAGACCTTGTGTACTGTATACCTTAAGAATTATAAATTAGGCCTTTCACTGTTCTGGTCCATGTGGTACGTATTATATGAGTTGTTTTAATTTTCTTTCATCTTGGTAAAAGGTCATCTGTGAGTTTTCTTTTTGAACATAACTGTGCAGGATCGTCAGAAGCTGATAAACAATTTAAAAACAATTCAGGACTACCTTTGCTCTTTCGAACCACAGGTTAGTGTGTTGTCTTGCTTAGATTATTACCTCTTGTAAGATTGCATAATTTCCATCATATTGTTATCTTAGTATGTTTTGTATTCACGATGGTATTTTGTGATATCATTTTGTTCCTTTCCCTGTATATGTTAATGTGTTGGGTTTTATAGGAACTGCCGAAATAAGATTGAAGTGTAAATGAAACTGAAATTTGCTGAAGCAATTTTGCACCAACCATATCCATGTGATTTCCCCTCTGTTTTTCAGGAAGTTTCTTTAACATTAATTGTTTATATGTTTTAAATCAGGGAATAAATGTTGTGAATATCTCAGCAAGTACATTCACCCAGACATTGGATTCGCTCCACAACTATCTTCTACAGGTACTTGGACACTCTTGTATCACTTTTTGTTTTCCTAGCATTTCTCCTTCACAGATTCTTTTTTTTTCTTGATTCTTGTTTAAATAGTTAGACCTGGCATTTTTGCCAATTCACTTCTTATTCTATTAGTGTGTATGTGTGTGTCTATTTTGCTATCTGTTATAAGATGTGTAATGTACTGTTAGATTTCAATCCCTTAGTAGTGAGATCTTATTGAATATCCATGTGCTTTTTATTTGTAAATCTGCTCTCATCCTTAATTTTTGAGAAAAAAATGGTGCACTTATCGTTCTTTATTCCTTTTTCAGTTAACTTTATAATGGATGTATAGATGCTTTAATGATTAGTTTTGTTGCTTCTTAAGCCTGATTGCATGATTTTTCTGCCTCTAAATAGAATTGCCTTGCTCTAGTAAATAATATTTAACTCTAAGATAATTCTCATATTCCAGTGCATTGAGCGTGGTGTGTCTGCTGCATTTCATGCTGAGAAGTCAGCACAAGATAACTGATCGGGTCACTGTGGCTGCTTGGGCTGAGTAAGAGAAGATTGTCTTTAACATATTTATTCATTTAATAAACTTCACTGAGCTGTCAGGGGCTCAAGTTTCTGTGTTAGTGCCGCTTGTTGTTTATGACATTTAGAAGTGTCGAGAAGCATTGCTGAGAGAGAACATGTTTATTTCAGCAAGCACTCTTCAAATATAGATGGTTATCATTTTTGTTCCTATTGCCAAATGCTGTCCTGAAGATGCAAATATTATGTGTATAGTGAAAGAGAAGTAACAATAATAATCAAGCTAGGCGCAGGAACCAAAGACCGTTGAACTTCTTTTGTAATTATTGCGCTCTATTATTCTGTGTTTGGTTATGGAGCTCTAAATTAATTTTAGAGCAATAGCAGGTGAATATATAGAGTAGTCACAATGCTTCAAGTGAAAATGAAAGTTCACGTTCGTGTTTGCAAAATTTTGTCGCATCCTTGATGCAAAGTTCTCCACTGAACTCCTATCAAATAAGCATGTTAGAAACAATATGAAGCAACAACATTTCTAAAACACAATGCCACCTTACAATTTCTTTTTAGAGCCAGCGATAAATGAAATGGAGCTGACGCAATAGTACTTAAAACAGATTTAAATACTAAGGGGTATTGCTAGTTGTAGGTTTACACACGATTACTTATCAGTTAGCGCATCAACAATTATGTCTAAACTCTTAAAATTACATATCATTATATTATCGCATGTAGTTTGACGCACCTGTGAATTTCCTCGTCATTGAGTTCAATTCCTTTTGGTTTAATAAAGTATTTTGTAGTTATCGCTGTTATCTACTTTGAACTAATATTCAGCAATCACATGTTTCATTGCATCACTTTTAGGTCAGAGACTTGTGGATGTATTATGAGTAAATTTATTCATTTTTTAGTCATTAAACTTTAATATTTGTCCAAATTTGGCCAAGATAATGATGCACAAGGATTTACTAAGATTACACCAGATGTTGTAATGAACTTCCAAAACAGATGCACAAGGATAGATTAATTTGCTAATGAACTAAAAGCAAGAACTCATCCAAGTTACAGCTGGATCTTCAAAACTGGGGTCCTGTAAAGTGTCATTACAAAACTGCCTTTGCTCCGATTGGGCACCAACGAAAGCAGAATACAAGTGTACTTGCGGTTTGTTGGACTACCACTTTCAAAGGTCTTAGCTCAGGTGCAATCTGAACTATTCAATTCTCTGACCCAAAACCCTGACACAACCCCATTGAAGAGTAATTTCAATGATTATTAAAGAAATAGGTAGTGCTGACAGAAAACTTATATCACAACCATGAAATCCTTTGGTGTCTAGTGCAAACCACTATAGATAGTAGTAGTATAGGGGTCGGGAACCTTTGGCGTATACAATCCAGACTGCCTAAACCAAAAGCAGAAACGACCCAAACCCAACCAACCAATAACAAAAACCCCACCCTGCAAGTGAATTTTTCAGTTGTCCTAAGGACGCCATACTTACCATCCGTTTCATCACTTTTCTTTCATCTATAAATCTCACTCCTCTCTCAGCACGAGCTTCTCCTCATCAAGTTCCAGATCCAATATCACACCATCCCATTTTCACCCGAGCTTGCCATTGGGCCCAAAAATTCAATATGGCCCGATCCGTCCTAAGTTGTTGAGGCTTTATTTCACATCAACTAGAACACACCACCACCAGTATATTGTGTTAGTTTTCTAAGTTTTGTATAGTTTTTGACAGTTTCAGTTGAACTTTGCAATTTAATTCGAATACCAACATGCATATATGTGTTGTTCATTGGTTGTTTATTAGAAATAACTAGTGAGGAAACATAAATATAATCTTTAATTTATTTTAGTATTGCTACAAAAAAATATAAATAATAAACTTACCAGGAATATACAAAATGTTTTCAAAATGCATACATATTACATTTAATTCGGCCTAATAGGAAACAGAGCTAGCGTCAAACCTTACAAGACACAATTAAGTAGGATAACACAAGAAATGGAGATAACTAACAAGAATATACAAATAATATGCTTCCTCCATCGGAGTTGAGATGCCTTTTTGCCAAGAAAAAAGATCCTCTTAGTTTTATTTGAAGCAGCATTGAACTGAATCTGAATGCATGGTCGCTAGTCGTTAGAAAGATCTGGGAATTAATCACTTCTTATTACTACTATTAATATGCAATCATTTTATGATACCTACATGTACCCACATTTGCAGATAATTTTCCAGATCTGTTGTTTGGGCAAATTGGTTTTTAACAGGCAACAGGAAAGGGACTTTTTACATGGAACAAAATAATTTTGATAATTCTGGCTTTTAGATATAAGGACCTATCAAATTAGGTAATTCTTCCCCACAAGTTAAGTGCAATGCAACTCATCATGTAATTAACAGTATCTATCACTCTTCTAAACTTTTTCTTACGGCATGCTTGCAAATTGCAAATTTTCATTTTGTACCGGATGTTGATATTGAATCTGGAATATACGAGCAAAAGGATCTTGAATTCTGGAATTATTTTAATCTAAACAATAATCAATAGATTTCAAAAATAACACTCAACCCGAAAGGGTCCAAATCAAAATCACATGCAATTAATTCATCTAAAGACTTCCATGAACTTCGTCATATATTTCCTTATTCAGTTACAGAAAGTCCTCCCCTATCAAAATATGTTTTCAAAAATCATACTTAAACCAAAAAAATATAAAATGTACTTTAATTTCAATATAATTACAATACTATGTTCCATTCCGCAAAATATTTTGTAAGATATGCCTCTAAAATTATACTTCTAATATAAGAATTATAAACATATACTTAATTTTGAAATAATTTCACATTTATGTCCTATTTTAAGAATTCACATCCGTTGTCATACTTGTTTTATAGTACATTTGTGTCATAAATTTTTTGGATTAATGACACATGAGGCTCACTAAAATTTAAATAAAAAAAGCACCCTTATGAATCAAATCTGAACCGTTTAAATCAAATCAAACGGTTTAAACTTTCTATACAATCAATGTGTCATAAAATTTATGATAATGGATATGAACCCTATTCTAACCCTCGGATCAATTCTGTCAGTGTCCGTGTCTTTGTGTAAAATTATTTTTTATTTTGAAATCAAACATAAGTATTAAAATTTCCAACTGATAAAGAGGCACGTCAAATCAAACTGTTGATCATTAATTAATTAATTCCATTTAACTGAAATTACCATAAGCAAAACCACTATTGGTACAAAATAAATATATCCAGGAATCAGTTAGGAACAACTTTTTTATCATCTGTGAGAGTTAAATCTCGCCTTCTATTTTTTGTTAGTAGTATCAATATAAATGTAGTCCTGAATATGATAGCTAGCCGTTGGCACAATGTGTGCGGGTAAAAGGACTTTACAACACCCATTTTATTTAAGTTACATGCAAGCTCATTAAAACATAAAAATCATTAAAGAAATATGGGAAAAAATGATTTCTTTTCTTATTAAGTACTCAAATATATTTTAACCCTCTCAGTAAAGGGCATTTTAAATGTATGTTAAATGATAAATATTTGTGTTGTCATGTTTGAATTCTTATCTAATTATGTACATAGGATAATTTTTGCCGAGTAAAGTTAGGGTGAACTTAATCTTACTAATGAACTTAACTTAAAATCTATCAAATCGGTTTCAAATGATAAATTTAAATAGTTCAATACATTTTATATATCAAAATTTTTTATTTTTAGAATTTTTTAACTATTTTTTTTTCAGATTTTTTTTAAAAGATCTATTCTCATATACAAATATTTATTATTTTATTATTATTTTAGAATTATTTTTAAGAATCTAAAAAAATAATTAAAAAACTCAAAAAATAGAAAATTTTAACATCTTATAAGATTTTGATATGTAATATTTATTGAACAACTTAAATTTATCGTTTAAAATAAATTCATTATATTTTAAGTTAAATTCATCGGTCATCTTGATAAATTAAAAGCTGACCCTAACTTTACTCATTTTTGCTAACACGTCTATAAACAATTTGACAAAAAGAAAATTTGGATCGTCCAACCCAAAAGCGGATGAAGCGGATCCGACAGCATATTTTGATTATTTTCCAATCTGATACCCGCAATTGGTGAGACGGTGAACCAGGTCCCCTTGACAGAATGCCGGTCCGGTTGAACCGGACGGCAGCGTGAGAACCGGACCATAAATTAAAGGATGTAGAAAAAAAGGCGGCAGCGAATCTACAGACTACAGCTACATGGACCTACGTGTCTACAGCGTTGGTTGGACTTTTTGAGCATATCCGACCCGTTTTCTTGACTTTTGTCTTTTGGCAACAGTTTCAGTTTCAGTTTCGGTTTCAGTTTCAGTTTCAGTTTCAGTTTCAGTTTCGGTTTCAGTTTCAGTTTCAGTTTCAGTTTCAGTTTCGGTTTCAGTTTCAGTTTCAGTTTCAGTTTCGGTTTCAGTTTCAGTTTCAGTTTCGGTTTCAGTTTCAGTTTCAGTTTCGGTTTCAGTTTCAGTTTCAGTTTCAGTTTCAGTTTCGGTTTCAGTTTCAGTTTCAGTTTCAGTGCTATTCCTCTTCGGCTGGGTTTGCTGTGCTGGCCCTGCAGCCTGCTAAGCTCAGCTCCAGCGGATGACGTACGTGGCTGCTTTTTTATCCATTTCATTTCCCCAGTGAGTCCGGAAAGGAAAGGAAAGGAAAGTACAACAAACTCATTTTTTTTATTTTTTATACTAATAATTCCAACTACTATACTGTAATATGTCCTTTCCTCAAACTTAGTCACGCTATGAACTTAATAGATTGATTGATTGATTTTTTAGAAAATAACAAAATGCAACACCAGTGAAAATATTCAAACCCCCCCACAATTTGTTTGATGATTATAGTAGTTACAAATTATAATACTAAGAAAGTTTCAAGAGATATGGAACTAAATTAAATTAATTTAAAAAACACATGCACGCATTGTGTACTTTGTTGTCTCCCTTGAACAAGTTAAGGGCATGTTTATTTTCAGTCTAGGGCATAGGATATTATAGATTTTACACTTCAAAAAGAATTTTTTTCTCAAGCCCGTTCGGCAAATATTTTTTAGAGCGGTGGGATTGAGATATAAATTTTAGTAGCACCTCTCTTTCTTTACATTTGGCTGAAAATAAATTATTCGATTAGATCTAATTTTTTTCCCCACGAGAGAGCGACGTTGTGGAAATCACATCTTTCTTTGATTAATTCGGCAGGAACGTAAAAATTGAGCGAGAAAATAGAAATGATCGGATATAAATGGAGCAACTGCTGTAAGTTATGCTTGAAGTGAGGAAAATGACAGCATAAAATTTTTCCCAATTTTCGCTTGAATTATGATGGGAGAGGAGGAGTTGGTTAACCAAATTGATGAAACAGGTTCTCGTCTTTACTGAATTTCTCTCTAATTTGAAGCTTTTTTTTCTGTTGCTTGCTTAGTAATGCACAAATCAGGGCAAAATTGTTAGTGCTTAACTTAGTGGAAAAAAAAACTGAAAGCAAATTTGTGATGCGCTAATTAATGGCTTTTGAGATTTCTACAAGTTTAATTAATTAAAAAAGATAAACTAAAATATTAATCACTAACGAATGGCCTTGAGATGTGAGGAGTATACAAGTTGTTTTATATTCTAAGCACAACTGAAATCAAGCTCTAACTGATGAAATCAAATATTTGTTTCACTTCTAAGTTTCGGATTTGTGATGCGCCACTTGAGACTCATTTTTTTTATAGTAATGTGATATTAGAATTTACAAATCGGAGCCTATAAATTCTAAAATGAATCCGAGGGGTACACACTTAAATACATTTAAGACTAATGATTGATTTTGTGAAGATACAGGAATCAGATTTTCCAGTTTTCTAATATATTGTCTTTATGGTTATATGATATATTTTTGTTAGATTTAATTTTTAGCTTACTGTCCAAGAAAAAACTAAGATCTATGAGATAATACTTTAGTATGTGCTTAATTTTCAGTTTAGCGTGTTTAAGCTTTCAATTTAGATTTCTTCTTGAACTCAATTCAGCACAATTATATCTAACTACTCATACTTTCACATTTAATAAATATGTATACATGCAATTCATTTTCAGTTAATGAGGTTAATAATAGAGCTGCTTGGAATGAGTTACAATGAGCATTTCTTGTAGAAATGTTGGTTGAATTTGATAGACCCAGTATACGTCTACAAAATGTATGAGTAGTGTTGCATAGAATGAAATGACCCGACGATTCAAAACAAGGTTTCCAAATACAAATTTCCCAGTGAAGCAACTTAAAGAGCAAGAATGAATTCTTAAAAAGCAATACGAAATCATAAAAAAAATTGACTGAACAAAGTTGTTTTAGATGGGAGCCTATAAGAAATATGGTATTTGCACCCGAAGAAGTATGAGCCCTATTTTTACAGAAAGAAAGGAAGCTAAAAGAAGGTATAACAAAATCTTTCCATTCTATGATGATCTACACAACTTTTATTCTGGTACGAAATATCTTGTTTTATTAGTCCAAATTTTCATTCTTAATTAGATCAATTTTCTATCTAATTTTGCATTGTTGAAAATAAAGTCAGGCGTTATTGCTACTGATTCACGACAATGTGGGACTAACCACTTTGCTAATCATGAGAATCCAATTGAGGTGGGTTCTCCTAGTCTTAGAATACCTGCTCTAGGGAGCTTTCATCAATCCGAATTAGATGATGATTTGTTTAACACACCAATAGAGGATTCATTTTCTACACAAGTACCAACCTCAACACAAGGGCCATCTCAAAGTAAAAAATATTTCATATAAACAAACAAATAAGAGTAATAGAAAAAGAAAGACTATTTTGAAATTCCATGAGGAATAATTGGCATATAAGAGAGAGGAAACTTGTATCTATTATGCTCAAATGGACAAAAACTCAAAGAGGAGCAACGGGCATGAAGAACAATTCTCCATTGCAGCGACTATGGATGCTTATCAACTGATGCTAGAGTTTGATATAGTGGATTTTGTCTATACAAGTGAAATGTTCATAGGTGATTCCAGGATTTGTGAGACATTTCTTTCTTGTCATAAAGCTAACAGAGCGGTATGGATTAAGCACATAATAAAGAGGTACAAAGCAAAACAGTAAGAATAGAGTCATGCTACTTTTTGTAAATTGTGATCTAAAAAGCATATATCATATATTACATAGCGAAATAGCGAAATGATGATATATTTATATTTTATTTATTTTAGATGAAGAAATTGAGCATTATATAAATGTTTAGTACTTTCAATTTAGAAATTATGGTAATATTTTGTAACTGAACTTTATTTGCTATGTATGCCTATTAATTTAGTTGAACTTTACTTTTTTTATATTTTGTATATTTTATAAGATTGAAAACTGTTATTTGATGGGTAGTGTTACATCAGTCCTATAATAATATGCAAAGCTAAAATTACAAAATAATAAAAAGTTAGACACAAAAAAAGAGAGAGAACTATCATTATATAATTAATTAGAAACAAATTATACATCTTATTTTAGAACTAAACTAAACTAATCTAACCATAGTTCCTACTTCTCATATGTCTAATATAATTATTCCACATGGCTATGACAATTTGTTCTCTCTTGTGATGCCCAGCAATACGTTGATTATTGAATTACTCTACATCTTCTCTGTACTCAATATCTCCATCCGGCACATCTACAATTTCATTTTGATGTATATCTAAATTTGCATTGTTAACCAAATTCATGTCTCCATTATGATTTATAATAAAATTATGGAGAATACATGATGTATGAGCTATGTCAATCTGTGCATCAATAGTGTGGTACGTCGTAACTTTTAGAATAGAACATCGCATCTTTAATATGCTAATGAGACGTTCAATATAGTTCTTGAGTTTTGCATGCTTGTAACTAAAAAGTTTTGTATAGTTTTGTGGCCTTTGTTTTGCTTGACCTTGGTCTCGAACGTGGTACTTCATATCTCGATATGGTGTAAGAAATTGCAGCGTGTTTGCATAACCTGTATCAACTAAATAATATTTACCTTATAGTAATGTAAATCCATCATCTATTGTATTTTATAATACGGTTGCATCAGAGACTGATCATTCCCACCCAGCCATTACATAAGTGAATTGACGATCAAAATCACAGACGACCATAACATTTTGTGACAATGATTGCTTTCTATTACGATATGCGTCTTGCTTACTCTTATTGATAGTTATTGGAATATGAGTGCCATCGATGACACCGATGCAATCTTACATTCAATAATTGAAGGTGTAAGTTTATAATAAATTTTTTTTTTTCTGAAATAATTAATATAAGAAGTTGCTTAGAAGTACCTTAAAAAAAGGATAAATTTTGGGGCGTGGTACAATATATTGAGGCATACAAAGAAGTGGAGGATTGATGATCTCGGAATAGAGTTGAGTTATAGCATGCAACACACTGCCAAAATGACGACTTACAGTATCACCCGAATGGATAATAAAATTATGTGATGAAGGTGTACCTTTTATAAGAGCTTTCTTCAGTGGTTCATATGTTGTTATTATCACATCACTAGTGTACAAGTCATAAATAGTTATTATATGTAAAATAATTCATATGCGACTATAATTATACATGATTACTGACTAGTAATTGACATGTTGCTAGAACTGTACATTGATATTCTTTTCATTTTCATTTTAAATTTTATATTTTACATTTTTGTAATTTATATGAAAATTCAGATTCTCAAAATAATTATATTGTGATCCATCATCTTAAATTAATATATATCTCTTAAGATTATTTATTTTATAATGTATTCTGATATGCTTAATTTGTCGCTGGGAGGAGGGAGGAGGGAGGAGGGAGGAGCGAGGAGGTCGTCCAATGGATGACCTTTCCGCGGGGTTTTGCTTTCTTTCTTTGGTCCTACTCCTCTTTCCCCGTTCCCCGTTCCCCGTTCCCCGTGCCAACCGAAGCGGCCCCAGTTCAGTTGTCCCGATTTGGGCAACTACCTTCAGTTACTTGAGCGCTCTCTCTCCCTTCTTTCCCTTCCACGTCAATCTCTCCCTTCTTTCCCTTCCACGTCAATCTCTCCCTTCTTTCCCTTCCACGTCAATCTCTCTCGACACCGTCCCATCTGTTTATTATATATCAACCATCGCTGCCCCCTCCATGACATAACTCTCTTCTCTCTTTCTTCCTTTCAAAATTTAATTTCAGTAACAGTACCCACACAATTGGAAGGACGATCGTCCTTACCATTACGAGGCCATGGAGGTCTTCAGACTCATGCGTGGCATCTCCACGTCTCCACCCCTCGCTGTAGGCCCCTACGGGATCGCCGCAGGGGGGGCTCACCATCCTGCGCAGGTGAGCACCGGGGCGCACGTTAGCAAGCCCTCTCAGGCGCAGGTCAGCGCGGGCCCTCTCAACAACCACCGTCCCTACATGTTTCTTCGCCCCCTCAGGCGCCTCTGGCCGGGGAATGGAGACGCGATCAGAGGAGACAAGAAATCGCAGGAGGGCCACGTGGCGTCTCTTGAGGCCTCCACGTCGACATCTGAGGAGGGCGAAGAGAGAGAGAAGGCGAACTGGATTCTAGGGGGGTTATGGGCCAGGAGCAACGGAGAAAAGACGAACATCCCGGAAGGACACGTGGCAGAGGCAGAGGCAGAGGCAGAGGCCTCCACGTCGACGCGAGACGAAGCGAAAGAGGAACGACAGAGGGAGGCAAACTGGGTGCTGAATATTTTGCGGGTGAGATCAGAGACGGGCGATCGGACGGCTGAGATCAAATCCGGTGATGGTAAAAGTGGTGCGGATGAAGTGGATGAAGATGAGAATGTTGGATGCGTTGTAGCCGATGACGAAGAGGAAATGGAGGATGAAAAGGTGTTTGATCGGGATTCGTTTGGGAAATTGCTAAAGAGGGTTTCTTTGGACGAGATGCGGGTATATGCAAAAATATCATATCTGAGTAATTTGGCCTATAACATCAAGAGAATAAAGGTACTAATTTGTTGGCTCTTTTGGTCACAATTTTCTTGCATTTCGGAAGAATCATAGTTCCGATTTGGGAGTATATCTATTGCAAAACTAATGAGAATTGGTTTTTGATCTTCAAGTGTTTGATGAAATCCCCTGTGATAGTTTTCAATTTTTTATTTATTTATTCTTTCTCTGTTATTGCAGCCCCAAAACCTGCTGAATTACCATAAACTCCGGTTTGTGACCTCCTCATTCGAGAAGAAAGAGCTGAACTTGCAAACGGGCAGCAATCCTGATCTGAAGCCTGCTCAGACTGAAGACTCCAAACCCAAAACTCAACAACCTGAAATAAATGCCTCATTTGCTTATGACGTTGCGGCCTCAGCTGCCTCTTATCTCCAGTCCACAGCCAAAGGGATCCTTCCATTCGGTTCTGACAAAGCACACAAAGGGATCAACAAGGGCTCGAAAACTGGGAAAAGAGAGGCCATGCCAACAGGAATTCTGGATGAGGCCTCGTTTGTAGCTACTACTAACTCTGTTACGTCTGTCGTGGCTGCGAAGGAAGAGAGAAAGGCGGAGATTGCAAAGGATTTGAATTCATCTGTGAATTCACCCTGTGAATGGTTTGTTTGTGATGACGATCAGAGTAGTACGAGATATTTTGTCATTCAGGTAGATATTTTAACTTGATGATCTTTTTGCATTCATAGAGAAACAAGAACTTCCATTCTATTTTTAAAGTCACAAGTATTTTAGGGGCTTTCTTTTTCTGCCAGGATGCTTATGAATTTGTTGATTTGTCCATCTTGATTTGTAATTCCGTCAAGGAAAAATGGGAACTATTTTTTTTTCCCATGAACACCCTTGGAAAATCTTGCTAGTGTGTCAACAACTTTGGGAAGTATAGAATGTATTATGAGCGGACCACATGGAACATGGGAGGTTTGATAGTCTCAAAATGATTTAATACTACTTTCAGATGTAGTTAGAGAAGTTTCATGTTCTCCCAAGGGTATATATACAAAGTGGTCATTGCAGATATCTTTTTTCTATTGATATGACAATGATACAAATATGTGACATATGAGTTCATGTTTAATTATTCAGGGTTCAGAGTCATTGGCTTCATGGCAGGCAAATCTTCTATTTGAACCAGTCGAATTTGAGGTAATTTCAAAAAAACTCAATTGTGTTTGGAATGCTTCATAATATTGAAAATGTCTGTCTGTGTTGAAGTAATTGCCCTTTAGGTGATAGCATAAGACTCATACTCCTAAGAAAGGTTAACCACTCCATTAAAATTGATTTTTAATATTTAATTAATGTCTTAAAATCTAGCATTGCTAAGAATGTCGTAACTTTTTATTGCATCTAATTTGAGGTAAGCAAGTAAATGAATTTTTAATAATAGCACTATGATTTTTTTTTTATCCAAGGACGTAAAAGGATATCAATTTGATGGCAACATGCTCAATACTTATGAGATATTTCTGTAGTTTTTAATGGTTATACTGAATACTTCTTTCTTCAAAGTACATGGAATATTCTGAATTCCATTATTATGTCTTATGATTAGGCCTAGATGTGCTTTTAGGTTTGCATGTTAAGATCATTCTTTTTTGAACATACATGAAACATTCAACGTGCCATTGTTTTATAGGGGCGTAGATATTATAATATGGAGCATCATTAATTAGATGTGAGCTAAAAATTTCAGCCTAGCAAAGTACTTTGAAAATAGCATGGAGGTTCTTGATAATAGGGTGAAAATTGCCATGTCGTCCATAAGTATGAGCCTTGAACGAATTTAAATTTGTATTGGATTCACACTTGACATAAATTTGTACAAAGTTCACTAATTTCGCACTTGGCAGAATGAACTTTACATGTGTCACACGCTGGGTGGTGTGGGAGCCAGGGGCAATAATGTCTGTGTCAGCAAAATTGCTCTTTTGACAATTAGTGAATAAAAAGTCCCTTCTGCCAAAAACCTAACAACATGGTTCTATAGAATAGTTATGGTGCGCAAAAAAATGAGCTTTTTATTTGATCTGATAATTTCCCATCGGCCTGTCATTCAGAAAGTCCTTGTCCTTTGTAACAAATATTATTAGCTCATCTGTATTTGTGCTAGTCATCCTTAGACTGGTGCCAACAAAATAACTCTACTGGATATAACATGTTTGTTCCTCATCTTTGTGCCAGGGGCTGGATGTACTGGTACACAGAGGTATCTATGAGGCTGCAAAAGGAATGTACTTGCAAATGCTTCCCTTGGTCAAATCACATCTTAACTCTTGGGGCAGCTCAGCGACATTTCGGTTTACTGGTCACTCTCTTGGTGGGTCCCTTGCCATGCTAATCAACCTCATGCTTTTGATAAGAGGTGTGGCACCCACCTCGTCTTTATTGCCAGTGATAACCTTTGGTGCTCCAGCTGTGATGTGCGGAGGTGATTACTTGCTCCGCAAGCTTGGGCTTTCCACAGACCATGTCCATGGGATAATCATGCATCGGGATATTGTGCCGAGGGCTTTCTCCTGTAACTATCCTGATAATGTCGCACAAATTTTGAAGGCGGTAAATGGGAACTTCCGAAAACATCGGTGCCTGGTGAATCAGGTGAACTTCTTGTATTTTAGGAAGTTTTAATATTGAAAGTGTGCACCAAAAAGATTTGAAGCATTCCTTTTGCAACTTCTCCTGCCTTCCTTTTCAAAAAATCACCCCAGAACCAAGTTGTTGGTGGTGACAGAGAGAATGAGGTAGGACGGAATTCTGGGGATTTGAGAAGAGCTGGGAACAACGGTAGGGGTCAATATTCTGACATTGTGCGTAGGTGTTTTGAATTCATTATGAATGAAAGAATAGAAAATATAGGTAAATAACTGGAGTGGTTTTGCAACTTCCATTTGTATTTTTTAATTTAGGAAAGGTCTTAATTGATCTGTTATTATTTTTTTCCTCAAAACAGAAGCTGTTATACGAACCGATGGGCAAACTGGTAATTCTTCAGCCAGATGAGAGATTTTCTCCTTCCCACCACCTCCTTCCACCAGGTTGCGGGCTCCACCTTTTATCCAGATCTGATAAACCGAAAAGACTCTTGAGAGCCGCCCAGTTTGCCTTCCTCAATTCTCCGCACCCACTTGAGATTTTGAGTGATCGTGGCTCGTATGGCCCTGGTGGCACCATCCATAGGTAGCATACAGACCAACTTATTAGCATTATTACTTGTAACGTGTCTAGAAAAAGTCTATCTGTACCAATTTGATACCTGGCATACCTTGGTTACTAGTATTAAGCCTGTACCATAGTGGGGTTCATCCAGGCACTATATGTACATACTTGACCCCTGCCATACTGATTTGAGATGTTCATGGGAACATCTCTAATCGTACCACATTTTACGGGTATATGCTGATCCAAGACCAATGCTGTTCAGTATAGTACTACATAGGGTTTTCTTGTTTTTATTTTTGTTGCAATAAATTATTTAAGCCTGAGTAAATGTGCCAGCTGATGCTATTCTGGTATCGGGATCTTTAATTCTTCCTTGTTTAATTTTCTGATCACACCCAAATTTTTATTCCAAGGGACCACGACATGAACTCATACATGAAGTCAATGAGATCTGTGATCAGGCACGAGCTGAAACTCCGAAGAAAAATGAAAAAACGGCAGAGGCGGCAAGTATGGTGGCCCCTTGTGGTGCCACATGGTGTCGATCCAAGCATTATCATGGGCTCTCCTGACGCATGGTCTTCACATGCCATAGATGACCATGAGAGATTCAACTTCTCGGGAATTTTCAGAGGAGGGAGAGAAACCATAAGACGATTCAAGCGTCTAGTTGTTTCACGAAACATTCATTTATTAGTTATTGTCTTTTTGTTACCAGCTAGATTGTTGATTATGGGACCTTTATTGCTTGTCAGGTTAAACTAGGCTGGAATGATTGGGTCTAGCAGTTGAAGGATATGTACTTTCCGTGTTTGGTAAATAATAGGTAGGTAAATTCTTTCATTGATGATTAGGTTAAAGGATAAAGGGGGGAAATTGTAAACAATTGATTTATTGGATTAATTTTAAGGAATGAAGTGAATGATACTAATTTGTATCAGAACCATTCAACTCTCAATTCGTTCATATATTGTTGGTGGCTATTTTGTTTTATTTTTCCATCTTTTTGGTTCTGGTCTGTTAAAACTGATCTATATATTGTCCTTCACTGGTTACATGGCCTTTTTGTGATCTGGTCCTCTAAAGTTCACTTATTTCTCCTAAGTTGATAGCTGCTTTGCTAATTTGTTGGTGGCTTGGTGCACCTACATTTCTTAATTTCTTTTATTTTTTCCCCATCTGGCACAAAGAATATTGAGGAGATAATCATTATTCAATTGATTAAATACCACGGTATGTCTATAGTATTACTCTAATACAGCCGTGTCCAGCAAGGTTTTTCACATGGGACTGCCCCTTGCTTCGAAGGCTTACCTATGTGGTGCTTGTGGCTCTTATTCAATTGTAGGTATCCTAACATTTCAACATGATTACAAATCTCTTTTTATTTTTCCGTTTACTAAATCCACTCCAAATGTTTCTCTTTTGCAATCTTACTTGTCAGACAATGACTGGAAAATGAGGAAAATCAAATTAGCAATTTCTCTTCTGCTTCTTTTGAATAAAACACGTGTCATACTGCGAATGGAGACAAGTATGTGTCGGCCTCACAACTCAATCTAGAGATTTCCAGTAGACATTATGATGCAGCTAATTGTGTAGTGGGTAATGACTTCAATAGCAACAGATGTTTGCTCTATCTGGCATTCTTGCAATCATAGATTGCACAGATGGAAACATTAACAAGTCAGGATAGAACAGGAATACCAGCTGGGTAAGCAGCATTTGTCCAAGAAGTTGGGCAAACACAGACAAAAATAGGGTCAGGAGTTTGTCTGGCTGAGAATTTCAAGCCAATCTATTGTGATTAGTGCTGTGTCTGGTACACGTAGACGTACCAATCGGAAAAGCATGCAAACTGAAACTTCCACGTAACGGCAGGCAATCGTTGTATATTTTAGTATACCTGATCAATACCGAGACATAATTTAATAGCTCATACCAAGCATAGCGTAATTGATATAAGAACTTACTGGTAGGACCTAATACAGGACGGTAGCTGATCCAGAATGGTCGGCTTTCAGATAAAATGACATATCTACTTCTTTTCTGACTTGTTTTTTTTTCTTTCTTTCAACTTAATAATTGCAGAAACTAATTGGGCCGAAAATCATGAGGCCTCCTTTTCTTTTAAATAAGGCCTTTTTTTTAATCAACTGAGCAAGCTGATATTTGCTATGGTCGGCTATGCCTTGTGAGATCAAGCACACTAATTTGTTGCATTTTATAATAGTACCATATAACATATGAGCTATAAGCCTATGATTATATGACAAAGCCCATATATAAGATTTTTCTGGGCCCCTCTTACTCAGAAACTAAGTTTAAAAGCCCAAAAAGAAAGCAGCTATACACATATGCTATGCTTAACTGGTTTCCCATGGCTTTTATTCCAGATCAGGCCGGATTTGATTATAGATCTCAACTCTCTGTTAACATAACATGAGACTTGATTTCATTGCTGCTTGCACAAAGGTATATCCTAACAGCGTGAGTTTCATATGTATCTTTACAAAACCTCAAAAATTACGTACTTTTCTCTCTAAACTTTGAATATCATATTTATCTTTCTAAAATATAAAAGAATTTAACATTATTCAACATTTATTTTGTAGATAGTATTGGCATGATTTCAATTACAGGTTCACAACAACTTCAGCAAAATTTACTGGATGACACAATTTTCAAAATGCTGAAGATTATACTGGGGCATCATTTAGAAGAGAGAATTAATATATTAATATGATAAACACTATATATTTGCTAATTTTCTTCTTTTCACATAAAGAGAAAGCAACCGCAGTTAAGATGAGGAGATATATACTTGGACTGTGAGAAACATGAAGTGAATTGGTGATTATTGTCAATGAATACTGTCGTCATTATTTGAATATAAAAGTTTAAATTGGTCGTCCTGATTGGACTTTTAGTGGATCATAAATAAATAAATATTATATGTATGCCCAGTTGGTAGAATACGTGTCTACTACACACTCTTCTCCTTCCAAACACCAGTAGAATCAACCAAATTGCCCAATGCCCGTGTTAATGATGTAACCCAACTATTTTATCATTGACAAATCCAACTCCAAGTTTCAGAGGTAGAGGACCAACTTCTGATTTGTTATAGATCTTTTCATGAATATTTAAAAATTAAAAAAGTTTGACCTCCATCTTTATTCCAATAAGAAAAAAAAAGCCGAAGAAGAAGAAGAAAGGTGAATGTTGATGTCGTTTGTTTCTTTTAAGTCGTGCTTTTCACTTCAAAACCGAAATATTTAGTTTATTTCGTACAAAATTAGAATGTCAGAAAATCAATAGTTTGTTGCATCTTAAAAAAAAATTGTGAATAAATTATAAAACAAACTTAATTTTTCATTGTTATGACGGAAGTACATTATTAAAGAAATATAACATGAGTAATTAATTCTTATTCATAATCTCACGCGTCAAAAACAGAAAATAATATCTACTCAAATGTGAACATTTCTCCCAAATTTTCTACAAAATGCAAAAACATCTTGCAAGTAGTAGCAGGCAGTCTTTTTTGAGGGACGCATGCACAGTCAAAATTCAGACTTAATTTCGTCCGACAAGAAGTCAAAATTCAGACTTATAGTTCTGTGCAACCTTTATTTTCTATTTGGTAAGTTGATTATCTCTATTGAATTTGACATATGGAAGTGCGGGCAGTTCATCTTGACAGAAGAGTTTTAATATTTTTTTTAACTCGAATGTCCTGGAAAAGTTATAACATGACTGGATCACCAAATTTCTCACAATTAATTAATACACATACATGACATGGACTGAGCTCTACAAAGTCCAACATATATGTGACTTTCTCCAGCATTTAGCAGTACATTTTTCAGCTCCATTTCTCCTTTCATTAAGTGTCATGCGTTGCAAGTTTGATTTTTACAACCTCAATACCTTAATTAAGGACTCAAGTCTTAGTTAACTGTTACTCATTAACACCTTAATTAATTAATTAAGTAGTTTTGACACATTAAGAGGTTCATGCAAAATGGCTTTTGGGCTTCATGTTTGAACTTATCGCAGCTGTTTAATCAATCTTTTTGTGATCTTTGCGGTATCAATGACCCATGTGAGATCGATTTGTGGATCTAAAAGTTGCAAGTGTTATTATACAGAGTATTTTTTCCTTCAAAGTTGGCTTTTCAAGTACAAACTGTATCCACAAGGATTTTTTTATATGAATTTCTACCGCCTCCTATATAGATGATACTCTTATTTACTAAACCAAAGACTAAATATTATATATAATTAAAATATCTTTGAAAATATATTTCGAGGGATGAGAGAAACAGATATGGTAGCGATGAGACCTCGTTTGACAAGTGGAGTAAAAGTGATTTAAATATTTTAAACGTTTTAATGTATTCAATGGAGGTGATTTAAGGTGGAGTAAAATTAAAATACCTATAAAGATGGAGAAAAATTAAATTGGAAAATATTATGAAGATACCATTATTGATACCGTCGTCGATACAAGCTTTTATTATATACATTAAATGAGTTATTATGCATATTAATGACTTTATTATGCACGATATTTCTATTATTTAACTTAAATATCATTAATATGCATAGTGACAGTTGTACAAAATGAATTTACATAATAAAGTCATTAATATGCATAACAATTTATTTAAGTTGTATAATGATAATACTGTAAAAAATGAGTTTGCATAATAAAATCATTAACATACATAATAACTCATTTAATATGTATGATTAAGTCCGTATCGATATTAATATCAATATCAATAATCATATATGTATATCAGTTCCCAATTAAACTATCAAATTTCATAGTTTTAAAGCTTTTTTACTTCAATTATTTCATTTACTTACTTCACTATTATCAGATATTAATGCTTTAAAGTGATTAATGCTTACTCCGTTTTATTTTTACTTTACTTGTCAAATGGAGGGAGAGATTGCAAACACTTCCTTTTTCCTATTAAAATATATCTAGTACAACCTTACACTAACTAACACATACAAAGTCTAATGATCTTGACGCCATGAAATTAATTAAAATTTTCAAATTCTAAAAATGGAGCTAGATTTAAAAAAAATCCGGAAACCTTTTTATGAAAATCTTATTTACTAAAATAGAAAGGAGTAGACTGAAAAAAAAATCTAACTGAGAATTTGCGTATTAATTTCTGTAAAGAAAATTTGGGCCGAAAACGTCTTCCTCCTTTTTGGTAAATTTATATATATATATATATATATATATATATATATATATATATATATATATATATATATAATAAATGCAGCCTCCTTTTGATAGGAGTAAGCGTTCATAAAAATCAAATGAACACATTTTCTAAAAAAAAGAAAAAAAGAAGAAGCATAGCTCGTTGTTGAAGATGCGTCTTGAAATAGGTAGACGTATGGTCTTGTTGTCAACTAAAGGAAGAATTCAATCTTTGGTCCTTAAATGTTTTAAAAAAATTGAACTGATCTTTAAACTTTGGTCCTTAAATGTTTTAAAAAAATTTTGGTCCTTAAACTTTTAAAAATATATAAGTTTTGGTCCCTTAACTTTTTAAAAAAAAAATTGGTCCCTAAACTTTTATTTATATCTAGAGGTATCAGTTCTTAATCTCACATAACGGGTAAACCTGATCTTCTTTAAACTGAATCAGATACAAATATAATTTTTTTTATTTGTTTCGGGTTGGTCAAGTCGATTTGATCTGAATCAAACTTAACCCATTTAAAAAATAATAAAATAATACCAATCCGACCAGACCTGACCCATTTATATCCTTATTTACACTTTTTTTTTACTATTGTTATAAAAGTAATTAGTTGAAGGTCGGATCGGATTAAATAAGTTGACCCATCGATCAAACTAAGAACTGACACCTCTAATACAAATGAAAATTCAGGTACCAATTTAATTATTTTTGAAAAAATTCAGAGACTAAAACTTACATTCTTTCAAAAGGTTGAGGATTTATTTATTGTAATTTAAAGTTTAAGGATCAATTTAATTTTTCTTAAAAAGTTCAAGGACCAACTTAATTTTTTTTAAAAAGTTCAAGGACAAATTTGATGCAAATGAAAGTTTAGGGATCAACTTGATTTTTTTAAAAAAGTTCAAGAACCAAAAGCTGAATTTCCCCTTAATTAAATGAAACATTTACATTTCAACCTTTTTGTTTTGTTATTCTTCATTTTTATTTTTTGATAGATTTTTATTTTGTTTAATGGAACTTTAAGTTAAAAAATAGTTTCATATTAAAGATAACGATAAATTATCATTAATTTTACAAATATTAGTACTTGATTTATGAAATTATATCTAAAAATATCTACAACATGCAGCAATTGTGATAGAAGACTTTTTCATGGAACCTTGAACAGCCTTTGTATATAAATGTATCATATTGTGCTTTTAACTGTTCATGTCGCTAGCTGTAGTATATGTGTGTGTGTGTGTAACACACACATATATAATATGTATATAATATATATGTGTATATATATACATATTATATATGTGTGTGTATATATTATATATATGTGTGTGTATATATGTGTGTTAAAGTTAGGGTGTTTTCATAAACATTTCGATCCGAATTGTTTATGGGTTAAATTTCAAAATTTCATATATAAATTATCGATTTAAGTAGATCAATAAAATTTTCATATTAAAATCTTGTAGAATACTAAAATTTACCATTTTTAGAGTTTTTTTTAACTATTTTTAATGATTTTTTAAAGATGATTTTTTGCCATTCAAATATTAATAATTTTCTATTATTTTTATGATCATTTTTTAAAATTCATTAAAAATAATTCAAAAATCCTAAAAATGGTAAATTTAGGTATTCTATAAGATTTTGAAATGAAAAATTTATTGAGATACTTGGATCGACGTTTCAGACACGAAATTTTAAAATTTAACCTATAAAAATTTCGAATAAAAATATTTATAGAAACATCCTAGCTTTATATATATATATATATATATATATGTATATAATCTCTTTCTCTGCAGCAACGGAGAAGCTTATTATTTGCTCTTTCTTGTTTGTGACAAAAGTAGGTGTCATGTCTCCATCTTCATTTCATTTTGGAAAGGAGATATTTCTCTGTAATGATCAGTGATCAATATAATTGACAAAAGATAAAGGATCATATATAACAAATTTAGAAGACCATATATTCAACCTTATAAAACAAAACAAACAAACAAAAGATAGTATATTTGGAATGTCGTACTATCTTAACAACTACCAAAAAAGTAAAAGCCATAAAGAATTAATGTTTGGAATCTCTTTCTCCTACAAGTACATAAATTTAGTTGACAAATAATTTTCAATTCAGAATAAATTAATTAAGATATATTTCTTGCTTCTTTGACTCCGCCTCATCGCTTCCCCAAAATTGTCAAATTCTCTCAATTTAAAATTTATTTGCATCTTTCTAGTTCATCACACATGTTTGGCAAACTATTATTCTAAATATTAAACAAGATTTAATTATATTGGTTCATATTGTAGATATTGGTTCATATAAACTATCTCCATTCAAACTTTAATTGTTTCCCATTTGTGATGACCGGCAAACTTAATGTATGTCAGCCACAAACTGAGATGAACCAATAAGTATATAATTAGATATGTCATCTGTTTTTGCATTCCTTTTCTCTATATGCTTTGACATGAAGTATAATATTGAGGCTGGCCTGGGAGGTGCTGAGGATGCTGAGTGATAGGAGGATTAAGTGTTTTACTTCTTTAGTTTATTGTTTAAGTGAAATGTTATCTGGGCCAGCAAGTTTAGACATTTTGCGCGCAAAATATATCTGTGTTGATATCAAACTTCTTTAGAATACATACATATTGTCACACATATGTAGTCACAATTAAGAAATACAAATTGAAATATCAACAAATTGAAACATGCATGATATAGTAAGTGAATGAGTTCACATTTATTTTCTTAATTAGTTGTTATTGGCATTGAGCGTTATTAAATTTCTAGTAGAAGAATTTCAAAACCCCTTATTTTGACTAATGTGTTCGCATAAGCATTTCAGTCAAAATTTTGAATTCGGTGTTTGAAATGTTGATTCAAATAGCTTAAAAGAATTTTTATATCAAAATCTTGTAAAAAAGGAAATTCAATTTTTACTATTTTTAATGATTTTTGAAGATGATACAAATATTGATATTTTTCTATTATTTTTAGAATCATTTTTAAAAAATATTAAAAATAGTAAAAAAAAAATCTAAAAATACAAAAAAATGATATTTTAGAAGATTTAAATATAAATATTTTATTGATATATTTGGATTGACGTTTCAAACACGAAATTAAAGAAAATTTAATATGTAAATATTTTAACCTAAATACTTATGAAAACACATTAATTAATCAAGCTTTATAAATAATTTAATTTTTGATTGGATCCGTGTGTGAGTAACTCGATGACACTCCTTGGTATGATAGCCAACACGAGCTCATGCTCATCAATCAAGTATGTATGGGTCACATATCGATCTTTGAATTTGCTCAAGAAATTGTCCATCATCATCATGAAAGGGGATTTAATTTAATTTACGTGACAATGATTTATACATAGGAAAGTTAGGATGAGTTTAAGCTTATCAAAAATCCGAAAAAAATAATCTTAATATTATTTTAGAATCATTTTCAAAAATCCGAAAAAAATAATCTTAATATTATTTTAGAATCATTTTCAAAAATCCGAAAAAAATAATCTTAATATTATTTTAGAATCATTTTCAAAAATCCGAAAAAAATAATCTTAATATTATTTTAGAATCATTTTCAAAAATCCGAAAAAAATAATTAGAAAACTCTAAAAATAAAAAAATTGGTATCTTATTATATTTTAATATGAAACATTTATTGAGTTACTCGGATTTATCGTTTAAAACCGTTTCGATCATTTTTTAAGTTAAAACCCATCAAAAAAATTTAATAAACTTAAACTCACTCTAATTTTTATATATATATATATATATATTGAAAGTAGTTGAGATAGATTTGGACACTCGTATCATGAAAAAGAAATAGGTATGTATAAATTATCAAAGTCATTATTAATTGAGTCGGACTCAACTTCACAGTTGCCGGTCAATTAAGTTCACTGTAAAAGATTCTTCTTATGGGATACAATATAATGTATGCATCATGTCTATCGTGTTTTTTGATCGGAACAATAATTAAATTAGCATATCTTTGTTTCCTCCAAAATAGTAGTTGAAGGGCTTCAACTAGGGGCTAACACCAGAGGTCGCGGTCTTCTGCCATGGAAACTATACGATTATAATTTATTATTGATTTTAAACACTTCAATTCTTTTTAAATTTTAAACGGTTCGTTTTCAGACTTTCGAGAATATTTTTTTTATTTTTATTTTATTGGACTTCATACCTACCATAAAGATAACGACAGCAACCTACCTTTATTAATTATGACAACAAATATGAATCCGTAAACATGATAAATGTATAGTGCTGAAATTAATTTTGTTTCTACGTCATATCGAGCAAATAGGGATATTGATATAAATGCAAGTTCTACGTCATATCGAGCAAATAGGGATATTGATATAAATGCAGGTTCTATGTGGTATCGAGCAAATAGGGATATTGATACAAATGCAGGTTCTATGTGGCATCGAGCAAATAGGGATATTGATACAAATGCAGGTTCTATGTGGTATCGAGCAAATAGGGATATTGATACAAATGTGGGGGAAGGAGAGAAAATGAAATCAATAGAGCAGGTAATAAACGTGCACGATTGATATTTCCCGGAGAGAACAAATTTATAAAATAGGAGGGTGTTATAATGAAAGGGAAATAAAGAAGAGTAAAGCCTACGTCATGTCATGTAGTAGCTAGGGAAGAGGAATTAATTAATGCAGGTCAAGGCGCTCAGAAATTAGAGAAGCTCTCTCAACCACAGACCTGGAGTGAAACGTGGACTACTTGTCAGTCCGCATTTGGGCAAACCGTGGCTTGATCGAAGTGTCTCTACCAACCTACATACGACAAAATAAAGATCAATAACAACAATCAATTAAAGGAAGAACAAATTCGAGTCGAAATAAACATATATGGACCGTGCACTTCATTAATGCCGCACACAGAGTTGACTTGTCTCAATTTCGACTGCGCTGCATCCGCATGCGTCTGTTACTTGCGTTACTCTACAAAATTACAAATTAATCAAAACATCACATTCTTCTCAACTCTGTGCGCGTTATCTTCAATTAAAAAGGATTCATCATAGCAAATTATTTATTTTAATAAATCTTAAACTATTAGCGATCATTTGCGTATTGAGCTAATTAAGACATGTAATGTAATGTTAAAATGATTTTATGCATTTTTTTTTGTAAAGGACCCTTTATTCTTAAAGTTATAGAAAAATATTTATAGGCATATTCTTAAAGTTATAGATTGATTGTGTTTCAAATTTCATGTAATTTAAGTGTCAACCGATATTTCATTAAAGACTGTTAAATATGAATCGTTAAAAATTTCATTCAATTTTTATGGTCTTTGATGAAGTATCAAATAATATTTAAATTGTATGAAATTTTAAAACATAATCAGTCTATAAGCTCAAAAATATATCTATAATTTTTTTTATTTTTAGAACTTTTTAGAATTATTTAGAAATTTATTATTAAACTTTTTGAAATAATAATTGTAAAACGATCCTCATCCTACGAACATACGTATACAAGTATTCGCTCTCTAATAAACCATTCCTTTGACCATTCCTTCTAGAGTCGGCAGCAATTATTTCTAGCAAACTTTGTTAATGACAAGCCAACTAAGTTGGATGTCCTTTCGGGGTTTTATCAAAATAATAATAATAAAAAAAAATAGGTTGGATGTGACTAATTGCAGCTAGAGTCGTGAATTTCAAAATTCTAAACATATTTATATAAAGGGGTAGGAGTAATTTTTAAAACATTTAACTCAAAAGTTTATTAAATCGACTAAATTTAAATTTAAGTTATAATAGCAATAATAAGATATAATAATAGCAATAATAATAGCAATAATAAGATATAATAATAGCAATAATAATAGCAATAATAAGATATAATAATAGCAATAATAATAGCAATAATAAGATATAATAATAGCAATAATAAGATTTCGGTGTTCGGTTGCTTGGGTTTGTGTGGGAATGGCATCTCACGGGTATATGATTGTTGGAAGAAATATTCAGTGGGAGTGAATTAACGAATGCCACGTCTCGGTTAGGATTTCCGTCAACATTTCGGTGTAGGCTTTTAATTTGTATTGAATATGTAAATTTCCATTCTACGTATACTCGCCATACAGAAGTCATCTCACCATCTCCCATCCGCGCGAAATCCAGTCAAGTACTAATTTTTTTTATAAGAATATTACATATGGGCGCCTGAAAATAATTTGAATTGTGCAAATTTTATGCAAATTAGTATTCTCATGCTTCAAACTTGTTTATCTTTCTTTGCGTATATTAGTTTGGGATGATATACTTTTTCCAAAATG
The DNA here is from genome assembly GCA_037678475.1 of x Bolboschoenoplectus mariqueter. Lineage (NCBI taxonomy): Eukaryota > Viridiplantae > Streptophyta > Magnoliopsida > Poales > Cyperaceae > x Bolboschoenoplectus > x Bolboschoenoplectus mariqueter. Next base: position 53,199 of record CM075239.1, on the reverse strand, counting down.
TCATCATCTCATTATTGGGAACAAAATGGGTCCAATTGTATATTTTTTTGGAATTATATAAAGTCATTTTTGATAAACAAGTGTTTTATTTTTTGAATTGAGCGAAAAAATATATAGAAAGTTGTAACAACTAGATACGGAAGATATTCATGTTGCTTGAACATCAACATTTGATTATATTATGCATTAAAAAATTCAATTATGGTTTCTTATACCTTGGCATTGATAATGATATAAGAAAAATAAAGTAGTCATGCACATTTTTATAGGAGGGACCGCTTAATAATAGTCATTTTGACAATCGACAGTATATTTTTACATAAATTAAAAACAAATTATAAATATATAAGAAAACAAATTATAGGTATATTTTGAATTATTGATTTTATTTTAAATTTCATGTAATTTAAATGTTATCTAATATTTCATCAAATTAAGATCATTAAAATTGCACAAAATTTTATAATACTCTAAATTTGATGATTTTTGATTGAATATCAAATGATATTTAAATTGCATGAAACCGGAAGAAAAATCAATTGATAGGTTCAAAAATAGTTAAAAAAAAAAAGTATTGTCGTCTATTTTATATTGATTCACAATTTATTGTGTAGATATGTTCGATGTACCTATATTTTGGTTATCTGTTATTTTCCAAGTCACAAAAAACATAAAGAGTTGTATAAGGTATCTTTTTAAATATTTAAATGCATGGATCAAATCTATAAGATGCAAATACATATTAGATCCATGTTATGTGTAAAACCTCAACTAAAATTTTTATTATCTTTATATAAAGAAAGAAAATAAAAAGATGACTGATATTTACATTACAACGCATTTTGACTCTTCATCTGTGAAAAAGAATATACATTCAGAACAGAATAATTAAATTTATTGAAGTATCGTGAGATTTCGAACTGAGTTTGCTTTGAATTTTGCTATTTTCTTCTGGTGCGGCGGGGTAAAAATTTTGCCAATATCGTGTTAAATGAATCGGTTGTAATTCTCACATAAATGCCAGTCCCCTCACTGATCATTCAGTGTGTGCCGCGCAATATTGTGTATGTTCTTTAGTTGTGCTTCGGAATTTGAGGGAAGAGGGAAGGGAAGTGCTTCGGAATTTGAGGGAAGAGGGAAAGGAAGTGCTTCGGAATTTGAGGGAGCAGAGAAAGGAAGGAATTGGAAAGAAAGAGAATGAAAATGGCGGTTAAATTTTTAGTCCTCCAAAATAGAGATTAACAAATTTTGAAAAATAAATAAATAGAGGATTTAATTTCCTCCTCTCATCCCCACTCACTTTCTTTTGATCTGCTTTAATTTAAATTCGGGAAAAAAATTACGGGTATTACTTCTCCTCTCTCTCTTTTCTTCCTCTACATTCACCTCGGGAGCACACCCTTAGTTTACTTTACGTATGATCCCATATGGTTGGTTATACGAACACTATATCAAAACTTAATTACATATTTTTTCGAGCTAGACAATAATATGTTATTTATTTATCCCAGTTGCATGAATGAATAATAATAATAATAATATCTTTTATTCTAAATGTTTGACAACTCTCTCTAGTTTATGAACACCTATATTCACAACAGGATTTAAGGTATTCATATATATTTTATTGTACATTAATTTCATTAAGTTCGAAGTTAAAAGATTCTGAACTCATATATTCCCAGAAGATATATAAATATATGAATTTCAGCTTTTGTGCATTCAGACAATATCTAAAGTAAACACAGAAATATGAACACAAACAAAAAAGAATCTCATATTCATATGTTTTCTGTCAAAGCATATATTTAAAATCATTAGTTTCAAATTAAGTAAAAATAAAAATATTTAATGGATGAAAACACATAAATGCATGTACTTAGGTATAATTGTGAACACATACATTTAGAAAATAGACATAGAGCAGTTAAATATTTAAATATTAGGATTTTTTGTTATTATTTATTTATAAAATTGGAATAGGAGAAAAAATAAATTCATTAGAAAATGTGTACCCCATGTAAAAGTTTAGGATTAATTAGCGATGGTTAATCGACCCATAGAAAGTTTTAAAATTATTTAATATTCTTATCTAAATGTCCAAATTGATATTCTGTTTCCCGTCAACATTAAGAATCCTTTCTTTTATACCATTTTCTTCATTAATTCAGTTATTAATTAGCTTGTATTCAAAGTTGAGTTTACTAATTTGTCCGACCTAAAAATGGAAACGTGTGATTCCAATAATGTAGAATGGGAGTCAATTGATCCTCATTCTTTTCTCAAACTTTTATGATTATATGTTGTTAATTTATGTATTTTAAGCACAAATAGAATACCTTAAATCGAACCTCATAAATTTGAATTTTTTTTATGATTAAGCACCCATATCTTATTACGTAAAAAAGTTTTCACAGTTGATTCTCATATATTAAAAGTTTGCGTCCGCTCCTAATTATTGGACATTGATTGTTTTTGTTCTCTAACATGATCTAACAAATTTTAAGAAGAAAGGAAGAACAAGTTGGAATTTTTGTATCTATATAAATTCTGTCAATTCATGCCCTTTTTGTCTCTTAAATGTTAAATCTCAACACTTCTCTCTAGCACCTAAATCTTCTTCTCCCTTCTATCCTGACTGTTAATTTGATACTGACATCCACTGTACATCTTTAATTGATCTGAAAGCTGTTAATTTGATACTGACATCCACTGTACATCTTTAATTGATCTGAAAGCTAAATTAATTCTCTAATCCATATACACATCCCCTTTTATTAATTGTTTATTTTTTTGTTCATTTTTTTCTACAGCCCAAGAGAAATTTTCATTCCGAGCAAAAGTAAAAAGAAATATATTTATAAATATGATTAACTATAAGAGTAGTATATTAATTAGTACACTAGCTTGGTGCCTTCACAAGTTTCTAAACCAATATATAGAGTAAAACTATGAGCACAAAGCTCCTAACTCAAAAATCTATTAAATTGACTTTAAATGAAAAATCAAAGTTCTCATAAAATTTTTCATATCAAAATCTTGTATGATACCGAAATTTTTTATTTTTAGATTTTTCTAACTATTTATTTCATATTTTAAAAATGACCTATGTTTATATGCAAAAATTCATTATATTATTATTGTTATTATTAGAGCCATTTTAAAAAAAATCAAAACAAATAGTTAGAAAATCCTAAAAATAGAAAATTTTGGTATCTTGCGAGATTTTGATATGAAGAATTTATTTAGCAACTTGGATTTTTTTTCATTTGAAGTCAATTTGATAAATTTTTTGAGTTAGGAGTACTGAGGAGCTTTGTACTCCTAAGAGCATGTTATATATATAGAGTAAAACTAGCGTGCTCCTAGGAGTACGGAGTCCCTTGGTGTTTCTAACTCAAAAACTTATTAAATCGACTTCAAACGAAAATCTAAATTGCTCAATAAATTCTTCATATCAAAATTTTCTAGGATGCTAAAATTTTAATTTTTAGGATTTTCTAATTATTTGTTTCGGATTTTTGAAAATGATATATTTATATTAAAAAATTCATTAATTTATTATTATTATTAGAGTCATCTTAAAAAGTCCGAAATAAATAGTTAGAAAATCCTAAAAATTAAAAATTTTAGCATCCTAGAAGATTTTGATATGAAGATTTATTGAGTAATTTAGATTTTCGTTTGAAGTCGGTTTAATAAATTTTTGAGTTAGAAGCATCAAGGGCTCCGTGCTCCTATATATATACATGCAATGAACTGTTGGATACAATTTTTGTTGGTGCTAATTAATTAACGGACACAATTGTTCGGAACAGGTAACACGTTCAGCAAGAGCTAAACATGGATTAATTAAGATATTGATGAAATCATATTTGTGTCCGTCTTAATTATTTGTATATGGATACTGACATAAATAATGATGATGATGATGATGATAGTAATAGTAGTAGTAGTAATAGTAATAGTAATAATAATAATAATATAATATAATAATAATAATAATAATAATATAATAATAATAATAATAATAATAATAATAATAATAATAATAATAATAATAATAATAATAATAATTGCAGTACGGAAATATGGTGTTGTATTTAACTATGTATAGTATAGTACAAGAATTTTAGCATTGCATGGTTAGGATCATATATAATTATAATTCCTCTGAAATTAATAGGCTATGAAATATATATATAATTAAAAGACTCAGTATAATAGTAATTGACCCAGCCCTGCTTATACATACATAAAATACTTGGACAACATACATAAAGCACACTTTTATTGACTTTATGAACTACCAACTACTCTAGCATTTTCCTCTCCTGCTTAATTAGAACTATATATGCTTCAGTACATCACATGCATTCTCCTCTCCGACTTAATTTCGCCCTGTAATTGGAAAACTTTAGTATATATGCTCATCCAACGGTGCATATAACTAGTTAGTCATTAGGTACATTTTTTTAATTGGCACCCCAAATTAATTAGTGGAGGTGTGGTCTAATGTTCAAAATATTATTAAAAAAGAAAAAGAAAATCATGCATGCATGCTATATATACATATATATATATATATGGTGTGCAATCATGGTTATTGCCTATTTATGCTTTTTAAAGGTTTACATTAAAAAAAATTCATCTCCTATATATATATATTTGTGCCGATGGTCGCATATACTTTCTGAAAAGTTCAGATTTTTTGGGACGATTATTTTTTGTTTTGGAGTGAAGTCCGAATTACAACGTACCCTAGCTAGCTAGCTAATAAGTGCAGAATGTTTGCTTTGTTTTAAGGACATTGTATTATCATTTAGTTACAGGTTCCGCAACCAAAAAAGCTAGTTGCACTATATAGGTATTAGAAGTTTCAATGATTAAAATGATTAAGATATCATGAATTCTAACAAAATTACTTTTTTATTCTTGTCATTTGATTTTATGAAACCTCAATATGAAGCATAGCATAATAATGCTATCAAACTAATATGAACAACTAATATAATAAAATTTGGTCTAATAATGGTGCAATTGTTCTCACTGAAAATTGGTTTTATTCTTATCATTTCATGTTTACTTGTTTATCATTGATTACATACGTACCCCGTTTGTACCTTTTCAGATTGTCGAATTACATTAATTAGAAAATTAATATATATCACATTTAACCTAATATTGAATAAGCAGGACAGATCAGCATAATTTAATTATAGTACAACAACCAGAAGACAAGTAAAATCTATTAGAAAGTAGCCTTAATGTTTTGGGTTGTGTGATTGTGACACTAAAATTTAAACCGGATCGTACTTTAATTTGGTCTTGAAAAACTCGATTTCCAAAAAGATTTGGGTCGAAACTTTTACCAATATAGTACTAATTAAGTATTTAACTCAGCAAAATTATATCCTAATTATTAGCTATTAAACGTACGTTATGATATTGAAAATTATTATGTATACTTTAGTAATTTTGTCAATTATTCCGTAATATAGCAGAAGTAATATTTATTATCCATCATTTTCAGAAAACAAATAAAAAATGATAACCGACGTATATTTGTCAAACAAGTTCGATGCAAATAATAATTTATTTTTCATGTTATATTCATAATTTTATTAAGACAAATATGTATTTGAATCACTTAAAAAAGATATTTATTATGCTGTTAAATCTCCATAGTTATAATTAATTGAATGAATATTGAGAGGGGATATGATATCAACTTCATTCCATTCCGAAATTTTGTGGTTTGGCCCCTTCCATGCTCAGATATGGTACGTTTAATTTATAGCGTTGACATCCTAGCTTCTGTGCGAATGAATTAATAATATTGCAGAGGATTGGAGTTAGCTATCTGGTCTGGAGTCTCCACCAAACCCCCTCCAGTCTTTCAGCACCAACCACCGCTATATATATATATGTGTGTATATAAGATCGAAGGCAAACTCCACCTTCCCATCCATCTGATCTCGCTTCCACATCTGTACGTGCTCGCGAGAGCGAAAATTAAAGACCAAAGATTAAAGATTAAAGATTAAAGATGGGGAGAGCACCATGTTGTGAGAAGGTGGGTCTGAAGAAAGGAAAGTGGACCAAGGAGGAGGATGAGATCTTAGCTAACCACATCAAAGCCCACGGTGAAGGCTCATGGAGATCCTTACCTAAAAAAGCTGGTATTTTTATTTTCAATTACTTGTTAGGCTTCATTATTTCCCTCCTCATTAGCAGAGAATTAATGTTAATGTACGTATGCCTAATAGGTTTGCTGAGATGTGGAAAAAGCTGCAGGCTAAGATGGATTAATTATCTGAGAGCAGGTCTCAAAAGAGGCAGCTTTTCTAAGGAGGAAGAGGAGTTGATTGTCAAGCTCCATGCCACTCTTGGAAATAGGTATCCCGAAAAACAAAAAATACATCCTTACTATTACCTATTTATATAATTTGAAAGCCCTTGATTCTTTTTTCTTTTTCCTTTCTCTCTCTCTCTGTTTTTTGTTTTATTTAACGCCCTTGGTGTGACCGCCTTTTTGTCTTAACAATTATATCCCCAAATTAACAAGATAATCTATTGACACATTTCAATAAGAAATTAATATTTGAAAAGAAATAGATGTTAAAACTAACTGGAGTCCTTTTTTAAAAGAAAAATCAAATCAAATGCAAAAAAAAAAGGAAAAAGAAAAATTGTGATGTGTTTGTACATTTGCTAGGTTCCTTTGCAATTAACAAAATTGACCTCTTCTGAAAATACTAATTAGGTGGTCCCAAATTGCAAGCGAGCTTCCTGGAAGAACAGATAATGACATCAAGAACTACTGGAACTCGCACCTCAGTAGAAGTGTCTACTGCTACAACCATGTCAACAGATGTAAAAATTCCACGGTCGAGGCGGAGGAACCTCTCAAGAGCTCACCCAAGAACAGTGAGAAGAATACTGAAAAAATAGCTCAGGCTACAAAGAAAACAAGGCAGAGAAAAATGGTTGACAAAGTTTTAACTAAACAACATTGTGATGAAAAAGTTCGAAGTGAATTTTCAAGCACAAGTGATGAAATGCTTTGGAACACTAATATTGATGCTATTAATGGGCCTCTTAGCCCAACAATGTTTGATAGTTCAGAATTTTCGTGCAGTACTGATGAGGCCAGCACCGGTAAGGAGGAGATCACAAATAGGCCTAGTAGCCCAGACTTGAGTACATTTTTCAAAGAGATGGACAATTTATTGAATAGTGAAATTAAAGAAACAAATCTAGAACAGGGGAATAATAACATTTTAGGCAATATAGAGGATGATAATTTATTGGTACAATTAGAGGTAGGGATGGAGGAAGAGGGCCGGTTTGGGGACTTGGGCTCTCTGGATTTCTTGTGGGATTTGGATCTGTGGTCTTCCATGAGTAGGGATGGCAATATTACCCATGGCCCGGCAAACCTGCCTGGACTCACCCGGCCCGACAGCTCCCATCCGACCCGAACAGTCACCGGGTAGGACTGGTTTGGGCCATCCCCGGGCCCCAACAAGTACGGGTATGACGCTTATATAACATACATATTGTGTATATTTTGTATGATGTGTATAATATAATTGAACTTTGAGTTATTATTCATTATGTAAATTTAACGTAATATGAACGTCACTTAAATAATATATAGCATTTAATTATGCTATAAATAGATAAATGAATATATGAAATATTTAATGGAAGTACCAACGTTTTATTGGAAGTTTATGAAGGATATGTTCATAAACATAAATCTTGATTTTGCTCTAACAATTTTAATTGTTTAGTACTTTAGTTCATATTAAAAATATTTTATTTATCACAAAATAAAAATTGCATTTATACTCCATTTATATTTTGATAGATTAGAGCAGTACAAAATAATAATTTCCGAGCCTGAAGCCCTAAACAAACTCAGTTTGTTACAATTTTATTTTTATTGTTAGTAATTAAAATAGAATAATCTTCATTCAAATATATAAAAAAATCTTTTGCTCAAAGGAAGAATTGATCATACAATATAAATAGATATTCGTTATATGTTTAGAGGTGATCAAACAAAAAATAAGTAGTCATGGCAACCAAATTGTTGTAATGTTAATTTGTAAAACTTGAAATGATAATAAAATTTAATTTGTAAAATTTGAAACGACAATAGTAATTAATCATAGCAACCAAATTCTAATGTTAATTTGTATTAGATTGGAACAAAGTAATAATTTATGTACTTCAACGAATCCTTCAGTTATGTATATTCTTTCTATTTATATGTAATTAGCTCATCAAATTAACTCAAATTAATAATATTATTAATTAAAATATAATAATCATTTTTTAAGTATACAAAAAGAGAAAATCTTTTGCTGAAAGCTACAGTGGATTATACAATATAAATAGATACTCACAAATGGTAAATTAGTAACGGTAAGAATTGATCAAACAATTAATAGCTAATTGTGATAATCAAATTCTAAGGTTAATTTATAAAATTGAAATTGTGTCTGAATTTATGCACAACTTAAATACATTATTATTAGATCTTAATCTCAAAATGTATGAAATTTTTATTTATACTTTGTTTGTATGTTTTTATCTTGGGTTGGCATAACCGCATAAGTGCATAATGAATGTTCTTTTAGATTGGAATATGGACAATAAACTATCACGGTAACTGTTGATGACGGGGTTGTTGAGAGTATTGCCCTCAAATTAGACAATGATCAACTGCTGCTAAGTGGTTCAATTCTGCACATGCGTTGTAAAGGACGGGTTAGATAGATATTATTGCCCCTATTCTAAAAAAATCGTGACAGTTGTGTATTTTGGCCCGGTACTCCCAATAGTGGAAAAATTCGAGGAGACGGCACGACAATTTCGCACTAATAGTACCAAAAAATATGTTATGATCTTAAAACACGATGGAATTCAACTTATATTATGCTAGAAACAACATTAATTTATAAGGATGTTTTCTATCAATTGAAAAAACGCGATGTGCAATATTAAGCATCATGGGGATTGCCACTGTTTTGGACCCAAGATATAAAACCGTCATCTTAGAGTATTATTATGAAATGCTTTATGGTGCCATTCACACGAGTCAAGTGGAGAGAGTTGTCAAGGGATTTGTTTCGGCAGTACCAAAGAAGGTGTCCTAAACAACAAACAGATGAATCTATTTCTGGAGGGGAGAATCGGGTTGAGGATACTGAAACAATGAAGGATTTTGATCAGTTTGCTAAAAAGAACTCCTGATTTTAATGTATTGGATTGGTGGAGAAGTATGGTCCTCAGTTTCCTACTTTGCAAACAATTGCTCGGGATACATATGCCATGCCGATTTCTACCGTTGCTTATGAATCAACATTTAGCATGGGTAGTCGGTTGATTAGTCCACAAAGAAATCGACTGCATCTCGATCTCATTGAAGCTCTAGCTTGTGCGCAAAATTGGTTCAAAGCTGAACTAGAAGGTAAAATCTTCAAATATATACAAGCTATTCTGATTTTGTACGAACCTTTAATTAATTCAATGCATCAACTAATTCTTTATTATCATTTCAGCAGAATGTCCAGGAGATGCTCATTTTAAGACATATTGTGATATGATGATCACGAAGTGCAAGCTCCATGATTACCGATGTATAGGTACTATTTTCATATCCTAATTTATGGATTTTATCCTTAATTTCACTTAGTTCAATCTCTCATATACTATTTCTGATTCGTGTAGACATTTTATCATGTTTATGGACATAATTACTTGTTGTTTATCTTATAAAAATGATAGTTTGAAGATAATTTGATGGAATGAATGTGTGTAGGTGGATGCATTGGAGATAAAAAATGATGTGATTATATGAAGCTCCATGTGTTGTAATCACAAATTTGTAATGACTAATGAGCTGGATTCTTGGCCTGCTTTTAACTCGTGATATTATGATTGTTCTGAACTTGTACTTGACGTAATTGCTAGCTTTTTTTTTGGGACCAGATGTTACTTTTAATTTATGGACTGGGTTGAATGTTTCCAGTGACTGTTCTTATGTAGTTTATTCATGCACTGTTTCTATCAAAAAGACTGTTTATATATTTTAATGACTGTTTATTTATGGACTGTTTATATGCAGTTAATGAATGTTTTTAATGATCTGGTAAGTGGTTGGGTAAAATGGAGTTACTTGGGTTTGTTAAAATGATGTGAAATGGGATAATAAAATAGAAAATGTAATTGTCAGGGCTGGGTAGGGCAGGTGCGGGCCTCGACAAAATGTTGTCCAGGCAGGATGGGTAACCAATTTTTAAGCCCGAGGGCATGGGCCGGGCATGATGGGTATGAGGTTTTGGAGGACAGGTCAGACTCCGAATTTGATATAGACCTAACCTTACCCGGCCCATTGCCATCCCTATCCATGAGGGTCTAGAGGATGAATTAATTTAAGATAGATTAGAATGGAAAATGATCATATGTTTGTTGTACATAAAGATATTTAGTACCCACGTCTCACCTCGTGGCGGGTCCCTTATTTTATTTATAAAATTATATCAATTATATGAAATCTTAAAAAAATCCTAATAATAATGCAATCTACTAAACTTTGGACTGGAGCTAGATCTCGCACTGAGAGAAGTTCAATCGCTCACCCGTACCATTTTGTTTGTGGGTTCCAGGTAATGTAGGAAGCGAGGCAGTGGATGGACAACAGGAATGAGGACTTGTGGGAGTTTTGATATTATGTCACTATTTTTGTTTTATTTAGTTTAATTGAAATTGTTATAATAAGGAACAAGCATGACAAGAATCTTTATTTAGCCATGACCGTCCTTTTGCATTTTGTTAAACTCTTCTCTATCATGATAATTTAATAAAATATGATATTTATTTTGATTAGTGTTATTGATAATATACGTGATATGTATATATGTCTTATGTATGTATGATTATATGGCGTTATCTCAGGGTATGACAGTAAAGCACTGCATGGACCGTGCATCATGTTCGCCACAACCATGCTGTGTAATTGAGGATATATTCGCTAATTGGGAAGCTTGGGCGAGACAAAGCCTATCATATTGGTCCGGATCTATCATCTTGTCACTCGGTGGCATGATGATCAGAAAATGAGCACGTGGCAATCCCCGTTTCTGAAACTCGATCAATCACTCGGCCGATTATGTGCTTTTTGAATAGTTGCTCCTTGAGATCCTCCAACTTGGCCTTAAAAATGCGAGCTATAAGGTCTGGACGATCTGAAGGTGTTTGACCTGGAAACAACTCCTCTTTTATTTCGTCCCAACTTGAATTGCATGTCATTGTGAGGAATATGTTGGGCTTTCCAAATTTCCGAATCAATGCCATGCAATCCATGTAACGGCGTCACATGTCATGAGGACCCCCAGTAAACAAAGCTGGCAATACAGTTCGTCGACCGATCATATCGGCCTCTCCAGCGTGTATGATATCTACAATGCCTTGATAAAGCTCAGCTCGGATTTTTTTTTGGTTTATTATGAACCAAACCAAACGTGATGTTTCTATCTTGATGTACATATCTACAACGAACTGTTGAAACAACCTGCCACCCAGTAGAAATAATTTTTTTTTTCCTACACGTATCTGGAGCTTGAAAGCATAGTACTCAGACGGTATTCCTTGTTTTTTACACAGTAGAATCTGAAATAAATATTATTTGATTTGTATTTGAGAGCTATTTTATTTAGTTGTAGTTGTGAGACTTAAAGGGCCTTACGTGATGTTAGGCCTCGTGCTATAATCAATATTTCATAGATAATTAATTTAGACTTTTTTATCTTGATTATCTTGGTTATTCAAATCCTCTTCGTGTACACTCCCTGACATGTTAGGTCTGACTCTTAGTATTCTATCATGCCAACCAGGTTCACCATTGGGATGAAACAAGGGATAAGCTAATGGATCATAGCATGCTTGATATGCCAAGATTATTTGTGGCCTGTCATTTTTCCCATATACAATGATATTTCTGTTGAAAGCGCTGATGTTGTCATTACCTTCTACCCAAATTGCGGCCACCTGGGAAGGTTAAAATATCACTCAGTTAAAATGTCACAATATTAGTATGAAGGAACATAATGATGCCCGTATTTACCTTATCTGCTGTTGGCTAGTTGCACCTCCTTTGGTCAAGTTCTACGGAGGCATTTAGTGTGACCCTGTAATTGTCAAGGGGTCCAAGCACACCAAGTCTTTTGAAGCTGTGTACATACGGATTGTTGGCAAGAACACAGTTGATTATATCTGCAGTATCCCTATCAAGGTTAATTTTGCTTATTATTAAGCCTGAAGGAAAGTTCAGCCTGGGCATCATAGAAGTATAGCTGCAGATATCTAGGCGTGCCATCTCTCGGGACTAATTGGTCAATTTTGTGATAAACTCCTCCATGAACACAAAAAGTATAGACTCCAGCTTTCATATTGGCCATAGTTTCATCCATCTTAACTCCCATATATACAAATGAATAGTTTGTGTTGTATGCACGGACCTCATGCCTGAAGCATTTTCCTTGTTCATCTTGAGCCGTGAATAGACAATACAAATCATCAGGAACTTGTGGATTTGTGAGTTGCACCTTGCCCTTCATGCAACAAAAAGAAGGGACTTCATATTGAAATCTTTTGGCTCCGCAATATTTGTAGTCCCTTTGCTTTTTCAATGTGCAGTATGTTGGGGGAAGACCATTATAGATGAAATCATAAGGATCTAATTCAGGGTTGCCTTCTTCCATCAATGGTGAAGGATGGCCATGATTTAAGCTAGGATCATCTCTCTCATCTAATTCTGTAAAGTGTCAGCATAATTTCAATTAAAACGTTATTTTATGAAAAGAAAATCAAATGTTCAGGTTAATATATGGTTTATAGAAGTTTCAAGTTAAGTATAGGGGACCAGTGGTCAGTCTTCACAGAGACTGATTTTGTTACATTCAACTTGGGATATCTGATTTTATTGGCTATTTAAAAGAAACTGGTTAAGGATTACATGCCCAGGTATTTGATACAAATCTAACCTTCAACTTCATTGAAAATGAAACTTGTTGCATCAAGCACTTCATTGAGGGTGTCAACAGTAACGTACCAGTTGGTGTGCATTCCAATTCACTGCTACCCTCTCCCTGTTGGATGGCTATTTTCTCCCGTCTTCTTTGAAGAATGGATTCCTTGTTGCGAGCATAATAATCTTTCATCCTTTTTTTTTATCATTTTCTGCATCATAATCCATAAGAGTGCTGGTGAGTATGTTTAATTTATTATATGGTTTGTTTTTCATAAAATTTTTTTGCCTAACTTCTCAGAATAATTATCTTATATATAATTATTGTTCGAGATAATCTCTATGAAGTTCATCTGCTGGTGCCTTTCCTCGATTGTTCATGTCTTATTGGTGGCTAACCATTTTCTTGGAACAAAGAGATACATTATCTCAAACAAATCAAAATTGGTAAGTGATTATATATTAGGCTGATGTCCAACTGTTGAAATAATAGATTAAGTTATTGTACAGAAGAGTTGTGTGTGAGTTTTTTTTAAATGAGAGCGCGAAATTAATAACCGTCTCACAACAGGATTGCATTACAGAAGCGCGAAATAATTGTTTCTCTAATCTCGTTGGTCCATCAGGATAAGGATTGCATCACATTTGACCTACTTTAAATTAATGCGGTCCGTCCTTTGACTATAAACTTAAAGGTCCAAAATTTAAGTCTACATAAACCACGTATGTACAAACCAAGTGTAGTAGAAACTTTATCTAATGTCAATCACATACATACATACGACATTTAAAAAGACAACAAATGCATACAATATTTAAAAATCTCATACAACATTTAAAAAGAGTCTCTAACCTGCTACAACATGCTTATGGCAGCCAAAGTTTATAGTGTATTATATCATTATATGGCAGTATAAAGTAAAAAAAATGCATAAATACAATGATAGATACAATAACAGATTACATTTATGACAGAACATTCAACAAATTATTAATTTGGTCAAGGAGATGATTTGCTTCAGTCGTAGGGTCAATCTCATAAAGCCCAAGTACACGGATTACCTTCCTGACAGGCACCATCTCATTACCTCCAAATCTTTGAATTGACAACCAAGAATGCTAAATTGGGTTAATACATCTAGGCATCTATAGTTTCTGTAACCAATTGATATATACCTCTCCATATATAATTCTAGAAAATACAATCTTCTCATTACTGCAAAAACTTTCAATCAATTTATATATGAATTAGTTGTACTGACGGCTTACCTGATAAATACCGAGACTTAATTTAATAGCTCATACCAAGTATAGCGTAGTTGATATTAGAACTTACTGGTAAGACCTAATACAGGACGGTACCTGATCCAGAGTGGTTGGTTTTCAGATAAATGGCACATATCTACTTCTTTTCTGACTCGTAAACTTAAATCTTAGCAGAAACTAATTGGGCCAAAAATCATGAGGCCTCCTCTTCTTTTAAATAAGGCCTTTTTTTAATCAACTGAGCAAGCTGATATTTTCTATGGTCGGCTATGCCTGTGTCAGATCAAGCACACTGATTTGTTCCATTTTTTAATAGTACCATATAACATTTGAGCTATAAGCCTATGATTATATGACAAAGCCCAGATATAAGATTTTTCTGGGCCCCCTTTATTTACTCAGAAACTAAGTTTAAAAGCCCAAAAAGAAAGCAGCTATCTATATATGCTGTGCTTAACTGGTTTCCCATGAATTCCATAGGCTCTCTTTTATTCCAGACCAGACCGGATTTGATTATAGATCTCAACTCTCTGTTAACAAAACATGAGATTTGATTTCATTGCTGCTTGCACAAAGGTATATCCTAACACGTTAGTTTCATATGTATCTTTACAAAACCTCAAAATTACGTACTTTTCTCCCTAAAATTTGAAATATCATATTTATCTTTCTAAAATATAAAATATAAAAGAATTTAACATTATTCAACATTTATTTTGTAGATAGTATTGGCATGATTTCAATTACAGGTTCACAACAACTTCAACAAAATTTACAGGATGACACAATTTTCAAAATGCTGAATATTACATCGGGGCATCATTTAGAAGAGAGAATTAATATATTAATATGATTCTTCTTTTCACATAAACAAAAAGCAACCGCAATTAAGATGAGGAGACATACTTGGACTGAGAGAAATATGAAATGAATTGGGGATTATTAGTTGGGATTATATATTGTCAACGAATGCGGTCGTCATTAATTATTTGAATATAAAAGTTTAAACTGGTCATCCTGATTGGACTTGTAATAAATAAATAAATAAATATTATATATTTGCCCAATTGGTAGAACACGTGTCTACTGCACTCTTCTCCTTCAAACAGCAGTTAAATCAACCAAATTGCCCCTGTTAATGATGTAACCCAACTACTTTATCATTTATAAAATCTAAATCCAAGTTTCAAAGAAGAAAGACAGAGGACCAACTTAGTTTTTTACGGTTATGACGCAAGTGCATTCCTAAAGAAATACTCAAATGTGAACATTTCTTCCAAATTTTGTAGAAAATTTATAAAACATCTTGCAGCAAGTAAGAGCAGGCAGTCCTTTTTGAGGGACGCATGTACAGTCAAAATTCAGACTTACTATCGTCCGACAAGAACAAGTCAAAATTCAGACTTAGTTACTTATATGTAACCTTTATTTTCTATTTGATTGATTATTTCTATTGAATTTGACATATTGATGTTCATCCTGACTTCATGATAATATGAGACATTAGAGCCTTCCAGCAAATAGTACTTATATATGGGTCATATATCGATCTTTGAATTTGCTCAAGAAAATGACCATCATGATAGGGAATTTAATTTAATTTACGTGACAATGCTTTTGATAAGAGAATTCAGAATATTATATTTCGACATATAATTAAGTATGCTTAAAATTTTGAAATTTACGCCTCCGCAATTAGTCACATCCAATCTATTTTTTATTATTATTTTTTTTATAAAATCCCGTCGGAACATCAAACCGAGCTTAATTATCATAAATAATTAAAGTTTGCTAGAAATAAATGCTACCAACCCTAGAAGGAATGGTCAAATGAATTGTTTATTGGATAGCGAATACATATATACGCATGTTTGTAAGCACGTATTGTAGGTCTTTTTATTATATAGTGATTTGGTAACAACACTAATACAAGTAAATATCTCTATTTAAAATACGTATATATGTTGGATGTTAAGTAAAATACTTTCATAAGTAAAAATAATTTCAACGTCCTCACATTTTAGACATTGATTTGTTTAACTTATTTGATATATACATACATATATATATATATAGTAAAGTTAGAGCTTAAGCTTACTAATTATTTTGGTGAGTTTAACTCAAAAATCTATCAAAACAGTTCTAAACATTGTCCAAGTTGCTCAATAAAATCTTGTTATCAAAATTTTATAGGATATCAAAACTTTTCATTTTTGGAGTTTTCTAACTATTTTTTTTCAGATTTGTTAAGATGATTCTAAAATATAATAAAATGATGAATATTTGAATATTAGAATATTTCATTTTGAAAAAAATCCGAAACAAATACTTAAAAAACTCTAAAAATAATAAAATTTTGTATTCTATAAGATTTTGATGTAAAAATTTATTTAGCAAATTATATTTATCATTTGAAGTTAATTTGATAGGTTTTTGAGTAAGCTCATCAAACCTCTTGGTGAGTTTAAACTCACCCTAACTTTACTTTATACACACACACACACACACACACATAAAAGCTGGTGTGAAATTAAGCTTGCCAAGGGATTTGGTGTACTTAACTCAAAAATAATTGAAACAGTTTCAAACGACAAATTCAAATAGCTCAATAAATTCATTATATCAAAATCTTATAGAATACCAAAATATATCATTTTTAGAATTTTTTAAATATGACCCTTTTTTAACATTCAAAATATTGATATTTTTCTATTATTTTTAGAGTCATCTTTCAAAAATCATTAAGAATCCATCGAATTGATTTAAATTTTCAAGTACAAGTTGTTCAATAAATTTTTCATATTAAAATCTTATAGGATAGCAGAATTCTTCATCCGAAATGACGATCAAAGCAGCTCAATAAATTCTCTATATCAAAATCTTGTAGAATACTAGAATTTACCATTCACAGAATTTATTTACTATTTTTAACAATTTTTAAAATATGACCATTTTACCTTCAAATATTGATATTTTTCTTTTATTTTTAGGGTCATTTTTCCAAAATCATTACAAATAGAAGAAAATTTTTAAAAATGATAAATTTTGGTAGTCTATAAGATTTTGATACGAAGAATTTTTTGAGCTACTTGGATCGATATTTCGGATACGGAATTTTGAAATTTGACCCGTAAACATTTCAGACCAAAATACTTATGGAAGCATATTAGCCAAAAACCTTATATATATATATATATACATATACATACATACATACATACATATATGTATGTATGTATCTATATATACATACACATATATCTATGTATATATATATATATATATATATATATACATACATACATACATATATGTGTGTGTGTATATATATATAGAGTATAACTAAGGTGTTTTCATAAGCATTTTGGCTCGAAATATTTATGGGTCAAATTTCAAAATTCCGTGTATAAAACATCTATCCAATTAGCTCAATAAATTCTCAATATCAAAATCTTATAGAATACCAAAATTTACCATTTTTAGAATTTTTGAACTATTTTTAATGAATTTTGAAAGATGACCATAAAAATAATAGAAAATTATTAATATTTGAATGCCAAAAAATGGTCATCTTTAAAAATAGTTTAAAACTCTAAAAATGGTAAATTTAGTATTCTACAAGATTTTAATATAAAAAATTTATTGAGTTACTTAAATGGACATGTTGGATGCAGGATTTTGAAATTTGATCTATAAGCATTTCCAATTGAAATGTTTATGAAAACACTCTAACTGTACTCTCTCTCTCTCTCTCTCTCTCCCTCTACATATACGTATATATATAAATACATATATGTATATGTATATGTATGCATGCATGCATGCATGCATGCATGTATGTATGTATGTATGTATGTATGTATGTATGTATGTATGTATGTATGTATATAGATATAGATATATATATACATATATGTACATATATATATATATACATATATGTATATATAATTTTACTAATTTATTAATGTTAACATTTCGGCCGAAATGCTAATGGTTCAAATTTTAAGTTTTCGTGTTTAAAATTTCGATCTAAATAGTTCAATAAATTCTTCATATCAAAATCTTGTAGAATACCAATATTAACCTTTTTTTAGAGTTTTTTAACTATTTTTTGTACTTTCAAAGATGACCTTAATTGCCATACAAATATTTTTTATTTTTATTTATTTTTTAGCCAAATAAAGCCATCTTTGAAAATTCGAAAAAAATAGTTAACAACACTCGAAAAATATAAGATTTTGAAAAATTTTGGTATTCTATAAGATTTTGATATGAAGAATTTATTTAGCTACTTAAATCAAAATTTCAAATGTAAAAATTTTAATTTTAGACCGTTAGCATTTCTGTCGAAACGCTGAGAATAGCATATTAGCGAAACTTTATATATATATAGAGTAAAGTTAACGTGAGCTTAACTCAAAAAACTAAGGTGCTCAATAAATTCTTTATATCAAAATCTTATAGAATACTGAAATTTTTTATTTTTAGAATTTTCTAACTATTTTTTTTCAGATTATCTTTTTGAAATGGCCTATTCTCATATAAAACATTCATTATTTGAGAATCATTTTCAAAAATCTGAAAAAATAGTAATAAAATTCTAAAAATAGAAAATCTTGGTATTCTAGAAGATTTTGATATGAAGAATTCATTGAACTACTTGGATTTGTAATCTAAAATTGGTTCGATTGTTTTTTAAATTAAGCCCACTAAAGGGTTTGATGAGTTTAAGCTCACCTTAACTTTATCCTATGTGTGTGTGTGTGTGTGTGTACATATAAAGTAAAGATAGGGTGAGGTTAAGCTCACCAAGGAGGTTTGTAAGCTTAACTCAAAAATCTATTAAAATAATTTCAAATGATAAATTCAAGTTGCTGAATAAATTCTTCATATCAAAATCTCATAGGATACTAAAATTTTCAATTTTTAAAGTTTTCTAGCTATTTTTTTAAGACTTTTCAAGGTGATTCTAAAATAATATAACACGTTACATAGATAGACCGATTTTTTTTTATGTAAAAAAATAATATTTAAAATTAAATAAGTAAGAAAATCGGATGAGAAATCACAAATATACGAGGGCCAAATTTTCAAAATCTGTCCCCAAATGTACTTTTAATCTTTTTTTATAAAAAATAATATTTTAATGTGGGATGGGGTTTGAAAACCTGTCCATCAATAAAAAAAATATTTTTTTCTATATTATTTTCTTGCACACACATAAAAAAATATTTATTTTTCGACATTTATTCCATAAGAATCGAGCAAAGCTAGCATGAGCTTAACTCACTAAAAAGGTTGGTGAGCTTAATTCAAAATCCATGGTTTAAATTTTCAAATCCAAATTGTTCAATAAATTCTTCATATTAAATTATCGTATGTAGGATACTGAAATTTTTTATTTTTAGAATTTTGTAACTATTTTTTTCATATTTTTTAAAATAACTTATTTTCATATACAAATATTCATTATTTTATTATTATTTTTAGAGTAATCTTGGAAAATCTAAAAAGATAGTTAGAAAACCCTAGAAATAAAAAATTTAAGTATCCTATAAGATTTTGATATGAAGAATTTATTAAACAATCTGAATTGATATATATATATAGTAAAGTTAGGAAGAACTTAACTCAAAAATCTATCGAAATGGTTCTAAATGATAAATTTAGGTTGCTTAATAAATTATGCATATCAAAATCTTATAGGATATAAAAAAATTTTATTTTTAGAGTTTTCTAACTATTTCTTAATTTTCCTTTTTTTCATATCAATTTTACTTATAGGATACTGAAATCTTGTAGGATATTAAAATCCTGTGGTCATAATTAAGAAGAATCTTTTACAGTGAGCTTAATTGACCAGCTACTGTGAAGTTGATTCAGACTCAATTAATAATGACTTCGACAATTTATATATACATATTATAATCTATCATGATATGATCGAGTGTCCAATTCTATCTCAAGTACTTTCAGTAAAGATATTGGATGTTGAATGTGTAATCTTATACACGAAAAGGTAGCTAATAATCTTTTGTTACTCTATATGCATGATGTACACCAACTTTTGTTAGTAGGTCGTCCAGAACTGATCAAGCATATAAATTCTGTATTAAAACGAACTTTTAATTTGTGGAAAAGGAATATTACGTGTATTAAATTTGTATATTGTACGTTATAAATGAAAAAAAAGTAAAACAAAATCAGCAACGATCTCATGTTTAATGGTTATTGTTGCACATTAATTAATATCAATAAAATTAGATCTCAAATTACATAATTATTTGTTAAACTAAATAACAAAACTAATTAATTAAGTATTTTGCCTATATTGTTCTATATGGGTAAACAAAAAATTACATCATTTCAACTTTATTTTGATATGCATTAAACACTAAGAAAATTAACGGATCAAATTTTGTGATTTAATCCCCCTTTTGATGGCTAGCAAAACAAAGTTATAATTCAATAAATTTTTATATGCACGATATTGAGATGACAATTAGAATATATCTCACGATTTACATATGTTAATTAAAATATAAATATAAAAGTTATAACAGCATGGACACCAAATAAAAAATTCTCATAAAATAGAAAAAATATATTAAATAATTAAAAATTTTAATATTTAAATAGAGTTATTTTTTTGAGAAAATTGGATGTCTCCACTGGTTTCATGGAAACCAACTAGAACAGAGTTTTGACAGTGTGACAATACCAACACATTGGTACCTAACACATGCAGTACCTAATTATCCTTACAATAACATCAAAATATTTGAAGAGAGTTATTATATATATCGAAATATTTTCGAAAATAACAAGATGTTTTTAAAGATGTCTATTTATATTTACACGTATTTGACATGTTTATATATGTTACGTGCTTGCACAACACTTAGATACGTATGTCATGTCTAAACTGTACTTGAATCAGTATAAATCATACCGTACACACGTGCTCCATACTTTTATTAATACACTAACCATCTAATCTTCTCAACAATATATTGTCAAACTGAGAGGCGCTGGATCAGCCCGAAGATAAAATAGGCTGAGCAACTTAATTAATAGGCGCTGAACAATTCTCACTATTAATTAATTAATGTGTTTATTGTATGCTGCCGCCTAGTAAGACCAAGTTAATGACTATTAATTTCCATTCAATCAGGTAATCAACCTTCGATTAATTCAACCTCAATAAACACGAGTTAAATAACCAATGATCTTTTTTTAGAAGTGACCTCAAGGTTATTGTTATTTACTGAAAACATTCATAATTATACAAACTCCATTTTCATTCCTTAAAGAAAACATAATTAACCAAATTAAGAAAACATTCACAAGAAGTGAAAGTGAGTAAAAAAAAATAAAAACACAAAATTAATTAATATTTGTAGGGTTAATAGTAAATATAGCAATTGGATGAGTCTGATTAAGTTTGAATCACCATGGATTTTGCATCGTTCAGGTTCAGGTTCAGAATCAGATTCAGTTAAATATATTTTCTAGTGATCCAGCTTAATTAATTTGGATTCATGATTAAGGATTTTATGTCCTTTAATATGCCTCCAATCATAGCTCAGTGTGTATTTTTACTTTCAAAATTGACAGCTGCTGTCAAGGCGGAATTAATTAATAAACCATAATTAAGGATATATATGAATCATATCTTATCAATATTCATTTCGGCGAAATCTATGGACAACAATTTTTTTACCTGACCATTTGGTAAATAAAATTTTGAATATCTTAATTATGCATCATATAGAAATAAATTATAAAATAATAAAATTTTATGTCAGAATAGCCTAATTGCGTTGGCAAATAATTAGACATGCGTGGCTATATATCTCTTTTCAACCTAGAAAAAAGCAGTTAAAAAAGAAAACATGAACCTAGCTAGAAAACAGAAACAACTGTTGCTAAGTACCGCCATTCGCTAAATCTAATGTAAAATTAAGACAATTCGAAACAGCGTATATATGTGGGCTATGACTGTCCATCCTAAAACATCAGTCACAGTGCATATATATTTTCTAATGCTATATATACTACTTATTATATTATTAGTTTTCATAAAGAGTCAATAAAGAAATGTCTATTAAAAAAAGGTGGGTGTCAGTATCAGTACGGTATATATCAATATATCATTAATTAGGTCCTGCATTGCTGTATGTATATATAGCAAAATTGACCAGCTTGATAATGAAATACCAGTATAGATATATCTGAGATTGATAATCATATTTATTAACCAATTGTATCTCAAGCAAGTAACGGTCAGAGATTTCATACATGGAATAAAACTTCATCTACATGCGTCATTAGAGACATATGTCTGCAGGTGTGTAGACCTAGCTCCTTATTATATATATATATAAAAACTTAAATAAAAAAATTTCTCTAGTTGAAAGGTATCATGGAATAGATTAAGGATATTTTTTTCAATATGGATTCCATTCCTTGAGGATATACAAATTATGTACAAATCATATGCATTAATTAATTAATTGTCGTTATTTCATGAAAACTATAGATTAACTAAAAGAATGAGCAGTACATATCTCAATCTATGACTTGAAAACAACTTCATTGTCATACATAATGCTGAAATAGATAAATAGGAATAATAAGATATAAAATAATAAAATAATAATAATAGCAATGTTCATGTCCATGCCAATCAACGTTGAGGGCCTGTTCGGTTGCTCGGGTTTGTGTGGGAATGGGGTCTCACGGGTATCTGATTTTTGGAAAATATTCACGGGTATATGATTTATAATAATTCAAATTTAATATTCTTTGATTGAATATCAAATGATATTTAAATTACATTAAAATAGAAAGCAAAATCAATCTATAATTTTAGAGTAGTAAAACAAAAACAAAAAGGAGTATTGTCGTTAATCTTATATTGATTGACAATTGCGTAGATATGATGTACCTATATTTTGTTTATCTGTTATTTTCCGAGTCACAAAAAACATAAGGAGTTGTATAAGGTATCTTTTTAAATATTTAAATGCATGGATCAAACCTTTAAGATCTTTTTAAATATTCAAATTTACTCATATTTACATTACAACGCATTTTGACTCTTTATCTGTGAAAAAGAATATACATTCACAACAGAATAACTAAATTTATCGAAGTATTGTGAGATTTCGAATTGAGCTTGTTTTGAATTTTGCTTTGTTTTTCCTTTTTGCTGAGACTTTAAATGTGGACATCTAGTGCGGCAGGTTAAAATTAAGCTAGTATTGTGTTAAATGAATCAGTTGTAATTCTCAGCTCACAGAAATGCCACAATCCCTCATTGATCAGAGTCAACGACTCAACGGGTGCCGTGCAGTATTGTACGTGTATGTTCTTTAGGCTGCGTTTACAAGTTTGAGGGAAGAGGGAAAGGGAAGGAATGGGAAAAAAAGAGAACGAAAATGGAGGTTAAATTTTTAGTCCTTTTCAAAGTCCAGGTTAACAAATTTTGAAAAAACTGATTAGAGAATTTTCCTCCTCTCATCCCCACTCACCTTCTTTTGATCTTCTCTAATTTAAATTTGAGAACAAAGTTAAAGATATTATTTTTCCTCGTTCTTTTTCCTTCCTCCCCATTCAACTCTTCTATTTAATTATGGAGCACACCCTTAGTTTACTCTGCGTATAGTCCCATACGGTTGATAATACAAACACTATATCAAAGCTTAATTATATATTTTTTAGGGTTTGAAGCTATTTCGATATTTTTGTGAATTGAGCTCACCAACGATTTTAGTGAGCTTAAACTCACCAAATTCTTTGATGAGTTTTACTCAAAAATCTATCGAATCAACTTTAAACGATAAATCTAAGTTGCTCAATAAATTCTTCATATTTAAATCTTGTAAAATACTAAAATTTTCTATTTTTAGCATGTTTTAACTATTTTTTCAGATTTTTTTTGAAAATGACATATTCTCATATAAAAATATTCATTATTTTATTATTATTTTAGAATCATTTTTAAAAATAAAAAAATAGTTAGAAAACTCTAAAATTAGAAAATTTTGGTATCATGTGAGATTTTAATATGAAAAATTTATTGAATAATTTGAATTTATCATTTGAAACCAATTCTATAGGTTCTTGAGTTAAGTACACTAAAGGGTAAAGTTAGCGTGTTCTTAAAAACACAAAATCCTTCACTACTTCTAATTCAAAAACCTATTCAATCGATTTCAAATAAAAAATCTAAGTTGTTCAATATATTATTCATATCGAAATCTTATAGAATACTAAAATTTATCATTTTTAGAATTCTTTAACTATTTTTTTCAATTTTTAAAGATGATCTTAATTGGCAAAAAAATATTTTTTTATTTTTATTTATTTTTTAGCCGAATAAAGCAATCTTTGAAAATTTCAAAAAAATAGTAAAAAAGTTCTAAAAATAATAAATTTCGGTATTCTATAAATTTTGATATGAAAAATTTATTGAGCTATTTAAATTGAAATTTCAATACGAAAATATAAAATTTGAACCATCAATATTTCAACTGAAATGCATAGCACGTAGCAAACGCTTACAATTTTTCCATTATGATTTTTCAAAAATCATTAAAAATAGTAGAAAATTTTTAAAAATGATAAGTTTGGGTATTCTATAAGATTTTGCTATGAAGAATTTATTAAGCTAGTTTGATCAACATTTCGGACGCGAAATTTTAAAATTTGACCCATAAGCGTGACCAAAATGCTTATGGAAGCATATTTAACCAAACTCATTAAGTACTTTATAAAAACATAAGTTCCTTTTACTTTACACTCGTATCTTAGGTTTTGAAACTCAAACAACCGATCCAAATCATTTCACTCACATAATTTACAGAAAAACAAGTATGCAATGTGATCTCCATATTAAAATATACTTCGATACCAAAATTTATATTTTTTTAGAATTTTTTTTACTATTTTTATTATGGCTAGAAAATCGTTATTATTGGATGGTCTAGAAATCTTCAGATCTATGAATATTATACTCTTCTAAAAAAAATAGCAAAAAATTTCTAAAAAATGAAAATTTTATTCTCCAAAAAGATTTTAATATGGAAATCATGTTTAATGATTTGAATCAACCATTTGGATTTTAAAATCGGAGCAATGAGTGTAAAGTAAATGACACTTTGTGCTTTATAAAGCACTAGCATACCTCTATATATATAATAGAGGTATATATAGGATATCAAACAAAAAAGTACAATACATCACTCTATAATACAACAAAATCAACAAAAAATTATGTTGTTCATAAAATATTTACTAGATATAACAAAAAACACCTTAATTTAAAAATGTGGTCACAACATAATTTTTTGTTGATTTTGTTGTATTATAGAGTGATGTGTTGTACTTTTTTCTAGGATACCGATAATATTATTTTCTAGGATACATATAATAATGGCTCCAAAAAATAATTAGAAAACTCTAATAATAACGGCTCCAAAAATAATATTATGGTCCTAAAAATGGCTCCAAAAATATATATCAAAATCTTATAGGATATAGAAAATTTTTATTTTTAGAATTTTCTAACTTTTTTTTAATTATTAAGATGGTTCTAAAATAATAATGAAATAATAAATATTTGAATATTAAAATTGGTCATTTAAAAAAAACTGAAACAAATAACTTAAAAACTCTAAAATGGAAACTTTTTGTATCCCATAGAATTTTGATACAAAAAAATTATTGAACTACTTAGATTTGTCGTTTAAAGTCGATCTGATAGTTTTATTTTTTTAGATAAAGATGAGAGTCAAAGCCACTCAACTTTTTTTTTTAAATGTCTATAAAGAACTCCCTTCCGGGTTTTGAACTTACAACCTCTCATACGGAAAATATTGTTTTTATCACTAAACTAAAGGCTGGTTATTGATTTGATAAGTTTTTGGATTAAAAAGCAAATAATAAACTTCCCATTGTATAATGTAACCAAAAGAAGCAAAAGAAACAAATAAATAATGATGCTAGCTTCTCCACTATATATGTGCATGGATCTACTTAAACTTATAATCTACTCCCCATTAATCGTAGGCTATATACATTTGTTAATAGGCACCCCAAATTAGTAGAGGTCTGTGGTATAATGTCCAAAATAAGAAAATCATGCTATGGTGTTTAGGGTTTAGCCTTTAGGTTATATTATTGCCGATTTATGCTTTTTGAAGTTATACATTTTTAAAAAAAAAAAAAAAAAGACCTCGTCTCCAACTTATGCCGATGGGCTTACATTCTCTCGCATGGAACATTCTAAAAAAATTCAGATTTTCTCGGACGATTATTATGTTTTTTGTTTCGAAGTGAAGTCCGAGTTACAACCTAATTAACAAGCATAGAGTGTTTGCTTTGTTTTAAGGACAATATATTATCATTTAGTACTGGGTCGGCAACAAAAAGAAGTTAGTTGCTATATGTAGTTATTACTTAATTTTAAGGATCAATTAGAATAATTAAGATATGAATTCTAACAAAATTACTTTTTTATTTTGTCATTTGATTTTATGAAACCTCAATAGCATAGCATAACAATTTGTTCAAATTATATGAACAATGTAATGAAATTTAGTGTAATGGAGCCATTTTTCTCACTGAAAATTGGTTTTATTCTTATCATTTCATGTTTATCTGTTTATCATTGATTATGTACTTACCCCGTTCGTACCTTTTCAGATTGTCAAATTACATTAATTCGAAAATTAATATAACATTTAACCTAATATTGAACAAGTAGGACAAATCAGCATAATTTAATTATAGTACAAACAACAACTAGAAGACAAATAAGAGAAGTGATAATTGTACTACTTAATCACACCCTTATTTGCATTTAGATACATTCATATTTTTTTCAGAATATATTTTTACTTAATAATAAAAATATTTATATTTTATGTAACTGATGTTATGTATTTTTACTTATATAATAAATTTTTTTTAATTATATTTTTCTATAATTATTTATGAAAGAAAAAAGTGATAAATATTTTTATAGTAATTATAAATACTTACAGATTCAGATATAAATAAATTAACTGTTAAGATGTAACCTTTAAATTAATATTGACATTGAATATATATGATATTTCATGCCATTCCAAGTCGTGGCTTAATTGGCCTATTAATTGCATACATACATTTTCAGAGATGGTACGTTCACAGCGTTGACATCCTATCAACTGTACAGTACTAAGTAAACTTGTCGGATAATGAAATTAATTAACTATATATTCTAGGGGAAACTCAAAATTAATATTAATTGTAGAGGAGTTAGCTATCTGGTCTGGAGTCTCCACCAAACCCCCTCCAGTCTTTCAGCACCAACCACCGCTATATATATATATGTGTGTATATAAGATCGAAGGCAAACTCCACCTTCCCATCCATCTGATCTCGCTTCCACATCTGTACGTGCTCGCGAGAGCGAAAATTAAAGACCAAAGATTAAAGATTAAAGATTAAAGATGGGGAGAGCACCATGTTGTGAGAAGGTGGGTCTGAAGAAAGGAAAGTGGACCAAGGAGGAGGATGAGATCTTAGCTAACCACATCAAAGCCCACGGTGAAGGCTCATGGAGATCCTTACCTAAAAAAGCTGGTATTTTTATTTTCAATTACTTGTTAGGCTTCATTATTTCCCTCCTCATTAGCAGAGAATTAATGTTAATGTACGTATGCCTAATAGGTTTGCTGAGATGTGGAAAAAGCTGCAGGCTAAGATGGATTAATTATCTGAGAGCAGGTCTCAAAAGAGGCAGCTTTTCTAAGGAGGAAGAGGAGTTGATTGTCAAGCTCCATGCCACTCTTGGAAATAGGTATCCCGAAAAACAAAAAATACATCCTTACTATTACCTATTTATATAATTTGAAAGCCCTTGATTCTTTTTTCTTTTTCCTTTCTCTCTCTCTCTGTTTTTTGTTTTATTTAACGCCCTTGGTGTGACCGCCTTTTTGTCTTAACAATTATATCCCCAAATTAACAAGATAATCTATTGACACATTTCAATAAGAAATTAATATTTGAAAAGAAATAGATGTTAAAACTAACTGGAGTCCTTTTTTAAAAGAAAAATCAAATCAAATGCAAAAAAAAAAGGAAAAAGAAAAATTGTGATGTGTTTGTACATTTGCTAGGTTCCTTTGCAATTAACAAAATTGACCTCTTCTGAAAATACTAATTAGGTGGTCCCAAATTGCAAGCGAGCTTCCTGGAAGAACAGATAATGACATCAAGAACTACTGGAACTCGCACCTCAGTAGAAGTGTCTACTGCTACAACCATGTCAACAGATGTAAAAATTCCACGGTCGAGGCGGAGGAACCTCTCAAGAGCTCACCCAAGAACAGTGAGAAGAATACTGAAAAAATAGCTCAGGCTACAAAGAAAACAAGGCAGAGAAAAATGGTTGACAAAGTTTTAACTAAACAACATTGTGATGAAAAAGTTCGAAGTGAATTTTCAAGCACAAGTGATGAAATGCTTTGGAACACTAATATTGATGCTATTAATGGGCCTCTTAGCCCAACAATGTTTGATAGTTCAGAATTTTCGTGCAGTACTGATGAGGCCAGCACCGGTAAGGAGGAGATCACAAATAGGCCTAGTAGCCCAGACTTGAGTACATTTTTCAAAGAGATGGACAATTTATTGAATAGTGAAATTAAAGAAACAAATCTAGAACAGGGGAATAATAACATTTTAGGCAATATAGAGGATGATAATTTATTGGTACAATTAGAGGTAGGGATGGAGGAAGAGGGCCGGTTTGGGGACTTGGGCTCTCTGGATTTCTTGTGGGATTTGGATCTGTGGTCTTCCATGAGGGTGTAGAGGATGAATTAGTTTTAGATCAATTATATTGAAAAATGGTTATATTATATGTTTGTTGTACATGAAAACATTCTTTGACAATTTATTGTATATTGTTATGCTAAAAATTTAAATGTGGTTGTTTCGGTTTTATTTTTCTTTCACCTTTCAAAAGATGATTTTAAATAGAAACCCATCAATTCTTTTTATAAATATTTAAAATTGGAAAAATTAACCCTCAACAAATAATTTTAAAAGGAAAATGAATAGTTTGCTCCATGCTCCCGCGTAGTTGTGTATTAAAAGATGATTTTGTATGCATCAATTGGTGACATGATATATTAATATCAATCTTACTAACTAATCGTATTAACTAATGCGAGTAAAGCTAAGGCGTTTCTAGGAGTATCAAATATCTCGATGTTTCTAACTTAAAAATATATCAAATCAATTTCAAATGATAAATTTAAGTTGCTCAATAAATTCTTCATATTAAAATTTTATAGGATATCACAATTTTTTATTTTTAGAATTTTCTAACTATTTTTTTCATATTTTTTTAAAATTGTCTATTGTTATGTACAAACATTCATTATTTTATTATTATTATAGAATCATCTTTAAAAATCTAAAAACAATAGTTAAAAAACTCTAAAAATAGAAAAATTTTGTATCATACAAGATTTTGATATAAGAAATTTATTGAACAACTTGAATTTATTGTTTGAAACCGATTTGATATATTTTGAGCGGGCTTTTAAGAAACGAAGTTTAAACTTCATGTAAACCATTTAAACAGATTTTAAATCATCTCACGTTAAGTTTTTTAAGAAAAACAAATTTAACGGATTTTGACGATTAAACGGATTTAATGTCAATAAAACCATTAAAATCTATATTATATGGAGATGTCTTATCGCTGTGTAAAATAGAAACTAGAAATGTCTATTTTAATACGAATGTGTGGGGAAGTTTTTAAAACTGATGAAGCCCGTAATAAATTTGTTATTGAGAATATCAGCCCATATCACCATACGAAGACCTAACTTCCCACTCTCACTATTGCCTAACATATTCACAGTTCACACACATTCCTACTCTCTCTTTCCTTCCAATCTTTCTCTCTTTTCTCCATAGCGGTGCCAACTTTCTTCAATCAAACAACTCTCCTGCTCTCAACCTCTAGTCACTTCTTGGCCTTGTTTTTGACCATCTCAATCAGCAACTCCCCTGCTCTCGATCTTCTTTACAGTGTCGCACATGATGAGCTCTACGTCAAACAGCCGCAATCTAGTGATACAGCATGGGATCAAGGTGTTTTGTCGGACCCAAAGATTATTTTGAAGATTCAATGCAAGTATTGCTCGAAAGTGGTTCATGGTGTCACTCGATTTAAGTATCACCTCGCCGGAATCCCAAAAGAAGTCATTGCATATGACAAGGTCCCTCGAGAGGTTAGAAAGAGATTTTATGATATTTTAATTGCTAAGAGACAATTAAAAGAGAAGAAAACTGAGGAATTTAGTCGATTAAGGGGAGAAATTGATTTAAGCTATTCGGAGGGAGAGGGTTCCGATCATGATAATCCTATCCAATTGCAAAACTTAAGAAGGAAAGCAAAACAATTTGGTGTTGGGCCAATGGATAGTTTTTATAAGTTAAGCCCTGAAGAATCCCAAAAGGTGTGAAAGAGCAAGTTCAGTCCAAATTTACTACCAAATTGAAGGAATAAAAAAAAGATTGTGCTCGTGAATATATTGCCCAATGGTTTTATGAGGCTGACATTCCACATAATGCAGTAACACTTCCTAGTTTTGATTGCATGTTGGAAGCAATTGGTGATTATGGTCGAGGGTTAAAGGGTCCACTAATGTATGAACTCAGCAGACCTTTGCTACAAAAACATAAGAAGAAAGTACAAGAGGCGCTTGTAAAACACAGAAACATGGAAACTTTCTGGTTGTTCAATCATGATAGATGGATGGACTGATAAGAAGGGTAGAGGAATTATTAATCTCATTGTTCACAGTAAATTTGGAGCTTGTTTTCTTCAATCGATTGATGCATCAGCTGATAAGAAGGATGGTTTGTACATTTTTTATCTTGTTGATAAGTGTATCAAGGAGATAGGTGAGAAGAATTTGGTTCAAATGGTCACTGACACTGCTAGACCTAATCAAACCATGAGTTCATTGTTGAGAGTAAAGTGACCTCATATTTATTGGACATGATGTGCAGCTCATTGTATCAATCTCATACTAGAGGACATACGTAGTTTGACAAAGGTGACAAATACAATTCAAAAGGCTAAGATCATTATGATTTTTCTCTATACACATATGCATGTCTTAAGCCTAATGAGAGTGTACCTTGGTAAGGATCTGGTTCGTGCTGGTGTTACTCGGTTTACAATAGTTTATTTGCATTTGAAGAGCATCCAAGACGAGAAAACTAAGTTGAAAAGACTATTTCAATCAGATGAGCTTGATAATTGGGGATACTTAAACAAGGAAAAGGGAAAGAGGACAGCTAGAATTGTTAGATTTGATTCCTTTTGGTAAGGTATAGATGAGGCCATTAATATGTTTGAGCCACTGCCACTAGTTGAGCTATTAAGACGGGTGGATGGTGATGTATCTGTCATGAGATTTTTATATGGTGGTTTGGAAGATGCAAAAAAAAAAAAAGAAATTATTGTCATGTTTGATGAAAATGAAAACAAGTACAAGGATGTGTGGGAACTAGTTGATAAGAGGTGAAATGATAAGTTGAAGACTTGATTGCATTTGGCTGCATATTTTTTAAACCCGTACTATTACTATTCAAATAGGTTTCATATAGAATAAAAAGGGAATTTTCAGGGAAAATGTGATTACTTACATGGAGACCATGTATGAAGGATTTGATGATGAATCACAAGCTAATCAAGAAAAAATTATGGAAGAACTTCGCCATTATCAAGATAGTGAAGGGTCATTTGGCATCCCCTTACTAAAAAACAAGGATCCAACATATATCTCAATCCAAATTTTAAAAAAATTGCCTCACTTTTAAATGTTGTATTGTTATTTTTGTAAAATTTCATATTATAATTTTTGTTTTATATATTTCTTTTATTGCATGATAGCACAATGCTAGCTCAATCATGATAGCAGTTCACCTCACTTGAAGAGACTGGCAATGAGAATATTGAGCTTGACATACAGCTCATCAAGTTGTGAAAGAAATTGAAGTACATTTAAGCAAGTTACATCCTCTTTAATTTAACTTTTATATATTTCCAATTTGGTTTCTTTTCAATTTATTTTTCTGAACATTGATTTTCCATTTAATGTTTAAAAAAAATCAGGTGTATACAAAAAAAGGGTGAGACTTCTCCATAGAAGGGCGAATGATTTGATGTTTGTTAAGTTCAACTCAAAGTTTGTTCAAAGAAAACATGAGTCGAATAGAGATCCTATAGAAATAAAAAAAAAACATTGATGTTATAGGGGATCCAAATAATGAATGGATTAACAAAAACAATCATCGAAGTTGAAGCTTCACAATAGGAACTTGATGTGGAGGGCGGTTCAAAAACAGCGGTAGTAGTGACAAGGAAAAGAGGAACAAGAGAGAATGTTGCTTCATCCAGTTCTTTGCCGGTGAAAAAAAAAAGAAATTTTTTTTTGCAAATAGAGGAGTTCATTTCATTATCCTTGGATGAAGATAATGATGAGATTGAAATTAATGACGACATAGCGAGTTCTAGTTCTAAATCCTATGAAATAAAATCTTTTGGTTAATTTAGTGAAAAATAATTTCTATTAATTACTTAAATTTTATGTTCCAACTTCCAACTCTTATGTTTCTTTTTGATATTTTGGATGTAACAGTTCAGTAGTATTTAAGATTTTTTAATTTTTTAGTATTATTATTGTTATTTATTTTATTATTATTATTGTTATTTATTTTATTATTATTATTATTATTATTATTATTATTATTATTATTATTATTATTATTATTTCATTTGTTAATTATTAAGTATAAGAATGCATTACATGATCTTTGAAAAAAAATAGAAAAATAGATCTAAAACAATCATCCATATTATGATTTAACGTCCGTTTAATTCCGTTTAAACGTTAAACCGTTAAATAATTATCTCACGTTAAGAGCCGTTAAACATTTTTTAAAAACTTGATTTTGAGTTAATAATACCGAGATACTTGATGCGTTTAGAAGCACCACAGTTTTACTTCAACTAATGCCAAAGCTCATCGGAAGAAAAGAAAATGTAAAGGATGGGGATTCCTTAACAACTATTAATTTGATAACTTTGATAATAAATTTTCAAATAATTTCAAAATAATGAAGCAACGAGCTCCGATTTACTTTAATTAAAATAATTAAAATTGAAGTAAAAATAAATTGTACTCTTCTCCTAGACCGATTAAATAACTACCTGAATTGAAGGAATTCTTCAACTAACCTCTAAAAATATATAAAAAAATTATAGATATATTTTTTAATTTATTGATTATATTTCACTTTTTATACAATTTAAGAATAATCTAATATTCCATTGAAAATCATTAAAATTAGATCGTTGCAAAATTTTATGTAATTTTGGTTATTTTTGATGAAATATCAAATGATATTTAATTTATATGAAATTTAAAACATACTCTAGAAGATCTGCCCCAAATATTGAATTTATAGTCGGAAGAAATCATCTCCCAAAATGCTCATGATTTTATTGAAGTAGAGAAGATAATAAGAAGCTATAGCTGATTTAGAGGATTGGCGTGTTGATCCAAATAGATCCAATACAGCCATGCAGGAGGAGGAAGAGACCTAGTTATGTTATCATATGCGACTTGTGTAGTCTGGATCTCGTGTGGGATTTGGATATGTGGTCTTCCATACCATAGGTTAATTTGTACAAGATAAAATACTCCTCTTCTTGGGAATTAGGATGAACAAGTGATTCTATGTTTCTGCATGCAGCCATCAACCACGCACCCATCTGTTGATAGTAATTGAATTTTTTGCTTGAGAGAAGATTTACATTGTATTAGCCCATTTCTGTCAAATTTGGGAGGGATCTAACACTGAAAGCAACGTTTAAGACTGCCACACGAGAACTGTGAAAACACTAATTATGTCATGAATGCAAAATCCAGTACGTAAATGGTCCCTCTTTATTTTATTTTATTTTTGTTTTTGAATATTTTCCATCGTTGAAGAGTTTGACTGACTAGAAGGAAAGAACAAGGAAGCTGCTCGTCAAAGAGGTGCGGATCAAATTAATGGAACAACACAAAAAAACAGAATCTCTTGCTAAATCTGACAGTCAGATCTAAAATGTTCGGTCGAGATGTTTCACCAGGCCCTACCAACCATCCGAGCAGTTGGAGGGGAACCTATCTCAATTGGGATTCCTACTAAATCTAAGCACCGAGGTTTCCTGTTTTGTGATAACTGGAGAAGACTAATTAGCAAAAACGAAACGCAGCAGCAGCTTCCTTTCTCCGTCCCTTGGGAATTCGGATTCGGGCGTTTTTCTTGTACTAACTGCTCGTTGACGCCTCCGCCACTCTCTCTCTCTCCGTCGTTCTGTCGCCATGGCTTCTACCTCCCAAAGCGAAACAGTCAAGGTACATAGCAGACACACACACTCTCTCTCTCTCTCTCTTCTCGTTGAGTGGACGAGCGGGACCTACTAAACCTAGCTCTTTCACTTTGTAAACCCTACTCAGTTGCAGCGTCTCTCCCCTCCTCTCCTCTTTCCCTCTCTATTTCACTATCAGTACGCTCTAAGCTTAGTTAGTAATTTCTTTGCTTTAATTTGATTTTGCCAATTTCTAATTTTAATTTTAGGGGGCCAAAGTGTTAATGGTTGGCGCCGGAGGAATAGGTTGCGAGCTGCTCAAGACGCTTGCTCTATCCGGATTTCAAGATATTCACATAGTGCGTAAGCCTCCTTGGGGGTTTATTCTTTATTTAAATATCTTAATTTCGGCTTCGGCTTCTACTTAATTACTAGTTACTTTGTACTCTCAAATTTTATCTTATCTGTCAGCCTTTAGAAAACCAGTTGGTACTTTATACTTCGTTTTAGTTAAAAGGGTTTTCCACAAAGTCAGAGCATTCATAAGGCTGCTATAAAAGGGATAATTTCTGCAATTAAGCCTTAATGTGTGAACTCTTCTTTTATGAAGGTTAGGTGGCAAATGCGAATATAAGCATCAATTTCTTAGGTTACTCAAAATTTTGAATACTTCATAATTAACCTTCCATTTGTCTGATTGTACTTTAATTGCTCTTGACTTATCTTGACAATTTATTCCTAATGTCAATTATCAGATAGATATGGATACAATCGAAGTGAGTAACCTGAACCGACAGTTTCTCTTTCGTCAGAGCCACGTTGGCCAGTCTAAGGCTAAGGTACATGCATTCTTGTGTTCACTCATTATCATACAAGGTCTGAACACTTACTGGTTAGGTCCTGCTATGGAATGTTCTTTGTTGTGTACTGGTGATTTTTCAGTTTTGCTTCAGATTCTAAATGACCTGAGCTTCATTTAAGCTTTAAAATAATTTTATCATCCAAAAGAAGTACAA
The DNA here is from genome assembly GCA_037678475.1 of x Bolboschoenoplectus mariqueter. Classification (NCBI taxonomy): domain Eukaryota; kingdom Viridiplantae; phylum Streptophyta; class Magnoliopsida; order Poales; family Cyperaceae; genus x Bolboschoenoplectus; species x Bolboschoenoplectus mariqueter. The sequence continues at coordinate 17,429 of CM075239.1, read as the reverse complement.
ATAAGCTTTATGGTTTACTTGTCTGGTCCCTTTACCAGGAGTATGGTGGCTTAGTTTATTTTTACTAAGGTATAGCAACAAATCTTAAGAAACCTGCTTGTATCTATGGGTAACTTGTGTGGTACCTCACAATATGGCACAGTACTTGCAATTCCTGTTTATTTTGACCTCTCTGTCTCTCTCTCTCTCTCTCACAGGTTGCTAGGGAAGCTGTACTGAAATTCAGGCCTCACATTAACATAACTGCACACCATGCAAATGTGAAGGATCCTCAATTTAATGTTGAATTCTTCAAGCAATTTAATGTGGTGCTAAATGGGCTTGATAACCTTGATGCAAGGAGACATGTCAATAGGCTCTGCCTCGCTGCTGAGGTTCCTCTGGTTGAAAGTGGTACTACTGGTTTTTTGGGTCAGGTAATTTCATTCCTTCCTTTTCACTGATATATGTCAAAAGCTCAAAATAGGGATATTCATCTGATAATTGACAATATACAGCATGGATACTAGTAAGTTGAAATGATAAATGTAGGTTAACTTGATCCTAGGAGTGCTAATTAGTTGTGCATTTTAAGGCATTGATTAAGAACAAAAATGAAAAATGAAAGCACATGCAACAGTCCAATTCCAGTTCATATCAGTACTTCACCTCAGTCAGGCTGTATTGAATCCAGGTAGTGCAATGGGAAAATTGTCAGCACTGATGGAAAATGACTTGTCATGAGAACTCAAAGGAGTGCTAATTGCCAGATTTTTTTTTTATGAGGAGACACGTTATTATCATTTTATTTCTGTTGATATGTTTTCTTGCTATAGGTGACAGTTCACATAAAGGGTCAAACGGAGTGCTACGAATGCCAACCAAAACCAACTCCCAAGACCTATCCTGTCTGCACCATCACTAGCACCCCCTCTAAGGTCATTTTACCCTTTTTTTTTTTATAAAAATTCATTTGTGGTATTCATTTCTTTTCTTTTGGCATTTTGGCTTGCAGTAGATCATTATTTTTTTGTTTATCTGACTGATACATGGTGCCTGCTGTTTTAGTTTTGTTGACAACCTCACAAACATTACAAATCAAAACAAGTACCTGCCCCTAAGTCTCAACATTTTTTATCCCTTTATAACACCATCTCTTCAAATACTGTTCTCAGCCCAAACTAAGATAGAGAAAGACATGGGGGGTACCAGGCTTTTGTTGTAAATTCGTTTGTCAAGCCAAAATTTTCAATATAAAGAGCAACAGCAAAAATTGCGCATTGTATACTGGGTTCGCAGCAGAATATTCCAGCTATTAAACCAAGGTTAAGCCAAGTTAACAGTTTTGAATTGCCTTTTTGTATCTTCTTGACGGAAATAAACTGCTTCCGAATTCCAATCCATATAGGTTCCGAGACCTCTATGTTTTAATGTTCTATTTTTTGTTTAATTTGAACTTGGGGAAGGAATTTATTATTAAAGATGTGTGAAGTGTTGTCCAAAATTGATAGAATATAGATTGCTTGATCATAGTATTCTAATAGTTAAGTTCATATGTGAATGTCTACCAATATTTTGGCTGTAATTGCAAATACAACATATGCTGGATACTATTTGCAAATTGTATAGTTACATTGGTGGAGCTTGCAATGTGTGCTTGACCTATATCTGTAGCATATCAGACACTCAACTCTGATATTATTGCTGCTTGACAGCTGTTTTAAGATAATTTACTTGTTTGGTATTTAACATTTTGTAGCTGACTTTCTCTATTGCCTCAGTTCATCCACTGCATAGTTTGGGCCAAGGACCTTCTGTTTGCGAAACTATTTGGTGACAAGAACCAAGACAATGATCTAAATGTCCGTCCCTCATCCAATGGCTCAGAGGAGGGGAACAATTCGTCAGTTGCATCAAAAGATGTGTTTGAGCGGAGTCCACTTGAGTCTCCAGATCAGTATGCACGAAAGATATATGATCACGTCTTTGGCTGCAATATTGAGACCGCGCTGTCGAATGAGGAGACTTGGAAAAACAGGAGAAGGCCGAGGCCGATTTATGTGAGAGATGTGCTGCCTGAAGGAGAAAGAAATGGAGGCGTCCAGTATGATGATGGTGTGGGATCTGTCCCAACAGCTATGGGGTTGCTTGGGTTGAAGAACCCCCAGGAGATTTGGAGTTTGTCTGAAAATACCAGGGTGTTTTTGGAGGCTGTGAGGTTGTTCTTTGAGAAGAGAGAAAAGGTAAGTATGGTCTACTGGCAAAATCCTAGTTCCTTTTTTCATTTGTTTCTCATCTTTTGTTGGAATTTTCTGTAGTGAAGCATGTGATGTATTCCAGGGTTTGTCTCAACCAGGATTCTTGCTGATGCTGATACTGATTTTGTATAATGCTTTTCTTTTACTTACATGTTTGCTGATGCTGCAAATACACATATTCCAGCCACCAAAAGTCAATGGTAACAATAATGGAGGAAGACTCGGTTGTAGGAATTTAAACAACCTATATGCTGGTAAATGAAAACCTAGACATGATTCTGGACTTTAGCACACCTGCTGGTTGCTGAATACTGATTCAATTCAAAGGGGTGTGCTTGAACTTAATTTAAGAGCGGTGACTTTTGTAAGTGATAAAGGAAGCAAATATGCCATCACCAGTCTAACATCCCAGAAGCATGCATAAACAACCAAATGTAAAAAATACAGATAATGGAAACTATCTGTAGCAAATCCAGAGATGAAATAGAAAAATTAATGAAGTGACTTCTTGTACACCATCTGTATTGCTATGTTTCATAGATAAATCCTTGCAAAAGCATGTAATGTTTCCCTTTTCGTACTTTTTTAGGAAATTGGGAACCTGACATTTGACAAGGATGACCAGCTGGCAGTAGAATTTGTTACAGCTGCTGCAAATATTCGCGCATCTTCCTTTGGCATCCCTCTTCACAGCCTTTTTGAGGCCAAGGGCATTGCTGGGAATATAGTTCATGCTGTGGCAACAACCAATGCTATAATTGCAGGTCTTATTGTTATTGAGGCGATTAAGGTGCTATCAGGAGATTCTAAGAATTACAGGTAAAAAAATCTGTTTTAGCGTTTTGGCATTTTGTGTCAAGAATGTCGGGGCCTACAACACATAGTTTTGTTGCATCTATTGAAATTCTTTGAAATTAACAGCCAGCTATTAGTTCAGTGAAAAGTAAACAATGTATTCAGAACAAGTTTTAAGTTTTTCTATCATGATAATAAACTGTATATCCTTTCACTAAAGGAGGTCCATAATTAAGTTTAAGTTATCATTTCATAATAAAGGATTAAAGATCTCAGGCTATATGCCTAGTACAATTAGATTCATAAGGTCTTTTTACCTAAATGGCGAGGCTCTTGATTCTTTGGCTCAGAATTTATACTGTTTAAGCACAAAATAATTTATTATGTGAAAGAAATTTGAATATGAATTCTTAGTACATTTCATATGGCAGAAGCTTATATTCTGTATCTTTGTATAATTAAGAATAAATGCTTGTATACAGAATGACATATTGTCTGGAGCATCCAAATAGAAAGATGCTACTTATGCCAGTGGAACCATTCGAAGCTAACCCATCTTGCTATGTTTGTTCTGAGGTACTTCATGTTTCCTGTTAGCAGTCAATGCCAATGAGCTTTATCGGGTTCTTTTGACAAGGCTTATAATTAAGGCATTAATCCATAATCAACTAAAATTAGTTGACCTTCATTAAGATGAACTGTATCCCTTAATAGAGTAATTAAACAACAAAAGAGCCAAGCATCTTCAATTTATCCTTTCCATTATTAAGGTGAAACCGAATTTGTACATGTTGGGTAAAAGAATATGAGATGTGGAGGGTTTCAATGTAAGAGATGTTACTAATTTTTTATCTTCATTTATGTATCAGACACCGCTTTTATTGGAGGTAAACACTGCCACGACCAAAGTAAGGGATGTGATAGAGAAGGTAGTGAAGAGTAAGCTTGGCATGAACCTTCCTTTAGTCATGCAAGGTGCATCATTAATTTATGAGGAAGGTGATGATCTCGATGCTGATATGGTCACAACCTATGCTATCAATCTTGACAAGGTTAATTCTGTACCCTCGTAGTTTCAGGGCAAAAAAAAAAAAATAAAGGAGAGAAAAGAGGATTATGTCGTAGGCTTTGTTACATGGAGATCTTATTTTATGTATATGAAATGAACAAGATGGATATTTTACTTGTATGCAGGATGTCATGAAAATATGAGAAATATGAAATGTCCTGTGTAATTGGACATATGTAAGAAATACAATAAAGGAGGGTGATTTTTGCAGTTTTAGGAGAGTACCAGACCAGCATTATATTGTCTGGTATGCAGTGTGGATACTGTATGATATTCTACCTCATTATTAGCTCTGTGTGTTTGCATGCATATGTATGTGTTGTATTTGATTTTCTCTTTCTTGCAGGTCTTGGCTGAGCTTCCCACACCAGTAACTAATGGTACAACTCTCTCTGTGGAAGATTTCCAGCAGGAACTAACATGCAACATAAACATCAAACACAGGTTTCTTTTATTGTCCACATTTTCATTGACATATTGTCAGTATAGCCAGTACAAACCAGAATGGTTCTGTACATGACATATGCATTCACGACCCACTCGAGACCTGACCAGAATGGAGTATATATACTAGACTCGTAGGGCCATCTGGCTAAGAAAATACTCTTTATGTATTTCACGAGTCTATTTTTATAGTTTTGTACCAGTATCCAATGTTGCTGAGTGCTATGCTAAATCCTATATGTAACATCTGTATTCATGATCATGTATGCAGGGATGAATTTGACGAAGAAAAGGAGCCTGATGGCATGGTGCTGACTGGTTGGTCAGGCCCCAACACAAAACCAGAGAAAAGTAGTACTTCAAGCAATGGCGAGAGCTCTTCAGCAGCTGGTGGAAAACGTAAATTGGACGAAATATCTGATGGAAATGGAAAACACAAGGGTATTGCACAAGAAGTCGAGGTAAATGATGAAGATGATGACGTATCAGTGCTGGATGAGTTCCCAGATGCGAACAAGAAAAAGAGGGTTCAATAGCGGAGGCCTGAAATACGACCTGGGCCAGGATTCTAAGTGCAGATAATTTGCTGATGCTGATGCTGTGCTGCTAACACATTGTTGTTATTTGGGGGGGGGGGGGGGGGGGGGTTGGGTTGATTTATTCCTGTTGTAGGCTTAGTCTTTTGTTTGTAATATTTATTTTGGTAATGTCAAATATTTTATGCTGAGAGGTGTTCGGGTCCAGTAAGTTCAAAAAAAATTGAGCAACTTTGTTACTTACTGTTGCATATGATGTAGTAAGGAGATAGAGATGTAAGTTTATTTTAGTACTGCTCTTGCTTCATTAAAGGTTATTGAGTTTGGTGACTAGAAAGAACTCCTTGGGTCACTTGTGTTGTATGCGAGGGATTATGACTATGACCTCCCGAGTCCCGAGTTGAAATCCTGAAGATATATAAAAGTAAACTCGATCAATACAGAAGTTACATCTCAGCGGACTCGGTGGCTGCATGCATGGCATAGTGCAGTCATCAAGCTATAAGCTATAAAACAACTACTTCAACGTCAGCATAATCAGCACAGTCAATTTTTTCATGTCGAAGTATATAAATTTAAGGTTATTCGTGTATTTTATATATATGGGAGAAGTTAATCGTCAAAAGTAGATTCCTTAATGTTGTTAGCTCTTTGATCCATGCACACAGATGTAAAGTCCAAGTAATGTAATATTTTGTGCATGCATAATTAATAATATTACCCTTCTATTATATTACCTTTTTCATAATCTAATGAAGTAGAAAAAAATACCAATATTTCCATGGGACTAATATGTAAATCTAGTTCTCTCCCTCTACATTTTGCAAGAATTCTACATTAATATGCAAAACGACGATGCACAACGTGTAAATCAATTCTTGGGAAAATAAATCAGTTGTCCTTAGTTCTCATTTCTCACTCTTCATTTTGCAATGTAATTACGTAGAAAAACAGTAAGACTCCAATTATATTAATATGCGGATCGCACAACTAATTGATTATTTAATTTTGACATGAATAAATATTAGATAGAAGTAGTTATTTAATTTATCAACTATCCAGCTTTCTTCTTGCTTTTATTTTTGGACAAGATAACAGCTCTCTAACTCAATTTTCGATTAAATCCCTTAACAAACAGAGTTGATCACGTTCTGAAACACCAACAAACGGAATTTACACTCAAGTCTTTATACTTATTATATGAAGTCTTAATATCTCATATAGAAAATCTTAATATCAACTTATATAAGTTATATTTTTCAGTTCGAAGAATCTAACATTCTGGAACACCAATAGATGAAATTTACACTTAAGTCTTTATATATATTATATGACGTTTGAGTACCTCATATTACACGTCTTAATACTAATTTATACAAGTCATATTTTTCACTTCGAAGAGTCCAATATTTTAAAATAGTTGTAGACCGTCATGTCAAGCAAAGTCTTTATATCTATTAATGCTTAATATATCAAAATTAAAGCCTTAGTACCTATTAATACAAGTCATAATTTTTATTTGGAAGCACAAAAGTCTTTATATCTATTACATAAACGCTTAATATTTAGGGAAACTAATAAGTCTTAATTTTATATACTTTTGGTATGGGTTTCACATCTCAAATCATATTATTATTCTTTGATTTTAGAGTAATTTAGAATGATTTCATACCAAGTTCAAGATATTGCTAGATTTGTGACTTGTTTTTAGGATTTTAAAACAATGAAATATAATTAGAGTAAGCCTAGACACAAATGAAATCACGATGGAGTGCTTGGAGTATGATCAAACTAATATTATGACTCGCCAATATAATTATTACAAGTCGTAATTCAAATGGCTGGGATAGCATCCTCTCGGCCTAGCTTGTTACTATAGCATTGCGAGTCATAATGCTAAGACTCCAAAACACCCTGCCCCCTTAGCTTGCCTTCTACTGTGCCATTGTGGGTCACAATAATCCCTTTGTGACCTGTAATCTTCAGACCCAAAATACACCATCTCGCCCCCCATTTTGCACATTCATTATGGGTTGTAATGACCCGATTGCAACCAGCAATTTTCCCCTGTTTTGCATCTAGAGTGGTTTTCACCTCTGTAGGGCTCCAAGCCCTAAATATATCGAAGGGGCATGTTCTTTAAGAACTCTAGCCGCTCAGGAGACAATTCTAACTGACTTTTGACTGCTTTGAGGGCGAGTTGAAATTTTGTGAAGGATCTTAAAGAGAGAACTTGAAGAACTCTTTGTTTGTAATGATGAATACTTATTTTTTTTTCATTGTTTGCGATCCCATGAAAGGCTAATTTTCTCTCTAGAGGCGATGATATAATAAAACTTGAAATTTAGGTTATTTCAATTTGCTTGGATTGTTATTTTTATTCTAGTTTGTGAAGTGGTCTTGTATTAATTATTAGATTGAGTATTGTATGAATTCTCTAAATTCTTTAATACACAAACTTAGGGAATTGAGCAAATAACAAAAAAATCATTTGCTTGAGTTTCGGATCACAAGAGTAAACCTAGGTTAGAGGCCAAGTACTGACTCGTAAAACCAATAATCTAGATGGGCATCCTAGGTTGAAACCGAATCCCTTTGTGAGGTATTGACCCTTGAAGCAATAGGAATTCGGGTGTAACCTGGACCTACAGGATTGTTATGACTTTAGATTGATAGGGCGATGTATCGACTCGTGAAGTCCGAGACAGTTTAGAGTATTGTATTGACCCATGAAAATATCAGTTTATACCAACTTAGAATAGATAGTCGGCATAAATCTAAGATAATTTAAAAGAACAAGTCAAGTGAATTGAATGCTCAAGTGGATAGAAAGCCAAAGCCTCTAAAACTTTTGCTTTTGAAACACATTTCTTCGGTTATCGTTATTATTATTGTAGTTTATTTTTAGTGTTGAACAAATCTAAATTTGATTGTCTAGGTTAGTGAACTAGAGAGAATTGATATTTTCATATTTATCCATGTGGATCGACACCCCAACTTGTAACTCGATAAGTTTGTGCTTTTGCAACCAAATTTTAGAGTAAATTAGGGTACTTTATTAGCTATAGTGGAAACATTTAAAAATAAATCTTAATACTAAATTATGTAGCCAAGTCTTAATATCTATCAAATGAAGTCTTAATACTTCTTATTACAAGTTTTAATACCAACATAATTAATTCAATCTTTATAATCAAAGGCAACAAAATGTTATATCTACCACATGAAATCTTAGTAATTAATGCATCAAGTCTTAATACCAAAATGCTAAAATCTTAAAAGTAAAAGTAACAAATATCTTTCAACAACATAATTCTATTACATCACATCATTTAACTACATAATGTCTTATAACAATATAAGTCTATTATATCACATCATTTAACTACATAATATTTTCTAACAACATCATTTTAAAAAAAAAAACTAAACAAATCTTAACACATTACAATGCCATGATTGTCATTATTTCATGAATGAGAAATTTATATGTAAGAATATGCATGTCCTTTGAAATATCCTCATACCTCATACAAAATTTTAAAACAAATAAATTATTTGTCATTGTCACTGTCATTGAGACATTTAAACTAAAACAAAAATTATATAAACTTTAGAGATAAGTGAATAAATATTACTTGTGTAAATTTCATTTCAAGGCCTCTTATCATGTTGAAAATATAGCACAATATAAAAATTATGCAATCATTAAAACCTTTTTGCTTAGGGCAATCCATGCATATGTAAGGAGCTAAATTCTAGTCATCATTACCTAAAAAAAATTACAAAAACTTATTTATCAAATGGAATTAGAAATAAAATCTTTATACCTAGTACTATAAGCCTTTATATCCAGGACTCTTAAGTTTTAATGCTTACTAATACAAGTTTGAACATATTTATTAAATACAATAAATATGACTTTATACTTGGGCTGCATAAATCTTTAAATCTATTGTCATAAATCTTAATATATTATATATAATAAACAATCAAGTGTATAATAAATAAATATTATAAACAAAAAAATAACAAATTACCAAGTCTCCATGATAAAAAATACTTCGGCCATACTATTGTGTGTTGATGCATTTGAAGTACAACTTGTTGGTGGATTCTCTGAGAGAATTGTAATGATATATTTCCACCTTGCTCAAGTTTGCAGCAGCAAAGATCCAATGATTACCCCTACATAATGGAAAAAAAGCCACTTGGCAAAGTCAAATTGCTTAGTGAACAAAAGTGGTTCTTTAGCTTGAAGCTTAGAGAAAATACAACAATGAGTCATGACCTAGATTACAATAACAAGATTAAGAAAATAATTATCTTAGATTTTCAACTGTAATATGAAATAAATAATGTTCTAAAATACAAACAAAAATAATTTATAACATTATAAGGAGCAACATAAAACCAAGAGCTGTCCATTGGTATATCAATTTGCATGACATGTAAGGCAATTTCAACAAGTTGCATGGAAATGAAAACAATATTAGACCCAGAATGCATAATCATACAAGTCTTAATATCAATAACTTTAAATATTAATACTTATATTACAAAGTTTTAATACCTAATAAATGAAAGAATGTAAATGAGCAATGATAGATACCATCACTCTTTTTGTGGTTTGACCTTTTGCATATAGCAAACCTAGATTGATTGTCATACAACTTAAAATAATGCCATGCTTTCTTAATGGAATCAAATTCCATTCCAACAGTTAGTACACTTAATACAATTATTTCATCATTTGCACCATCTCCCCCTCCCTCTTCCTCTCCGTCTCCATGTACAGCTCTCTCTTCACCTTGTACACCTCTTACTCCATCATTCTCATCTTCATCA